>JAPDVU010000009.1:1531558-2131558 GCA_026230045.1 Corynorhinus townsendii
AGAGGACCGCCAGCCGCGCGAACCTCAGGCAACCCGCGCGAGCGGAGAGCGGCGGGTAACCAAGGCAACGGATGCTCTGCGCCCCGAGAGGCCGAGGCCGTGGTGCATGGGTGGGGGTGTGCGGTGTTCACCCCGGGACCGCGGCCGAGGGGGAGAGGAGGCGCACGGCGGGCTGCCCGGGCGGGTCCCAGGCCCTCTCCACTTGGGAGGCTGCTCGGGAAAGGCGGCGAGGGTGCTGGGAGCCCGGGGCGCCCCTCCCGGTGACCGCTGCGGGGCTGGCTCTCGAGGGGCCGGGCCTCCTGGAAAGGACCTTTCCCAGCCCGGCTCACCCCGCCTCGCAGGGAGTGGGGGCGGGGGAGGGGGGGAGGGGGAGGGGGGCGGTGTTTCACTCTCTGTCGCCCGCACGCACCTGGACTGCGACGCCAGCGAGACGGGGCTGCGGCTGCGACTATCCAGGCCCCGCTGTCGCTGTCGTCGGGCGGGAGCGACGGCCCTCAGGGGTGCTCTCCCTGAGCTGCCCTGACCTGCGGCTGGGAAGGGTGCCGGGCCCGGGGACCACAGTGTCATTCCCAGAGGGAGTCTTTGCACACGGGCCCTGGGAGGCCGAGCGTGCCTTCCAGAACCTTCCAGAACCCTCCGGGGGACCACACGCCAGGGAGGGAGAGGAGGCAGCCTCCACAGGTTCCTGCCCAGCCTCCTGGATCCGTTTTGTCAGGCCGTCAGACACCCGCACGGTTCTTCACTCACCGTTTTTCTTCCACGCAACTTATTCTTCTGTTGTTGTTTTTTTTAAACATGTTTTTATTGATGTCAGAGAGGAAGGAGAGAGAGAGAGAGAGAAACATCCATGACGAGAGAGAATTATTATTTTTTAAATATATGTTTTCATTGATTTTTCACAGAGAGGAAGGGAGAAGGATAGAGAGTTAGAAACATCCATCAGCTGCCTCCTGCGCACCCCCTACTGGGGATGTGCCCGCAACCCAGGTCCATGTCCTTGACCGGAATCGAACCTGGGACCCTTCAGTCCGCAGGCCGACGCTCTATCCACGGAGCCAAACCGGTTAGAGCAGAGAGAGAATTCTTGATCGGCTGCCTCCTGCACACCCCACGCTGGGGATCGAGCCTGCAACCCGGGCCTGTGTGCTGACGGGGAACGGAACCCTGACCTCCTGGTTCCTAGGTCAACACTCAGCCACTGAGCCACATGGCCAGGCTTTGAGGTCAGTTCATTTTAAAATAACAGAAGGAGATGGACAATCCGTAGCACTTGCCCAACCCTAAGGGCGACGATGGACACAGATACAATGAGATGACACATTGCATCCCGGCAGCTGCCCCAAGGCTCTGGGCGGTGCTCAAGGCCTAGGATCTCGGGCCAGAGACTCTGCTGGAGAAACAGGCGGCGGGGGGGGGGGGGGGGGCCTTCCTCACCGGGACCCATCTCCTTAATAGAGCACGAGGCCCCCCCACCCCACCCCCCGCCGCTCTGGGCTAAGGGCTGAGACTGTTACCTGCTCTACTCACTGGCCCAGGTGGCCAGGCAGGTGCCGCTAGCCCCGGCCCACAGGTGAGGGAGGCCCAGAGCCGTCCGCAGCCTGCCAAGGGCCGAAGGGCTCTGAGCCGCTGAGTGTTGGAGTGGGGCTCACGCGGTGCCCCCCACGCTGGCTGCACTCACAGCCACGCAGCCCGAAGCCGGCTCCGGCCCCTCGTTCCCGCCCGGGCGTCAGCCAACCCGTGGGACTTTAGGGGGTCACTTGTGACATGTGGGACAGACCAGATTCTTTCTGTTTGAAGAAGCCAATCCAGAGGCGAGGCCAAGCAGACCCGGCCTCTGTGGGCTCTTGGAGGCGGGAGGCTGGGTGGCTTTTGGGGGCCTGGGGGCCATTTCGGCTGCTCCGGCACCGGTGAGGGCTCACGGCACCTGGGAGGTGGGTGACTTAGAGACACGCCTGGCCCTGCGACCAGGTGAGGACAGGGGGCCCGTCCTCAGGCAGGAGCGGGCGGGTGGGCGGGCGGGCAGGCTTCCAGGAAACCCTGGGTGAGGCCCCAGGAGCTGTGGCTGGCCGTGCAGGCAGAGCTGCCGGTTAGGCCCCTGGGGGGGAGGTTGGGTGGATTCAGAGACCGGATGGAGCTCCGGCCCCAGGAGATGCCAGAGGCCCAGGCGGGGAGGAGGGAGTCACAGGTGAGCAGGCAGGTCCTGGGGAGCCCGTTGTGGGCAACAGGCGGGGGCAGGAGCTGGTCTGACTCCGAGCCCACGCCTTGAAGTGGCTCAGCGTCCGTGTGTCTGGGTGACTAGGGGCTGGACAGTGTCCCTTTGGGCCCTGGCCTGGCCACCGTCCTCGGAGACAGGCAGTGCCCACGCCTCCTGAGATTCCCCAGGGCCGTGCTCACTCCTCGTCGCCCCTCACGCTCACACGTGCTCACACGCACTTCTCCCCTTCCCCGCCAACAGGGCGCTACCGTTTGCCGTGTGTTAACGGAGCAATGCGGCTTGGAGGGTCTCGCTCCCCATCTTGTCACAGGGGCCCTCTCGTCCCCCCAACCCTTTTTCTTTTCAACGTGAGGCCCACACCGTCACCACCTGCCCCTGGAGGTCCGCCCAGGGCCTCCCCCTCCCCAACCAGAATGAATGGGTGCCCGCGTTTGTGATCGTCCCAAGGAGTTGGGCATTTATTCCACACCGGGCAGGCGGCAAGACTGAGAACCGGGCAGGCTTCGGGGAGAAAGTCGCACCCACGCTGGCCCGGTGACTTCTAAGGCCCGGGCGTGTCCTTTATCGCATGGGCACAGTGCCGTCGCGTGACCGCGCCCGGGAGCAGCAGCCGGCCAGCCGCGATGGGGCCGGTCCGAGGCCGGAACCTCGAGGGGCAAAGCCTCCCGCTGCCTGCCTGGCCCCCTCTGGGGCTGGAGGCCGTGGGCCGCCGTCCAGGACAGGGTCCCAGCGCGACCGTCCTGCCCGTGGTACCTTCCCAGCTGGGCTCCCGCGCCGCCCCCTCCACCCCTAACACCCCCTCCCCCCGCATGGCCACAGATGGAGGCGCTGCTCTAGGAAGGCTTCTTGTGGAGGGGGAGGGGGAGGGGGGAGGGAGGTGCAGGTCTGGGCCTGTGCGTTTGCAGAACCTAAGCCTGGGCAGGGGCGGGACTGCCAGCGCCGTGATGACCGAGCACGGGCGGGGCTGTGGGGACACTGAGGCACGCGGTGCGCCGTCTCTGGTCAGCTGGGAGACGAGGTCCATGGTGTCCGCCACCACCGCGAGGGCAGCTGTGGAGGCTTCCTGGCAGAGATGGTGGGAGGGGGTGGGGGTGAGGATGAGGGGGGGCTGGCAGAGATGGAGGCATTTGGGGCGGGCGGGTGGGGAATCAGGCGTGTGGGCCCATCCCTCTCAGTCTCTCTGTCCCCGACCTCCTCACGGCTGTCAGATGCCCTGTCCTCCACGGCCTCAGGCACCCCCCATAGCCTTCAGGCCCATTCCCTTTGTCCTCCACTCCACCCACCTCACACCTCGGAGGCCCGCCCCTTAGCGCCATCGGAATCGGTCCATTTGCCCCCTCTTCCCCTGCCACCAGATGTGCTGCCCCGACCCCGGGGTGTCCTCCGAATGGGCAGCACCTGACCCTACCCGTGCTCCTGCCCGTGTATGGCTCATTTAGTCACCACATCACCCTGGCGCGGCCCTGTGCCCCCCCCGCCCCCCGCCCAGTCCCCTCGGCCGTTGTGTGCTCTGTCTTCTTGCCCTCCTGGCCCCCAAAGGCAG
The DNA here is from genome assembly GCA_026230045.1 of Corynorhinus townsendii. Taxonomy (NCBI): domain Eukaryota; kingdom Metazoa; phylum Chordata; class Mammalia; order Chiroptera; family Vespertilionidae; genus Corynorhinus; species Corynorhinus townsendii. The sequence goes on from JAPDVU010000009.1 coordinate 1,535,317, forward strand.
ATGCCGGGCTCGGGGCCTGGGGGGCGGGCTCAAAGAGCCAGATGGAGCCCGACCCCGCAGCCCCACTGCGTTCTCAGAAGGAGCGACAGGCGTTGCTCTGGCCAGAAGGCTGTGACATCACAGGGCAGACAAGGGGCTGTGACATCACAGGGCAGACACAGGGGCTGTGACATCACAGGGCAGACACAGGGGCTGTGACATCACAGGGCAGACAAGGGGCTGTGACATCACAGGGCAGACAAGGGGCTGTGACATCACAGGGCAGACAAGGGGCTGTGACATCACAGGGCAGACAAGGGGCTGTGACATCACAGGGCAGACAAGGGGCTGTGACATCACAGGGCAGACAAGGGGCTGTGACATCACAGGGAAGACAAGGGGGCTGTGACATCACAGGGCAGACAAGGGGCTGTCCCTCAGCAAGCCAATCCTCTGAGCTGGCTCCCTGGTGTTCCAGGCCGCCCCTGCACCCCCCTGCACCCCTCTACCCCCCTGTACCCCCTCACACCCTTCCGCAGCAGTTTCTAGTCTTTCCCTGCTTGTCCCCGCGCACAGAGCCCCGCAGCAGAGGGAGGCTAGGCTGTCTGCTTCGAAAGAGCTGCTCCAGGCCCGGGGCCCGAGGACTGACCCTCTCTGTGGTAGGACAGGGCCCGGGTCTACGGGGTCCCACCCTCCCTCCACCTCCTGGGCCCTGACCTTGAGCGATGGGCTTTATGCGACCTTGGCCAGGAGAGCTGCAGCCACCAGCAGGCCTGTCATCAAGGGGGGGCCGCCGCCAGGCAGGGGGGCAGACCCTGTGGAGAGTCGGAGGGCCCCGGGATGAGGGACGCGGGAGCATGTCACCACCCCAACTCCTCCGGCAGCCGCCCACGAGCCCCCTGAAGTAGCCTCTCAGCACCCCACTTTGTTCCTCTCCCCAGCGCCCCGGCCTCCCCCTCATCTAGCCGGCCCCCTCCCCCCCCTCCCCCCCCCCCCGCCTGTGGGCCAGCTCCCAGGTGACCTTTCCACGGGACGGGCCAGGTGGGGTGGGGGTGGGAGCTGGCAGAGGGTGACTCCCGGAAGGAGTCCCCCTGTGGAAGCCTGGGCTCCCCGGGACCAGGAGCCTGGAGGGGCTTCACCCCAAAAGGCCTGTCCCCGGGCCGACACCCCCTGGTGCTCCGTCTTGCACCTTGAACACGCTCCTGTCCCGGTTCTCCCTCCCGCACAGCCGAGGCGCGGAGGACGCTGTGGTGGGAATGCCAGGGACCGGGAAGGAGGAGGCGCCCCGCGTGGCAGGCACCCCATCTGCAGCCACTGGGGCCAACGGTGCAGGCGGAGGGCGGGGCCTCACCCGAGTGGGGTGTGGTCGATGGGGTGCTGGGGCCCCCGCCGGCCTCGGTCGTGAGCGTGGGCAGCAGGGCGCCGGGGTCCCCGTCGTTGGCCTCGGGCACGATGCCCAGCAGCTTGCACAGGAGTTCGTACACGTGGACGCTCTCGAAGGGCTCCACCTCCAGGCCCCGCCGGAAGCTGGGGCCCACGGCCCGGAAGATGGTCTTCATGTCCAGCACCCCGTTGTCAAAGCCGTGCTCCCCGTTGTTGAACTGCACGTTCACCCTCTGCGGGGGGCAGGGGGGAGCCTCAGTCCTCGTGGGGCTCCCGGCCCTCCGCCCCCTCCACCGGCCCCCCTGTCCCCCAACACCCCCTGCAGCATGGGCAGAGGAGCCCCAAAGAGTTCGGACATGGGGGCGGGGGGTTCTGAGCCTTAAAAGATCAGTGGCCCGAAGCCAGCGCCTCTGCAAGGACCCTGTGACGTAAACAGGGACCCGAGACGGCAGGCAGGGCTGCCCCGGCCGCACGGGCTCCACCTGGAGTGCCACCAGCACTTCCCGCCGCCTCCCCCTGCCTGCGTCTCGCTTCCCTGAGCACCGCCCTGGCCTCTCTGAGGGCATCTCGGCCTTGTCCCTGTCACTCTTATGGCTGATCTCCCCCCACGTTATCCTACATGCAGGTGTACACAAGCACACGCATGTACACATGCACACAAAACACACAGGCACAGAAGCACGTGCATACACACAGGCACATGTGCACACAAACACACATGTATACAAACACACATATATATGCACATATATGTGCAACACACACTTAAGCACTCGTGCACACAGAAGCACACAGTGCACTAACACACATGCACATGTAACATTACACAAACACAGGGCGTGTACACACACATGCACACACACCTATTGCAGTGATGACTGCGTCCCTCTGGTGGCCAGTGTGCCTCAGGCTGGGGACTAGCTAGAAACGGGGTGCTCTTCCCAGCAGCCCCGCCCGCCCCCCACTCGGCCGTGCATGCGCCGGCAGCTCACCCCGTGGATGACGTAGCCGGGGTCGCTGTACATGAGCAGGGGCGTGACCCGGGGGTGGCCGGCGTAGTGGAAGGACTTGGGGAAGTCCTCCTTCTTGTAGACGTGCAGTTTGGGGTGCACGTCCTTGAGCGCCTCGTACACCTTCTCCAGCCGCCCCTCCTTGGGGAGCAGCATGCCGTTGGGCCCGTAGTCCAGCAGCTCGAACTCGATGTCCTGGAAGGTGAAGTTGGGGAACCTGTGGAGCTCCACCAGGTCGCCGGCCTTCTTGTGCACGGTGCTCATGCCGTGGTCGGACGTGACGATGAGGTTGAGGCCGCGCTCCAGGCCGCTGCGCCGGATGCTGTCGCGCAGGTAGCCCACCGTCCTGTCCACCTGCCTCACCATGGCCTTCCTCTCGGGGGACTCGGGCCCGAACCTGTGGCCCGTGGAGTCGGGCTCCCCGAAGTAGAGCGTGACCAGGTCCAGGCCCTCCTGCGTGAACCAGCGCATCACCGTGTCCACATTGGCCCTCCACTCCGCCTCGTCCTTGTAGTTGTGCAGGGCGCCCTCCTTGCGGCTCAGCGTCACGGCCGCGCCTTGGTAGGTGACGTTGCCGCCGGGGAAGAAGAAGGAGCCGGCCTTCAGGCCCTGCGGGAAGGCAGCCATGACGCACAGCCCCGCCGGCTCCCCGTCGCGTCCGCCCCCCACCCCGCCCCCAGGGCAGGGCGCCCCTACCCGGCGTGCGTCTGCCCACTCTCCCCTCCCCACGCCCACTGCTGTCCTGCGTTTTCATTTTCTTTCTAGTGACGTTGACTTTTTGTATATTGGCTTTGTCCCCTGCAACCCTGTTGAACGCATGCTTTCAAAGAAATATATCTTTTTATTGATTTTCAGAGAGAGCGGAGGGGAGAGGGATAGAGAGGTGGAAACGTCAATGAAAGGAACATCATCGAACGGCGCCTCCTGCACACTCCCCGCAGGGGGTCGCGCCCATAACCCGGGCGCGTGCCCGGACCAGGAATCCAGGAACCAAACCAGTGACCTCCTGGTTCCTGGGTCGCCGCTCACACCGCTGCGCCCCGCCAGCCGGCCGAGCGCCTCATTGTCTGAAAGGCCTCCTGATCGGCCAGGCGGGGAGCCTGGAGGCGGGAGCAGGTGCACGGTGGACTCCGCTCTGATGAGATAGCGACAGGCCAGTGTGCCCCATACGCGAGTCCTCGCTGCCACGGGCCCGGGGCGCTCCGGAGGCTCAGGTGCCCGAGAGCCCTCCTTCTGGCCTGCAGCCCGGCCCCTCCCTGCCACGTTCACGCCCTGGAGTGTGTCGGGCCCTCCTCCATGCCCCACACTGTCCTTCCAGTTTGCACCCCTCTCGTCCGTCTGTCCGTCTGTCCGTCAACCACCTGCTGCTTTGTTTACACAGACCCACCTTCCCCGCCCCCCTCCCCGGCCGCCTGTCCCGTGTGGCCGCTGCCCGTGCAGCCCCCCAGGCCAAGTTCTCAGCCTCGGGGCTGGGCTGGGGCGGGTGGGGGCGCGGGGCTGGGATGTGGGGCCTGATGGCCATGGGGGCTCAGACTTGGGGGGGTGCCCTCCACTGGACATCATGGACAAGGAGCTACACCTCAGGAAGCCCTCCGACATGTCAGGGCGATGGGACTCCTGGGCTGACACCACCGCTCCCCTTTCTTCCCGTCGCCCCTTGGATCTGGCTGCCCCGCCTGCGACGGGGGCGGGCGGGGGAGAGGACAGAGCCATTTTGTGGTGACACGCCTCTGTGTGGAGTGGGGTCCTTTCCCCGTGCGACCCCCTCCCCAAGTGCCAAAGGGTCCCCCGGGGTGGCCTCTGTCTGACTGGGAGGGTGGGGCCGCCCCTCCGGGTCCCACCCTGTGCGCATCCTTCTGTGCCAGAGCCTGGGCCTCCGGGGGCCATGGGGCTGCCCGCGCCCGGGCGCCGCGGCGCGTGGCATTACCTGCCTCTGGGCGGTGATCCAGATGGGCACGCTGCCGTTGTCCCACCAGCGCCGCACGCCCAGCGTGGCGTGGTAGGGTAGCTTGAGCTTGCTGCTGGTGTTGTAGAACATGTTGTGCACCACGCCGTGGTTCTCGATGTACTTGCCTGCGGGCGGCGGAGGGGACGGGGCGGGGCTCCGTCACCACGGCCACGGCCACGGCCACGGCCACGCGCGCCGACCCAGTGGCCCGGCTCCCCCTGCCCCACCCTGCACCCCCGCAGTACCCACTGGGAGGCATCGCTTGCAGCCTCATCAGTTTTAGCAAAAGATCAGTGTGACCCTAGCCGGTGTGGCTCAGTGGATAGAGCATCGGCCTGCAGACGGAAAGGTCCCGGGTTCGATTCCTGTCAAGGGCACAGGCCGGGGTTGCGGGCTGGATCCCCAGTGGGGGGCGTGCAGGAGGCAGCCGATCCATGATTCTCTCTCATCATGGATGTGTCTCTCCCTCTCCCTTCCTCTCTGACATCAATTAAAACAATACAAAGATGGGTGGCGCCTGCGTGGCTCTCGGGAGGGGACTAACGACGTAGAGCGGGATCCAGCCTCAGCAGAGAGCCAGGCAGGGGTTTGGAGGAGCCGAGGAGGGTCCCCGAGGAGTCTGTCAGTCCGTGTTGCGTGGGGAATGCGCACACGGGAGCTCGGGCACAGGAGGCGGGGCCGTGAGGGGCGTGTGCGGCTCTCCCTCCCGCCCGGACATGCGAAGCGAAAAGGGGGCGTGCCGGCGGGACAGCTGGTGCTGGCGGGGTGTGCCGGGGGCTGTGGCCACAGAAACGCTGGCGTGAGGACGAGCCGTCTGCGCCGAGTAGTGTCCTCCAAGTCGTGCCACCAGCGTCGCAGAGGTGGCCCTGTTTGCGCCTGGGTCATGGCAGCTGTAATGCGTTAGGTTAAGATGAAGGGACGCCCGGCTGGCGTGGCTCAGTGGATAGAGCGTCGGCCTGCGGACCAGCGCGTCCCGGGTTTGATTCCGGTCAGGGGCACGTACCTCGGTTGCAGGCTCCTCCCCGGCCCGGGCCCTGGTCAGGGGCTCGTGCAGGAGGCAACCAGTCGATGTGTTTCTCTCACATCGATGTTTCTCTCTCTTTCCCTCTCTCTTCCACTCTCCCTAAAAATCAGTGGAAAATACCCTTTTCCCGTGTCCCCTGCCTTGAGTGAGGATTTAAAATTAAAAAGAAAAGATGAAGCTGGAGCCCCAGACTCATCTCTGAGTCCCGGCCACACGCACCTCCTCCTGGAAGGCCTCCTGGGTTGCCACCCAGGCTGTGGTCACCGTTGCCAGAGAGACCACTGCCGTGTTTATTCGCTGCCAGTTGCCACCAATGCTGAGGGCTGCTGGCCACGCTGTCTCCCCAGCGCGTGTCCCCTCCTGGCTCACCCCTGTCCCTGCACGGTGCCCCTGGGACAGGGCTGTGTGCATCCCCTGCTCCCCTGGTTTCCCAGCCCCCACCGCCCCCAGGTCCCCTCCGCAGGCGGCACTCACCGGTGACCAGGGTGAAGTGGCAGGGGCTGGTCATGGTGACGAAGGCGGGGGTCATGTAGCGCGCCTTCACGCCGTCCTGCGCCATGGCGTCCAGGTTGGGGGTGTCCACGTCCTGGTCATAGTCCCAGCGGAAGCCGTCGAAGGACACCAGGAGCAGCTTGTGCCGGGAGCCCTGCTGGCGGACGGGCATCCCCGCCCCCAGAGCGAGGAGGGCGGCCAGGGCCACGGCCAGGAGGGCCGCCGGGTGGCTCATGGTGGCTTGTCTGATGCGCCGGTGCCGGGCGTGTTCCTGCCGCGGACGGAGCAGAGCAAAGTCCCAGGGTCACCGGCGTGTGATCCGTGCGCCTTTGAGGACGAGACTGCTCTCCGTGGCTCAGCAAGAGGCCCGGGTGGCCCGTGGCCTGTGGCCCCTGCCTTTATTGCCCATGCTCCTCCCCCCGTGGGCGTGTGTCTCATGGGAGGGGTGGGGGCCAGGCCCGCAGGATCGGAGAGCAGGAGGGGCCCCTCCACGGGATGGCCTGGCCTCCACCCGCTCTCTCTGTCCCTGGGCCCTGCTCTCTCTGACCTACAGCCTGAAATTCGGGGAAGCCTCCGGGGTATGTGGGCCTTGGGCCTGCCTGGGCCAGGGCCATGCGGGGCTGGGGGCTTCCCAGGGTCAGGGAGCCAAGGGCCACGGGGAGCCCAGCCTGGGGAGGGCCTCCTCCCCTCGCTGCCCGGGTGAGGGGTCTCCTGGGACGGGGCGGGCGGAACCACCCTGTGGCCTGGGTCAGCATAGCCGTAGCTTCCCTCTTGGGCTCTGTGGATCCTCAGGGAGACGCGGACGTGGGCAGCCTGGTCAGCAAGGTGGTCAGAAGAGGGGTTCCCTTGTCACCTGTGCTCATGGGTGGGGGAGAGGGGGAGAGGGGCCCTGGGCGGGGCTAGTTCAGCCACTATCTCGTCTCTCTCCCTCTCTCTCTCTCTCCCTCTCTCTCTCTCTATCTTTATCTCTCTCTCTCTATCTCTCTCTGTCTCTCTATCTTTATCTCTCTCTCTATCTTTATCTCTCTCTCTCTATCTCTCTCTGTCTCTCTATCTTTATCTCTCTCTCTCTCTATCTTTATCTCTCTCTCTCTCTCTATCTCTGTCTCTCTATCTTTCTCTCTCTCTCTACCTTTATCTCTCTCTCTCTATCTTTATCTCTCTCTATCTCTATTTCTCACTATCTTTATGTCCCTTCTCTCCCTATCTCTCCATCTCTGTCTCTCTCCCTATCAGCCTTTTTTTTTTTTTAATGCCCTTGACTGGAATCAAACCTGGGGACCCTTTGGTCCGCAGGCTGATGCTCTATCCACTGAGCCACACCGGCGAGGACTTAACCACCCTTTTTTAAAAATTGAATTTATTGGGGTGACACTGGTTACTCACCCCCTCCCTACCTAACGGAGCTGCTCTAAGTTCTGGGGGCCCCGCAGTGAGGGAGGCAGGCGTGCTCCTGACTCCGTCCACCTGGTGGGGGACACACAATGAAAGGAGGACACGAGCAGGACAGGAAGCAGGGAGTCGCCAAGGGGCGTGAAGCAGGAGACCAGATGGGGGTGTCTGCGGCAGCACCTGGTGGGCGGTGGGCAGGGCCTCCTGAGAGGGCGGTGGGGGGGGGGGGGGCGCAGGGCTGGTGGGGCCGAGGCTACGTGTGCAATCCACGTCCATAGCCCTGGCGCCCGTGGGTCTAGCATAAGAGGGGCAGCCCGGGGCCGGTGAGGGGGTGGGCGGGAGGCGGGCAGGGGAGCTGGGTGCTGGGCAGCGAGGGAGTGTGCCGTCCTCAGGCTGTGGCCGTGGCCGTGGCCGTGGCCCAGACACGGTGGTGGCCGTGGGAGTGAAGGGAAGGGAGCAAGTCAGGGGGCGTCCAGTTCCCACCCGGGCAGCTGGGGTGACGGTGTCACCTGTGACAGGGTCAGAGGGGAGGTCACGGCAGGAGCAGGGCCATGGACCAGGGGCAGGAGGGGCGTGCTCGGGCTGCAGCCGGGAGGCAGGCCGCAGAGGAGCCTGGATTTTAGGCGAATACAACCTAATACCTAACATAAAGTTGAATGTAAAACCCACTGCCTTCACAAGAAGATGGCCACCAATGAGAAAGACTACATTTCCCAGCATTCTCTGCAGCGAGGCCTGGCCATGTGACTACATGCTGGCCAATGGGACCAAAAAAAAATTAGGCTGTGACCCCCGCCCCCCCCCCCCCCCCCCCCCCCCCCCCGCCTCTCCCACACCCCAGGTTTGCTGCACCTCCTTCTGATTCTCGCTGCCCCTGGTGCCTTGAGCTCAGAGGCCGCCCCGAGCCGGCCGCCGAAGATGGGGGGCGCTGCGGCGGCGGGGCCCCACGGAGAGAACTGGCCGTGTGCTGTGTGTTGGGTTTTGTGTCACTCTCCGCAGGACCCGACCCACGGCGATGCCGGGACCATGGCTGCTGGGTGCAGGCGGCTGGCTTCCATGCTGGCTGCTGCCAGGGCAGGGGGGCACGGGCATGCTTGGGGCTGCCCCACCGTCACAGGCCGAGGCAAGGCTGGGCACCGGCCGGGGCTGGTCTTTTTGTAAAGATACGTTTTTATGGATTTCAGAGAGAGGAAGGGAGAGAAGCATCAATGACGGGAGAGAAGCATCAATGACGGGAGAGAACCGTGGGTCGGCTGCCTCCTGCACGCCCCCCACTGGGGATGGAGCCCGCACCCAGGCCTGTGCCCTGACCGGGAGTCGAACCGTGACCTCCTGGTTCAGAGGTCCACGCCCACCCCTGAGCCCCACGGGCCGTGCTGGTAGTTCAGAGCGGTCACCGCTGCGTTGGGTGGACGTGAAGCCTAGAGACGGGGCCGGTCGGCTCCCTGAGGAGCTGGAAGGTTTGCCGCGTACACAGGTGCTGCTGAGCCACGCGTGGGCCGGGCCGGGAAGAACCAGCTGCCAGCTCTGGGCCCGGTTCCGCCGGGCAGAGGGACGTGCGGGCTTGTCCCCTAAGGCCGGCACCCGGGTCCCTGCCACCTGTTCTCCTTCCTCATCTGGTGCGAATGAACCGCCGCACAGGCCCGGCGCACAGTAGGCACGTCGTGACCCTTGCGTGCGTGAAGGAAAGAACACGGTGAGACGAGCAGGTCCCCCACGGCCGCGCCCCCGACTGACCCTGCGCCTCCTTGGTCAGCGCAGCCTCCAAACAGGACACGCTCGGGCTGGCAGGCCACCGCGCGGCCCTGGGCTGGTGAGGGGAGCGGGCGGGCTGGGGGCCCCAGCCTGGGAGAGATGAGGAGCCCCCTGCCCCTCCCCCGCGGAGGCTGGGACTCCTGCGGTCCCCCATGGCTGGGGCCCGGCCGACCTTTGCCGGCAGGTTTATCAGCGCGAAGGTCCCTGTATCAACGCCGGACTTTCATCACTTCTCAGCGGCTTTATCTCAGCCACCGCCTGGCCTCGCCTCGGCTGAGTGAGGATTAATATTTTAACAGGATTATGTGCTGGTTACAGTGCTCCCTGGGGACCCGGGGCACCCTCCCCCCTCACAGCCTCTCCCCCCCTCAGCCTCTCCCCCAGCCTCTCCCCCCTCAGCCTCTCCCCCAGCCTCTCCCCCTCAGCCTCTCCCCCCCCTCAGCCTCTCCCCCAGCCTCTCCCCCCCAGCCTCTCTCCTCCTCAACCTCTCCCCCCTCACAGCCTCTCTCCCCAGCCTCTCCCCCCCCTCAGCCTGGGAGGGGGCAGGGAGGTGGGGGTCTCTGGCTGGGCCACCTTTTCAGACTCTGGGGTGGGGTGGGGGGGCTGGGGACAGGGATCCTGGGGGGCTGATTTATCTCAGAAAGCAGGTGTCCTGGGCGGGGGGCGGCCTGGCAGTGAGGTCCCCATGTACACTGCAGACTGTCCTGGGTCAGCAACTAGACCGCCTGTGGGGAGGACGGGGGGCGGGGGGAGGGAACCAATGAGAGAGAGAAATGGGGGAGGGGAGGGGGAGAGAGAGAGAGAAAGATGGGGAGGTGAGAGAGGGAGAGGGAGATGGGGGAGGAGAGAGAGGGAGAGATGGGGGAGGGGAGGGGGAGAGATGGGGGAGGGGAGGGGGAGAGAACAGGAGAGCCTGCCCCCCGGCCTGCCCCCCGGCCTGCCCCTCAGCCCCTGAGCGACGCGGCCTGTAAACCTCCCAGCCTCACACCTTGATCTTTCACCTCAAAAAAGATTTCTGTTTGCACCAAAGTTTTTATTTTTCATGTATTTTATTGGTGTCAGAGAGGAAGGGAGAGGGAGGGAGATGTCGATGACGAGAGAAGCATTGACCGGCTGCCTCCCGCACGCCTCACACTGAGGATGGAGCCCACACCCGGGCCTGCGCCCTGACGGGACCCCCACCGTGACCTCCTGGTGCAGAGGTCGACGCTGAGCCCGCCGGCCGGGCCTGGGCCAGTTTTACGAACGTGAGCTGGCCCTGCCCTCTCCATGCCATCACTTGGAAGCTGGGGTTCTGGGGCTCCCTCCTGGGCCCGTGCCCTGTGCTCCTGCCCACGGGAGGGGGCCCCTCTGGGCAGGGCCCGCCTCTCGGAGCCGCTGGCCCCCAGGAGACAGGCAGGGCCACGGAGGGGGCAGGGCCGCAGTACCCATGTGTGCTGCCACCCCCTTTGCAAGTCGGGTCCCCGCGGATCCCCGGGCCCCCACGCAGCGAATCCGTCAGGTCGCCCTCGGCCTGCACCGCCGTGGTCCTCGCCGTTCCCGGGGCTGCAGCTGGCCGGGTGCGCCAGGGGCTCGGACTCAGGCCTGGAACCTTCCAGGGAGTTTCCCCTGCGTGTGTGGCTGGCAGCGTTTTCTCCCGTTACCCCCCGCCGCGGAGCTCCGAGGGGCAGGGGAGGGGGCCGAGTCCGGGGGTGGGGGTGGGGGCCACGCCTCTAGGAGGTTCGAAGGTGGGGGCGGGATGGGTGCTGACTTTGCCAGGTGACAGGTGACATCTGTTTATCTGTTTATGGGGCTGTTACCCCGCGTCCTCTCCCTCCCCCCCGCACCCCTCCCCGCCCGTGAGGCTGGAGGACAGCTAGTGCCAGGACGGTCTGTTTACAGCCGCTTGAGGCCGATAAGGGCCTACCTTTGGCCACGATGGGGGGATAAGGGGCGGCCAGGGTGTCCCTGCCAGGCCCACACCCCATCCCGCTCATCACTCCGTCCGGCCCTGGGGTGCGGGCCGCCTGCAGCGCAGGTCCTGGGCAGGCGGTCACCTGCAGGTGGTACCCGGTCACCCGCAGCGGCCCTGTGCCGGCACGGCGTGGGTGGCGGGCACGGCGTGGGTGGCCGGCACGGCACTTGGGGCCATTGCTGGCGTGTGGGGCTGAGCTGGGGCTGTGCTTGCCGGCCACCAGGACCCGCGGGTCTGACGGGCAATGGGGAGCAAGAGCGTGGGGCCTCCTCGTGCCCCAGCCCCCGGGACCCCCACGAGGAGTTGTGTCCACTCAGCTCAGCCGCCCAAACCGGCCACCGCGGCCCCGCGGGTCAGCGTGTGCCCCGAGACCCTCCTGTCGCAGCCGGCGCGGCTGCGGGGCCGCCCTGGTCAGCGCCTTTCCTGGGCACCTGCGTGTGAAGGTCGGCGGCACAGGAGCTGCCGTCTACAGGACCGGAGCGGCAGAAACCTGTAGCCGCCACCCCCACCCATGGAGCCCGAGGCCCAGGATCCGGTGGGGGCGGGGCACTGAGGGCTGCGGGGGCACTCAGGCGGCAGCTCACCTGGCCCTGGAAAGAGGGGGCTCTTGGCCGCCAGGGATGGGCCTTCAGGGCCGGAGGAAGGCTCTGTGACCCGGGACGGTGCCGGAGCACAGGCAGCTGGAGACCAGAGGGAGCCAGGTCTCCGAGTCCCTGCCCGCTGCCCTGTGGGGGCCCATTCCAGCAGGGCCGTCGGGCCAGGCTGCCCACGCTGCCCACGCGCTCCCCGGCTCACCGTTCCTTGGGGCGTCGCTCTGTCCCGCGCGGTTCCTGGAAGTGGAAGCAAAGGCCGGTTGCGTCGGGCTGGTCTTCTGCAGAAGCTTCGTGGCGGGGCTGCCCGCAGGCCCCCCTCATCCCCCCTCGCTGGTCGGTGGGTTTGCAGCGTTGATGTTTGTAACGCTGGCGGCCCCCCCCCCCCCCGCCTCCATCACTGAGAGAAGGACTGGGTGCAGGAGAGCTGGCGGGTGGCTCCTCTGCCCATCCGTGCCCCGCCCGTCCATCTGTCCCCCGTCCGTACCCCGTGCAGCTAGAATTCCGTGGAAGACCCGCCTTGTTGCTCGAGTTCGTGGGGACCCTGACCTGCCGTCCAGAAAGGGAAATGCAGAGCCGGGGCCCGAATGACTGGGGGGGGGGGGTTCCCCCGGCGGCTTGGCCCTCTCTTCTCTCTTTCCGCGCATTTACCTGCTGCCGTGCACCCCGTGTCTCAGCCAGGCGCGCCCTCGGCTCCTTTCTGGGCCAGGGCCTCCGGATTCCCCTCAGGGGCGGCCGGCAGGGGTTGCGGTCTCATCAGCGATGGGAGAAGCACTGGGTGGTGGGAGAGGGGTGCGCCGCGTTGTGGGGGGCCCGAGGGAGAGAGGCTCTTTTCCGGGGGTGACTTTCCTGCCCGGGTTGGGCCCTCCGACAACCAGCCGTGGCAGCAGAGCCCGGTGAGAGGGCGGCCGGGGTGCTGACCACCGGAGCCGCTGGGAGACGGGAAGGAAAGCAGGCTCAAGAGCCGGGATGGGATATTGAAAAGAAGCCAGCCGGCAGCCAGGCTGAGTGCGGACCTGTGACGGGGAGGCCACGGGGCGATTCCCCGTCAGGGCACAGGCGCGGCTGTGTGGTCTCCCGCGTGCCCACCAGGTGGCGCTGTCCAGCCACGGACGCAGCGGCTTTGGGCTCAGCGGCGGCTGGGCTGGGGAGGTGGGTTTGGTGCCACCCCCAACGCCCACAAGCTGGTGCCTGCGCCTGCGCCAGCTAAAGCCCAAGGCCCCCCCCCCCCCCCCCCCCCCCGCAACCGACCTGGGACGGGCCCTGGGCTCTGTCCACCCGGCCGCTCCTGCAAGGAAGACAGACGTTTGCTGGGTGTCTGCGCCCTCCCTGACCTCAATGTGGGCCTGAGGCTGGGGGGACAGTGGGTGTCACTGGAATGAGGGGCCGGGTTGGTGGGGGTGCTGGGCATTCGCGGCTCTGGGCCCTGCTCCTGCCCGGGGTGCATGGCGGGGAGGGGACCCTCTCTTCCTGGGGGTCCGCAGGAGGGTCCTTCTGCGTGGGGGCGGGGCAAGGCTCTGATTGGCGGCTTGCTGGTGGGGCGGGGGGGGGGGCCGGGGGTGCTGCAGCATCTGGAGGCTCCTGTCCTCTGGCCTCCTGGGCACCCTCTTTGTTGGGTGCGCTCCTGAGGGCTCAGAGCAGATGGAGAGTGGGGGCCTGTGGCACCAGACGGGCCAGCAGCCTCCAGTGGGTTCACGAGGGTGGGGGGCGCCTCCTCCCTGGGCCCCCAGCACCTCTCACTGGGTAGGACCCCGCCCTGATTTTTTGGCTCTGGGAGTGATCTTGCTATGTAAAAGGAGGGGTGGGCAGGGAGGAGGGGTGGGGGTTGTTTCCATAAGTGAGGGGGGACCTGAGGCAGAGGAGGGCCTGGGGTCCCCCTGACACCCCAGCTGCCATACAGGGCTCAGCCGTCTCCCGAGGGCCCTTGAGGTGGGCTCCCCCAGCCAGGCCGGGCCCCTCAGCGTCACTTCCATTGAGCAAGTGGTGGGGGGACTTGGGGTGCTGCTTGGGTGCCTGGACCCGGCTGCTGGGCTCCGAGGCAGAGAGGGGCTCCGGGTGTCCTGCTCCCTCACCAGCCGCCCTGGGCCCTGGGGGAAGGAAAGCTCTCTCCTCTCAGCCCTGGGCCCCTGTTAGGGGGGGCAGACCAGTACCTGGGACCCCAGGGGCTGCCAGCCGGGAAGGAGCTGGGTCCCAGCAGGGCCTGTCCAGCCGGGCTGCCCGACAAGGGGGGACCCTCTCCCCTGCCCTTCTCCCCCTGCCCTCCTCCCCCTGCCCTTCTCCCTCCCAGGCCTCCTCCCTCTGCCCTCCCTGCAAGTGGAGGTGCTCTGTCCAGGCTCCTGCTCCCTTCCCAGCAGGGGTGCCAGATGGGGCTGGTCCGAGGCAGCAGGCCTGGCTCTGGCTGGCACCCCACCCCTTCCCGGGGCCCTGGCGCGGAGCTGGGAGGAGGGCCAGGCCTGTGGCAGATGGTGGCTCGAGGAGGGGCTGCCCGGGCAGACGGCTGACTGTCAGGACAGATGGCGGGCCGCGCAGGGGTCCGGAGCAGCCCCATCTGCTGCCCGCCCTGGTGGGCCTTCTCCCCTCCACCTGGGGCTGAACCGGGATGAGGCGAGGGGTGGCGTGGGCCCAGGCCCGGTCCTGTCCTGCAGGGCCTCTGTCCCCGGGGCTCGGGGCCTGGCACTGGTCTGGGGTCTGCCGCCCCCTCTTGGCAGCCTGCGCGTGGCCCACACTCACGGAGCTGGAGGGGTCCCCGAAGTCTCAGGTGCCCGGGCAGGGCCTGTGCACCCCAGGCACAGAGCCCCCCCCCCAGCAGATGGGGCTCCGGGGAGGCTCCGGGGACCGGCGGCATGAGTGGGTCAAAACGCCAAACTCAGGGAATGCACGTCGGAGACGATGAACCAAGACCTTCGCGTCCCTCCTCCTGGCCGCGGAGTGCAGACAGGCGCTTTCTTGGTCGCTTCCCGTTGCTTTCGATCCTCACCCGAGGGTGCCCTCCCCTGATTCTTAGAGCGCGCGCGGAAGGGAGCAGGAGAGAGAGAGAAACATTGGCGTGAGAGAGACACATCCCTTGGCTGCCTCCCGAACGCACCCTGCCCGGGGCTGGGAGCGAGCCCGCAACCCAGGCCTGGGCCCTTGACCGGAATCGAACCCGGGACCCTTCAGTCCCCGGGCCGACGCTCTATCCACTGAGCCGCACCGGCCGGTGGCCACAGGCTCGCTTGTGGTGCTGTGCGCTGAGCTGGGCCCAGTGGGGACCCTGGCGTCCAGGGAGGCCCGGGTCCTGTGCTGGGAGCGGCGGCGGCGGCGAAGGGCGCTCTGCGTTCAGAAGGAAGCGGAAGCTGCCCGGCGCCCCGTCTCCCGGAATGCATCGCCCACAGCCCAATGGGACAGCTTCGTGCAGGAAGCCAACCGCCCGGAGGGAGGGGCTCTGCCAGCCCCACCTCCTCCCCAAGACTCATCAGACGAATTAGCCGCTAATCAATGTTTCGTTGAACCTGGCCATTCATTGCAGGCAGTGCCACGGCGCCCAGCGAAGCCACGGGGCTGCGGGTCAGATTTCCTGGGCCGGGCCGGTAGCCCCCGCCGGAGCCTGCCTTCCCGGCACCGTCTTTCCTTCTCTCACTGTGGCTCGGGGCGGCGGGAGGGAAGGCCTGGAGGTCCGGCAAAGGGGAGAGGGGGTGCAGAGCGGGAGGGATTTCTCTGGGCAGCCTGGCTTCTGGCCTGCCCCCCAATTTCCCACCCGCTTCACGGGAGCTCCCTGCGTGGTTCGGGCATCACGCTCCCCACGTCCCAAACTTAACCTGCGTCTCCTCTGAGAACCCTCGATGGGCACCTACACGCTTGCACTGAGCCCGACACCCCACCCTCTTAGCCCGAGCTGCGAGGTTCCATGGTTCCCGAGCACGTTTGCATCCCCAAGAGCCACTCAGAAATGTGCTGACAGAAGGACGGGCACACGGAGCGGTGAGCAGCGCGGGGAGCCCAGAGCCGGTCCAGCGCGTGGGCGGGTGATGAGTGCCGGCGGGCACCGTGGAGGACGGCCGGGCGGGGGGAGGGGGGGGCTTTGCTCAGGTGGTGCTGGCCGCCTGGATGGCCGTCGGAGGACACCGGCAGCCGACCCCTTCCTCACGCCACCGCGAACATCAGCCCCTGCAGCCGGTCGTGTGGGAGGACGCCGGAGGGTCTTCGTGAGACAGGAGCAGGAGCCGCGGAGGAGGCGGTGGCCACGCGGCCGCGGGAAAGGAAGAGCCTTGCTCATCACGGCACCACCGAGTGAGAGGCGAGTAGAGATCAGGCGGAGAGCTGGCCAGGGCGGCTCAGTGGTTGAGCATCGGCCTATGAACCAGGAGGTCACCGTTAGATTCAGGCTGGATCCCCAGTGCGGGGGCGTGCAGGAGGCAGCTGATCCATGATTCTCACCATCATTGATGTTTCTCTCCCTCTCCCTCTCCCCCTCCCTCTCCCCCTCCCCCTCCGCCTCCCCCTCTCCCTTTCCCTCTCCCTCTCCCTTCCTCTCTGAAATAATATATATATATATATACTAGAGGCCCTGTGCACAAAATTCATGCATGGGTGTGGGGGGTCCCCTCAGCCCAGCCTGCACCCTTTCCAATCCGGGACATCCCTCTCACTGCCCCCCTGCCAGCCTAATCACCCCCAATTGCCCCCTCCCCCCTCCGGCCTGGTCGCCTCTTACTGCCCCCCTTGCTGGCCTGGTTGCCACCAACTGCTCCCCCTTGCTGGCCTGATCACCCCTCACGGCCCCCCTGCTGTCCTGGTCACCCCACGCAGCCTACTGTTCGGTCGTCGGGTCGTCTCTCACTAACCCCCCTGCCGGTCTGGTTGTAGGCAGCCATCTTGTGAGGGTGTGATGGTCAATTTGCATATCACCTCTTTATTATATAGGATTAAAAAAAGAAAAGTCAGATAGTGACGGCACAGGGGGGCGGTGTGTTTGGAAAGAATTACTCCTCTTTGCAGAGGCGCAGGCTCCCCCTGGCTGTCCTAGGCGTTAGCTCCAGACATCACCGACTCGTGGCCGTGGCTTTGCTGTCGGCTCCTCCCTCTTTCCTCACAGACGTGGCTGCGTGGAGACGGGGAAGGGACGGGGCTTGGTGAGCCCTGGTGAGGGACTGTCCCCTCCGGGGGGGGGTGTCATTCCTGAGAGCCATGGCCACGGCCGCGTTAGACTTCCTCAGGCGGACACGCTGGGAGGGGCACGGACCAGGCTGCCTGTTTAACCAGCGTTTACCGAGGGCGTCGAGGGCCAGCCCGTTCACGTCTCTGTTGGTTTCTGTGTGCCCTCTGTGTCTGGCACTTGGCCTCGCCTTTTCGGCCTCCCTTGTGACTGCTCCCGGTGTTATGGGTCCGTGTTAATTCACGAAATAGCTGTGCAGCCTTACCTGTTGTACTCACATATGCACCAGGGGCCCAGGGCACCGATTCACGCACCTTGAAAGGAACTGTGGGCCGCGAGGCTGTGGTGGGCACGGGGTGGTCTCGGCCCATCCTCCACGCCCCCGCCCGGCCCCTCCTGCTGCGGCCCCTGCTCCCCTCTGTGCCAGCAGCCCTGCTCCTGCTGCCGCTGCTCCTGTGCGCTGCTGGTGCCAGCCCCGCTCATACCCACTGGCGGTGCAGAGCAACTGGGGCCGGCACCAGCAGCACATGTGAGCGGGACCGGCTCCGTCAGTGGGTGCGAGCGGCAGCTGCTGCCCCGATCACCCCTCAGGAGCAGGGGGAGGTGGAGAAGCCCTCAGGGGTGATCAGGGCCAGCAGCCACAGCTCGCACCTGCTGACGGTGCCGAGCGATCTGGACCGGGGTGCCGGCAGTGGGTGTGAGCCGTGGCTCTGGCGCTGGCTGCGGGTGTGAGTGGGGCCGGCGCCGGCAGCAGATGCAAGCACCGGGCGAGACCGCGGTGCGCGGGAGCGAAGAATTTCCAGTAACCACCAGAGGCTCACCCCGATGACAGTGACCGGCGCCCCGCCTTGGTCTGGTGCCCCCACTCACATGCTCCACCATCCCGCCGCGGCCGATGCCCGCCGTGTTCTGCGCACGCCCCCCGGTGGTCAGTGCACGTCATAGCAACCGGTTGTTCAGTTGATCTGGTGGCTCTGCCATGCGGTCTAGCTGCGTATTCGCCTTTTATTATGTAGGGTATTGTGTGTTAATCCTCACCAGGGGCTATATTCCCACTGATTTCAGAGAGAGTGGAGCGGAGAGGAGAGACCCAGAGAAAGACACATCGATGTGAGAGAGACACATCGATCAGCTGCCCCCTGCAGGGCCAGGGATCCAGCCTGCAGCCTAGGTCCGTGCCCTTGGCCAGAAGCAAACCCAGGACCCTGCAGTCCGCAGGCCGACGCTCTATCCATTGACCCAAACCAGCTATCGAGCATGTGTGTGTCCCAAGGGGGTGACAGAGGGTGTGCCGAGCGGTACGCGCTCGCAAAAGGACGCCCACACGTGTCCGTCCACACCACGTACGGACGTGCGTCAGCCACGGTGGGAGGTAAACCCCCCAGAGTTAGTGGCGGTTATATTTTGATGACGGGATTAGGAAGGTTTCTAGAATTTTTGTCTCGATTGGAAAAATCTGTGCTTTCTACGTTTTTCCGCTACAGTAAGCCCCTATGACATTAGCATAAAAGACTGGAGCGGGAGAGATAATTAAATCACCGAGCAGACCAGGAGTGTGGGTTTCTCATCTCTTCCAAAGCCGCTTTTCTGTGGAAAGGGCAGGCTCGCTCGTGGCAAAAGCCGTCAAAACCGCGAAGGCAAGTTCAAAAGTGGAACCTGAGAGCTCCCAGCCGACACCCCATCCGCAGCGCTCCGTCCCCCCGGCCCAGCGGCGCTGCTGGTTCATGTCCCCAGAAAATGTCTTGCAGATAAAACACCTTTCCTGCTACGTGAGTGTGATTTGATGTTCTGGAACCTTCCTTTTTGGTGGCGCCGTTTCTTGGACATGGTGACCTAGGAGCACATGCAGCTCTCCCTTGTTTCACAAAAACGGTGTTGGCCTGCCCGGCATGGCTCAGCGGTTAAGCATCGTCTGGGCACCAGGAGGTCGCTGGTTCGATTCCCGGTCAGGGCCCGGGCCTGGGTTGCGGGCTCCATCCCCAGTGGGGGGCGTGCAGGAGGCAGCCGATGGGTGTTTCTCTCTCTCTAAAATAAATAAAAACATATTATAAATAAATAAAAATGTGAGAAAAAGGTTGTTGACGATGCCATCATATGGGTGTCCCATAATTTAGTTCCTAGGCCCGTGGTCGGCAAACCGCGGCTCGCGAGCCATCTGTGGCTCTTTGGCCCCTTGCGTGCGGCTCTTCCACAAAACACCACGGCCTGGGCGAGTCCATTTGGAAGAAGTGGCGTTAGAAGAAGTTTACGTTTAAAAACTGTGGCTCTCCAAAGAAATTCCAGTCGTCGTCCTGTTGGTATTTGGCTCTGCTGACCAATGGGTTTGCCGACGACTGCGCTAGGGAGACCCCCGCGTGTATTTCCTGCCACTGTGACAATATTGCGCTTAGTATACTGTACGTACACGTTGGCTTACTTTGGGGGTCGGTCGGACAGGGCCCTGGAGGTGGAATCGTTTGATCAAAGGCACGTGGGTTCGTTCACAAATGAATACGCATCGTCAGGTAGCCCTTCCCGAAGTTTTCCGGTTTAGCCCCATCCACTGCCTGTGGAGGGGGTCTGCTCGCGCCGCCTCGTCAGCACCGAGCACTGGAAGTGTTGCGTGGCCGCTGGTTAGTGGGGTTTTTAACGCGCGGAGTGAGGGGGGGCATCTCCCCGCCCGTGTTCGATGACCATTTCCATTTCCCAGTGAACGTGCGTCCCTGTTGGTTGTCTGTCCTTTGTGATTAACCTGCCACCGCTTTTTCTTTATGGAGGATCAATCTTGAGTCACACACGCTGCAAACCTCTTTCTCACCGTGTAACGTTTCTTTTCACAGTTACAGTGTTTATTTTTCTATAGAGAAGTTGTCTTTTTAGTCAAAAATCTTTTCCTTTTCTGGCTTCTAAGTTTTATGTGATATTTAACCCTTCCCCACTCCAGGGGTTAAAATAGAATTCATCGTGTCATTCTCTAGGGAAGGGACTTTTGGTCTCCCTAGCTTCATGCCCTCTGGGGGGAGTTTGGGAGGGGCGGGGAGGCAATGTGCCCTCACCTGGGTGTGCCCTCACCTGGGTGAATGGGTGTGCCCTCACCTGGGTGTGCCCTCACCTGGGTGAATGGGTGTGCCCTCACCTGGGTGTGTTCTCACCTGGGTGAATGGGTGTGCCCTCACCTGGGTGTGCTCTGACCTGGGTGAATGGGTGTGTTCTCACCTGGGTGAATGGGTATGCTCTCACCTGGGTGTGTTCTCACCTGGGTGACTGGGTGTGCTCTGACCTGGGTGAATGGGTGTGCTCTCACCTGGGTGAATGGGTGTGCCCTCACCTGGGTGTGTTCTCACCTGGGTGTGTTCTCACCTGGGTGTGCTCTGACCTGGGTGAATGGGTGTGCCCTCACCTGGGCCCCTGCCTACCAGGTCCTGGGCGCCCAAGACTCGCTCACAGCCGCACTCTCCAGCCTCCAAAGGGGCAGCGCATTCAGGTTGCCACGTTGCCCTCATGCCAGGCCTGTGTGCAGGCCGCCTCAGGAATGCCAGGAAGCCCTCCGGGGACCCTCCAACCCTGGACCAGGCCCCCGGGATCTGGGCCTGTCGCCTCCCCGCCTCACACCTCAGACGTGAATTACAAAGGCGAGGACTGTGCCGTCGGGGAAGACCCTAGGGCCATCGATGCCGGTTCCGTTTCCTGGCTGAGGAAGTCAGGGACGCGCAGTCTGTGAAGGGCGGGTCGGGTCGGGAGGCCCGGACGCCAGGCCCGTCCCCAGGCCTGCCCCTCCCAGCTCATGTCCTCTCTGGGCCGGTTTCCCAGGTGGCTCTCCAAGAACGGTCTGTACTTGCTGCTCTTTGTCACCCGACTGATTAGACTGAGCTGAGCACACAGTGGGTGCTTTATGAACCCCTGTGGATGGGTCACTGGCATTGCAGGCTGGGCACTGCGCCCAGAAGATCCCCTTTGGATGTGGGTTCGAGTCTGTCTTGGGGAACAGCTGGGACAGGCCTCCAGGTCCCCTGGCACGGAAGCCAGGGGCACGGGGTGGGGGCGGGTTTGCGCCGTGACTGGCTCGTGAGGACCCGCAGGGAGGGGAGGGGGCGTTCGCGGCGGCTCCCGTGCAGGTGGGCAGGGCTGACCCACGTCAAGGGCAGCATCCGGGAGATCACCACAGGCTCCGGGCTGCGCTGGACTCCGGGCCGCGGCTCCCCCCTGCCCCCGATGGGACGTCCGGCCCAGCGTGTGTGCGGATCCCCCGTGCAACCCCGGATGGCAGAGAGCCATCCATGACGAGCCCAGGTCTCCGTGCTTCACATATTAAATCTGTTCAGAATATTAAATAATTCCCCTCCAGTGATCCCGGTAAATTTAATTAGCGCCGGGCCTCCCGGTGGACTGCTCTGCCGGTTCGGAGATGCGTTGGAGGAAGGAGGCCGGCGGGGTCCCTGCTCCCACGCAGAGCTCCGCGCTCCGCCAGCGCTTACTCTGGGGTCCCAGAGGGATCGGGGCGCCTCCGGCCCTCACGGCTGGGAGGTTACGAAGGCCGTGCCCTCTGGGGCTGCAGCCCTGACCCTGAGCCGGCCCTGCTGGTCTGTGCGGGCATGGTGAGAGAATCATGGCTCGGCCGCCTCCTGTACGCCCCTACTAGGCTGAAGCTGGCCTCCGGGCACGTGCCCTTGACCGACATCGAACCCGGGACCCTTCAGTCCGCAGGCCGACGCTCTCTCCCCTGAGCCACGCCCGCGAGGGCCGTTCTTCCCGATTCCAAATACAACCCAGGTCCTCAAGAAATAACAATACAACCCGAAAGGGGACACTTAACAATGACCCCTGTCCACGGCGCCGAGGGCAGCTCTGCGGCCCGGAGGGGGGTCCCTGCCGCCGTGTCAGGGCCCGGGAGGGTGGTCCACGCGCCGCCTGACACACGGCCCACTGGACGGCACAGACGCCGCCGCGGCCTGGCCTCCCCAGGCGCGTGTCACGCGGAGCTGCTCTCCGACCCTCGATGCTGCAGCCGTGCCGTGGGTCCTCGTGCCTAAGTCTCAGGAGTGGAGCCTGAGCCTGTTGCCGAGGGTCTCCTTGCGGTGACTTCCTACAAGTGGCGCCGCGGAGTGAAAGGCTAAACATGGTGGGAGCTCTGAGTGCCAATCTGCCTCGGGGAAGGTGCCGCCGCCCTCATCCCGCCCTCCGGCCCGCACCCGCGCCCGCGCCCGCGCCCACGCCGAGGGCCGTCCCGCAGCCCCGACCCGTGGCCTTGACCCGTGGTTTCTAAACCCCGCAGGGGGCAGCCAGGGAGGCGGGCTCCGCTCTGAGTTGCTTTGCTTTGGTGGCCGGTGACATTGGATGCTTTCCTGGCTTTGGGTCCTTTTTGAAAAACATGATTGTTTATGGAGTTCAGAGAGGACGGGAGAGGGGGAGAGAATGTCAGCGATGAGAGAGAACCACTGATTGGCTGCCTCCTGCACGGCCCCCCCCCCCCCCCCCCCCGGGGATGGAGTCCTGACCAGGCATTGAACTGGAACCTCCTGGTTCGTAGGTCGACGCTCAAGCCCTGAGCCCTGGGCCGGACAGGCGTTAGGCGCTGGTTCTGGCGAGCGCAGCCCTAGGGAACGCGGGCATCCCGGTGCCGGTGCCCTGCGCATCGCAGAGGGCAAGGGGCTGGCGGCTCCGCCCTCTGGCTTTCGGAGGGCCCGAAGGTCAGGTGGAAAATTCTCGTTATTTTTAATGATGCCACATCTCCCGCCTTTTCCTTTTAAAAGCATTTCCTGGTCACGGTCGATGTCTTCACACCCACGTTTCCGTGAGGTTCTGGTGGGGACTGAGCTGTGAGAATGGAGCAGGGGCGCCCCTAAGTCCCGGGAGGGGCACAGCGCCGCGCCCCCTGGCCCGGCCCGGGCTCTCCGGCTCTGGACTCCCCCCAACCCCCCTCCCGGGGGCGCTATGCCACGCACCCACCTCTCTCCTCTCCTCCGTCTCCGGCTCCCTAAACCTGCTCTCAGTCACCTCTCGTTGAAGATGATGAAGAAAACGGGGCGGGGGAGGGGGGAGGGGGGCGGGGGAAATCCAGGCGTTTTGCCCACACGGTTCGGAACACCCGGATGCCGGAAACACGGAGAAGTGGGGTGCGTTTCCCTGTGTGTCCAGCTGTCTCATCCTGTGACACCCCAGCGCACTCTCCGTCCTCCTGACGGCGCGCACCCCTTCAGCGGCGCCTGCCGGTCCCAGAGGGCGGTGCGGTGCCCAGAGTGCGGTGCTCAGAGTCTCCGGGCGCATCCACGCCCGCCCAGAGCGCCGTTCCCGTGCGTGCGGCGAGCCCGGCGAGGCCTCTTCCCACAGGCCTGCCGGGGTTGCCTAGCAATCCGACAGCACTCCGCCTCGGCAGAACCGGCTGGGATGGGTTTTCCTATTTTTAATCTGTTTTCCGGGCGGGTG
Source organism: Corynorhinus townsendii (assembly GCA_026230045.1). Taxonomy (NCBI): domain Eukaryota; kingdom Metazoa; phylum Chordata; class Mammalia; order Chiroptera; family Vespertilionidae; genus Corynorhinus; species Corynorhinus townsendii. Next base: position 1,558,380 of record JAPDVU010000009.1, read on the forward strand.
TTATGGAGCCACCACAGGCTGAGCTCAGAGACACGGCGTGCGGCCCGCTCAGAGCAAGCGGGGCCGAGGAGGGAACCCCCGGCCCCCGAATGCACCGAGGCGTCTGTGGCGGGAGGCTCCTGGGGACCCTCTGCGCAGTCCCCTCGCACCGGCCCCGGCCACCCAGGCTCTCCAGGCCGCCGTGCGATCCCTCGGCCCGAGGAGAGTGAAGTGCGTGCCCCGTGGATGCGGGGCCCCGCGCCGCCCGCTCTCCCGCCGACATTTCCCATCCACGTGGGAGGGATGCGGGACGCTTTGCGAGCCCTTCACCTTCCTCTCGAGGGGATAAATGTCCGGGCGGCACGCAACCGGGGGCCGACAGGGAGCTGCTCGCCCTTAACGAAAAGATCGTGTCTGGGCTTGTGCGTGACCCTGCAGACGCGTGATGGGCTCCCCTGCGTGGGAGATGTGGGTGCGCCCCGGCTCTGAAATGGGGAAGCAAATGGAGGCGCAGAGGGCGGCCTCCGGGACAGTGCTGTGGTGAAGGAGAAGGAAGAACTTTCTAGAAACGGCGTGGACAGCAGGACCACCTGCTTGAAATGATCAAGTGCACTGAGGAGGGACCACGGGCTAGTTTGCCTGGCGACTCCCCCGGTGACCCCGTTCCCGTGGGGTGTTGGGGAGGGGGGGGGGAGATGATGGCACAGGCTTGAGGGGGTGAGGGGCGCGCAGCGTCTAGGGACAGTTCTTTTTTGTGTGTTTTCCGGCAGCGTGAGGAGAGGAGAGCAGGCCAGCCACCAGGACCTGGTCCAAACCGGCCACGGCCAGGTACGACCCCAGCCCGGCTCAGCTGGTGTTCAAGAGCGGCACGGCGCCAGCAGGCACGTGGCGGCGGCAGCCCGGGCCCGTCTGTGAGCTGGATGGCTGGACGTGTGACCTGCCCTCGTCTGGACCGCCGCCCTCTTGGCCGCCTTCTGCCGCCCGTGGGTTCGCCTCCTCGCTCCCTCTCACTGGCCCCCATGTGTGTCCTCTCCCCCCGCGGGCCTCCTTCACCCGTGACTCCCTTGCGCTGGAGCGCACCCCCGGGAGCCTGCTGGGAGGCGGTGCCCGAGGAGCAAGTTCACCTGAGCGCTTGCAGGCTCACATGTCTTCGCTCGAATCTCACGTGTGGTTGTTGATTTGGCCCAGGAAGCGGCTCTAGGCCAGAAAGCCTGTCCCCCCCGCACGTGGACACCCCGTCCTGCTGAGCTCCGCGGCGCCTTCTCGTCCCGCTGGTCCTCCTGGGCCTCACGCAGGGCACCGTGCTGGCCCCCGGTTTTGTGTCCCATGACGAGGGGCCTCCGTGTGGGTCCCTGTCCCTCCATCGCGTGGAGAACCTGGAAACTCACTTCTGGGAAAGTTTCTTGAATTAAATCATTGACGACCCTCTCTCCCTCCCACACATGACCTTGTCCCCGAGTCCTGCACCCTCCCTTCTCCCTTCCTCCACTTGTCTTTGGCTTTGCATCCGGACGTGCCTCGGCTGCTGAGGCTTCTCTTGCTGTTCTCCCGCGTTTAACCCTCGAGCCGTTCTTTGGTTCCCCAAATGTTCTCCTTAAAGCAGCACCTGCGTCCTGGCCCACGGGTGCTGCGCGGAGGGCATAGGACAGGCCTGTCTCCGACGCTGCCTCCTTCCCGGGCTCTGGCCCTGGGTTGCGGGCGGCTCTTCCTCCGAAGGCTGTTTGCTCACAGACGGAGGCCCTGATGGCCCGCGGGCTCCGAGGCGGGCTGGCTGGTCTCCGGGCTTCCTGAAGAGGGCGCTCCGCTGAGGGCTGGGGACAGCATAGAAACCTCCCGTTTCTCCTCCAACCCACAGGAGCAGGGGAGATGCCTGGGGGCTGAGCAGGTCCCTTGGCCTCGCGGTGCGGATACCCCTCTGTCCCCTCTGTCCCGTGCACCAAGTCCCCCAGGCCCAGAGCCTGTGTGTCACCTTCCTAGGGAAACCGCCCCCTCCCTCCCCCCAGTGATCTGGGGTGGGCAGCCACCTGGGACCTGAGGGCTCTTGCAAGGAGCTGCCTGCCCCACCTGCCCCACCTTTGCAGGGCCTGTTCCCCGTCCCCCCCACCCCCCTGCCCTGTGGGCTCAGGACGCAGCCCTGGGAGGCCTGCTCCGCTGTCCTTTGCACCTGGACCCACCCCGCGGGGTTTCCTTCCCCGTTCTCCAGGTCCTTGGGGGTTTATAGCTTCAACACAGCCTTTCCCGCCGGTGTTAGCGGGCTTGTCAGGGGGAGCAAAAGCAGCTCCACGCGCTCAGCCGTCATTTTAGGAACTGAATGTCCTGGTGTTTCTTCCCTAATTATTATTGCAAAGGACCGTTCCCCGTTCCTCCGCCACGTTCTCACTTTGAAAACGAGCATTCCAAACCCGACATTGGTAGAATTCTACCAACCTCCTGGACGGCCCTCATACGAGGACACAGACGGGCTGACCCCTCGCTGGCTAGGACAGGTTCTCTGGGCTTGTCAAGAGGCCACCCTGCGGGCTCTGTCCCCCCAGGGACCTACCTGATCTCAGGTCCTGAGGCCACAGATGCCAACTTCAATCCACCTGCAAGGCGTCTGAGTGGCCCTACTGTGTGCTGAGCACTGGCTGGTCCTGGTGGAGTTTGGGGACAAGGCTTGTGCCGCCTCTACGTGAAGAGGCCTCCTGAGGGGGGGCAGTGGGTGCTGGGGAGCGGTGTTCTCAGCCATGGGTCCAGGCCCCGAGCGCCTGGACCGCCTGGCGGCGGAGGTCAGAGAACCGGTAGGCCTTGTGAGCGGGACGTGCCATTTCTAGCATGGGGGCTGCAGAGTTCAACCCACCGGCCGCTGCCTTGCTCTGAGACAGGGTGTTTACCGGGGCTCAGCTGCAGGCTGAGCAGCTAACTCCAAAGTATACGGCGCGATCCCCGCTGGCCGACAGGTGAATGACCGGACAGGTCGGGCCGGGCCGACAGCGCCAGGCTCCTCAGCGAGCAGTAGTCCCTCGTCTCGTCTCGGGGTCTCGGGCGCTGTCTGGCCTCTGTGCTCTGCAGGGGAGGCGGGCGGAGCGGGTGGGGCGGAGGCCGGGCACGGGGCACCGGGCACCCAGGAGCTGGGCTGTGGCCCTCTCTTCATGGCTCGAATCTCTCAGGCCTTGCCAAGCCCAGGCTCTGTGTCCAGCCTCACGCGGAAAAGCCGGGCGGTCAAATCCGAGGAGGAGTGTCACTGTCCCAGGAGCAGCGTCCCGAAGTGGAACAGCCTGGGACAGTTTTCCATTTGTTGTTATTTTATTTTATTTTTAAAAGTATTTTCATTGATTTCAGAGAGGAAGGGAGAGGGAGAGAGAGGAACGTCAGTGATGAGAGGGAATCACCACGGGTCGGCTGCCTCCTGCACGCCCCACACTGGCCTCCGTTTGTGTTCCGCTTGAGGCTGTCTTAGGGTGCAGCACCCCTCCCCCGCCCTGCCCATTGGTGGTGGGTTCTGGGCACTGTGTCCGTCTGTCTGTCTTTTGCTTAGAAAACAGGACGGAGGCCCTGACAGTCCGGGCCTCTGGCCTGCCTGGTGCTGGAGGGCACCCTCGCTGCCCGGCTGCCCTTCACGGTGGGTCAGCCCAGGGTCCCCAGTCCATCCACTTTCTTCCCCTCCCCCCCAAGTGGAGACCCTCCCTGGCCCTACATCCGGCCCCTTCCCTGGGTTAGGGACGCCTGGGAGTGGGGACAGGGACTTCCCGCTCTTCCGATTGTAGGCAAACCCCAAGCTGACCTCGGACAGGGAGGGGAGGCGTGTTAACCCCATCGATTTGGCACCTGGACCCTGCGTGGCCGGCTCCCCGCCTCAGGGAGGCCAGGGCCCGGGTTTCAGGCCCTAATAAGGAGACGAGTGCGGGCACAGTGAGAGGAGGCACAGACTGGCGAGCAGAGGCGTGGGGGGCTTTCACCCCGTGTCCGGAGTCCCATTTATGGGGCTCCCTGGTGTGGTCCTTTCTGGGCCAGCGCCAGGGGGTGGGAGGGCAGGGTCCTGACTGGGGCTGCTGGCTCCCACCAGCTGCAGGAGGAGGGAGCCGAGGCGGGGCTCTGGGCGGAGGGCGGCGCGGGAGGGAGACCCCCCCCACGACCCCCCCCCCCACCCCGCCTTCCCCATCGCCCTGGCGCTAGGCTCTGCGGGGCTGGGCTGCGGGCGCCTGGGCACGTCTGGTGCAGCCGGCGGCCCTCCCCGCCGCCTCCCCCCCCCCCCCCCCCCCCCGCCGCGAGGCCGCAGGCGGAGCCCCCTCCCTCGGGCGCTGCGCACACAGCCCCGCCGCCGCTGCCGCGTGCGCCTGCCGTCTCCTCGCTCCGGCTCCAGCCAGCGAGCCAGAGGAACGAGGGAGAGAAAAGGGGAGGAGAGAGGAGAGAAAGAGAGAGGGAGGGAGGGGGCGAGAGGCAGAGAGGAGGGAGGCAGAGGCAGAGCCTGCGAGGAAGGAACGAGCGCGGAGCTGCGAGCCGGCAGAGCCTCCTAGGACCGCGGCCCGCCGCCCGCAGCCGCTCGCGTGGTCGCAGGAGACGCGGCCGCCGCCGGAGCCCACCCCTGGCGCCCTCGCTGCCGGCCGGCCCTGCCCGCGCGCCCGGGACGCCGCCGCCCGCTCGGCGGCCAGGATGCAGCCGGGGCATGGCCGCCCGGACCCCGTGCCCTGCCGCGGGGAGCGCTGAGCCCGTGAGTAGCCGGCCCTCTCTGCGCGCTGAGCTCGCGGTCATTACCACCACGCGGGGGGGGGGGGGGGCGGCCCTGGGAGGGGTCCCCAGGACCCCCAGGCGGCGGTGGGGCGGGTGGGCCCCTGGGTGCCGGGGTGGCCAAGGGGTGGCGCCCTCAGGGTCAGGGTCTCCGCGTAGGGTCGGGGCTCCCGGTCCCTCCGGGTTGGGGTCTGGGCACGTGGCCCAGCGGGGCCGGAGGGCGATGCTGTGAACGCGGAGGCCGGCTCCATGGAGACGCTGGGAGTCCCGCGTGGCGGTGGGGCTGGTGGTGGTGTCGCGGCGGCGGCGGCGGCGGCGGCGGGAGGAGGCACCGGGAACTCCCGGGGGGGGGGGGTGGCAGGCGCACGGAGATCCCGGCCCTGCCCGGGACCTCGCGGGGTGCAGTGGCTCTGCTGCCGGCGCCCAGGCCCGGGAAGGAGTGCCGAGTGGTCCCCCTGCAGGAGGGCTTACCGAGGAGTTGGTGACCCCAAGGAGGGCAGCGCTGGAGGGGGAGCAGCGGGGCGGGCGGCGCGCGGGCCGCCAGGGGGCGGGCGGGGGCGATCCCGGCGAGTCTCCGGGGCGGCCTTGGGGGGCTCCAGCGGAACCCAGGCTCTGGCCGCGCAGGGGGACCCTAGGGGCAGGCACAGCCCTGGCCAAACTTTCTTCCCCGGCGGCCCCAGCAGTCGTGGGGGCTGGGGTGTCCTCGGCGGTCGCAGACGCCGGGCTCGGAGCCTCCCCCGCTGCGTTTCCGCAGCGCCCTGGGCGCGGGGGCGCGGGCTCGGAGCCCGGCGTGGAGGGACAGTGGGTCCGGTCTGGGGTCCGGTCTTACGTGGGGTGGGGGGGTTCCTGGGAGTCACACCCCGCCCTGCCGGGGGGCTGGGGTTGTTTTGCTCGCCACCTTAAAAAGCGCTCCTGCGGCGCCGCTCCTCCGCGGGGGGGGGGGGGGGGAGGGGGGCGGGCACGTGACCGACAGGGACCGGGCCTCCACCCCTGGGCGCGCCCCCCTACCCCCTCTGCGCCCCCAGGGTAAGTGGCTCGTCCAGCGCGCAGGTCGCTAATTCCCTGCGGAAGCACAGCCGGCGTGGGGATGCCCTGGGCGCCAGGCAGGGGCAGGCGAAGGGCTGGGCCGCGGGCCGGGTTCGAGGGCTGTGGGCCGGCGCGGCCCTGGGCTCCTGGTTGCAAATGCCGTCATTTCACAAGCGGAAACATTTGCGACAGAACCTGCGCCTCGTGCGCGTGCCGCTGCGGGGATGTCTTCATTAGGCGCGGGGTTCCCGGGATGTGACACCGAGTCAACCAGACCCGCCCGGGGAGCGAGCACGGCCCGCAGAGGGGAGGAAAGTTCAGGCCAAACGCCGCCTGCCCGGGGCGCCTGGCTGCAGCTGGGGGGCGGCCCCTGGCGGAGGAGCGCGCCCCCTCCTTCCCCGCCCCCCGCCCCCCTGTCCTGGGCGCGAGCTCGCCCCGTGCTGAGGGCCAAGGCTGCCCTGGCTCCCTCCTGGAGCTGGAGGCCTCCCCGCCTGGGCACAGGTTAGGGGCGCAGGGCACCCTCCTGGGGGCAGCGCTTACCCCCTCATTCCCGCGGGGAGCTTCTGGGAGGGGCAGGGCCGCCCCCAGCGTGGGCGAGGTGGGAGCCCCGTGGGGAGGCGGCAGGGGCTCCGTGAGGGGCGCACTCTGTGGAGACCCCTGGCGTGGGGGCTGTTTGTGCTTGGCCGCTGGGGTTTTCAGGGAAGCGTTCCCAACAGGGTCCCCTCCCCCATAACAAGAGGGCTCCAGTGACCGCTCGGAGCCGCCTCCAGGGTCCCGGCGCTTAGAGAGACCTCTGTGCACCCCAGGTCACCCCAGGTCACCTCAGGTCGCAGGGCGCAGCCGGGAGTCCAGGAAAGCCCTGGCACAGGCGGCACTGGGCCTCCCTGCAGGCGCCCTCAGGCAGAGGCTGGGCTGGAGTGAGGGCCGCGGCCCGGGCGCCCTCCCCCGCCACTGGGGGTGCAGCGGTGCCAGCACCAAGGACAGGGCCAGGGGCCTGCAGTTCGCCCTCCGCCCGGCTGTCCTGGGGCCGCTGGGGGCGCTGAGAGCTCCCCAGGACCCTGCTGTCACCGGGAGGGCCTAGGCCACGCAGGCGCGAGAGGCAGGTTAGCCGGAGGCAGGTGGGAAGGCTCCTGGGACCAGGTCAGGGGGACCTGGCTGCTCCCACCGCTCACTCAGCTCTGAGCATCGCATGGCGCTGGGAGACGAGGAGAGAGTTGCCCCCGGCTGACGGGGAGGAGCTGGGCTGGTGGCGGCCGAGGATGCCTTCTCCAGTCCGGTCCTCGCCTGCCTGGTCCAGGTCGGGGGGCTGCCTCCCCCCCCCCCCCCGCACCCCTCTCTGACAGCCCCCCCCAACCTGACGCGAGGCCCCGCTCCTGTGTGACGCGTGGACGTTGGAGGCTTGCTCCTGGGCGGGCATGCGGCGGGTTTACCGCGCCAGTGCACACGGCTGTCAGATTAGGAGTGAAAGCAGGCCCTACCCCACCCGGAGGTGTCAGGGTGGCGGCCCGGGGGCGGTGGACAGGGGCCTGGGAGCGCGTGCCGGCGGCTACCACACGCAGCGTCGCCCTCGAAATGGAAATGTTTCTCCAGGTGGCAGCGCGGGGCTTGCCTCCTGTCCCGGCCTGCGGCGTGTCGCTCTGTGTTTATTTATGTCCTCGCTCCTGCTCCATCCTCTGTTATCAAGACAAATGGAAGCTGACGTGCAGCTGACACGGGGTGAGGGATTTTTTATTTTTAAACAAGTGAAGGGGGACAGCCACCTCGCAGCTCCCCCCTCCCACACCTGAGATGGGGTGCTCCCCCCTGGGCACCTGCCTCTCCCCACATCCAAACGCAGCCCGTCCGCACCCGTCTTTCATAGAGCGACACGCTATCTCCATGGGCTCAGGAAACATCCCAGCAGCCAGCGCTTTCTCTCCGCTGCCTCTGCAGAGCTTCCCCTCGAAGCCGCCAACGCCTTTTATGTATTTACTAGGGGCCCAGTGCACGAATTCGTGCACCTTGGAAGGAACCGTGGGCCGCGAGGCTGCGGTAGGCACAGGGGCAGGTCTCAGCCCATCCTCCGTGCCCCTGCCCAGCCCTTCCCGCCACGGCCCCCTGTCTGCTAGCAGCCCTGCTCCCACCACCATCGCTCCCGTGCGCTGCTGGTACTGGCCCCGCTTGCACCCGCTGATGGCACGGAGCGATTGGGGCAGGCACCAGCAGGGGTGTAGTGGCGGCTGCTGCCCCGATGGCTCCTCAGGAGCAGTGGGAGGCGGAGAAGCCCTCAGGGGAGATCAGGGCTGGCAGCTGCTGCTTGCACCCGGTGATGGTGCCGAGTGATAGGGACCGGCACCGGGCACTGGCAGCGGGTGTGAGTGGCAGCTCCAGCACTGGCAGGGTGGGTGCAGGCAGGGCAGGACCACGGTGGGCAGGAGCAAAGAATTTTCAGTAACCACTAGAGGCTAGCCCGATGACAGCATCCGGCGCCCTGCCTTGGTCTGGCGCCCCTGCTCACCTGTTCCACCATCCCACTGGGGCCCACGACTGCCTTGTCCCACACACGCCCCCTGGTGGTCAGTGCACGTCATAGCGACCGGTTGTTCCTCCGTTTGGTCTATTTGCATATGAGCCTTTTGTCCTATAGGATAACGGCTGGCCCCACCCCCTCTGCCCTGGCCGTCCGTGTCTCTCCTCCCCGCCCCCCCATCCTGTCTGAGTGGCACCTGTGCGAGGGGGGATGGCCCTCAGGGCGTCACTGGACGGCAGTGGGACTGAGCATGGGGTGGGGTCTTGGTCTGTGTTGGGGGTCCACCGACAGAAAGGGGAGAATCCTCGCTTAAAGAAACACCTCGAGACGTGGACTGATTTGGCTCACACAAATGCGTCGTCTTAAGTGCCAGGCACTTAGTCTGTGACTTTGGAATCACAGTTTCTCCAACACGTGAGCCGACACGGGACTATGCCATGGGAGGTGACGAGATGATAAAGAGCCCAAGGCCTGTCACTTTATTATTATTATTATTATTATTATTATTATTAAGTATATATTTTACTGATGTCAGAGAGGAAGGGAGAGGGAGATAGCATCGTCAATGAGGAGAGAGGATCGTGGACCGGCTGCCTCCTGCACGCCCCCCGGTGGGGATGGAGCCCGCAACCTGGGCCTGTGCCCTGACCGGGACTCGAACCCGGACCTCCTGGTGGTTCCGAGGTCGAGGCTCCGCCACTGCGCCACGCCGGCCGGGCTGTCACTGTATTTGAAAGTGCTCGTGGTCTGTACGTTGCTCTTGGGAAGGTGTCGCGGAGTGTGGGGGAGAACGGGCCGCTCTCTCAGGAGCAAGGTGGCCACCATGAGGGACGGCCAGCTGGCGGGGTCCTCGGGGCCTGGGAAGGACTGTCCATGTCGCTTGAGACGCAGGGGCCTGGCGGTGTGCCCTGTGTGACAGGGCAGCTTCCTGCGCGTGGAGACTCCGCTCTCTGTGTCGCTCAGGCCGGTCCGGCTGCTCTGCGGGGGGGGGAGGGGGGGCTCGGGTTGCAGGGGGAGGTGGGAGGGGGCTGGACTCTGCGGCTTCCTCTGAGGACCAAGAGCGAAGCAGTTCCCTTTGGAAGGCTTTTGTCTTGAAGGCTGAGTTGTTTAAAGTCAGAGCGTGTTCCTAGCAGAAGAAGAGGGAGACGGCACACCATTTTAGCGGAATTTCCCCGCATGGCTTTGGTTAGTGGTGGTACTAAGCGCTTCCTCCCAAGATTCTAGAATAACAGCGGCGTGGGCGAGGCAGCTGCCAGGCGCCCTCCGCATCCACGCCTGGCCTTCGGTGCGGTGCGCAGGCCCTGCCAGGTGTCTGCCCGACGCTCGGGGGAGTCAGCGGCCCTTCTGGTCCAGCGTGGAGCTGGCCGAGCCTGGGGGCCGGGGATAGCTGCTGCAGAAACCACCCGCGTGCAGAGGAGCGCACGGCCTGGGGATGGACAGACACCGGCTGCCAGCTGGCCACCCGCTCCTCCGGGTGAGGCCTAGAGGCGGGCCTAGCGGGTGTGTTTAGCCGGAGGCCGGGGAGAATCCCGTGTGCCTCCATCCGTCCGCGGCATCTTGTCTCACCTCAGAATTCCCTCTGCACCAAAACCAACACGCCAGGAGGAGCCGACCCCCGGTGAGCGCCTTCCAGGGCGGCTCCTCCGTGACGCACCCGGCACAGCACGTGCCCTCCGCCCCGGTGACTCTGCCCCGTCCCCGCCACCCTTCAGCGCGAGGACGTTTTGGCTTCTGGGTCAGTGCGTGGCTCACCGAGGCACGGCTTTGCAAAGCCCGTGGTAAGCGAACATGAAGTGTGTGTGTCTCAGGAATGCTGACGCCCCTCATTGGAGGGGCCCCGTGGTGCCTCCAGGCCTGGTTGGTTCCGCCGTGGGGACAAGGGACTCTCCCCAGGCCCCTGGGAGACTGGGGTGCTGGTGCCCACCTCTGGGGGTGCTGGTCACAGTGCGTTCTGCTAAGATTGGGGATCCTAGCAGGACAGAGACGGTGCGGATTATTGTTTTCAGGGGAGTGACATTGTCACCAACACCCGGACAGCCGGGTGCATCCAGTCTTAGCGCCCAGATGGTCACAGTGCGATTCCGGTCAGGGCACAGGCCCGGGTTGTGGGCTCGATCCCCAGTGTGGGGCGTGCAGGAGGCAGCCGATCCAAATTCTCCCTCATTTCTCTCTCTCCCTCTCCCTTCCTCTGAAATCAATCAAAATATATTCAGAAGAAAATAAAAGTGGAACTTGCGCAGCGCAGACGGGCAGAGCTGCGCCGGCCCAGCAGGGAGGGCATTGGCGTTTGCGTGCTCACAGGGCCGCCTCCGCCCTGCGCCCCAGGTGTGCTCTGTCCTTGTCACATGTCACCACGGAGACCGACAGAGGGAGAAGCAATCACCCCCCTTCCTGCCATGGATGTGATCGGATGTTTTGCTGAGATCCTGAGAAGAACACTCCTAAGACCAGACGGGGAAATGTCGAACCCCAGGGTAATTTCTCAGGAAGCAGGGAGCGCTGGAAAATGCGCTTCAAGGGGAGGGTGTCGGTCATAATCCTAGCTGTGATGCTTGCAGCTTTGGAGTGCACTCATGTACCCTAAAATTCCAGAAGGCACTAGGTCTGTTGGAGGGGAGGGGCATGCTTTGGAGCCCGAGGCCCCGCCTTCTGGGCCAGCGCCATCCCCGGGGCTCTGTGCCCGCCTCATATGGGGAGGTCGCTGTGCCTGCAGCCGGCGCCCAGCTGCGCACAGTGAGGCCCGGGGCGGGGGGAGGATGTTCTTTCTTCCCCACGGGCTTCGTGCGGGGCTCTGCGGTGGTCCAGCGAGGAGAGGGGCTCCCGGGAGGAGGGGGGCTGCCGGGACGCCCCCAGGGGCTGGCTTTAGAGGAGACTCGGGCTGCCTGGGAGCTGGGGCCTGGGAGGCAGGCGCAGAGACAGGGGCCCGGGAGGGCGTGGCCCAGGGCACCCCGTACACACCACACCCTGGGCCACCTCCCCTTGAGACTGCAGAGAGAGTCCTCTGCGTGTGCGGTCTCAGCACGAGGCCACGGCTCCCTGCTCTCCTCCCCGCTCGCTCTGCCCTTCTCCCCGACCCCACCGGCCTCTCTTGTCCGCCTGCCCCTCCCCCCTTCCCCTCTGTCACCTTCAGAGTGGCGAGGGCTTGGCCGCACCCCGAGCACCGAGCCGCGGGAGGAAAGATTTACGGCCCCTCCTGCCCTGCTGCTGGACAGAGGCCATGCGGCCAGAGTCAGGCCCGTGGGGATGGTCAGTCACCTTCACTCAGACACGGGCTGGGTGCCTCCAGGGCCCCTGAGGCGGGAGCCCCTGGGGTGGGTGTGAGGCTCCGGAGTGGGCTGTGAGGGGTCTGACGGACTCTGAGCGCCATCGGGTGGGGCCGGGAGACCCCAGGGCCTCTTTGCGGGGGGGGTGGGGGGTGAGCGGCGGGGCCTGCGGGCAAGTTCTGGGGCACACATTTGAGGGGGTTTGTCTCCTGAGCACCTGGCACCATGAGAGCCACCACGTGGGATGTTCGTGGTTCAGCTAGTGACCCCACCTGAGATTAGAGTGTGCACACGTGTGCTTGTGTGTACGTGTGCACCTGTTTATGTACACACGTGTGCATTATGTGTGCATGCGCAAACAGTGACACTTAGCATATGCATGCACATGTGCTTGTGTGTGCGCAAGGCACATGTGTGCACATATGCATGCGGTGCACACGGCATGTGCACACCCGTGTTCTTGTATGTGCGTGCATGCAGATGCGTGCACACTTGTGTTGTGTGTGCTTACCTCCTGGACACTCCCAGACTCCCCTGTATGAACGCACACTCCTCTGTCGGCTGCGGACCGGGCCTCTGAGCCCCGCCAGGCCCCGCAGCCCTCCCTCATTTGTTCTGTGTCCTGTGTCGGTGCCGGAGCCTGGCGGGGTTCCTCAGGGAGACGGGGGATGAGATGCCAGGCGCTCCGCGGCCCCCCTGCCGGCTAATAGGCGATCGGATCCGGTGGGAGCCTTGGCACTCCTGGCAGCGCTCTTTCTTTCCTGCCTCTCCCCATCTCCTTCCCCGGCCCTCCCCCTCCCCACTGGGGTCCGGCTTCCCCGCGGTGGCGGCTCCACGGGAGCGAGCGCGGGGTGAGCACGAGCGGGTGTTCAGTAGCTGGCCCCGGCCTTTCATTAGCTCGCACGCTACACTTATGCGCCGCGAGGCTGGAGGGGCCATTTAGGGCTTTTCTGCCTAAAAAAAGGTTCCTTTATTCGCAGCCATGCGCCCGCCCGTGCGCAGCACAGCCGTGGCGCAGAGCCTGGCACTGGGGCCCAGTCTGGGATGAAGGTTCACGGGCAGACGGGGTGGGTGGGCCTGCTCCCATCAGCTTCACAGAGAAGGTCCGTGCCCAGGGCAGCGGCTCCCAGGCACACCCCCGAGGCCACCTGTGCCCGTGGGGGCGGGGACAGTTCCGAGTTGGGCAGGACTTCGTCGGTGGGGGTGTGGTTTACCCGCACGCGTGTGAGTGTGTGCGACTGTGCGCGGGGACTAGGGTCTTGCAGGGGCTGCCTGACCCTCTCCCAGGCCGCGTGAGCGGTGTCTGTGCGCCTGGGTGGGACTCTGAGATTGGGATAGCCACTCTCAGGGTTCCTGTGGAGGGGGAGGCGCGAGGGGGCCACGTGGGCGGCGCAATGCTCCCGCGGAGAGCAGCCCCCACGGAGGACAGAGCCGGGCCTGTGCGGAGGATGCTCAGACCAGACCCCGCCCCCTCGGAAGGTAGGTCAGAGGTCGAGGGGCACAGCCTGGGACCCTGTACCCCAAGCTCGTAGAGGGTTGCGCAGGGCGCCTTCTTATCCTAAAAAGGAAAGAAAGGACCCAACCCACTCAGGCACCAAATAGCAACCAACAACTCACAAACTTATTTTTTTTAACTTCTGGAAGTTGCCATGGTTACCCGTATGCGTGGTTCCCGCGGCCTCGCTGTAAGCGGGGCGGCTTGGAGCGGGCACTCGGCCCTCAGCCCTCCGCGCGTGGCCGTGGCCTGGGCGGTGCACTCTGTGGAGGGCAGGGTGGGGAACCCACGGTGCGCCGTTCCGGGTAGAAACCGGGAGGCACTGGAGGCAGATTCTGTCTCCCACGCGAGATTAATTATAGCGGAGAGCAGGGACTGCGCCTCTCCCGGCCTACCAGCGAGGCGGGCTGCGGTGCACAGCGCTCCAGCCCCTGCCTCGGCGCCTGCTGCGGGGGGCGTGTGAGGGCGGGACAGCCAGCACCTGGCCACGCGTGTGAGGATGTCCACAGCCAGCACCTGGCCACGCGTGTGAGGATGGCCACAGCCAGCACCTGGCCACGCGTGTGAGGGCGGGACAGCCAGCACCTGGCCACGCACACCTGGCCACACGTGTGAGGGCGGCCACAGCCAGCACCTGGCCACGCGTGTGAGGGCGGGACAGCCAGCACCTGGCCACACTGTGAGGGCAGCCACAGCCAGCACCTGGCCACGCGTGTGAGGACGGCCACAGCCAACACCTGGCCACGTGTGTGAGGACGGCCACAGCCAGCACCTGGCCACGCACACCTGGCCACGCGTGTGAGGGCGGGACAGCCAGCACCTGGCCACGCGTGTGAGGGCGGGACAGCCAGCACCTGGCCACGCGTGTGAGGGCGGCCACAGCTTAGAGAGCATGTGCCCACACCGCACTATCGGGCGGTGAATCTCCGCAGGGTTTGGGGGAGAACCCATAGGGATGGTGGGAAAAGGGGGTCAAGGCAGGAGGAAGAAGCCAAGCCAAGATTCCTTCTGTCTGGACTGCTCTCTGCCAGCGGCAGGGCCCTCAGGCTGGGTCGAGGGGCCACCTGCCGGCTGGGTGGGCCCCGGCGGCTGACACACCAGCTGGGAGGAGGAGAGCCCAGGCTGTGGGCCGCCGTGCGCCCTCGCCCGCCTGGTCTGACGGCCTTTCTCACTCGGATGGACAGGACGGCTTGGCCAGCGAGGCAATGGGGAAGGCCAATGGGCAGGTGCTGGGTCCTTCCAGGGTCCTGGGCAGAGCAGCATGCGTGGCTGTACCTGGTATGTGGGCGTCGGGGGCACAGCGCACACAGAGGACACGGGAGCTGTCCTCGGAGGCCCCTCCCGGCCTCCTGGGGCCTGACAGCCCGGCTTCCCGGAGCCGCATCCGCCTGACGAGGAGGAACAGAAGCCGCATCCTGGCGGGTGCGCGCCTGTTGCGCATTAGGTTGTAGATGCTTTGAAGGCAGCGTTCCTCCCAGAACATGGAGGACGCCTCTCCTCACGGGGGGAGGGGGCGGGGTTCCGGTCAGCACTGGGGGTGCTGGCAGCTGGTGGGCGGGGTGGGGAGCGGGCTTTGTGCTGTGTCAGCCCCGTCCTGGCCGGCGAGGGGCCCGGGTGGGTCACCCAGCCCGGAATGCGTCGCTAGCAGCGCGCTGCATCCTGGTGGCCTTGGAGGGTATGCCTGGGCCTGGGGCGGGGTGCGGCCAGAGGGACCAGGAGCCCGCGGCTCCATGGGAAAGCCTCCGTGGGCCCGGCCCAGCGGAGAGGAAGCGGACCCCGCTTCTCCGCCTGGCTTGGCAGCAGCGAGGCGGTGCCCTGCAGGCGCAGCTGGGCTGTGTGTCCAGCCATATCCGCTTCCTTCCCTGCAGCCTGGACGTGAGCCCTGGACTGTGGGCCACTGCTTTTCCAGAACCAGGCTCGGCTGCCAGGAGAGCAGCATGCCCCCATGAGGGGGGTCAGGTGCGTGCCTGAGCCACCCTTCGCTGCTGGGCTCAGAGTGGGAAGTCGATGGAAGGGAGGGGAAATGCCTAGGAGGGTGCCGGACTCTTCTGGGAGGTGCTGGAATGTTCTGGAAGGTGCTGGACCGTTCTGGAAGACAGCCCGAGCCTCCTCTAGATGCCCAGCCGGGGGCTGGCTGCGTCCTCGGGGTGCAATGTAGCCCGGCCTGCAGGGGCGTCAGCATGTGATTGTCGATGCCAAAGCAGGCGGAAGCGGGCGGGTGACCCGCGATGGCAGAGGAGTCCCTGTTACTCATGGGCAGCGTGCGCTGCATGCTTCTCCGCGGGCAGACCGGCCTCCGGATCGTACTTGGCGGATCCAAGAACGTGCTGTCCGCGGGCCAAGGGCTGCCACCTTGTGCTCCCTCCAGGAGGGCGGCTGCAACGCCGAGAGCCCCTCGTGACTTGGCAGCCGGCGCCCTCCCCAGCACCTGCCCTCTCCCCACCGGCGCTGGCGCACGCCTCACTACCCCCCACCCCCAGGGACGGGGCCGGTTAAAACCGGTCAAAAAGACCAGGCTGTTCGGACGGTGGGATCTGCGCAGCTGTTTCGGGCGGGCGAGGGGGGAAGGCCGCAGAGCAGTCTGGGAGTTTTAATCTGGAAACACACACACACATCCCTGCATGTCCTGTCCTTGTCCCGTGTTCTCAGGGCTAACCCAGCGCCCGGCACACAGTAGGTGCTCAGTACGCGCTTGCTGGGTGAGGAGCTGGGGGGCTGGGTTCCTGCGCCGGACTCTGTGCCTGGAACACACGGACCCTGGCATCTTTGGGGGCCCCTGGAAGGCTGTGGGTACCCCCGCCCCCGCTTTAGCACCTCAGCCTGGGCACCAGGGCTCCTTGGCGTCGACGTTTATAAAATGACCTTGAGGCTTAAGGTGCCTTCTAGATTGTGTGCCTGCTCCATTGTTCATATTGAAACTGTGGGCCGTGCCCAGGCTCCCTCCCAGGACACTGCGGGGTTCCTGGGCTCAGGGGCAGGGGCAGGACCGAGGCTTGCTGGCTGCGCCCCGCGCTCAGGGCTCGGCGGTGGCCTGGGTGGCCTGTGCCCTCCCCGTGCGTGTCCAGGGCCCAGGGGCGCCTGGATTTAAACACCGAACAAATGAAGGGCGGCGAGCAGGTGGGGCCTGGAGAGGGGGGGTTGACGGCAGGGAGAAGAAGCTTCCGGAGAATGTCTCGGGGTCTGCAGATAAAGGTCCGTTGCCTTCTCTGTCCTTCCTGTGACCTGAGTGCTGCTAGGGGGGGCCCCATCCCACAGCACCCTACACAGAACCTTCTGGAACGAAGGCCTTGTTCCTGGACACTCATCCTCCGTCCCTGAAAGCTCCCCCAGGTTAGGGAGCGTTCGGGCCCAGTCTCAGCCCTTCGCTCAGGGTTCGACCTGCGGCGGCACACAGTAGGTGCTTAATAAACGTTGCAGGAAAGTGCGAGGGGACTGTCCTGTCCTGCGAACGCAGGTGGGGACAGCTTCGTTTTCCTCCGTCACATCTCTCCCTCCACAGCCCCGGACCTTAAAACAGCCGGTTCGAGGGGGAGGGGGAGGGGGAGGGAGGCCGGAGGACGGGGGAGGGCAGAGGAAGGAGGAAGGAGTGGGAGGAGGAGAGCTGGGCGCAGGGATTCCCAAGGCGCCCAAACCCTGCCCGGTGCCTCTCCTCCAAGCAGGCTGGGTTTCTGTCCTGGCGCCCGCCGGCCCCGCCATTCCCCCGTCTCCCCCCTCGGCTTCGGGACAGGAGCCGGTCGGCAGGAGCTCGCGAGCTGGGCCGGAGCAACGACCTATCCAGCCGGGACCTGAACGTGTGCCGGCGTGGCTGCCGGGTTCTGTGGCTCCCCTTTGCTCCGCTCGTCACGTACAACATCGAGACAAAAGGAAAAGCGACGTCGCTAGGAGACACAGTCAGGTTCTCTGAAGCGACGGGCCACGGCCGTTCCCAGAAACCGGGCGCCGTGGCCTGCATCGGGTCAGGGGCCGTTCCTCTCCCCGTCCGTCCCGCGGCCGCCCCCCTCTCGCCCACCCTCCCGCCCGGCGGCACTCCCGGGCCGGCCGCGTCCGGCGCCGAGCCCGCTCGGGATAAAGAGGAGGCTCGTTGGAACGAAGGCCGCAGCGCAGAGAGCGCGACCTTTGCAGGATCGAGGCCCCGGGGGCATGGTCAGCGCTCGGCAAAGGTCAGCGCTCGGCAAAGGTCAGCGCTCGGCAAAGGTCAGCGCTCGGCAAAGGTCAGCGCTCGGCAAAGGTCAGCGCTCGGCAAAGGTCAGCGCTCGGCAAAGGCCTCGTTTGAGGCTTGGAATAGAGACTCCCCACGCATGTGCGGTGGGCACGGATGGAGCGATCCTCGGAGAACAAAGGGAGCTTAATTACAACAGAAAGGGGGGCGGGGAGCGGGGCATGTCCCATGCGGGGACCTGCTGGCTGGCCTCTCTGCACCTGCACCTGTCCTGCAGCTGCCCAGCCCCCAGGGCCACCCGAGGGCGTGACGCCCACCGGGGCTGAGCCACGCCCACCCCGCCATTCTAGACCAAGGGGCTGGGGTCCCCCTCTCTCTGCCCGCCTCCAAGCCGTTGCCTTTCTCATCTGGCTGCACTGGGCGGGCTGTGGTTTGGGGTGGGCCAGGCAGGGCGTGGGGGATGTGGGCTGGGCCTGGCTCCTCCCGGGCAGTGAGGAGGCAGGGGGCCGGGGGGGGGGGGGAGGGGGAGCAGGGAACGCGGCCTCGGGGTGACGCCCAGGTGCTGCGGTCAGCGGAGGAGACGGTTCTGGGTACGCCCCGGCCTTGGGTACGTTGACCCCGTGTCTTAGCTCAGGGGCCATAACATTTTCATAGACCGCGGGCTTAAACAGCAAGCGGTTCTGGAGGCTTGAAGTTCAAGGGGCTGGCTGGTGCCGTGTCCAGAGAGGGCGCGGCTACGGGCTCCCGCCGGGTCCTCGCAGGCACAAGGAGGAGGGAGCTCTGGAGTCTCTTTCCCGAGGGCACCAAGCCCGGCGGGAGGGCTCACCCTCACCCCCTCCGCTCCCCAAGGCCCTCCTGGCGCCGACACCGAGGCCGAGGCCTCCACGTGGGAATCCGGGCACAGACACACTCCTGGCGGTGCCTGGGCTCAGGGCAGGGGGTGCTTGGGAAGCTGGCTCTCGCCCGGCCAGCGCGGCTCAGGGGCTGAGCGTCCACCTAGGAACCAGGAGGTCGGGGTTCGATTCCCGGTTGGGGCACAGGCCCGGGTGGCGGGCTCGATCCCCAGGGTGGGGTGTGCAGGGGGCAGCCGATCCGTGATTCTCTCTCATCATGGCTGTCTCTCTCCCTTTCCCTTCCTCTCTGAAATCAGTAAAAATATATTTTAAAAAAAAAGAGAGAGAAAAGCTGGCTCTCTTGGGACAGGCTGGGGGCGGGGCCTGGTGGAGGGCTCCGGCTTCCCGGAAAGACACAGGCACTGGGTGGGGGCCTGTGGGGGCCCTCGGGAGACCTGTCCCTTGGAGTCAGTCCTGTGGGCTCGGCTCTCTGTGGCTGATCGGCAGACGCCTGCTGCTCTCTGCAGGGCCGGCGCTTCCCCAGAGCTGTGCCCAGGCCTCCTGTGCTCCTGGGAAGGGGCCCGGGGCTGCTGGCACCCCCGCCCTCCTGAGCGCCTCCTGTCAGAGGAGGTTCGTTGAAGATTTCTTTGTGGTCGGGGGCGGGTCCGCTGGAGCCCTGAGGTGCCCTGGGCCACCGTGGGAAGGGACCCCTAGGACTGCGAGGATGTGCCTGTGTCCCTGCCCCCCACCTCCTTCCTACTGGTGGAAAAGGGGCCACCGGCCACCAGGGAGTGGGGCGGAGCTGCAGGGGAGGGAGGTGAGCCGGTCCTGCTGCCCGCCTCACTGCCAGGGCTCCGTGGCGGCGGTGACCTTCCTCGGCGTCCTTGACCTTCAGGTCTTTCCTGGGGAGGCCTTCCCTTTCTCGTAGCCCAGTGTCCTGGCCCCACAGGGTCCCCAGGGAGGGCAGTTGGCATTTGGGGGGGGGGGGGCCGTTGAAGCCAGTCCGAGGGGCTTGGAAAGGAAACAACCGACTCACACTTGGCCACGATCGATCGGGCTGCGGGCTGCGGGTGCGGGCTGCGGGGTGCGGGCTGCGGGTGCGGGGTGCGGGCTGCGGGGTGCGGGCTGCGGGTGCGGGGTGTGGGGTGCGGGGTGCGGGTGCGGGTGCGGGGTGCGGGCTGCGGGGTGTGGGGTGCGGGCTGCGGGGTGCGGGCTGCGGGTACGGGGTGCGGGCTGCGGGGTGTGGGGTGCGGGCTGCGGGGTGCGGGCTGCGGGTGCGGGGTGCGGGCTGCGGGGTGTGGGGTGCGGGGTGCGGGTGCGGGTGCGGGGTGCGGGCTGCGGGGTGCGGGTGCAGGTGCGGGCTGCGGGTGCGGGTGCAGGCTGCGGGGTGCGGGTGCAGGTGCGGGCTGCGGGGTGCGGGCTGCAGGTGCGGGCTGCGGGGTGCGGGCTGCGGGTGCGGGCTGCGGGGTGCGGGTGCAGGTGCGGGCTGCGGGTGCAGGTGCGGGCTGCGGGTGCGGGTGCAGGCTGCGGGGTGTGGGGTGCGGGGTGCGGGCTGCAGGTGCGGGCTGCGGGCTGCGGGTGCAGGCTGCGGGGTGCGGGTGCAGGTGCGGGCTGCGGGGTGCGGGCTGCGGGTGCGGGTGCAGGTGCGGGCTGCGGGTGCGGGGTGCGGGCTGCGGGCTGCGGGTGCGGGGTGTGGGGTGCGGGCTGCGGGTGCGGGTGCAGGTGCGGGCTGCGGGTGCGGGTGCGGGCTGCGGGTGCGGGCTGCGGGCTGCGGGTGCGGGTGCGGAAGCGCGTCGGTGCGCAGCGTGAGCTGCAGCCCTGCTCGAGTGTCCGCTTGCCTCCAGAGGCTGCTTCTGTGCCGCCCTCGGCTTCGCGGGAGCGTGGTCCCTCCAGCCTCCCCGCCCTCCTCATGCGACAGGAAATGACGGGGCAGAAAGGTTCAAAACATCTGGGGAAAGTTCAAAGCGCCAGTCCTGTCCAGCGGTGTCTGTCACCACCCAGGCCTGGTCACCTGGGGTCCCCATCCTTGGCATTAAAGGTAAGAATGGTAGCGGGGCCGGCGTGGCTCAGGGTTGAGCATTGACCTAGGAACCCGGAGGTCACGGTCGGATTCCCGCTCAGGGCACAGGCCCGGGTTGCGGGCTCTAGTGTGGGGCGTGCAGGAGGTGGCCCGTCCATTCTGCCTCCTCACTGATGTTTCTCTCTCCCTCTCTCTCTCTCTCTCTGAAATCAATAAAATTATATTAAAAAAAAAAGAGATCAGGATGGTAAATGAGTGTGTGTGTGGCGGGGGGGAGCAGGGCAGTCGGGGAAGGCAGTGAGAGAGGGGGGGCAATTGGGGCAAAGGTGAGCCCCAGATGTGTGGGTGTGTTGCTCTCTGGGGGTTCCTGTGCCCCACCCTCGGGAAATTCTCAGGGAGGCCGGGGGAGGGGAGGGGCGCCTCCCAGCTGCACCCACCTCTTCCCTGTCCTGTTGAAATCCGGGCTTCTTTCTCCGAAGCTGCTGCTCCCCATAACCCTCTCTCTGAGTCACGTCCCTTCTCCTTACCCAAACCCCCCCCATATCAACTCTGGCCACTGACAGCGGTCCCCACCCAGCCAGGGGGAGGAGACGCAGAGGCCGTGGGAGCAGCGTCCGCCAGCAGGACCCTCGGGGCTGCAAAAAGATGGGGCGTCATCGGGGGGACTGGAGCCACGTCTAAGGTGCAGCCAGCCCCCCCCCGCCCCCGCCCCCACCCCGGCCGCGGCTGTGGGGGTGTCACGGACCAGGGAGTCTGCAGCCAGCACAGCCGCAGCCACACGGTCGTGTCCGTGGTGGTGGTGCGCCCCCCTCGCTGTCAGCTGTGGGCACAGGCCCTGTGCCAGGGGGACCCCAGAATCCTGGACTGATCCCCGGTTTGCTCAGACCCGCACGCCGAGCACTCCCACCCCAGCTCCCGGGCCTCTGACTTTCTCGAAGGCGCTGCAGCGAGCGCTGCGTTTTCATGTTCTTGTTCTATTTTTAAAGCCAAGCCAGGGAGTTCCTCTCCCACCGACGCTGTGGATTCAGAGGGCATCTCGCCGAGCGGGCCCCGTCGGGGATGCGGGAAGGGCGCGGTGGGCGCGGGTTTCGTGGCCCGGGGAGGGGCTTTCAGGACAGGGCAGTCCTGGGTGCGGGCCCGCAGCCACCTCCCCGACCATGGCCACCGGGGGCGGAGTGCAGGCCCGCTCACCCTCCTGTCTGCCCCGTCCGCGCCTGTTCTGTGCCCGGCTGGCCGTCTCCTCTGCGTTACTGACCAGCCAGGAGCAAAGCGAGGACAGGCCTGCGCATGGCGCTCCGGAGCCACTGTGGTCACCCAGTCGCGGGCTCTCTGCACCTGGAGGTTGCCCGGTATCGCGCCGCCCTCCTCCCCTCCTCCCCTCCACCTGCCGCCCTCCGGTGAGCCCGCCGGCCCCTGCCGCAGGAAGTGGGGGTGCTGAGGGGCCAGGTGCAGGGGCAGCGGGAGCCCGGGCTGAGCGGATGCTTATTTTAGGAGCTTGTGGGCAGTGCCGCCCATGCTGGGCCCGCACGGTGGCCCTGCAGAGCCATCCCATGGCTGTGGTCCACAGGCATCCTCGTGCCAGGGCCCTGGGCCGGCCGCCGTCAGAGCGTGGCCATGGAGGCGCTGCAGCCGAGGCGGCCTCGGTCCAGGGAGCATCCTCCCCCACCCCAGCCGCCCTCCTGCCCCTCCTGCTCCCGCTCCCCCTCCCCTGCTCCGGGCTTTTCGGAGAGGAGGCGGGTGACCAGCTGTTCCGGGAGCCGGAGCCAATTCTGAACCGGCAGCGTGGATGCGCCACAGGGTGTGTGCGCCGGGCTGGACTGGGGAGGGGACGGGCAGGACGCGCTGTCACTGTGAACACTGCACTTGGGGAGACATCGGCCTCTCGTCAAGGGACCTGAGAACTAGAAACACAAGCGCTCCCCCGCGCCCGCCCCCAAGTAACATCATTAAAATGGTTCAGCCCCGGCCGGTGTGGCTCCGTGAACCAAAGGGGCCCGGGTTCGATTCCAGTCAAGGGCACGTATCTTGGTTGCAGGCTCCTCCCTGGCCTGGGCCCTGGTCGGGGTGCGTGCGGAAGGCAACCGATCGATGTGTTTTTCTCTCATCGATGTCTCTCTCTCTCTCCCGAAAAAATCAATGGAAAAGTATCGTCGGATAAGGACTGACAAACGAGCGAACAAACAGTGGTTTTAAATGGAGTCTGTGTCTCCAAGTCGGATGGCAGCTCGGAGCTCTAAGATGTGTTGGGAGATGCCCCTTCGGCCCCTGAGGAACCCCCGCCACCCTCCTCCTCCTCTGGGGCGGCGGCTTCCCGCTGAGGCCACCCCTCAGGGTCCTGGGTGTCTTTGGTGACTGCATGTGCCACCAGGTTCTCAAACAAGTCCCCGCTCGTCTGGTCCAGCAGAATTGTCGGGGGCCCTGTTTGGAGGAAGGAGCCGCGGGCAAGGGGCGGGGGCGGAGGGGGCGTGATGGGAGGGAATCATGGACCGGCTGCCTCTTGTACCCCCCCCGCCCCCCCCAACTGGGGATGGAGCCCGCACCCCTCATGTGCCCTGGCCGGGAATCGGACCAGCCTCCTCTTGGTTCCTGGTCGATGCCCAACCACTGAGCCACGCTGGCCAGGCAAGGAGTGCCTGTCTTCATTGAGGAGGATGCCGCACGAAGGTGGGGGGGGGGGGGGGCGGGTAGCCAGCGGCCCTGCCCTTCCCCCAGGCGGACACCCCTCCCGAGGGCACAGTCCCTGCTGGGCCCCCAGCCACCTCGCCCCCGTCCCTCATCCTTCCTTCTCACGGAGATGTCGATTTTGTCCCGAAGGCTTGCTGCCTGGGCTCCCACACGCTCAGGCCTCCCTTTGTTGTGGTTTCTGTGCGTTATTGATCCCGGCGGCGCCTCTGCTCAGATCCGCACCGTCTCATGTTCCTGAAGCAACGCCAGGCCTCCGCGGCCCGCTTGCTGCCTCTCCTCCCCCCGCTGCCCCCCCTCCCCCCCTGCACGCACCTGCTCTGAGGCCGCGCCCACGAGGGCGTGCTCGGCTCACGGGCCTCAGCTCCGGTTCACACCCCCGCCGCCATCCCCCCACAGCCCGCTCTGCGGAGGCAAAATCCCCTGCCGCTCGCCCAGTCTTTCCTGCTGGGATCCTGGGTGGGGAGCCCCTCACCTGGGCCCCGTCACCCACGGATCCATCTCTGGGGGCCCTGACCCTGGGACCTGGGGGCCGGGAGGAGGGCAGGCCCTTCCCTGAGCGCCGTGCGGGGCCCACCTCCCAGCCTCCACGCGGGGGACGCGTGTGTATGAAGTTAGCACGGCCTTGTTGGTCTCTTCCAGACTAATTCCCAGGGAAACCTGTAGCCGTGTGGGCTGGTGCTGCCGGGGGCGAGAACTCATCAGATTCCCTCCGACCGGCCAGCAGCGCATGACTGACATCCCGACAGAGGCAGGCTCATGGCCGCATCCTGCGCGGCTCCCCCCCGTCACTTCCTTGATTTTTGCGGGGAAGAGAGGTGGGGGGAGAGCAGAGGGGACCCAGTGCCCGTGAGAGGAGGCGGACGGCAGGGAGAGCTGTTTGCTGGACCTCCCTCTGGCGGGGACCCCGAGGACTGGGGGGGTCCGGACTTCCTGTCCTGGTCCCTGTCAGCTCTGGCTTCCCTGCCATTCCTCCACATGGGCATAAAAATAAAAAGGAGTTCGCATGCCCAGCCGGGAGGCTCAGTGGTTGAGCGTCGACCTATGAACCAGGAGGTCACAGTTCGAACCCTGGTCAGGGCACAGGCCCGGGTTGTAGGCTCAGTCCCCAGTGTGGGGCGTGCAGGAGGCAGCCGGTCCATGATTCTCTCTCATCGTGGATGTTTCTCTCTCACTCTCCCTCTCCCTTCCTCTCTGAATCAATAAAATATATTTAAAAAAGGGCCCACAGGTCACGGAAAAGCCACCGTTTCACACAATCGCAGCTGTGTGGGGCGAGAGTTGCTTTCACCCATGAATCTGCCAACGTGTGACACACACTCCCTGCCCGGCCTCGGCCTCCGGGGATCTGAGTGGCTGCCGGTTGCCTCTGGGGAGGGAGCGGCCAGCGTGGCCTCACTGCCCATCTCTGTGCTCGCCCACGGTGGGTGCGTCTAGGGTACAACTTGGAATTCATGGAACCCCCCCTCCCACACCAGGGGACAGCGCCCTTGCTGAGCGCTCCCACCTGCCCACCGGGTGCAGGGCAGATGGAGATGGGGCCGCCGGGGCCTTGGGAAGAGGTGAGGCTGCCCCCGGGATGCTGGGTGCTGGCCTGTGCCATGGCCTGTGCTGTGGCCTGTGCCGTGGCCTGCATGTGGCCCACACTCTGGCCCACACCGTGGCCTGAGCAGGGACAGCCTCCTGCAGAGCTTGGTTCCGCTGAGCCTGCGGACACCACCTCCAGCCGCGGGCTGTGCCCTGGCAGACCCTGTGCGAGTCACAGTGCCGATGCAGACACAGCCCTTACCAGCGTTGGTGGTGACACAGTTTGGCTGACACGGTGGCCCGTGGCCCCCCCACACTCCCCACCTCGCTGCTCCCTGCGGGACCACGCCGCCTCCGCACCCGGGGGCGCGGCCGTGTGCTTTGCTGGCTGCCCAACAGGGTCCCCACAGGCTGCGGAGACGGCTGCTTCAGTAACTCCCCAACTGCGATGGGGAGACTCCCTCTCCTCCCGAGCAGTGAGAGCGCGGGGGTGGGGGTGGGGTGGGGGGTGGCGCATCAGGCGGGATCGGCCTTCCAGACACTCCGATGGGCACGCGTCACCTCTGCCACCGCCTGACAGGGTCCTGTTGGGGAGAGTGGACCCCTCCTGTCCACCGGCCCCTCCCCTGCAGCTGTCTGCCTGCTGGTCCCTCTCCCCTCCAGCCCTGCCCTCCGCCGGGAGCTGAGCGGTGGGGGTTTGATGGGCCCCACGTGCATGCGGGCTCTCCCTTCGCCAATGGGCCCAGCTTCCCCGACTCTGCCATGGGCCACTGGCTTGTTCCAGAGGCCCCTCCCAGGCTCTGGCCTCCGGGGCGGGCATGGGGGCGTCAAGGCGCCCCACCTCTGCCCCGTATCCCTCCCGGCGTGTCTGGCCGGGACTCCGTGGGGGGCCTGCAGGAGGAAGGGGTCCCCCAGGGAGCTGCCACCTCGAGGAGTTTCATTCTGTGCCGCCTGCTCTTCAAATAGTTTCTTCACTTGCCTTTTGTCAGGAAACACTCACCACACACATACACACGTTACATACACACACATGCACACACACATGCACAGACTCCCATGTGCACGCACACCGTCTTTCCAAGGAGCTTTCCAGGGGAGGAACCGTCAGGGCGGTGAGGCGGGTGGATGACAGGACGTGGAGTTCCATTGTCTTCGGGAAGGTGTGCGGGCTCCCTTCTTGTTTGCGTGTAGCGTGTGGAGGGAAGGCAGGTGTCGGGGACCAGCTGGCTGAACAACCGGGGCCTCCCTTCCCTGTGCCCTCGGGCTGAGCGGCGCAGGGCGCCCCGAGGGGAGGTGTCGGGAGGCGCAGGCTCTCAGGAAGGTGGGGCTGTCCTGGCGCAGCCTGGGGTGTGCTCCCCCCAACTCCCCATCCTGTCGGGGCCCCAACGGGGCAGATTTGGCCTCTTGTTCCCCAACCAAATGCAGCGCCTCCCCTGTCCATTGATGTGCTGTTTGCAAGGCGGGGAGAGGGGGTGGGGAAGGGGTGCACCCACCCACACACCTTGTCCCCTGGAGCACTGGGGAGCGTCAGCGTGGGCACCACATCTGCGTGGACTCCTCTCTTTCTTTGTTAAAACTAAGAACTATGCCTGGCCGGCGTGGCTCAGTGGTTGAGCGTTGACCTATGAACCAGGAGGTCACAGTTCGATTCCCGGTCAGGGCACAGGCCCGGGTTGTGGGCTCCATCCCATGTGGGGCGTGCAGGAGGCAGCTGATCCATGATTTTCTTTCATCATGGATGTTTCTCTCTCTCTCTCCCTCTCCCTTCCTCTCTGACGTCCTATCTAATAAAAGAGTAATATGCAGATTGACCATAATTCCAACACACAAGATGGCTGCCCCCATGTGAACACAAGATGGCCAGCAGGGGAGGGCAGTTAGGGGTGACCAGGCCTGCAGGGGAGGGCAGTTAGGGGTGACCAGGCCTTCAGGGGAGGGCAGTTAGGGCTGACCAGGCCTGCAGGGGAGGGCATTTAGGGGCAAACAGGCTGGCAGGGGAGCAGTTAGGCATCAATCAGGCTGGCAGGGGAGTGGTTAGGGGGTGATCAGGCTGGCAGGCAGAAGCGGTTAGGGGCAATCAGGAAGGCAGGCAGGCGAGCAGTTGGGAGCCAGCAGCCCTGGATTGTGAGAGGGATGTCCGGCTGCCCGTTTAGGCCCGATCCTACTGGGCAGTCGGACATCCCTTGAGGGGTCCCAGATTGGAGAGGGTGCAGGCTGGGCTGAGGGACACCCCCTCCCCGTGCACAAATTTCATGCACCGGGCCTCTAGTCAATAAAATAAAAAAATAAAGCCCTGGCCAGTTTGGCTCAGTGGATAGAGCGTCAGTCTGTGGACTGAAGGGTCCCAGGTTCGATTCCGGTCAAGGGCATGGACCTTGGTTGCGGGCACATCCCCAGTGGGGGGTGTGCAGGAGGCAGCTGACCGATGTTTCTCTCTCCTCGGTGTTTCTGGCTCTCCATCCCTCTCCCTTCCTCTCTGTAACAAATTAATGACATGTATTAAAAATAAAATTAAAAAGTAAAAGGTGAAAGTGGGGACCGTGGACGAGGACCTCAGCAGTGAGGGAAAGGCGAGTGCCCGCCGCCCCCCCCCGCCTCCTGCCCAGGTGCCGTGTGGCTTCTCCAGAACGAGAGGTTTTCTCTGTGGCGTCTTCGTTCTCTCGTCCGTGGTGCTGTGGCGGGTGGTGGTGCACGTGTTATTTTGTGTCCCTTGCTGCGTGGGGGAGGTGACAGTGTTTGCCTTTGGGGTGCAGGCGTGGGGAAGGTGACAGTGTTCGCGTTTGGGGTGCGGGCGTGGGGGAGGCGTGTGTTCTTTTGGGGAGAACGGTGCGAGCAGCTGTTACACCCCCGTGTCTGGAAGGTGGGACTTGAGGACGGTGCTGCGTGGGGTGAGGAAGGACCCAAGTTATGTAAGAGTGTCGGGGGGTGGCTCGGGGACGCCGATGGACCCAGGAGGCAGCGACGTCCACCTAGGTCCCTCCAGGAAGGTGGCTGGGAGCCTGGGGCTGTGCCGTGGCAGGTGCCCCCGCAGGTGGACATCAGGGTGTCCGTCAGCGTGGCGGTGTGGGCGTGGGGCGTGGGGGAGCTTCAGTGGGAGCAGCAGCCTCCGGGGCTGCGGGGAGGACCGTTCTCTCTGTCACTCCTCCCCTTCTCCCTTCCTGCCCGCTCCTCGTTCTCCATCTCAGTCCCGGCAGCTGGGGCGCGCCCCCCCCCATATGTCCTCGATCCTCCTCCCCCGACACCGTCACCACCACGAGACCACAGAGCTGCACCAGGAGGCGGCACATCCCAGGCCTCCCCGGGCGGCCCCCTCACAGGCAGGGCTCGCTCTGACCCGTGGGCCCTGGGGCTCTGGGGCCTGATTTTCTGCGGACCCGTGTGCAGAGCGGCTGTGGCACCAGCCCCTGCTTCACGAGGGACAACCCGTGTCCCCTTCGCCCTTCCTGCCCTCGCGTCACTGGAGCTCCGAGGACAGCCGCCGCCGTTCGCGGGACGGGCACAGCATGCACCGCGGGCACGAGGCTCGGGCACTGCGGGCATCGCTCAGTCAGGGCGGTGGGCGTCAGCCCCTCTCAGTCCGTGTCCCCATTGGTGACCTGTCCTCCGGCTCCTCGCCCAGGCGCCCCGTTGGGCGGTTAAATCACTCCATTCATGTAGCGTGCGTTTCCACAGGCTCCTGTTCATCTTGGAGGAAACCAGGCGTGCTCGTGGGCACGTAATGAAATTGCAGAAATATAGCCCGAGCCCGGAATCTAATTTACTCCTCTTGTTCATTACGGGGCGGAGGCCAGTGTGAAATGTGTGAATTCTCTCCCAGCGGGGGCTGAGAGGCCGGGCCGGGCTCTGTCTGTGCTGAGGACACGGTCCGGACTCCATTGGAAGCTGGTTAGCGCTCACACACCGAGCGTCCGGATAAACATCGGGGCGGCTGCGCGTCTGGCGTCCTGTCCGGGGCTCCCGGCATGCAGAGCCTGACACCACGCGGGTTAGGGAACAGTTTCTGCAGAGGCTACCCGGGCCTGCAGCTCCAAGGCCGCCCCATGCCCAGGGGCTGTGGGCCAGGGCTGCCTGTCACTCTTTATAAGGGCACTGATCTCAACATGGGGGCCCCACCCTTATGACCTTATGACCTTATGAACTCATCTAACCCTGCTTCCCTCCCAAAGGGCTCATCTCCCAATATCATCACATGGAGGGTTAGGGCGTCACCAGATGAATTCTGAGGGGACGCGTTCAGGCCGCAGCCCCTGCTGTGAGAGGTCAGCCCTTCGGACCGGTGGCACCGTGCCCTGGCGAAGACGTGTCCCCGCCGAGGGGTCTTGCTTTTGGGTGTCATGTCCTCAAGCCAGGCAGCACTGGTGGTGTTTTGATCTTGCAGAATCTGGACTAAAGAGAAAAATGTTTGTTTTTGTTTTTTAGCCCGGCCGGCGTGGCTCAGGCACTGAGCATCAACCCACGAGCCAGGAGGTCACGGTTCGATTCCGGGTCAGGGCACATGCCTTGGGGGGGGGGTCGATCCCCTGTGGGGGGGCGTGTAGGCAGCGGCCGACCAATTTCTCTCTCTCACCATTGATGTCTCTCTCTCCCTCTCCCTTCCTCCCTGAAAGCAGTGACAACGTAGTTAAAGGTTTTGTTTAAACCACCCTTTTCTGCAATGGCAGAGCTGACCGCTGTGGGGGAGACCTGGCCTCGCGGTCCCGGTCGCCGTTGGCGTGTGCGGGGGGGAGGGGGGGCAGGCAGCCGTGGGAGAGCGAGCTGCAGAGGCAGGCGTGCCGGTCGCCTGAGCACACGGGAGCGGGGAAGGGGACGGCGGGGAAGGGACGGAACTACGGCGGGGTCCGCGGGGACCACAGGCGCGCGCCAAGCACAGGACTGACCGCCTGGGGGGCCGCGCGCCGCAGCGTGAAGCGGGAGTTATTTTGGGTGAGCGGGATTGCGGGTTATTTTGAACATTTCTTTTCTGATACGTGTGGTGTCTACATTGGCTGCCACGAATGTGTTTTTATTTTATGACGAGGGCAAAATCATAACCACGGGTCTTGCCAAACGCAGCTCCGTCTCCCCGACCCGGGGGACCCCGGTCGCCCCTCCTACCCTCAGCACCTCTATGCCCCGCCCGGGTCCCCGGGGCCCCCCCCCCCCCCCCAGAGCTGCTCTCCCACCAGCACGAGCCAGGAGGGACCGCGGAGAACCGAGTCTGCCCCGTCCTGGCCGTCCTCCCTCCCGGCGGTGACCGCGTGCCGTGCCGTGCGCCGTGTGCCGTGTGCGGGCGGGGCTGGCCGGAGGGAAGCGTGTCGGGGACGCAGGTGAGCCACGGAGGACGGGGTGGTTGACAAAAACTGGCCTGACGCATCTTCAGGCCACGGGCGGGGAAGGACGCTCTCCTGGGGCTTCCCGGAGCGTCTGCGGCGGGGAGGGGCGTTGTGCTACCAGAAGAGGCTGTAATTTTAGCCGAAAGTGAGAAAGGGAAGGGGGTGCGGGGGCTGGGGGCCGAGGTCCCTGGCTGGGGAACAGTGGCCTGCGGGGCTGGCCTGCGGGCTGGGCTGGGGCCAGGCCTCGGAGGGGCCGTTCCCTTTCCGTGTGGGAGAGGCGGTCCCATCGGCCGGCGCCCGTGTCGGGGGACGCGGTGGCTATTCGGGCCCTCCCCCACCCCGTGCCACCATGAGTGGCAGCCGCGGCCACTCTCCCCGTGCCGCGTGCTTGTCCTTCAGCTCAGGTGCCGAGGACGCCGAGGCTGCAGAGAGCGGGCGCCGCCAGCTTCCCGGCCCACCTGGGGCCTCGGGCGGTAGCGAGGGGCAAGCCTGGGAGCAGCCCCCCTCCCGCAGGGGCGACGCCCTGGAGGCCTTGGCGGGGCAGAGCACGCACAGAATGGCGCCCACGTACAACGAAACCCTCACCACTAACCGCCATGCTGCTTGGCGTCCGCGGCTAATGAGGGCCCCTGGGGGGCTGCCCCTCCGGCTCCCAGGACCCGTCCTTTGCGGCCCCCAGCACCGTGCTCACACCGCCAGGGGGCACACGCCAGGTTGCTCTGCGACAATGATTGATCTGGGCTTTATCGCTGTCCCCCCAGCTCCGTCCGCCATGGGCGCCCCGAGGCCGGACACAGTCTCAGTTGTCCCCGAGGCCCAGGCTGTGCAGGCTGGAGTGAGGGGTGAACCCCTGGGAGAGACCGCCCCCATTCTGCCCGCCCTGGACGGCTCGCGGGGCCGGCTGGCCACTCAGCGCCGAGTGTCACTGGGCTGGGGGCGGGGGGGCGGTCCCTGACAGCCTCAGTTCTCCCCGAGTTAGGTTTTGCCTCGACACCGTTCTGGCCACCGGGTTTCCGTCGGGACTCTGGATGGTCTTCGTTTGGGTTCCCTGTCCCGAGTCCCACCGGACGCCGAGTTCCCGGGGGCGGCTCCTCCTGGGGCGGGGGCTCAATATCTGTGCACCCCCGTTACAAGTCACCCCTCGGCTGCGGATGAGGGCAGACGTTTGGGGCAGGGACTTGTGCGTGTGCTGGGTCAAGGCCCCAAGCGGGTTCCAGGCGGCTGGGCCAGACGGTCCCTGCCGTGGTCACAGGGAGGCCACGCAGGGGACACGAGGGGAATACACGCGGCTGTGTCCCAGGGACACCGTGTGTACGGACAGGCGGCGCGCGTGTGATGGCAGCAGCGTCCTCGGGGCGTGAAGTGGGGTCTTAGAGGGAATAGCCGGGGTCTAACACTGGGCAATGTTCCCCACGTCCCCTCCACCTGCTCACTTCGTCCCCTCCCCTCCCCCCACTCCCTCGGGGCGGCCACTTAGCGCTCCTGCCTTCCTTCTGCAGGTGTGTTCCGAGCACCTTCCCTGAGGCCCTGAAGCGGGAGTGAGGGCACCGTGGGCGTTAAAAATAGACACTGCCCCAGTTCTGCTACACCTGTGAGGCCCCAGGTGGGCAGGGGCGGCGCTGGGAGAGCCCGGTGTGCGGGGCTGCG
Source organism: Corynorhinus townsendii (assembly GCA_026230045.1). Classification (NCBI taxonomy): domain Eukaryota; kingdom Metazoa; phylum Chordata; class Mammalia; order Chiroptera; family Vespertilionidae; genus Corynorhinus; species Corynorhinus townsendii. Next base: position 1,589,539 of record JAPDVU010000009.1, read on the forward strand.
GGTGGGCTGGCTGCCTTTGGGGGGTTGGGCAGGCTCGGCTGGTCTGCAGCCTCCGGGGGAGGTTCCCTCCGGCCCTCCGGCTCCTGCTGCTGCAGCCCCAGCCTCTGCCCCAGCCTCGCCTGGCCTCTCCCTGCGCGTCCTCCCTGCGTGGCCCCGTGATACTGGGTCAGGGCCCAGCCTCCTCCAGCATCACCTCATCTGAACGTGCATCGTTTTGAAAATATGTATTTTTATTGATGTCAGAGAGCACGGGAGAGGGAGAGAGCGTTAGAAACGTCCGTGATGAGAGAGAATCAGGGACCGGCTGCCTCCTGCACGCCCCACACTGGGGATGGAGCCCCCAACCTGGGCCTGGGCCCTGACCGGGAATCGAACCCTGACCTCCTGGTTCAAAGGTCGACGTCCAACCCCTGAGCCGCGCCGGCCGGCTGGGCCTACATCTAATCACGTCTGCGAAGTCCCTGTTCCCACGAAGGTTGCCGGGGTTAGGGCCTCACTTACGTTTCCCGGGGGGTGGGGGTGGGGGCACACTTCAACCCTGCAAATCCCGAGCAAGCAGAGGGGGCAGGATTCCGAGTGCTGCTCTGCCGGGACCCGGCTGTGCCCTCCCTCCTCGGCTGCCCCCTCCCCCCGGCTGGTCCCAGCGGGGGGCCACCCGCCTATAAACCCGCAGTCCCAGGCGTGCGCTTCTATCATGGTGGCTGCCGGCACGCTAGGACCAACTGGCTTTACAAAAATACAGTCGGCTCGTCGGCCGCGCGCAGGTTATTCAGGGGAAGTGGGGAGTGTGGGAGCAGATGGAGGAGCCCTCCATTTGCATACGGCGCCATTTGCACGGCTTGGAGCTTCCCTGGAGGGCTGGATAGGCACTCGACGCGTGGCCCTGTGGGGAGTCAGCCGCAGACATGCGGGAGACCAGCTGGGAACGGGGATGGGACCGACGCCCGCCCGGGACCGCTGGGCGCACGGATGGGCCACCCTACCCTCCGCTTCTTGTACAGCAGGGGTGGGGAACGTCGGGCCCACGGGCCATCAGACGCCTGAGAAATCACTAGGTGTGGCCCTGCCCAGGCGTCAGCGGTGCTGCGATGAAGCGTGCGGCCGTACGCAGCAGGCTCCCTTTTAGGCCGACGATGGTGTGAGGCCCGGGGATGCGCAGCGTGTAGAGACCGGCCTGGCCTCCAGCTGCTCCACGCTAACGAGAGAGAGAAGCTCAGGCTCGGGAGAGCGGGTGCAGGGGACGGCCCGCTGGGAGGCGGAGGTGGGCCGGGCGGCAGCTCAGGTGGCTCCCGAGAGCAAGTGGGACAGGTGAGGCGGTCGCCACCGGTTCTCAAGGCCGAGGGAGCGTTTGCTCAAGAGCGCCTCTCCCTGGTGCATGCCCTTGTGGGTAAACACCAACGTGGCTCCCTTCTCTGCACCGCAGACCTAGCATCCCGAGCCGACACGCACACACATTCACGTGCACACGTGTGCACCTCGCTCAGAGGGATGTGCAGGCCCAGGGACACGGGGCTGGCTCCACGCCTCCTTCCGGCTGGACCCCGACTGCGGGAAGCTGGTCCTTCCCCGGCGGCCACGCGGACTCTCGTCAGCCGCCCGCTCGGCCTGGCCTCTCCTTCCTCCCAGACAGCGTCTCCTCCGAATTTTCCAGCGGCCGAGAGTGTGGGCCGGTGCGCGCGCACGTGATGGATCGTGTTCATCGCCTGCCCGGTGATTAATTCCCATCATCGTCCCAGCAGCAAGGCGAGGCGAGGCGGGAGAGGGAAGCCGCGCGCTCCCCGGGGCTGGGAGCAGGAGGGAATTAGATTTAATTTCTGTTTAATTGTTTCCATAGCTCAGGCCTGCCGACGTCCGGAGTAATTTATTTTGCGGTCCCGGGAAGGGGAGGGTCTGCCCGTGGACGCGGTTTAATTACACCTGATCGTCTTATCTCCTTGTAATTACGCTTCCCGCCGGCACCGGGCCGATCCCTGGCCACCCGCCGCTGCTCTCAGGTTGGAGCAGCCGCGAGCCTGGGGTCCAGTCAGCACCGGCGGAGAGCTTCCTGGAGCCGCTGGTGGGAGCTGGGAAGGACGCGGGGTGCGTCTTCAGAAGGGGACGCTTCCTAACATGATGATGAAGTCCCCGCGTGGGCACGCAGGCTTTCCCGGCCCCGTGGCCCAGGGCTGAGTCCCGGAAGCAACCAGGGAGGCCCGGCCAGCAGGAGGCGCCCTCCCGCACCCTGTCACCCCTCCAGGGCCCAGCGTGCCTGCTGGCTGGTCTACATTTATCGAGGTCAAACGCACGCGGTGTAATGTACTGAGTCGCCGTGTTTACGGGCCCAGGCAGCGGCATTCCCCGCACCCATGTTGTGCAGCCGCCACCCCGTCCGTCCCCACCTGACCTCCATCCCCATGGATCACTCCCTGCTCCCCAGGCCCCCCCCCCCCCCGCCCCGGCTCCGTGGACCGGACTGCTCCCGGGTCCGCCTGTGAGTGGGATCGCCCAGCGCTGGACCTTTGTGCCTGGCGCAGGATGGCATTAGCCAGGGACAAGCGTGTGGGGCAGGAACCTCTCATTCGGACCCAGGCCTGGCCCCAGGAGAGACGTCATCGGTGCCAGCGGCAGGCAGGACACAGGTGGGAGGGTCCTGCTCGCAGTGACACTGGGGCAGCGACTGACCGGGAGGAAGGCGGGCAGGGCGCGGCGTCTGGGGCCCACCTCCTCAGGCTGCACGCATGCAGGGCCCGGCGGGAGGCAGGCAGAGAGGGGCCCTGGGGACAGGCAGGTTTCAGGGTGCAGTTCAGCACGAGACAGCCACGCCCCCAGGGACGAGTCCTGTTACATGCCCGCCACAGGGAGTGTCCTCCCTGGCGGGCCCACACCATCACGTCTCCCGCTCGGGAGTCCTCTGCCCACCGCCCCCGCCGCGCACTGCCCGGGAGACCTCAGAGCAACACGCGGCCTTGCGCCCGGGAGGCAGGACAGACGGACGGACAAGGCCCAGGTCGGCGGCCTGGCTCTGTGTGCCCAGGAGGGAGCTTCGGGGACCCCACCCAGAGCAGGGGCCGCGCCATCGCCTGCGCCTGGGTTCAGCGCCTTCCCTTCCTGCTGGGCCTTAGCCCCAGTGCGGACGGGAGCGAGGCAGGCGATGCGAATTCTCTTCGTTTGCTGTGTCAGACGTCGGGCGCGCTGGGGTGCTGGCTGACGCGGCGGCAGCTGACCCTCCCTGGGCGACAGCTTGCTGCTGTCCGGGAACGCTCTTGGCTGTGGCCCGGAGCCCGGGCCCAGGGCTGGTCCGGGGGTGGGGGGGCGGCGGGGGGAGACCTCGGCTGAGGTGCTGGAGAGAGGCTTCTGGAAGGAGGAGGGTGACGTGGCCGACTCAGAGTTCCTGGAGCAGGGGTGCAGGCTGGGGCGGTTCTAGCACCTTCCTCGTGGGTCGATGCGGGGTTCAGTGAGGTGCCAGGTACACACAGGTGGGTGCAGCGCCCGGCACGCGGGTGGTCACCTGGGCCGTGGCTGAGCGTGCTGAGTGCTGTCCGGACTCTCCGCGCACACACAGCAGAAGGGTCCAGGTCACCCGGGTCTCGAGGCCAGGCCGAGTCCGAGCCGGCACCGCCCTCTGCCCACCTTTGTGACTTCCGTCGAGGAGAGAAGAAAGGACGGGATGTTGGGGCGTCCCTGGAGGCCACACGGCTCGTAGGGGCTGCACGGTGGCTGCGAGAGGCCTGCCCAGGCCACCCTGCGGCGCCCTTCGCTGTGGGCGGGGCCTGTGGGAAGGCTGGGCGTGGCCGTGGGCCATGTGTGATGGTGATGGGCTTCCCGCAAGTGTCACCTGACTTCATGGTTCGTCTCAGGGTCACCTCCGCTACCTGCCCCTGCCAGACCGAGCGCCTCGTAGGCAGGACTTTGTCCCTAAACGGTCTGCTTCCCAGCACCCAACACGGGCGCTTTCATACCTGGATGAACAGGCGACGGGTCACGCTGCGTGTCAGCCTATGACATAAACACACAGTGCTATTTCCTCTGCGTGGATGCCAGAACATCCGTGTGCCTGCAAACGACTCCCCCCTTCCCCCGCCTGGGGGTTCTGCCCCATCATCCTCAGGAGGGTGCCCCAGCCCCAGGCTCCCCGTCGCCCTCTCCTGGCTGGGCAGGTGTCTTGGTGACCTGGCGCCCTCGCTGGATGGCGACAGTCCTGGCCGAGGCCCCTGCCAGGGAGCGGCCTGGGCGTCATTGGGAAGGGGAGGGCAGGGCCATGTCTCTTGGCTCCCGATGCCCGTGGCCCACGTGGATGTGGCCTTGCCCTGCCTCCCCCTCTGGTTGGGGAGTCGCTGCCCGGGGTGCACGGTGGCTGGGGGAGGTGGAGCGAGGCCTGCTCCTCCCTGGTGCACCCCCCCACACCCCGCACCCCGCACCCCGCTGCCAGGCCAGCAAGAGGAAAGAGCTTGAGACAGTGCCATGGAGATGTGCTGCTCTCTCCCACCATTAATCACAGGCCCCGGGCGCCGGCGCTGTCTGAGAGGCACAGGAGGTCCGAGGAGAGCGCGGCGCGCTCAGCCTTCGCGGTTAATCTGCTCCCTCGTGACGGGCGCCCGCGGCCGTTCATCACTCGCTGTAATTACAGCCCCAACTCTGTGAATGCTAATAGACGCGCCGGCGGAGGGGCTGAGTGTGCACGTGTCCTTCCCCCGTGGCCCCGGTGCCAAGGTCGTGGGACCTGGCAGGCCCAGTGGTGCCTAGAAATCAGCATGCCGTCCGAGGGCGGGGGGCCGGCGGCCAGCTGCGGCCGCGCGCCTCGCTCTCGCCCACGTGGCCTGCAGGCTGGCCAGACCCGGGCGTGGGTGCACTGTGGGCCACCCTGGAAAGCAAGGGCCAGGGATCCCCGGGGTCAGAGCGGAGTCCCCTGGGGGCCGCGAGGACCGCCTGGCCTGTCCAGAGCAGGCCCACGGACCCGCTGCCGGTGGGGCGGGCGTGGCGGCTTTCCGTGAAACCTCTGGCCACACCTGGCAGTTCTGGGGCTCTGTCCTCAGCTGGGGCATGGCTGGCTGTGCCCCGGGTGCGTGAGGCCCCGCGCCATCATCGGGGGCCGGTGGGGATGTGTGGACGCCCCCTCATTTGCTCCTGGCGCGAGGTCGGGGTTTCTCCGATTGTAAAGTGACGTGCTCGTTAGAAACTTCTGGCAAACGCCTCCTTCTCAGGGCTCTCGGCCCAACGGGAGGGTCAGAGGGGTTTTGCTGATGACCTCGTGCCGTGCCGCCTCCTCAGCTGGGGAAACTGGGGCACGAGAGGGCTGGAGAGGCAGCTCTGTGGAAGCACAGGCCGGACCCGGCTCCTGCGGGCCGTGTGGGGAGAGCCCGCCCGCCAGGCTCCGGCGGCCCGTCCGAGATGCCGCTGCCTCGGGGACCCGTGGCGTGAAGGGAGTTGGGGCCGGTAGCCCGGGCACGGTGGACAGAAGCATCTCGCCACAGGAAGTGACCCTCGATTCTGAGGCCGCTGGCCGCTTCCCGAGGGGGCGGGCTTCCGGAACGTCTCCGGCGGCAGCAGCGGGCGGCCAGGGACGGCCCAGTCCCAGCCCTGCCCGGCGGGCTCCCGGGATGGCGTGGCGGGTGGGAACGTCGGCAGACGTGGGCTCCTCCCCACGCAGGGCCCTGGGGCGGTCTCAGCTCCCGCCGGGCAGCAGCGGGCAGGGTCGGCGTGGGGAGGGTCGGGCACGTCTGCCCTGCCTGCCTGCCCCGTTTCTCCTCTGGACCCGGCGTTTCCTCCTGCCAAGGCCTGCTGAGCTGGCGGCGTGACCCCTGCCCCCAGCTTCCCGACCTGGGACAGACAGGACGGGGTGAGGGCCGGGGTCCCGCTCAGCGCCCCGTCCTTGCTGCCCTGACTCGGCCTCACCCCGCCTGGGCTCCGGCCGTGGGTGGCTGTCCGAGAGGCTCCGTGCCAGGCCGAGCGGCTGGAACCGGGGGGCCGGCCGGCTCCCTCCTGGGGAGTTCGACAGCACTTGGGAGCCAAGATGGGCCAGGACGCGGAGGTCACCCGGGCCAGCTTCCTGCCCAGCGGGCACCTGCTCCCAGCTCCCCCGACAGATGGCCGCACCGCGCTCCTCGCCCGGCCCCGTGATTGATGCTTAGTGACCCGGTGGCCAGGGGACAACGGAGAGGCCTGGACCCGTTCCCTGTCCTCCGAAGGGTCCGGCAGCCACTCCCACCGGGCGGGACCTGGCCCCGCAGGCCCCTCCCATGCCCGCCTCCTCCTCCCTGCCCCACGTGGCTCCGTGGAGGACAGCCACCGCACACAGCACCGCGCACAGACGTCGGGCAGGGTCTGCAGGAACCGCGTCTCGGCGCCCTCCTCCCTCCTCCGGGTTCCCTGTCCTTCCTCCAGGCCCTCTTACAGGTTCCAACTCGAGGCTGCTGGTGACCTGGGCCCAGCAGGGGCCTCCTCTGCCAGACGGTGGTCCGTGCCCACACCCGGAGACAGGGCAGGAGGCGGGGGAGGAGCCGCTCAGCAAGGAAGCGGAGTCAGAGAGAGAGGCGGGCTGCGCTGGCCCGCGCTTGCCCGCCCACCCTCGTCCGCCCGTCTGTACCAGCTCCTGCACCTGCAGCCTTTAGGAGGCCGGTCCAGGGCCGGGCCTCGTCCCCGACGGAGGGGGAGGCTCGGGGTGTCTGCTTGGCGCTGACGGGGGCAGTGCGCCCCCTGCCCTGCTCTGTGCCCGCCTCTTCACACCGGCCCCCCTGTGGGCCCGTGCGCGTCCCTGCCTGGTGCCAACCAGAGGCCCAGCGTGGCCTCCAGTCCCTGTGCCAGGCGTGCAGCGGTCCAGCGCAGGGGTCAAGTGAGGACGCTGTCCCGTGTCATCTCCGGGCACGGGAGCTGACGAGCACCGATGCGGACGGAGGCCTCGGGGGCACGCGTGGCTGTGGCCTTCCTGCCCCGCAGGTGGGCCCCCCCAATGGGTCTCCCAGCCCCGGACGGGTCTCCCAGCCCCGAATGTGTCCGCCTCAGCATCACGACCCGACGGCTGCTCCTTCGCAGACATGGGTGGGGCTGCTGTCGCCGACCCTGCCCTGGGCGCGCCCGGGAGCCCTGGGGACGAGACCTATTTGCCTCCAGATCTGTGGCCCGTCAGGCGGTGGTTTCTCGTCATCGGAACATGGAGCCATTTCCGCACGGAGCCGTCGAGGTCTAGGAGCCCCGCTGACCCCTGAGCTGAGAGAGGAGCTTTCTGTTTCTCCAGACGGCTCCTTGATTGAGCGGGGAGGTGGAGGGGTGAGGGACTGAGGCCCCGGGGGGGGGGGGGTGACGCTATGAGGGCAGGTGACCCCGGGCTCAGGAGTCCGAGGTGGGAGAGGGCTGGGCAAGGTCATCGGCTCCTCCGCTGCCTCCATGGAGGTCACACGCAAGTCACCGGGAAGGTGTCCACGCGCCTCCACGTGGCGATGCTGTCCCCAAGGGCTCCCAGATGGGGGGCCAACGGGCGTCCAGGCTGACGCTCTGCGAGCCCCTGGGGCCACACACAGAGGCCCAGAGGTGGGCATCCCTGTGCCTGGTTGCCAGGAAAGGGGCTGTGATGCCGCCCGGGGGGGAGGGGGATATGTCTCGCCAGGACACCCTCGGCCTCCTGCACTGCGGTCAGTCGGGGAACAGCGAGGCCTGGTGCCCGCACGGGGCCAGGGGTGCTTTCTCCTGGGGCTGGAGGCTCGTGGAGCACGGCCCCCCGGGAATTCCCTCCCAATCTCTGTGCAAAGCGAAGGCTGAGACGGTAGCGGAGCCGCGCCAGGGTCCGCCCTGTGTGCTTGCCACCTCGTGCGGCCCGGCCCCGTCCCTCCGCCGTGGGCTTTGCTGTTTACATGTCCGCGCTCCCCCCACGCCGTGAGCCCCAGGGCAGGTCCGCATGGTCACCGTGTCCCCCGCACGCAGCACCGGGGGCTGCAGGCGTGCTTCGCAGGCGGGCGTGGGTGGCCGGGGCCCTGCAGGCCTCCAGAGGCACCCGGCCTCCGTTCCCGACGACTTCCTAGACGCAGAAGCCGGTGGCATGGCGGAGTGGGCAGGCGGGCCTGGGGACGCTGAGGCCTGTGCCCCGGCCACTCCCTCTCATGGAGGCCGCCAGGACCCCACGCAGCCCAGGGACGCCCCCGTCCCCCATGGCGGGGCTGGAGTTCTGTGTTTTGGGAACATTTTGGTTTGGGGCCTGCAGTCCCCCGGCCCCTGGTCCCGGCCTCCTGGCCCGGGTCCCGGTCACACAGCCTCCGGCCTCTCCGCCGGAGAACGCTCTCCCGACCTCGGGGAAGACCGTGGCGATGGGTGCCGACGGCCCTCCGCCCGCCCGCTTCGCACACAGCACTGAGGACGCGGAGGTGACAAAGGCCCTCCCCATCCTGCTCCATCGGTCGGCTAAGAGGCCGGTCCAGCCAGGCCGAGAGGCGCCGTGTTACTGACACACGGATTAGGGAGCAGTGGCGGCTCCCCGACGCCGGGATGACAACGCCCGGGTGGTTCCTGCCGGAGTCGGGCTTCCTGGGCGCGAGGGGCGACGGAGGGAAGCCAGGAGGGAAGCCGCTGTTGGCGGGCGGTTGGCACGCGGGAGGGGGCGGCTCTGTGGCGGGGACCTCACCCCCTTCCCTGCGATCGTGCCGCTGAGACTGAGCGCCGCGCAGGTGGGGGAACGGCACGTGCGGCTGCCGGTCTTGCTGGAAACTCCCGTGTCGGTGATCAGCCTCGGTTTGGGGGAAGCAGAGACGGGGGTGGAATCGGGGCGCTGGGGAACCCAGGGGGGACTGCCAGCCTTCCCGACGGGGGCCTGGCGAGGACCGGAGGGAGGCCCTGGGCGAGGCCCACGGGAGGGGCTGCCTCCGGGGGAGAACGGGGAGCAAACGGTGCCTTTGGAGGCGGGAAGCCAGCCAGTTCTTTTTTTAAAGAATATTTTTACTGCTTTCAAGAGGAAGGGAGAGGGAGAGAGAGACGGAAACATCCGTGATGAGAGCGTGTCATTGCTCGGCTGCCTCCTGCACGCCCCCCAACTGGGGATGGAGCCCGCAACCCAGGCGTGTGCCCTTGACCCGAATCGAACCCGGGACCCTTCAGTCCACAGGCCGACGCTCTATCCACTGAGCCACACCGGCTAGGGCCTTCTTTTTTTTTTTTTAAAGAACATGTTTTTATTGATTTTAGAGAGAGAGGAAGGGAGAGGGAGAGAGAAACACTGATCGGCTGCCTCCTGCACGCCCTGCACCGGGGATGGAGCCTGAGACCCGGGGCCTGGGAACCGAAGCATGACGTCTTGGTTCGTAGGTCGGTGCTCGAACACGGAGCCACGCCGGCCGGGCTGGTCTGGATATCATGATGGCTCAGCCCACCAGCCGCCCGCTCCCCACAGCGGAGCCTGGGGCAGGCGAGCGGACAGGCACACGGATGCCACGCTCCAGCCTGCCTGGCGCATGGAGGCCCAGGGTCAGGGCCACAGCCTGCAGTGCAGACTTGGGGGGGGGGCGGGGGGTGTCCTGGGGGGAGGGAGTGGTGACTTCCTCATTCTCTGACCTCTCTCCCGCTGTGTGCCAGGCACAGTGCCCACAGTTCTCCCCTTGGCGATCGAGCCCCTCCAGGGAGCATACAGGAGCCGCCGCCTGTTGACGGCAAGCTCTGGGGCCTCCTCCCTCGCTTCAGGGGTGAGGGCCCCCCCAAATAACTCGGGGCCTGGGGGCTCCTAGGAGGGCTGCGCCTGGGGCGTGGCACTGGAAGGAGGGGATCCCGGAGGAGGGACCGGGGCTGGACGTGTCGGGTGTGGTCCGGCCAAGGGCGTGGCAGGACGGGGGTGGGGGTGGGGACGGAGAGGGTGGGGGGCGGCGTGGGGACTGGAGGGCCCCTCCTCAGGGTTTGCCTCCTATCAGAACAGACCCCTGCTCCCAAGGTGCTCAGCGTTCTCCTTTTCTTCTGCTTCAGGTGGGAGGCAGCAGCCTTCTCTGAGCTCCTGAGCCTCTTCTTGCCGAGACCCGGCCCCAGCCACCCGCCACCGTCCCCCCCGCCGGCAGTTCCCGAGGGACCCGTGCGGCCTCCCAGGGCCCGGAGAAGAGAGCGCACCTGCCCCGCCAGGTAAGGCTGCGGCCGCCACGCCTGTGCTGAGTCGCCGTGTGTGATGGACACGGCCGGTTCGCGGGCCATTCTCTTCGCTCCGGGACCGCAGGGCGTTCCGCTGTGTCAGGGCGCAGACCACGGGTCGTGGTTCCGGGGGCATCGGCAGGTCCCCGGGGATGTGTCGGGGAACTTGTGAGGAATGGCTGCCCTCTGTACCCCGAAATCCGACAGCTGGCCGCGGAGGAGCCCAGCGGGGACGGAGGGGCCAGGGTGTGGCGCCCCCTGACCGGTGTCGGCACGAATCGCCAGGGGCCAGGGCGGGCCTGACCATCCCCTGCTCGTGGGGACCTTTGTCGGCTCAGAGGGGGCGGGTGCTCGCCTGTGCCACCTCGAGTGGGGCTGCCCTCCCCTCTGGCAGCGACAGCGGAGCTGGTGGCAGACCCAGGCCCAGGGCCTGTCCCCGAGACACCGGCCCAGCCACACCTCCGGCCCCTCGTGCTTCTGACCCAGTGGCTGTAACCTGGAGGGTGCCCACGCCCCTCGTTTCGATCATTTCCAGAAAGACCCGTGGGACCCACGTGAGCCGCCCAGGGCTCTGGTTTTGCTACAAAGGGGACGAAAGGGCAGGCCTGGGAGGGGGCCCCCCCAGAGCCGCTCCCTGTGGTCAGCACAGGCCACCGTCCCGCGCGCAGCGTGGCGGGCTGTGGAGGGCACCCTAGCTGTGCACGGGGCACCCTGCGGGCGGTCATCCGCTCCAACCTGTCTGTCTACCCCAGGGACGGATCCACGCGCGGCGCCGGGCGACTTCCCGTGGGTCACCTGGCGTGAACCGCTACCGCGCCATCCATCGCCGGCCGTGGTCAGCATCAGGCGCTCCCGGTGGCGGGTGGCGATGGCGGGAGAGCGGGGCTTTATGTGGTTACCCCGGGGCCACGGGGATGTCCCCTCACTCGCGGCGGATGCATTGCTGCCGCTGGGGGGCCCGGGTGCCGCTGGTGGGACGGGTGCCCACCTGAGAACCGATAGGCTCCTCCTTCCCGCGGGCACCCGCCTGCTTCCCGCACCGGAGCGGAGCTTGGCGACCAGGTCCTAGGAACACCCGGCTCCTGCCCACGGCTAATGCATTTGGAGAAGATTCAGGAAGCGTGCTGAGACCAGCTTCACCCCCCCCACCCCCCACCCCCCACCCCCATTTCTGTAAATTCGAGGCGGCCTGGACCGGCTCCTCATGGCTGTCCACGCCCATGGCTCTCCACGCCCATGGCCTTGACGAGGCCAGTTTGCCTCCGTACCCTCCTGGCTGCCCACACGGACAGCCCGGACCTCGCTGGCCCCGGTGACCTTTCGTGTGTCCGCATCCGGCGCCTTCTTCCCCGTCCTGGCCCCGCGCGGGGGGCGGAGGTGAAGCTGCCGCTGGCGTGGGCGGGACGTGGTCTTAAAACAGGAGGCGGCCAGCGCTCTGTCTTGGCGACTTCTGGGCTCCGAGACGGCAGGTTCCGAGGCCCAGGGACAGGGCTGCCAGCACATCCCGCCCGTGCCGTGCGCGCCGGCGCTGCCCGTTAGAGCCGTCGGTCCCAGGCGTTAGAGCGTTAAGAGCAGTTAAGGTGAGGACAGTTCGCAGATGCACGGAGCACCGGCTGCTGCCCAGGTGGGAGGGGTGAGGAGAGGCCGTACCCACAGGGTCTCGTCCGAGCGCCGCAGTGGGAGGGACCGGGGGCGGGGGCCCAGGCCAGGTGCCTGGGGGGTGTCAGGGGCTGCCACACGGGACCACTGATGGGGGGCGGGGGGCCCTAAAACAATAGAGATTTGCCCTGACCGGTTTAGCTCAGTGGATAGAACGTCGGTCTGCGGACTCAAGGGTCCCGGGTTCGATTCCGGTCAAGGGCATGTACCTCGGTTGCGGGCACATCCCCAGTAGGGGGCGTGCAGGAGGCAGCTGATCGATGTTTCTCCCTCATCCATGTTTCTAACTCTCTCTCCCTCTTCCTTCCTCTCTGTAAAAAATCAATAAAATATATTAAGAAAAAGAGATTTACTTAAAACAAACAAACAAACAAACAAAAAACAATAGAGATTTATTCTCTCCTGATGCTGGAGGTGGGGATTCGGGAATCTGGGCCCACTCTCTCCGGGGCCCCGGGGGTCACCTGCATCGCTGCCGCCCCCTGGCGGGTGAGGGTATCTGTGCAGTCTGCCCCCCTCATCGTGTGACCTCCTCACCTCTGTCTGTGTCCCCCCTGCCTGTGCTACATTCCCCCCAGAAGGACAGCAGCCGCAGGTTAGGGCCTGCCCACTGTAGGAGGCCCTCACCCCAAGTCCAAATAGGGCCACGCCCGCAGAGGCTGGGAGTCAGGACCTGCTCCTCTGCCTTCTGAGGACACTGCTGCCCGCTCTCACCTTCGAGACTGTCAGAGAGGCCCGGCTGGTGTGGCTCAGTGGTTGAGCCTCAACCTATGAACCAGGAGGTTATGGTTCGATCCCTGGTCAGGGCACACGCCTGGGTTGTGGGCTTGACCCCCAGTGGGGGTGACGTGCAGGAGACAGCCGATCCATTATTCTCTCTCATCATCAATGTTTCTCTCTCTCTTCCTCTCTGAAATAAATAAAAATACATTTTTTAAAAAATGGTCAGAAAGATGAGGAGAGGAAGGGTGACCTCTGCATGACCCCCACTGCTCCCCTCCGTGTCCCCCTCCCCCCTGGTACCGACCTCACCCAGACCCTCCCTGCCGTGGGCCATCCTGGAGACTCGGTGGGCTTTTCTCGAAAGGCCTCGAGGGCGGGTGCGCCGTCCTCCCTGGAGGTGCACGCTGGTCTTGCTGACCTTGAGGCCCCACGGGCACCCGGCCGGGCCCCTCAACGCGATGCCCTAGAATCCTTGCCGCGGTTTCCTCCGCGGACACCCGGGCCGGAGGTGACCTCCACGGCGGGCAGCGGGGCCGGCAGCGAACTGTGTTTATCCGGTTCGCGAGGCGCATTGAGAGTGCCCAGGCCCGGCGCTTCCCGAGGCACCTGTGTTCTGTGGGCAGAGAAGAGAAAGCGCGTGTCAGCAAACGCCGGAATAAAGAGGGAATTAGAAGTACAGTCAAGGTGAGCCTGTGTGTGTGGGGAGGGAGGGGGGCGGGGGCGGGGGAGGCAGCGCGTGGGGGCGGAACAAAGCCATCTCTCTCCCGGGAGGGAGCGGGGATGCGGCGGGCGCAGATGGTGTGGGCGTGCCAGTGACCTTGGCTCCCGGGGACGCTGAGCAACGGCCGGAGGGCAGCACCCGCAGGGGCGGCCGCCCGCAGCTACCGAGGGGCGACCAGGATGTCGACCTCGTGGAAGGACCCGGAAGCGCTCAAGACACACCGGGTTCAACACGGGCCTGTGGTCCTGGGTTTGCGGGGGGGTGGGGGGGGGGTGGGGGTGGGTGGGTGTTCCTGCCCGCGTCCTCTGCCCAGGGGCCCTGGGAGGTGCGTGAAGCCGGCGGCGGGCAGCGCTCTGCATCCCCCGCCATGGCCTCCCTCCTGGGTCCCGAGCCCCCTGCGCCTGTCTCCTGTCCCCGCGTGGCTTCCTTAAGGGCACAGGCTCAACACACAGTAGGTCTCCAAAGCGCGTCTTCGATGGACTGCTCCGGACCCCGCTTTAGCCTCTCCCTTGAAATGCTTTCCTTTGGCCCGGCGGGCGCGGCTCAGGGGCTGCGTGTCGACCTGTGAGCCAGGCGGTCACGGTCAGTTCCCAGTCAGGGCACAGGCCCGGGTGAGGGCTCCTTCCCCGGGGGGTGGGGGTGGCGGGGGCAGGCGTGCAGGATGGTGCTCTCACCACTGATGTGTCTCTCTCGCCCCCTCTTCCTCCCTCTCTGAAGTCAGTAAAAATGGTTGAATGTCGTCTCTTGTTGGTGAGCCAGCACGTCACTGGCTTGGTCGTTATTCTAGATGCTTCTGTTGCTCACAGCGTTCCCCAGGCAAGGGCAGGCTGGCTTTTAAATTATTTAGTACCTCACCGGCCTCGCACGCTCTTTGCAAAATGCTTGGCTCTCTCTTCCCCCGAGCATGCTCCCGGCCTCGGGCTCCACCCAGCACCCCGACCGCCCCTCACCACCCAGGAGCGTGGCACTGGGGGGGCCACCCCCACGGGAGACCCCTCACCACCCAGGAGCGTGGCACTGGACAGCCCCCCGCCCCCCGGGGAGACCGCGCATCCTCCCAGCCTGCATTGCAGGGGCGCGTGGACCCTGAACTCGCCTGCAGTTTGCAGGTGGAGATGCTGGGGAGGCACAGGCGCGTGCGTCTGTCTGGGCGGCGATGGGAGCGGCGGGTTTTCCTCGTTTTCTGAGCCCGAGGGAAGGGCTGGTTATCACTTTCCTCAACGTGTCGGCGCCCCGAGCTGGGGCCCTGGCGGCTGTGCTTGGCCGGGGGGCGGGGGGCGGCTTGTCCCTGTGGATGGGGGGCCCACAGCGTCCCACGGGCGGTGGCTTTCCCTCTGGGGCCGGGAAGGGGGGTGTGTCACCCACATGGCAGCCCACGGGGCTTGTGAGTCCCGGTGCCCAGGGCGAGAGGATGGAGGATGGGCCAGGGCGGGTCCCACCTGCCGCAGGGCACACCGCGGCACACACAGGAGAGGGGGCCGCCGGGGCCGTGAGCCCAGAGCCACACGCTCGGGCGGGAAGCTTGGGGAGTGCCCTTCTAATTTGGAAGCTCTGGTTCCTGGGAGACGTGGGCACGCCCCGACTTTGCTCGGAGCCAGGCCGCCCCGTCCCCCTGGAGGAGGAGAGCTCTGAGGTGCGGGACGTCCCGTCTCTGCAGGCGTTCTGTTCAGAGGACCCGGCCCCATGTCCACTCCAGGGCGGGCGGGTGAGAGGCCAGGGGAGGGGGACGCCCTCCCCCTGCCGAGGGTCCTGGGACAGGTCCCTCGGGAAGGGGTGCTGGCCTCTGGCCGCTCCCGCTGGTTAGCATGCGGCGAGTGTGGCACGGAGAAATGCAGATTTCCCTGCGTGTGCGCCGCATGTCAATGCGGGTAGGTGCCGTCCTGATGGCTGGCAATTAGCGTGTTCTAACGGGAACAGATGTTCCGATTGCCAGGGGGCTGGTACCGAACACCCACACGCCGTCTGCTCGCTGGGCAGGGCCGGAGGGAGCGCCCGGCCGCCCTCCAGGC
Source organism: Corynorhinus townsendii (assembly GCA_026230045.1). Classification (NCBI taxonomy): domain Eukaryota; kingdom Metazoa; phylum Chordata; class Mammalia; order Chiroptera; family Vespertilionidae; genus Corynorhinus; species Corynorhinus townsendii. The sequence continues at coordinate 1,604,719 of JAPDVU010000009.1, forward strand.
CCCAGCGGCGGGCGGGGAACCGACAGGGCCGCGGGCGGCTGTTGGTGGAGGAGAGAGAAATAACAGGGAAGATGTTCGCGGGTTATAAATAGTTCCTGCTGTGTACGGTGGGCTGGGCGTCCTCGCGGAGGAGCTGCCGGCTTTCCACGGGCGCGAACAAAGGCAGGAGGCGGCGCGCGGTGCCAGCTCCCGTGCGGGTGGCGGGGCCTGGAGGCCGCGGTCACGGTGACTTGAATCAGTTTGAGGTTCGGAAGCGCAGAGGACGGAGGAGGGGACAGGGCAGGCGGAGGAGGGAGAGGCTTGGGAGGACTCTGTTCAGGCTGGCTCGTGGGGAACGACCCCCGGTCCCTCCCGACCGCGTGGTGGGCGGGCTCGGAGCTGGGCCAGCCCTGCTTCCCCCTCCCTCCCCGGGGCCTCATGCCCTGGCTGAGCCCCATGGCTGTGCAATTGGGGGAGTGATCGTCCAGCGTCCCCGGGCTCTGCCCGGAGCGGGAGGCACAGTGCCCGGCTGGTGCCCAGCGCATCACCGGGGCCGCGTGGCACGGGCCGGCCGGTCCTCGGCCGTCGGGGGGTTGGGAAGGCGGGTGCCGGCCTCGCGTGCCTGCTCCTGGCCCCGCTCCTCGCTCCTCGGGGGCCACCGTGACGGCGGCTCCTCCAGGCCCCAGACGCATGCTCTCTCTCCTTCCCTCTTCGGCTTCTTAGAGCAAAACCGCTTGTTTGTTTTCTTGCTATAAAAAGAGCCGCCTCCCTCCCTCCCTCCCTCCCTCTCCCGGGCACGAGGTAACCAGCTTGCGGCCTCCCCCGGCGTCCACACCTCACACGCCGCCTGCAGGCAGCTGTCCGCGGGGGACTCTGTGCCTGTCCTCCGACCGCCCGACAGATGCACCTGCATTTAATTGGGGCCGGACAGCCCGGCAGCCTCCTCTGTGGGCTAAGACCGCCCCCCTCCCACCTCTGCCAGGCTTATTTGTGTTCCTGTTTTTTGGTTTTTTTAATTTTTATTTTAATAGATTTCAGAGAGGAAGGAAGAGGGAGAGAGAGAAACATCCACGAGGAGAGAGAATCCTGGATCGGCTGCCTCCTGCACGTCCTACACTGGGGATCAAGCCCGCAGCCCTGGCCTGTGCCCTGACCGGGAATGGAACCGTGACCTCCTGGTTCAGAGGTCAGCGCTCAGCCCCTGAGCCCGCCGGCCGGGCCATGTTTCTGTTCCTGTTTCCATTGTCGGTCTTGGTGGCGTTTTCCCCAAACCCGAGGGCCGGTGGCGTGGCCCCCCCATGACCGAGTTCCCTCCTTCTTCACTCCATCACTGACTCCCTGGCAATGCCCCGCCCGTGGTTGGGAGTGCTTTGGGGGAGAGGACGCCCACTCGTGGGGCGAAGGGGGAGGTTTCGCGATGCCACCGCCCGCCACGGGGTCTTGGGCTCTCCGGTGCGTCCCGTCGGGGTTTCCTGGTCGGAGTCCAGCAAAGCAGGAGGGAAGTTCCCATCGCGGTGGCTGCCAGGGTCTCAGGGCTACCCAGGAGGAGACCGGCTTGCAGAGCAGCCTGGGGAGAGGCCTGGACACCGCTGCCTGTGCAGCCGTGGCCGTGGCCGCCGTGGCCGTGGTGGCTGTCGCTGTGGTGGCCGTGGTGGCCGTGGTGGCCGTGGCGATAGCAGAATGCTGAGAGAGGCCCCACCCTGCCTCCTGCCTGCCCCAGAGCGCGTGGGCTGAATGCCTGCCGCAGAGGCAGAGGCAGAGGCAGAGGCCAGCCACCCGCTCGGGCTGGAGCATCTGGGAGCCTCAGCGGGGCCAGCGGGTGAGGTGTGGCCCCGCCTTGGAAGCAGTGCTTTCCCACGCGGTCGCTCTGCGCCTTCCCTCTGTCGCCGGCGGCGTGGTCGCTCCAGAGCCCGTGTTTGATTCCGTGTCAGGGTTGCTCTACCTCAGCGCCTTGACCTTCCGCGTCCTGGTGGGGGGGGGCCGCCCTGGGCACCCACCCTGGCCTCCTCTGCCCGTTGCCCCACGCCCCTCGCCAGGGGAGAACCCCAGCCCTTCCTGGGGGCATAGCCAGCCTCCAGACGCTGGGCCGCAGGGGTGACACCACTGTTCCCCGAGGCCATGAGCCAGCCTGCGTCAGGGACACGTGTGGGGCGGGTGCCGTGTGTGCAAATGTGTGCACTGTGGGTGTGCTGAGACGTGTGCAGGTGTGTGGGATGTGTGGGTGTGTGCAGGAGTCTGTGTGGGAAGGGTGTGGGTGTGTGCAAATGTGTGCACTGTGGGTGTGCTGAGACGTGTGTAGGTGTGTGGGATGTGTGGGTGTGTGCAGGAGTCTGTGTGGGAAGGGTGTGGGTGTGTGCAAATATGTGTACTGTGGGTGTGCTGAGACGTGTGCAGGTGTGTGGGGTATGGGTGTGTGTGCAGAAGCCTGTGTGGGAAGGGTGTGGGTGTGTGCAAATGTGTGCACTGTGGGTGTGCTGAGACATGTGCAGGTGTGTGGGGCGTGTGCGTGGCCCCACCATGCCGGGCTCCCCTGCCTCGTCCCCCCAACCCCAGCCTGCACCCCTCCCGAGGGTCTTGGGAACAGCCACAGGGCAGGGCGGTGCCCTCTCTGCTGGGGGCTCGAGCCGGAAGGAGATCTTCGCTGCTTATCAGGATGTGGTCTGCCCGCCCCTCGGTGCCCTGCACAGGTGTGTGGCTAATGGAGACCAGGTACAAGGACTGGGGCCCACCAGGCATCACCCCTAGGCATCTTCAGGGCCCGAGGAAGGCCCCCTGGTGAGAGCTCTGAGGACTTAGAACCGCTGTTCCTTCTGCTCAGCTGGGGCCGCGAACCCTGGTAACTGGAAACCGTGCGCCCAGCTGGCCCGGCCCTAAGCCAGGCAGGGCTTTCGCCGCCAGTGCTTCTTCGAAAATGCGGAGGCCCCCGCCCCCTCCCAGGCTGGAGATGATGGGCAGGGACCCCCCGAGGCTGAGGATGACGGGCAGAGACCCCCCCGAGGCTGGGGATGACGGGCAGAGACCCCCCCGAGGCTGAGGATGACGGGCAGAGACCCCCCCGAGGCTGGGGATGACGGGCAGGGACCCCCCGAGGCTGGGGATGACGGGCAGGGGTGTTGGCATCGCGGGTCAGCCGGGTACTCGGGAGGAGCGGGTCTTGGGGGTTCAGGCTCCGGCTCCCACGATCTCATGGAGCCACTCTGGTCCTCTGAGCCTCGGTTTGCCATCTTTCCTCAGGAGGCACCTGCCTCCTGTCCTCACGCACGCCTGCCCACTCCTGCAGCGTCCTGCTTTCTCATGTCGGCCTCAAGGTCACTGGAGACTGAAGAGTTAGGTTGGGAGCAGAGCGCAGGCTCACTGTCCCTCCCCGTTGGCTAACCAGGCGTGTATGTGTGTGCGTACGCACGCACAGTGTGCAGAGTGTATGAGTGTGCATGCACATGTGCAGTGTGAGTGTGCATGTGTGCACACATGAGTGTGCATTGTGAGCACACACGTGCACAAGTGTGTGCAGTGTGCAGAATGCGTGGGTGTGCATGCTGTGTGAGCATCACATGTGCACACGTGTGCAATGTGAGCATGTGTGTGTATCTGTGCACGTGGATGCAGTGTGACCGTGCATGCGAACACACCTGTGTGTAGTGTGCTAAGTGTGTAGATGCTTACACATGCGTGACACGTGCTTATATACGCACACAGTCATACACGTGTGTGCATGCTCACACGTGCACTGTACATTTGTGAGCACGTGTGTAAAGATGAGGGAGAGCCCAGACCTCCTAGAAACCTCTCAAAGGCCTGGCTCGTCCCCTCCGGCACCGGCCATCGCCACCGCCGGCGGGTGGGGCCGCGGGCGAAGGAGAGGAGAAGTGAAAGAACCGCCTGCTTTGCAGCGTTACCGCTTTTATCAAAAATCAATGGCACGGGGAGCCAGTCCCCTCCGTCTCCCTTAAAGGGCCCCCGCGTGAGAGCAGGGGCGCCCGGGCAGAGGGGGGTGCCTGGGCCCCAGCTCTGTGAGCCGCTGGCTGCTGTGCCCCCCCCCCAAATGCCCACTCACCTCGGCCCATCAGAGCGGGATTTACGGCCGGCCGCCGTCTGCACCCGCTCTCCCAGCTCCATTCCCGCCATCCATCACGGCGGCCGCGGCGCCAGCGGGACAGTTAATCACGGCAGACTTTCCACCTTGTCATCCGGCTCTGCTGGGAGAAATGTGAACCGTAAAATTAAAATCCCGGGACTCGGGAATTGGGAAGAAAGAGATTTCCCAGTGCCCCCCCCCCCCGTGCCACCCCCACCCCCAAACACACCAGGATCCAGAGCTGCAGGCCCCACCCAAATGGATTTCCTCCTCCTGCCCGGGCGGGCGGGTTCCAGGCCCGGCCTGGGGACTGCCCCCACCCCTGCCCCCACCCCTGTCCCCACCCCTGCCCCCACCCCGCTCCGCTCCCTGCTCCTGCTCCAGAGCCAGCCCTTCGTGAGGAAAGACAGTGACGGCCTGGCTGACCGAAAGGCAGGAGGGGGCACCTGGTGGGGGGTGACAGCGTGTGACTGGAATCTGACTGCGGAGAAGGCCTGGTCCCAGCACACGACCCTCTCTGGGCTCCTGGAGGCCGCGCCCCGCAGGCCCATCCCCGCCGGCCTGCCCCGTGGTCCTGGGCCAGGCTCCGGGAGATGGGAGGCCCACGTCCGTGCAGCAACCCTGCGTGGCTTCTGGGCGGGGACGCGTGGGCCTCGCTCCGGTCACTTGGCCTTGGAGAGCTGGGGCCGGTCACCCCAGGTCCTGCTCTGAAAGATGGGGATCTTCATTTCATGTTTAATTTTCTTTGGCGGAGGAGCTGGGGAGAGGACCCGAGGGAGATGGGACAGGAAACGCAGTGTGGGGCCTGGGCCCTGAGTCGGGGCCCGCAGCAGAGAGGGGGCGCCCGGGGGGTGTGTGTGTGTGTATGTGTGCGCACATGCGTGTGCACACAGGCACGTGCATGTGCATGTGCAGGCGCTGGGGCAAATGTTTCCAGACCCCAGAGGCCTTCTGAACCGCCCCCCCTCCCCCAGGCCAGGAGACCCAGGTTTCAGGGGTGCAGCCGGACGTCTGCCTGGGGTGGGGGTGTTTGGGGAGCCTGGTGTTTGGGGATGGATGCTCGAGAGGCCCCCAAGAACCTGTCCTCTGTGACCCCGGAGCCCAGCGACGGCCGCGTGACGGAGGGTGACAGTGATTGGCAGCTGCTGTCAGAGGTGCCGCGGGCCGCCTCGCCCGGCGCTGCCCCTGCGCTTGTTTATTTAACCGTCTCTTTACGATTCTGGAGGAGTCAGGGGAGAGGAGGGACGTGGAGGGGGGCAGAGACCCCATCCCCGGAGGGCGCTCTGAGGGAGCAGTATTCACCCAACAGCTGTCAGTCAAGGCCAGGCCCCTCCCAGGCCTTGGGCATGGCCCTGGTCATGGCAGACCTCGGGGGGACAGGGGCGCCCGACTCCAGCAAGGCTTGTGGGGGACAGGCAGCTGCAGGGGTGATGCTGGGAAGTGGAGGGCAGGGGCTCTCATGCCCTGAGCTCCCCAGGCCCCGACAAGGAGGGGAGTGACCAGCAGGAGGGGTGGTGGGGGGCGGGTCACAAAGTGACAAGCCAGCCTGGGCGTGGCCTTGGCTCTGGGGCCTCTGTCTCTAACGGGGCTTCTCCCCAAGAGCAGAGGATGCGGCCCAGCGAGGACCCTCCTGCCCTCCCCTGGGAGGCCGGGGCGCCACCGGGCCTGGGAGGGGGGCAGCCAGGGGCCCAAGAGCGTGACCTTCACAAACGGACCGCAACTTTGAGGAGGGCAGAGGCCGGCCTCCGAGGGGCCTCCGCCACCAGGACTCTGCCTGCCTGGCCTCCTCTCGGGCCCCCTCTTCCTCTGGGCGCGCCGGTGTCAAAATCACCCTCCCTCCCCGCTGCCCCCGCAGAGGGCCGCTGCCCGAATGTGCCCCTCCCCACCGGCAGCACTGGGCCCTGGCCTCCACGCTGCCCACACGGGCCGATGCCCAGCGGCTGCCTGCTGCGTGAGCAGCTGCCCACATTGCCGGGAGACCCATCTGCCGCGTGTACCCGCTGGGCAAGGAGGACGCGGGGGAGGGTGCGGGAGGGCCCCGGGGCTGGCCTGCAGGGGTGACAGGGCTGTGGGAGGGTCACCTTCCCAGTCATGTTTGGCTCAGGACAGTGTTACTATGGTCTGGATCCCCGTACACGGTGCGGGCCGGTATGGGAGAGGAGGCGGGGCGCGGGGCAGGGAGAGGGCACTCGGGGGCTTCAGGGCTGAGCTGCGTGGGGCAACGGAGCTGCCTGCAGAGGACGGTGCACAGGCGCGAGCTGACGTGGGCGCCGACACCCGCGGGGCCGGAGGGGGCGGGAGCCTCGGGGAGGGCGGGCTCCTCTGGCCCGCTGTGGCCGCTGGGCGGCACTGGCTGAGCACCGTCCTGAATGGATGGGGGTAACCCAGGCCACCCCGAGGAGGCGGGCCGTTGTCACCTCCCTCCTCCAGACGGGCAGGGAGGCACCGGGACGGACGCACCGCCGAGGTCACCGAGGTCACAGGCTGGTGTGTGACCCAAGTCCTTGGTGACAGCCCGGCTCCCTCAGGGGCCCGAGGAGGGTGAAGGTGCCGGCGCGTCTTCCCCACGTGAGGCTGCCAGGCACCCCCCCCCCCACCCCACCCCGTCCTTCCAGTACCCGGGAGCGGGGGGTGTCACCCCTCCAGTTATTTTCAACGTCACTCACGCCTGGCTTTGGAGGGGCCCCCTGCCACCAGGTGAGGGTGCTGGTCCCAGACTTGGGGGGCAGCTGTGGGGTCCCAGGCCGGGTAACCCCGGGGCTTGTCGGGACCATGAGGTGCCCCTCCTTCCTTGCCTTTTAAAAATACATTTTATTGATGTCAGAGAGGAAGTGGGGTGGGGGGAGAGAAACATCCGTGATGAGAGAGAATCATGGAACCGCCGCCTCCTGCACGCCCCCCACTGGGATCAAACCTGCACCCCCGCCTGTTCTCTGACCGGGAATCGAACCCTGACCTCCTGGTTCCGAGGTCGACGCTCAGCCCCTGAGCCAGGCGGCCGGGCTGCTTCCTGTCCTGCGGAAGAGAAAGGTGGGCTCACGGAGGCCCCTCCCTCGGCCCCTTTGCAGGTGCCTTTCGAGTTCGCATGCGTGTTCCTCGGTGGCCGGGACCCAGGGCTGCTGGGAGCGGGACGGCCATCCTCTGAGGGTCACTGTTTCCCGGGTCCCAGCGCGCCCGGCCGTCCCCTGACCCCATGGCCCAAGGCCCCTCGCGCGAGAAACAGACCTCCCCCATCAGGGTTCCCACGCGAGCGAGATACAGGCCCCGGAGCTCAGATTGCCACGGATCTGAAGCGGCGGGAATCCAACCCACTCGTTCCTAAGTCGGATCCAGGCGGTTTCGGGGCCCTTTGCCCCAAGGCTAGTCCCCTGGACTGAGTCAGCCACCCAGGACCAGGGGTGCCGGGGCTGAGGGCGTGTCCTCCAGGGAGCCTCAGTCAGGAGCTGCGCTGGGGCGGGGGGGGGGGGGGGGCCCGGAACAGAGAGCAGAGGGGGAGCTTCCGTCTCCTGCGGGTTTGTCTGCAGAGCTGCCGCCCCCTGCCCGCACCTCCCCGCTCGGACCGGTCTGCACGGGGCCACCCTGCTCCTCTGACCCCACGTGGCCCCAGGGAACCCGGCTCCACTGTGCACCTGGCTTCCCAGGCCCGGTGCCTCCCAGCCTCTGCCGGCGGGAGCAGGCGCCTGGCCCTGTGTGGTGAGCAGCCTGGCGTTTGCCCACTCCCACCCCTCAGTCCTAACCCGCACGGGCACCCCTACCCGTGGGCAGGAGAGCGCCAGCAGCTCCTCTCCCGTCGCCAAGGCCCCGGGGGGCGCGAGACCCCTCGAGGGCAGGAGCGCCTTTATGTCCTCTGCCTGCGCTCGGCTCTGCCGGGGCCCGGACAGCTGTAGCTCAGCGGCACGCTTAGGGGCGGGGGGGGGGGGAGGGTGGCACGCGGCATGGCGGGGCGGGAGGGGGCGCAGGTGGCCTTTATTTCCCATCGAGGAGCAGATGGTGGGATCTGACCCTGACAGAGTCCGCAGGACCTGCTTCGTTCCGTGGCTGCCGGCCAGGACAGGCCTGGACTTTCTCACCTGGCAGCTGGGCCGCGGGCCCCCGAGGTCCCCGTCGTTTTGGGGTCCCAGTCACCTCTTGCTGTGCGACAAACCGCCCCATAAGCCACTGGCTTAGAGGTGACAGTGTACAGTCGGACTCCACTTGCCACTTCGCCCACTTGCCGGCCTTGATTTGTGAGCACAAAGCAACACCGAGGGCGCGGAGGGCGCGGAGGGCGCGGAGGGCGCGGAGGGCGCGGAGGGCGTGGAGGGGAGGGCGTGGGAGGCCCCGGCGCTGGCTCCAGCTCCGGCGGGAAGGGGACGCCGCCTCCTCCGTCCGTCCGTGCGGGTATGAGCCGCCGGCTACTCCCCCCTGGTCTGTGCGTTTTGGTGCTTTCTGGGGGTGACTTTGGTGTTTCCGATGGCCCCTGAGCGCAGCGCTGGGGTGCTGTCCCGTGTCCCTGAGCGCGAGGCTGTGCCGCGCCCCCTCCCCGCCAGGAAGCACGCGGTTGGATGAGCCCCATTCAGGCAGAGCGACGGTGCTGCCGCCCCTCGTCCTTAACGAACCCACAGCGTGAAGCGAACAGCGACTCCGAGCAGAAGCGCGTGCGGGAGACCTGGTGTGGGTGGGCGGACAGGCGCTGTGACCAGGGTCCCGGACGCCCCCGGGGCGAGGGGTCAGTCCTCGTTGACGACTTTCTAGAGCAGGGGCGGGAGCGTCTGGCCTGCGGGCCGGAGAAGGCCCGGACATCACCAGGTCTGCCCTGCCACGGCCTCGCTAATACGGCGCTGGACCAGACGCAGCAAGCTAGTGGGTAAGCGGGAACTCCTGTGTGGCCCGCAGTGCTGTGACCGACAGCCACAGGCCCTGGGCAGGGAACAGAAACCACGAGTGACTCCCGCCGCTTCCTGAGCGTGGCCCGCAGGTGGCTGCGTGCGCGGCTGGTGCCTGGCGCCTTGCTCTCGGTGGGCTCTGTGGGCTGTTCACTCAGGGTCCAGAGCTCCCGGGCACCTCACCTCCTGGCCGTGGCCGTGGCCGTGGCCCAAACCACACACAGGCCCCTCGGAGCCTCTGCCTGCAGGGCCGGGCCTCCCCTGGGGTCAGGTTCACTGATTCTGGGCCGTGACCCAGGGGAGGAGGCAGGGAGACGGTGGGGCCGAGGGGCGAACTGGGACACAAACGCCCGTGCAGGCCCCCTCTCCTGGCACATCGGGGCGCATCCTCTCGGGGGCCGCCTTTGGGAAGTTCTGTGCCCTCACCCATCTTCCTGTGGGAAGCAGGGGATTACTCACAATGAAAAAGTAATAATGACCCGCACGGAGGAACTTAGCTGTGCATTACCCGTGGAGGGGGAGGAGGGGCAAGCTATTTTTAATGGTCTCCATGGCGACAGAGGTTTTGTTTACAGTGATTCCCCCTCTCTTTTCAGCTAGGCGGTCGCTGATTTGCATCTTGTTGCAGAATACTGAGGGCATGTCCGCGATGTGGACAGGAGTGGGGCCTGGGGCCGGGGGGAGGGGGGCGCTGAGGGCGCTGCCGAGGTGGGTGCGAGGGTTCGAGGCTTCCCTGCAGCTGCCCAGCCCCAGGCCCTGTGCCCTCTGAGCGCTGTGTGCGCCCATCCCTGCAGAGGGCCTGCTCTCCCGCCCCTGCTGCGCATCTTCAGACGGCCCCCCGTGCCCACTGCTCCCCGGAATCCCCTTCTTCTTTTTTTAAAAATATTTTTATTGATTTCAGAGAGGAAGAGAGAGGGAGCGAGAGAGAAACATCAGTGATGAGAGAGAGTCATGGATGGGCTGCCTCCTGCACGCCCCCGACAGGGGATGGGGCCCGAAACCCAGGCATGTGCCCTGACCGGGAATGCAACAGGTGACCTCTTGGTTCCTGGGCGGACACTCAACCGCTGAGCCACACCGGCCGGGCCAGAGGCCCCTCCTTGCTCAGGGCAGTCAAGCGGGTCCCAGCATCTCCCCGTCCAGCACATGCGAGTCTGGCAGGGCCACTTGGCTGAAGGCACATAGTAGGTGCTCATCTAATGCACATGATAAGGAACAGCCCCAGGGCTCCTGTTATCAAGTCAGAGCCTGCACACAGGGCTCCTTCCGGCCGCCCCTGGCCGCCTCCCTCCCCACCTGCCCAAGGTGAGCCTCACCCCGTCCTCCTGTGCGATTCTCAGGGGTCCTCCCCCCTCCCTCCCCCCCCCCCCCCCCCCGTCCCCGGAACCTCCTGTCTTCTATCACTCCCGCCTCCTGGCTGAACCCGAGCCAGACCCGGGCCTGATTGGCGTTTCGCGTGGTGAGTGATTGCCTGTTTCTATCTCGCCTCTCCAGAGAAATTACATGCTTCTGGGGAGAAGGCAGGACACGCTCCGCGCACATTTCCACGGTCCGCGTGCCCGGCGACTGGAAGGAGAGCCCCCCTCCCGGCTCCCCCGGGGCAGCCCCCTCACAGCGGGGGGCGCTCCAGACCCTCTGTTATCGCGTTGTCGTTGACGGCTCGTGTGTCGCTCTCACTAAGTGCCCGCAGGGACGCAGGGGCGTGCTGGGCCTTGGGGGCCCTGTAGCTGGCACCCCACGCTCGCTGTCTCCCTTCAGAAAACCCGGCCTTGGGTCTCTCTGTGTCCCCCAGAACGTGCCCCGCGCGCAGCGGGTACCAACTAAACCGGCACTGTGGCTTGGTGTGCGGTTCCGCGTGGGCTGCTGCGCAAACCCCACAGACCGGGGGCGTCAGCACCGACTGCCGGCGCGGCGTCCGGAGGCCACGTGCAGGGTCGGCTGGCGCTCAGCTGGCGGGCTGTCCTCGCGGGGCACGGAGAGCTCTGGTGTGTCCTTCTGGAAGGACGCAATCCGCTTCGCACAGGGACAGATGGGGGTGGCCCTGCTGGGGGGCCTGGCTCCCCGGCCTTGCCCGGGGAGGCCTCAGGGACGGTCCGGCAGCCCAGGGGCGGCCCCTGGGCCCTGAGGACGGTGAGCCCGGAGGGTGCGTGGGCAAGGGCCCTGCTTCCACCAGACGGAGGCAAGGGCAGGGTCCGAGTGGGGCTCGGGGGGACCCAGCTGCGCCCCCTGTGCCTTGGGGGGTGGGGCAGGGCTCCTGGCTGGACGTTGGCCCCTTAAACGACAGGACGAAGGAGGCCTCACGCTGCGGCTGGGCGTCCTGAGCCCATTGGCTGCGGCTGCGCAGGGTCCTGGTGGCACCCATGGCGTCCTGGCGGCGGGGCTGCGCGTCCCCTTGTTGGAGACGGGAACCAGAGGCTCAGAGAGGCCGCGGAAGCTGGTCGGGGTCAGAGCCACGACCCCAACCCTGCTCCCCACTCAGGTGCCAGGTGCCCCCAGGCCCTGCCCCCTGACCCTGCCTCCTGCCCCTGCCCCTGGCCCTGCCCCTAGCCCTGCCCCCTGACCCTGCCCCCAGGCCCTGCCCCCTGACCCCGCCCCAACCCTGCCCCCAGGCCCTGCCCCCTGCCCCTGCCCCTGGCCCTGCCCCCAGGCCCTGCCTCCTGACTGGCCCTGCCCCCAGGCCCTGCCCCCTGACCCTGTCCCCAGGCCCTGCCCCCTGACCCTGCCTCCTGGCCTGCCCTTGGCCTCCTCTGCTTGCCGGTCGTCTGCCTCCCACGCCCCCGAAGAGGACACTGACAGCCAAAGGCGATCCGGGCCCCAGGGCACCTCCTCCGGACCAGCCTCTGTGCCTGCGGCCCCCACAGCCCCTCCTTCCAGGTGCCCCCCCCGCCCCCACGTTCCTGCGCCCCCACCCCCTGCAGGAGCTTCACAGCCTACCCCTTGGGTGCAGCAAACTCACGCCATCTACTCCCCGGAACCCACGGTGATGAGGGGTTGGGTGCCCAGCCTCCGCCTGCCCACCCCCCTCAGCCCATCCCCCCTTAAACCAGGAGAGCCCGTTGGCTCCTGCCTCAGCCGCTCCCGGTGGGAGAAGAATTCAGCTGTCAGCGCATCGGGGCTAATGAATCACACTCCCATTCGGGGGTTCGCAGGTCATTTGCTTGCTCCACACTGGCCCAGGAGGTGCCAACTCAGGCTGAGCAGCTGCCAATGGGTCCTGCCTCCTGGCCCCTCCCACAGCTCTCTGGAGGCCCGCTGCCCGCACGCGGCACACACAGCGCCCACGCACCCACGCACCCACAGCACCCATAGCACCCCCCCCCAGCACGCACTCCCCCCCTACCCCAGGACTCTGGGCATGCACACCCCTCCAGATCCCTCCCACGGCACGCATGGCCCCCCCAAGCCCCCTCCCCCCTCCCCCGGGCACGCACGGCCCCCACCAGGCTCCAGGCAGGGCACGGCCACCCCTGCTTCTGCTCTTTCCCAGGCACCTGGCGCCCAGGTGACCCAGGTGTCACCTGGAGGACACGTGTGGGCGTTTCCCGCGCTGGCCTGAGGAATGCCCTCACACCGGGGCCCTTGATGAGCTGGCTGGCTGACGCCATGAGCCCATGGTCTCCCCGGGGGAGTCTTTTTTCTGGACTTTTCTGTCCTTTCTCCCTAGTCTGGTTCAAAGTTAGCTACCTGTTTAGAGCGGTAGTACCCATGGTCGACCACCTGGTGGCGCAGGCGAGCCACCCACAGGGCAGCCTTTGTGCGTGAACCTCCTCGGCTGCCCCTGGTTCCAGAGCCCGCCCCCGGGGGGTGGGGGGAGGGCAGCGGTGGGGTGGCTGCTGGGAACGCAGGCGCCGGGGCTGCAGCAGTGACGGTGAGCGCGCCCACGTGACTGTTCTGAAAGTCTGGGTTTTTAGAATGTGTTTTCCTCCCGCTGGCACGGCTGAGCGTGCACCTATGACCGGGAGGTCACGGTTCCATTCCCGGTCAGGGCACAGGCCCGGGTGTGGGCTCGATCCCCGGTAGGGGGCGTGCAGGAGGCAGCCGGTCCATGGTTCTCTCTCATTGAAGTTTTTCTCTCTCTCCCTCTCCCTTCCTCTCTGAACTCAATTTAAAACGTTTTTTTAAAGAACGTGTTGTCTGCTGTTCTGGGCCGTGTCCTTGGCATGTGCCCGCCTCCCCTGGCAGCTCCTGGGGCCTCTGGGAGAGCGTGGCCGCTCGGAGTGTGCCCGGGGGGCTTCGATCCAGGCCCCAGTGCTGGGCAAGGTGAGGGCCGTGACGGGGCAGGTAGGGGTCCCTCCCCACAGGAGTTTGTGTAGCTGCTACGTGCCAGGCAACCCACCTGTGAGATGGCCGAGGGGCAGGGGGCGTCATTGCTTGGCACGGGGGCCGGGACACTCCACGTCCCATGGTATTTCCCAGTCCAGCGGGCACTTGCCGCGTCCGTCTGTCCGTCCGTCCGTCCGAGCCTCTGGTATCCCTTATGCTTTATTAGTGGCCCGGTGCGAGGGCTCGCGCACACTGAAAGGAAATTCATTAGAAGGTGGCCGGTGGGACGGGACTGGGCGAAACTGGCCGGACATGCCCTGGAGACAACCTCCTGCGGTCCCTCCCCGGCGGCTGCAGCGTGAGCGGGGTCCCTCCGGCAGGTGGGGTCCCCCGGCCTGGCCTGCAGGGATGGGGCCGAAACCGGCTCTCCGACATGCCCTGAGGGGTCCCGGAGGGCGAGAGGGCGCTCTGTAAAGCTGCTGTCGTACAGGGCGTGGAACGTAAACGCAAGTGCGCAGTAACCAGGTTCAGGGCCGACAGTGCCTCAGCGACAACGTGACCCACGACCGAAGGTGGAATCGCGTGGCCCCGTGAGGAATGGGGCTCCCTCCTCTCTGGTTTCGGGGTGCGTCACCCAAGAACCGACCTGCCAAGTCACTGCAGCTCGGCAGCTCCTGCATTGAGCGTCTGCCCCCTGGTGGTGAGTGCGCGTCACAGCGACCGGGTGGATGGTGGGAGGACACGTAGCGTATTAGCCTTTTATATAGCTAGATTCCTTCCCGTTGTCCCCCTCCACCCACGCCCCGGGGAGCCCCGAGGTCAGCGAGTGGGAGCTCGGGGCCCCTTACCTTGTCATTGCCAGACTTTCCCCCCACCCTGCACCCTGTTTGCAGAAGGTCCTGCTCCAACCCCCACCCCACTGGCCGTGGCTGGGGGCCCTGACCCACAGATGTCCCTGGTCCCGTACAGAGCTCCGCCGGCGCCTATGGGCTGAGGCCAGGCTGGGTGAGTCTGGAGGCCTCGGACTTCTGAGCGCTGGGGACCGACTTCTGCGTCCCAGAAGCCGGAGTTGGTGAGAAGGAGGAGAGCATGCAACGGGAAAGTAAAGGTTCTTTCTATCTGTCGGGCCTGTTGTTGGGGAGGACCCTGCACCCCCGAGAAAGCCGAGTGGGCACTCGGTGACGTGGTGACGGGACTGTCTCTCGCCCTGGACGTTGCTGGCCCTTTAGTGCTTTCTCCCAGAATTAAAGGCGGTTGGTTCCGGCCTCTGTCCGCGGGAGGGCCCGGCCCCAGGCTCCAGGTGGGGCTCAGGTTTACCTGAGGGTGGTGCCCAGGTGCTCTGGTCTGGCCCGAGAGCCGGCCCTGCGGTACCGACCATCACCACAAGGCGGCGCCAAAGGCTGCGGCACAGGGAGAACCCTGGCTTCCCAGGACGCAGGGATGCGCACCTGGTCCGTTCCCTCCGCCTCTCCTTCCGGCAGGTTCCCGCCACCCGCCACGTTGTCTCCTAATAAAGGGGTGGGGGCTGGTGGGGGGCTCGTTGGGGGAGGCGCCCCAGGCCCGTGCCTCCTGGCTGTTGGGCGTTTGGTTCACCTCTTGGCCTCGTCCTACGTGGTGACGTCTTGGAGTTGCAGACGCGCCTGGTGCTCTCGTTTGGAATTCTGATTCTGGAAAAGGAAGCGTGTGCGCGTGTGAGCTCACACGTACTAGGGACCCAGCAGCCATGGGGGCCCGTGGGAGGGGACCCTTCCTGCTCGGAGGCTCGGAGGCGCAGTCACGTGCCGGCACAGCTGGGCCACGCTCAGGAACACGGAGCCCGAAGCATGATCTGTGACAAGCCCAGCTTGCTTCTGGCCGCGCTGCGTTGCGCGTCGCCGGGATGGCCCCGTGTCACGGTCACCAAACTCCAAACGCCAGGACTCGGGCTCCCGGCAGAGAGCGAGGCGCCTGCACCCGGCTCTGACAGCTTCTGTCCGGAGTGACACAGCCCCCCGCCCCCATCCTTCATCATTGCTCGAACCAAGTCTGATGGTGAGGGAACCGCAGCCCGGTGTTGGCCCAGCGGTGGCCGCCACGAACACGGGAAGGCTGCCTTCTCCACGTGCCCAAGGCTGGCCTGGCGCCGG
Organism: Corynorhinus townsendii; assembly: GCA_026230045.1. Classification (NCBI taxonomy): domain Eukaryota; kingdom Metazoa; phylum Chordata; class Mammalia; order Chiroptera; family Vespertilionidae; genus Corynorhinus; species Corynorhinus townsendii. The sequence continues at coordinate 1,620,027 of JAPDVU010000009.1, forward strand.
TCTCGGGTCCTGGCTTTGACGCTCACAGGCGTTCAATCACGCGCTCCGGGCCGCGCCACGGAGCCGGGGCCGAGCGGACTTGCAGGCCGTGCGGCCGGGAAGTCTGTGCACAGAGCCGGCAGCGGGAGGAGGCCTGAGGGGTGGCCAGGCTGCCTCGGTTCCCTCCGTTTAACCCCACGCGTGCCCTCCCGCAGCGCACAATGAGGTGACGATGTAGAGGAGGAAGCTAAAACCAGACAGAGGCTGAGCGTTACGACGACGATTCTTCAGCCTGGTAGATCAGCAGTCCCCTTTTCTATGGATAAAGGCTCTGGCCCGTTTTCCAAAACGCATGCACGTGTGTGTAACCTAAAATTGTCCACCGTATTCGTTTCGTTAAGGTATTTTTTATTGATGTCAGAGAGGAAGGGAAGAGGGAGAGAGAAACATCCATGAGGAGAGACTCACGGATCGGCTGCCTCCTGCACGCCCCATGCTGGGGATCCAGCCCACAACCCAGGCCTGTGCCCTGACCGGGAATCGAACCCTGACCTTCTGGTTCCTAGGTCAACACTCAACCACTGAGCCACGCCGGCCGGGCCACTGGATTCTAAAACCTGTAGACACGGTGAAGGTCACTGGTGCCCTTTGTGGTGGTCTGAAGAGCACTTCCCATCCTTTGAAACGCCGATGTTTTAAAGCAGAGGGTAGCTTTGTCTGTGTTTTGGCTTCTTATAGGTATAACTGATTTTGTAGCAGAAAATTAAAAGAAACATATTTGCTTCTTGCCTTTTTAAAAAAAATGAAAGCTATGGCAAACTTGAAAAAAAGGAGGAGGAGGATAGGGAGGGGTGAGGGGGAGGGAGGAGGGGAAGGGGAGGAAGGAGGAGGGGGAGAGGCGGAGGGGGAGGGAGGAGAAGGGAGGGGGAGGAGGAGGAGGGAGGGGAGGGGAGGAGGAGGAGGGGGAGGAGGGGGAGGGGAGGAAGAGGGGGGAGGGGAAGAAGAGAAGGGGGAAGGGGAGGAGGGGGGAGGAGGCGGGGGAGGAGGGGGAGGGGAGGAAGAGGGGGGAGGGGAAGAAGAGAAGGGGGAGGGGGGAGGGGGGGAGGAGTCCGCCTGTGGACAAATAAACCTGCCTAGGGAGGCCAACACAGTAGTGGATGCTGGTCAGAGCGTTGCCATGGCAGCAGGAAGCTTGGGACCAATTGGCCAAGGTGGGGAGCGGTGCCATGCACGTTTCTTCCACCAGGTGGCAGCAGTGTCCTCTCGCAAACCACCTGCCACCTGCCAAGTGAGCTTGGTATCCAGGAAGTGGGGTGGGGGGGGGGGACCTTCCATTTGACCCCTTCTCTTACAGATAAAGAAACGGGGGGCCGGAAGGGAGGTTTCCTGCCCCAGCGGCCTGTGTCCCTATGTACCCCCCCCCGCCCCCACCACTCCAACCCACGGCACACACGTCTGCCTCACAGTCAGAGCCTCATGCCAATCCATCCCACCCCGTGTGGCCGGCATGGAGCCCGGGGAAAGGGTGGGGATGCTCTGGTGGGGCGGGCAGGCCAGGCACCTAGGTCAGAGGGAAAGGGAGGTAGCAGAGCTCCATTATCAGGACGGGAAGACGGAGGCTCAGTCCCCAGTGGGGAGCTGGATGAGAGCCCGGCTCTGCCCCTCGGTATCGCTGCCCTCAGGAGTCAGGTGACAGGTGCTGGGGTGGCTGGGGCGCCTGCTCTCCTCCTGCGGCGACGACAGCCACGGAGCGTGGAGGCGGACGAGGGGCCGGGCGATGACAGTGGTGTTTAGGGCAATGGACCTGCGTGTGCCGGAGAGGAAGGTGCCAGGCCGGGGGGCTGCCTGGAGGAGGGCGCGGACCGCCGGGTGTGAGGTGTGAGGCTGTGACGGGAGGGGGTGCGAGGAGAAAGTGAGGGAGGCCGAGGGGACTCCTCTGGACCCCGCAGGCGCGGGCCACACCGCAGGCACAGTGCGGGGTCCCCGAAGGCCAGGCCCTGCGCGCCGAGCTCCCTAGGAGCCAGGGCAGTGCCGGCGTCTGCGTGGGATTCCCTCCGCGCGGGGGGGGTGGGGGGTTGGGGGGGCGTTCAGCAGCAGCCGTGACTCCTCCGCGGGGAAGGCCACGGCTTCGGGCTGGAAGGAGGCGACGTGGGAGTCTGAGCCAACAGGCCTGCGCTGAAGGCTGGAGGCTGGAGGCATCCCACTGCTTTCACAGCCCCTCGGCCGAGGGCAGGCGGCCGCCGCCACCCTCCCGGGCCCGTGGGGAGGGACGGTGGGCCTTTGAGGCCACGGCTGCCTGGGGGGGGGGGGGAGCTGAGGACCTGGTTAGAGGGGGGAGGGGGGGCAGCTGGAGGCCCTGGGGGCTCTGACTCGGCGCCGCCCTGCATGCACACAGCCCCTTTCCGTCCTCGTCTAACCGTGGTCTTGGGACAGGCGGTGTCAGATCGGCAGCCAGGGCCCTGATGTGTGCGTGTCCACGTGCGTGTGCGTACGTGCCTGCGGCGGGAGAGACGGACTGACTCAGAGAGGCGCCCGCGTGGCCCCAGCACCGGCCGAGGTCGGAGCCTGTCTGTCAGGAGTTCATTTCAGCCGCCCGAGGAGCCATCCGGGGCCCGTGCACCTCTGAGCCTCGGGGCGACCGGGGGGCGAGTCTGAGACGCCGGCCTGGCTCCCGCCCCCTCCGCCCTGGTGTCCCCCAGCCAATGTCCAGGCCCTCCCGTGGCAGCGCCCGCTCCCTGTGCCTCGGGGGCAGGAGCCTGAGGAGCTGCGCATCGGCCCACGGGGACGGCTGCGGACACGTGGCGCCCGAAAGCTGTCCGCACGGACACCAGCCTCGCAGGCTCACGCATGTGCGTGTGGAGCTCACATGTGTGTGCGTGGAGCTCACGCATGTGCGCGTGGAGTTCACGTGTGTGTGCGTGGAGTGCGTGCATGTGCACGTGGCACTCACGCATGTGCGGGAAGGTGTTTGCTGAGGGAGGGGCGCTCACGGCTGTGTGGGGGGTGGCTCCCAGCAAGCAAGCCTGCCCCCCAGTACCCGGGCGAGGCCTGTGCCCTTGGGAAGGGAGTTAGTCTTTTCCGTTGGCGACCAGGGTCAGGCTGCTCTGGGGCGTGATGGGTGCGGCCCAGACGGGGAAGGCTGAGCCCCCGCCCCACACGGGCTAAAGGCCCCGGGTCCTGCGCACGTGGGGACGCCTGGGCGGAGGAGGCCCCGGCTCGGGTCTGAGTGTCTGTGCAGAGCTTGCCTCGCTCCACGGACGGCAGCCCCAGCGCTGGCATCATGGCCTCGAGGGAGTGAGCCGGCCAGGTGTGCGCAGAGCAGCCCGCCTCCGGCTCCTGCAGCCCAGCGTGTGGGGCCCTGTCCTGGGGGGGAGCAGTGGGCATGTCCGGGCGTGTGGGGCCCTGTCCCGGGGGGAGCAGCCGGCGTGTCCGGGCGTGTGGGGCCCTGTCCCGGGGGGAGCAGCCGGCGTGTCCGGGCGTGTGGGGCCCTGTCCCGGGTGGGAGCAGCCGGCGTGTCCGGGCGTGTGGGGCCCTGTCCCGGGTGGGAGCAGCCAGCGTGTCCGGGCGTGTGGGGCCCTGTCCCGGGGGGAAGCAGCCGGCGTGTCCGGGCGTGTGGGGCCCTGTCCCGGGGGGGGAGCAGCCGCCGGCCGAGGTCAGCGTGTCCGGGCGTGTGGGGCCCTGTCCCGGGGGGAAGCAGCCGGCGTGTCCGGGCGTGTGGGGCCCTGTCCCGGGGGGAAGCAGCCGGCGTGTCCGGGCGTGTGGGGCCCTGTCCCGGGGGGGAGCAGCCGCCGGCCGAGGTCAGTGTGTCCGGGCGTGTGGGGCCGCCGTTTGAATGCGCCGCCGTCGGGCCGTCGCGGGAGCCGGGGTGAAGTGTCCGCGGAGGAGCTAATTGAAAATCAAAAAAGACTGTTAATTTCATTAGTCGGAGCTGTCGCAATTACGTCCTTCTGCTGGGAGGCCTCCGTGGCAGCCGGCTGGGCGGGGGAGGGGGAGGGCACCGCGGAGGGGGAGGGGGTTGCTCACAGTTGTGGGGTGGGGTCTTGGGAGAGGAGGGAGGGGTGCTGCCACCGGCACTCAGAGAGGCCAGACCGAGGGACAGGCTGGGGCGTGGGGGCCGGAGGGAGGAGAGGCCGTGGGGGGCGCCGAGCCCTGTGCCCAGGTCCCCGTGGCCTGAGGGGCCGTTTGCTTGGTTCTCGGGCGGAAGATAATGAGGAGCTGGTCACAGGGCCCCGACGGCAGGTGGTGCCTGAAGCCAGGAGACATCGGGCCCCGGGCCCCACGTGCGTCCCGGGGGAGACACGGGCCCGCAGGTGGCCCAGGGCGAGGGAGCAGGCGGCTCGGCCCTCTCCCACGCGGCCCCTGCGCCCCACGTCCTCCCGCTCCCTGCGAAGGAAGTCGGGAGTCATCTCTCAGTGAATCAGCCAGGTGGTGTCTGCTCAGACGTCACTCACGCCTCCCAGAGGGTCACACAAAACAAAACGCGTCGGGTGGGACCGGAACGTGTGCCCGTCTCTAGCCGAGACCTGGGCACCTCTGGGCCGCAGGCGGCTCATCGCAGTGCTGTCCCTGAGGTCGGGCTGTGACCGCTGCCTGTGCCAGGCGCCAGGGACCCGTCAGGGAGCCAGCGACAGCCCGGCCCTGAGGGCAGCAGGGACATGAGCGGGTGGGACGAGAGATGGCCTCTGCCTGGCGAGGGTCCGAGGTGCTTGGCTGGCACTTGGGGCCCTGCCTCCCAGGTCTCTGCTGGTCCCGTGTAGCCAGAGGCGCCTCTTGGAGCCAATCAGACGCACACATACACATGCACACTCCCCCACACATACACATGCACACTCCCCACACATACAAATGCACATTCCCCACACACATACACATGCACACTCCCCACACACACATGCACACTCCCCACACATACACATGCACACTCCCCACACATACACATGCACACTCCCCCACACATACACATGCACACACCCACACATACACATGCACACTCCCCCACATACACATGCACACTCCCCACACATACACATGCACACTCCCACACATACACATGCACACTCCCCACACATACACATGCACACTCCCACACATACACATGCACACTCCCCACACATACACATGCACACTCCCACACATACACATGCACACTCCCCCACACATACACATGCACACTCCCCCACACATACACATGCACACTCCCCACATACACATGCACACTCCCCACATACACATGCACACTCCCCCCCACATACACATGCACCCCCCACACATACACATGCACACTCCCCACACATACACATGCACACTCCCCCACACATACACATGCACACTCCCCCACACATACACATGCACACTTCCCACATACACATGCACACTCCCCCACACATACACATGCACACTCCCCACACACACATGCACACTCCCCACACACACATGCACACTCCCCCACACATACACATGCACACTCCCCACATACACATGCACACTCCCCACACATACACATGCACACTCCCCACACATACACATGCACACTCCCCACATACACATGCACACTCCCACACACATACACATGCACACTCCCACACACATACACATGCACACTCCCACACACATACACATGCACACTCCCACACACATACACATGCACACTCCCCACATACACATGCACACTCCCCCACACACACATGCACACTCCCCCACACATACACATGCACACTCCCCCACACATACACATGCACACTCCCCACACATACACATGCACACTCCCCCACACATACACATGCACACTCCCCACATACACATGCACACTCCCCACATACACATGCACACTCCCCACACATACACATGCACACTCCCCAATACACATGCACACACCCCACACATACACATGCACACTCCCCACATACACATGCACACTCCCCACATACACATGCACACTCCCCCACATACACATGCACACTCCCCACATACACATGCACACTCCCCACACATACACATGCACACTCCCCAATACACATGCACACACCCCACACATACACATACACACTCCCCACATACACATGCACACTCCCCACATACACATGCACACTCCCCCACATACACATGCACACTCCCCCACACATACACATGCACACTCCGCCACACATACACATGCACACTCCAGACATACACATGCACACACCCACACATACACATGCACACTCCCCACATACACATGCACACTCCCCCACACATACACATGCACACTCCCACATACACATGCACACTCCCCCACACCCCCACATACACATGCACACTCCCCCCACATACACATGCACACTCCCCACACATACACATGCACACTCCCCCACAAATACACATGCACACTCCCCACATACACAAGCACACTCTCCCACACATACACATGCACACTCCCACATACACATGCACACTCCCCCACACATACACATGCACACTCCCCACATACACAAGCACACTCCCCCACACATACACATGCACACTCCCCCACATACACATGCACACTCCCCCACACATACACATGCACACTCCGCCACACATACACATGCACACTCCAGACATACACATGCACACACCCACACATACACATGCACACTCCCCACATACACATGCACACTCCCCACATACACATGCACACTCCCACACACATACACATGCACACTCCCACATACACATGCACACTCCCCACATACACATGCACACTCCCCCACACATACACATGCACACTCCCACATACACATGCACACTCCCCCACACATACACATGCACACTCCCCACATACACAAGCACACTCCCCCACACATACACATGCACACTCCCCACATACACAAGCACACTCTCCCACACATACACATGCACACTCCCCACATACACATGCACACTCCCCCACATACACATGCACACTCCCCCACATACACATGCATACTCCCACATACACATGCACACTCCCCCCACACATACACATGCACACTCCCCCACACATACACATGCACACTCCCCCACACATACACATGCACACTCCCCCACACATACACATGCACACTTCCCACATACACATGCACACTCCCCCACACATACACATGCACACTCCCCACATACACATGCACACTCCCCACATACACATGCACACTCCCCCACACATACACATGCACACTCCCCCACACATACACATGCACACTCCCCACATACACATGCACACTCCCACACATACACATGCACACTCCCACACATACACATGCACACTCCCCCACACGTACACATGCACACTCCCACACGTACACATGCACACTCCCCACATACACATACACATGCACACTCCCACACATACACATGCACACTCCCCACATACACATGCACACTCCCCCACATATACATGCACACTCCCCACACATACACATGCACACTCCCCCACATACACATGCATACTCCCACATACACATGCACACTCCCCCCCACACATACACATGCACACTCCCCCACATACACATGCACACTCCCCCACACATACACATGCACACTCCCCCACACATACACATGCACACTCCCCCACACATACACATGCACACTTCCCACATACACATGCACACTCCCCCACACATACACATGCACACTCCCCACATACACATGCACACTCCCCACATACACATGCACACTCCCCCACACATACACATGCACACTCCCCACATACACATGCACACTCCCCACATACACATGCACACTCCCCCACACATACACATGCACACTCCCCCACACATACACATGCACACTCCCCACATACACATACACATGCACACTCCCACACATACACATGCACACTCCCCACATACACATACACATGCACACTCCCACACATACACATGCACACTCCCCACATACACATGCACACTCCCCCACATATACATGCACACTTCCCCCACACGTACACATGCACACACATCCCACATGTGCACACATATACCACACACACACACCCACACACACACGTGCACGCACACACACACACACACGCACACACACACACACACACACACAGAGGCAAGCACACCCCGGATGAGCCCAGAGACCAAGAGTGAAGGGACTTTTCACACCCTGGCCAGTGTGGCTCAGTGGTTGTGTTGTTGACCTGGGAACCAAGAGGTCACAGTTTGATTCTGGTCAAGGGCACAGGCCCGGGTTGCAGGCTCAGTCCCAGGAGGGGCCGTGCAGGAGGCAGCCGATCCATGATCCTCTCATCATGGATGTTTCTCTCTCTCCCCCTCCCTTCCTCCCTGACGTCAATAAAAACAGATTTTAAAAACATCCAGGAACCTGCCCTGAGCAGTTCTTCTCAATTAGAACGTGCGATTAAGTGTCCGAGTTTCCACGGAAGAGGGGGTGGGGCTGCCACACAACTTCACGTCCCCTGCGTGGCTGATGGATGACCCTGCCACTGAACACAGACGTGGAAGGCGCCCCCCGGCCCCCGGCCCCGCCCCCCGCTTCTCCTGGCGGCTGGGCGATGCTGGGCCTTGCGATGGGGGTTGAGTCTGAGCAGCAGCCCCCCTGCAGCTGGCCTCTTTCATCGTCTCCGAAGCCGCCGCGTGGATGTCAGCTCCCTGGGAGGCGGCATCCAGACGCCTTCGCACACTCAGGCCCGGCCCGGGCACCTTGCACTGCCGGCCGATGGCAGCCCCGGGCTGGGTGCCGTCTGGGTGGGTGAGGAGGGTCCGGCAGCGCCTGGTCAGTGGCCAGGCCGCAGTCTGACGGGTGCACTGGAGGATGCAGGGTTCCTGCGGGGTGCAGAGGCTCCCCACCTGTGGGCTTGTTTTCATCTGTTTAGTTCTCAGGCTCTGCCATGTGTCTGTCAGTGTGTCTGTCAGTGTGTCTGTCAGCACGCCCTTCGCAACATTCGACATCCTGTGGCGTGCGGGACCCGACATGGTGAGCTCAGAGTGGGAGCCAGGAGGCGGGGGTCAGGCAGACCCTAGAGAGGCAGGTTCTGAGTTGGGGGCAGGTGCAGATGGGAGTGCAGATGGGGGAGTGTAAATGGAGGGGTGCAGATGGGGGTGCAGATGGGCGAGTGCAAAGGGAGGGGTGCAGATGGGGGTGCAGATGGGCGAGTGCAAATGGAGGGGTGCAGATGGGGGTATAGATGGGGGTGCAGATGGGGGGGTGTAGATGGGGATACAGATGGGGGTGTAGATGGGGGTACAGATGGGGGTGTAGATGGGGGTACAGATGGGGGTGTAGATAGGCGGGTGCAGATGGGGGGTGCTGATGGGGGCGGGGCGGCCAGCGAACCTCTGTGGGAGGAAGGACATTTCTGGCTCGGAGCCGCCCCCGGTCTGTCCTTAATCCCAACTGAGGGAGAAACGGCTCCTGTGGCCTCGCCAGGGGAAACGGTTACAGCGTGGAAGCAAACAGCCCTCAGTGCGGCCGCTTTCAAAACGAAGCGAATCGACGAGCTCCTACTGACTCGGAAACTGCACGTCAGCGCAGAGCCGTGGAGGGAGTGAGACGCTCCTCTCTTAAAAAGTCCCCGCAGCGCTCCCCACCCCTCAGCGCTCCCCACGTCTGTGTCCGGCGCCACGTCCGCGCTCGGCGTTCACCGGCGTCCGGTGGAGCTGTCCTCTCCCCTCGGGCGTCGGCCGCGTTTGGTCAGGTGGCAAGTCAGTGTCCTCCTTGGTTTAGAGGTGGCGAGCCCATGCGTGTACACACACGCACACACACGCGCGCACATGCACACACGGGTGCACACGGGCACACAATGTGCGCGTGCACACACAGCTGTACACGCACACACGTGAGGACACACGCCACGCTCCATGTACAGTCCGCCGCACCGGCTGCGTTGGCGTCGCCGGGGTGTGCGGCCCGCGAGGCTGGCGGCCGGGCGGGGAGGTGGGGCGCCTGCTCCTCAGAAGCCAGGGCCCCCCCTCCGCCTGAGACACCAGCTTCCCAGGCCAGAGCCGAGGGCGGAGGGCGCGGCCGGGACCGGAGCTGGCGGCGGCGGGGGGCGGACGCCCTGTAGCCAGAGTGGCGGCAGCCGGGCCCGGCCCACATAAGCCGCAGCTGCTCCTCGGACGGCTTCTCCCCGGCGTCTGCCTCGGGTTCCGGGCGATTCTCCCCGCTGGGCTGTTTCCGGGTCTTCGTTTCACGGACCACGTTCCGGGAAATAAGTTCGTATTTTCCGAGTCGCTGTTCGGAGCCGCCACCGTGTGATGCCTTCTGATGGTGCCATAGCAACCGTGGGAACGTCCCTGCCGGAGAGGTGTCCCCAGCCCCCACGGGACCCAGGCGGGGGGCCCAGGGGCTCAGGGGCCCCCACCTCCTCCCCACCCGTCGGAGGTCCCAGGCGCCTTCGGTCCCAGGACAGCACGGCCTCCCCTCACAGACAGCAGCGTTTGGACCCGGCGGACGCCTCCCTCGAGTTCGCACAGAGGCAGGAACGGCCCGGCCACGTGGCTCCGGGGCTGAGCGTCGACCTGTGAACCGGGAGGTCCCAGTTGGATTCCGGTCCGGCACAGGCCTGGGGTGCGGGCTCCATCCGCAGTGGGGGGCGTGCAGGAGGCAGCCGGTCCATGCTGCTCTCTCACCACGGATGTTTCTCTCTCTCTCCCTCCCCCATCTTCTCTGAGATCAACAAAAAAGTTTTTGTTTGGTTTTTTCAAGAACACTTGAGTCTGGAGCTCAGCTGGGTGAATACCCCGAAGCTGTGCCCTCCCCCCCTCCCGTCCTGTCCATGCTCCAGCTCGGGGTGGGAGGAGGGGTGCGCAGGCACGGTGACACCGGGAGCTGAGAGCGAGCCTGAGTGGGACCGGAGCCGCCTCGCTCCGCGGTACACACCCGCCTGCCCCCGCCGGACGCGGGCCGGAGCGTGCCTGGGCCCCAGGCGAAGGTCCGCGGCCCGGGAGCCGCCGCTCAGCCAGGGGCATTGGAGCTGCGAGGAGGCCCCGGCCCCTCTGGACTCCAGGTCCTTGGATGGATTCGGTTCGAGCAGAGACACGGGGGGGCAGGGGGCACCCCCGCAGGGGAGAGGCCTGGGGAAGGTGTGCGGGCGCTGAAAACAGAACTCCGCCTGCGTCGCAAACAAACCTGGCGCCGAATCGCCACCCCCTTCCCCAGGAGGGCTCGCTCTCCCGCTGCCAGACCTGGGCCCCGTCCGACGGGGTGACAGCCCCCCAGTCTTCATTCCCGGGCGTCCGGGGGGCGCCCTGCTCGCTGGAGGCCTGGCTTTCGAGGCCCTTCCTCTTGGGTACGGCCACCTCGCCAAGCCCCCGGTGCAGCCCCGATTCCGTCGGCCCCGCGCAGGGTAGACGGGCGTGGGCAGCAGCATCCTGATGACAGAGGCCGTGCTGTTTGCCTATTCGAGCTGGTGCGCTTGCTGGAGGGCCCGGCCCTGTCTCCTGGGAGCGCATTGAGGCGTGTCCCGACGGGCATTTTCTGAGGGCGCCACCCATGTTTGGACTCCCTGGGGCTTCCTCTGTGAATGACGCGTCGCCCGGAAAGGACCACTTCCCTCCTCCCTTCCAGCCCGTCCCCCCTTCCTGCTCTTTCCCGCATCGCGCTGCGGGCGGCGGGGGGCAGCGAGGCCTGCTGTCCCAGGTCCTTCAACCCCCCCCCCCCCCCCCGCACTCCCGCGTCCTCGCTGCGGCGGCGTTTCCCGGGCGCCAGCAGCTTTCCGTCCGTGCTCTCTCGCGCCTCCCTCTTCTGCGGGCCGGTCCGTCCAGCTGAGCGGGAAGAACGTGTCAGCCGCGCACACGCGGACAGACGTTGGTATCGAGAACCGAGAGAATGCCCGAGGCCCGGAGCAGAGCACAGGGTCCCCGATGCAGTGCGGCCGAGGGCAGACGGGAAGGCCATGCGGACGTTCATGGGGGGCAGGGGGGGTGCTTAGGCTCCCGGGGAGCGGGAAGGGCAGACCAGGACGCCCCGGTAGCCTGTGAGGGAGGCTCATGAGGCCACCCTTTTGGATAGCACCCCCACCCCCCGCGCACACACACACACATACACACACACACACATGTGTTAGGGGGAGATGTGCAGCGAACCCTGACCCCAGGCCCCGGGGAGAAGCAGGAGGGACGCCGGTGTCCTGGGTCCGGTGGGGGTCGCGCCCACAGCCTCCGGCGTGAACAGAGGCCCCCCCACCCCCCCGCCCCCGTCGGCGGGAGGCCGGCCGTGTGGGTCTCTGTGAACTACGCGCCGGCCGCGTGGGCCCGTGTGAGGACGCGCCGCGTGAGTCACGGGCACCGCCGGCCGCGGCCTCCTGGGTGGGGTCTGCCAGGCCCGTCTCGCGGTTCCGGAAGGAGAGAGAGGAGAACTCAGCGCCCTCCCTGTGACAGGACCGCTGGCGGGTTCTCATTGTTTCTTCATTGATTTCAGAGAGGGAGGGGGAGGGAGGGGGAGGGAGGGGGAGAGAGGGAGAGGGGGAGGGAGAGAGAGGGGGAGAGGCATCCGTGATGAGGGGAAGCCGTGCCCGCGTACGCCCAACACCGTGGGACACCCGGGTTCCTGCCCAGCGTCTGCTTGAGGCCACGGCAGCTGTCCTACAGGAACGTGTTGGGGTGTCTCCTCCGCGTCTCTCCGTGGGGTTGGACGCCACGCCCTGCCCACGGGAAGCCAGGTCAGCGCCCCAGGTCCCTCTCGGTCACGTTTGCCCCTTTCTTCTCCAGAGCGAAGCCCCCGGTTCACCGGTGGGCACGGGCCGGGGCCGGGACAGCGTCCCTTGGGGCCGAGGGGCAGGGTGGGCAGGCGGCTCTCCCGCAGCCCAGGCCGAGTGCCCAGGGCTCCCCGGCGCCCACCTCTCCCTCCTGCCTGCGCAGTACCTCGCTGGGCAGGCAAAGGGCCTGCGTTTAATCAGAAGAGGGAAGAGCTGCCCGGCCAGCCGGCCTGGCTCAGTGGGTGAGCATCGACCTATGAACCCGGAGGCCAGGGTTCGATTCCCGGTCCGGGCACGGGCCCCGGTTGCGGGCTCCATCCCCAGTGGGGGGTGGGCAGGAGGCAGCTGGTCCGTGATTCTTTCATCATGGATGTTCCTGTCTCTCTCCCTCTCCCTTCCTCTGAGAAATCAATAAAATATATTTAAGAGAGAGAGAGAGAGAGAGAGAGAGAGAGAGAGAGAGAAGAACCGACTCTGAAAGGCATCCCCCGGCCGAGAGGAGAAAAAAAATACACTAACAAATGCCAACAAAATACAAATAAATTTCCCCGGAAGCAGCGGTCGGGGGAGGAGGCCCTCTGCAGCTGACGGGGAGGAGCCGCGCCGCCCGCCGCGGCCTGTGTAACTCACCACCCGCAGGCCGCTCCCACGCGGGCCGTGAGTCCCCGTGTGATGAATATTACACGAGGAAAGGCTGCTACGGCAGGAGCCCTAGACAGGAGCCGCGCGGGGCAGGGAAGCGGGGCCTCTGACGGCAGGGGGCGGGGGACAGGTGCGGCAGCGCCGCCCGCTGCCGGCTAGGGCTTGCAGGCTGCATCCCCGGGAACGGACAGGCCCTCCCTCCTCGGCCCGTTCAGACGGCGATGCGCCGAGCGGGACCCGGAGAGGGAGCGGGGAAGAGGCTGCCTTCGGGCTCTGTCCCGGCCCCGGGAGGCAGACAGAGGCCGCAGCGCGTGGCCTGCACAGCTCAGGTGGCCGGCGGGACGGACAGCGACGGCGGAGTGGAGGCCCACCGTCCACACCCAGCTGCCGGCCCCTCCCTGCCTCCTGGCCCTCAGGGCTGGGCACCCAGGAACAGTGAAGCAGAGTGGTTATGCACCTGGAGGGCAGGCTGTGGAGCCAGACTGACTGGGAGTGGGTGCTCTCCAGGCTGACGGTCTGAGGAGCTGCAATGGAAGCCGCAAAAATAAGCTGTAAGCAGTGAACTTCCATTTGGATGTTCCTGTGCATGTGTGCACACACGTACATAGGCACGCACACGTGTGTACACACTTCCACAAGCACATGCCTGAGTTCCGTGTGGGTAACTGCACGTGCCCCCACATGTGCAGGTGACCACAGTGCTGTGTGCATGGCTCAGCACGTGCACGCGCACACACACACACTTCCATCAGCACGTGCCTGAGTCCCTGTGAGGGTAACTATGCACATGCCCATACACGTACAGAGGCCCATGGTGCTATGCGCATGACTGTACACGCACACACACACACATGTGCTTGTCTGGATTCCTGTGTGCACAAATATGCAATGCACATGTGTGCACACGTGCACATGCGTGTGCAGCCACACCTGCGTTCCCGTGAGCACGAGTGCACGCCGCAGACACTCAGAGGTGCATTGCATCCTCCCTCCAGGTGACTTTGGGGGAACCAACGGCCGCCACCCTGAGGCCGTCCTTATGCCAGTTGGCCTTCTGAGCGCGTGCGTGACCGCTTCGACGCGGAACTGGGCTCGGTGCGTGGCCACTGGGGGCGCGCGGGCAGGAAGGGCGGGCGCGGCATGCTCTCCCGCGTCAGCACCGGCGTTTCCCCTCCCGCCTCGCCTGCCTGCGACGCGGGCGGAGCTGGCTCTCGTGGTTAGCGGCGAAGCCCGGATGTCCGCACAGATGTCGTCCTCTTTCTTCCCTTCTTCCTCGTTCATCAGACAAGCCCGGCGTCAGGGGCCACGGCGGGGCTCGCGCCTCCCGGGGTCGGAGCGCCAGGAATCACGCGCTCACCAAACCGTGGTTCCCTTTCGCCGCCGAACCGTGCCGCTTTCCAGGTGCGGCGGAGACACACCGCCCCGTCCGGCTGAGGAGACGGGCAGGGTGAAGGCAACAGCAAAGGGGGTGGGGAGGCTGCGGGGGGCCCCCAGGTTTGATGGGGGAGGTCGGTGGGCGGCTGGTGGGCGGAATCCCAGGTCACGGAGGGATGGCCTGGAGGTCGGAGGTGGCGTTTGCGGGGGAGAGAGGAGGCGCCCGTGTAGCAGTGGGGGAGGGAGAGTCCCGGGAGCCGGAGCCGGGGACCAGGGAGAGGGAGCGGACGGCAGAGGTCAGCGGAGGCGCCGGGGGCCAGGGTCCCGGGGGAGGGCCGGGGTCCCGGGGGAGGGCCGGGGTCCCGGGGGAGGGCCGGGGTCCCGGGGGAGGGCCGGGGTCCTGGGGGAGGGCCGGGGTTCCGGGGGAGGGCCGGGGTCCCGGGGGAGGGCCGGCGTGTGCTCACGTGGCTCAGTCCTCAGGCAAAGCCGTCAGCCTCGACGCCCTCTTTCCCGAGGACCTTTCCTCTCCTCCTGCGCCCCCCGCTCCGGGCACTCCTGCCCCCTTCCCTTTGTCTGTCCGCACCCCCAGCCTCTTCGACTTTTACTTGGAAAATCCAGCCCAGACCCCCAGCCTGCGCAGTGGGTGCTGGTGGCCCTGGCAGGTTCTGGCGCCAGCGGCCGGGCACGTGTTAGCAAAGGAGACGAATCCGAGTAAAATGCCCCCGCCTCCCCTCCCCCTCCCCCCCGCCTCCCCTCCCCCCCCGCCTCCCCTCCCCCCCCCCCCCCCCCGCCCGCAGCCCGGCCGCAGACCTCCCCTCGCAGAGCGAACTGCTTCCTCCAGTCTGGCTCTCGTTGAGGTTCCCTCCAGGGTTGGCTCGGAGACGCCTCCCTCCTCCTCTGTGAGCCCCAAAGGCCAGGACCCCCTCGGCGCAGCTTTTCAGCGTCTCCACGGACGGACGCGTCGCGCATCGCGAGCAGGCCCAGGAGCGCAGGCTGTGTCCATTGGTTGGAGGGTCACTGCCGGCCCCAGAGGGGTCTCCTTCCCTGAGGAGTGGCCTGGGGTTTGGTCGCACGGCTTTCCCTCACTTGTAACTCCGCAGGTGCCACCACGTGAGACCGGGGCCAGCGCTGGGCATGCGGCCGCCCGCCGAGGCTCACACTAGCCGGGGTGACCCCGAGCACTGTCCCCACCAAGGCTCCGTCGGCTCGAGGGAAGAGAGGGCGCCGCCGTCCCGCCATCGGCCTGGTGTCCCCGCGTCTGTTTGCGGTGAGCCCCGCCACGGAGCGGGCAGAGCGCTGGCGCCTCCTGCTTCCTCGGCGGCAGTACTGGCCGACGCCGTCCCCCTGACGCTCCGTCCTGGGACGTTTTTATTGATTTCAGAGAGGAACGGGGAGGGAGGGAGAGAGACACCAATGATGGGAGAGGCGTGGATCCGCTGCCTCCTGCACGCCCCTGTACTGGGGATCGGGCCCGTAACCCGCGCCTGTGCCCGGACCGGGGATCATACCCGGGACGCTGCGGTCCGCAGGCCGACGCTCTACCCCCTGAGCCACACGGGCCAGGGCCGTCCGAGGACGAGTTTAACCAGGAGCAGGGGAGAGAGCTGCGATGCTCTCCAGGCCGACGGTGCTGTCCTTGTGCTTTCTCCCCACAGCGCGGCGTGGAGGCTGAGCCGGCGCGGAGGAGCCGCCGCGTTTCCCGGGCTGCTCTGCGGCCTTGGCTGGGCCCGTCCCGGGAGCCGCCTGCTGACAGGTGAGTGCCTTGGCTGCGCCTTCTCTCCCGCGCTGGCTCTCCGATCCCGGCCCCTCAGAGGCTGGAGGCCGGGCTGGGCGGGAATGTGGCCTGGAGGGCTGGGGGGCCCTGCCGGGAAAGAGGCGGGCCCACCCCCCCACCCCCTCACCCCCCCACCCCCCCACCCCCTCTTTCCTGGACCCGTCACAAAATGCAAATGGGCAAGTGTATCGCAGATAATTAATAGGTGATCAGCCAGCAGGGGAGGTAAGGAGATAAATAATTTTGATTACCCGTGGGCTGCCCGCGATTCCCCCACTGCCTTTTTATTAAGCTCTGTTTCCCGGCGTCCTGTAGACTGTGTCGTTCTGGCGAGTCCCTCCCCCCGCTGCCGCAGGGTCGCCCACAGGCCTGCCCTGGGCTGGACACGTGACCTCAGGGTCTCCCAGGGGCAGCGGGCCCGGCTCCGGCTCGTGGCAGAGGGCTCGAGTGCCGGGGAGGCGGAGACCAGGCGGACGGTGCTCAGCTCCCAGGCCCGCCCTCCGACGCCGTGGCGCTGCCCGGACCCAGGCGGACTTAGCGACCTTCACTGCGCTTGGCACCGGCGCTGGACGTGCCCGCTCGCTGGGCCGCCCCGGGAGGACCTGGCCTATGAACGCTTGGCTGAGGCCCCTCCCTGCCCCCAGTGCCAGGGGAGAAAGCAGGTTAACAAATGCCAAAGAAGAGCCCCTCAAGAGGGCCTGGGCCCACTCTGTCCCAGGCACTCCCAGAGTGTGGCCGCCAGGCCCAGGCGGGGTGTGGGCTCCCTTCACCCCCTCCTGCTCCACCCCCCCCAGGCATGGCGCCCAGCCGGCGGGTCTGAGGACAGGGCTCGGTGTGGCCTTCGGGCGGGGGGAGGTGCCCGCACAGCGGAGTTGTGGATTGATTTCGCGGGCCATGGGCCCTGGAGGCGTGTGTGTGAGGTCAGAGGTCGGGAGCCTGGTCTGCCCGGGAGGGTGGATGGCTGGTGAACAACAGCCAGACCCGTGCCTCCTGCCAGGCTGGGCCTCCTCCCGTGGGGCCCGCGGGCTCAGCACTGGCTGACTGCGAGGCCGCGTGGGGCTGGCACCTGCCCCAGCACAGGGCTCGGCCAGTGTCTGAGGAGTGAGTGTGGGGCCGCCAGGAGAAGTGGGGTGAGCAACAGCCACGGGGAGAGGGGGACTGGGGTCTCCTGCAGGCAGGGGTGTGTCCACGTGAAGAGGGGGATTGGGGTCTCCTGCAGGCAGGGGTGTGTCCACAGGGAAGAGGGGGATTGGGGTCTCCTGCAGGCAGGGGTGTGTCCACGGGGAAGAGGGGGACTGGGGCCTCCTGCAGGCAGGGGTGTGTCCACGGGGAAGAGGGGGACTGGGGCCTCCTGCAGGCAGGGGTGTGTCCACGGGGAAGAGGGGGACTGGGGTCTCCTGCAGGCAGGGGTGTGTCCACGTGGAGAGGGGGACTGGGGTCTCCTGCAGGCAGGGGTGTGTCCGCGAGGAAGAGGGGGATTGGGGTCTCCTGCAGGCAGGGGTGTGTCCACGTGGAGAGGGGGACTGGGGTCTCCTGCAGGCAGGGGTGTGTCCACGTGAAGAGGGGGATTGGGGTCTCCTGCAGGCAGGGGTGTGTCCGCGAGGAAGAGGGGGATTGGGGTCTCCTGCAGGCAGGGGTGTGTCCACGGGGAGAGGGGGACTGGGGTCTCCTGCAGGCAGGGGTGTGTCCACGTGGAGAGGGGGACTGGGGTCTCCTGCAGGCAGGGGTGTGTCCACGGGGAGAGGGGGACTGGGGTCTCCTGCAGGCAGGGGTGTGTCCACGGGGAGAGGGGGACTGGGGTCTCCTGCAGGCAGGGGTGTGTCCACGTGGAGAGGGGGACTGGGGTCTCCTGCAGGCAGGGGTGTGTCCACGGGGAGAGGGGGATTGGGGTCTCCTGCAGGCAGGGGTGTGTCCACGGGGAAGAGGGGGACTGGGGTCTCCTGCAGGCAGGGGTGTGTCCACGTGGAGAGGGGGACTGGGGTCTCCTGCAGGCAGGACTGTGTGAGCGCACCGGCCCGGGACGCAGTGCCAGACCTCAGGGCGGCCTGGTGCTGCGGGCCGAGGGCACCGGCGGAAACCACGCAGGGCCCAGCGCCGAGCCCCCACGACGCGGCGGCAGGTGCTCCGGGCGGAAACAGCAGAAGCGGAGAGGGCGTGCGGCGCCTGGCCGGCGGACTCGGGCCACAGCCGTGGCCGGATCCGGTGTTGCTGCTGCTTAACAGATTTCGCCGACGTGTGTTTCTGGGTGGAGCCCGCCGTGTGATGATTGGGTGTTCTCTCACCGCGTAGAAGCGCCATCATTTACCTAACCCCCCCTCCCCCCGGGAGGTTTCCCAGCACCAAATCCAGAACTCTGCCGCACTTTACCAAACGGCAGGTCGTTTCCCAAACACGAACGAGGCGGTGGTTGTTCCTTCACAGCGGCGGCGGCAGCGGCGCCCTCGGGGGCGGGAGGAGCGCCTGTGAGGAACGGCTCCTCCGGTGCTCACGCTGCAGTGGATCCACGCCGGGCTCACTCCACCGCGGCCACCGCCCTTCCCGGAGCTTTCCCAGCACATGTGTGCACACAGCCACAGAGCACGGCACACACACATGTCACAGAGCATGCCACACACACGTCACAGAGCACAGCACACACACATGTCACAGAGCACGGCATACACACACGTCACAGAGCACGGCACACACACACGTCACAGAGCACGGCACACACACACATCACAGAGCACGTCACACAGCACGTCACAGAGCACGTCACAGAGCACGTCACATACACACACATCACAGAGCATGCCACAGAGCACATCACATACACACATGGCACAGAGCACGGCACATACACACACGTCACAGACCACATCACAGACCATGTCACAGACCACGTCACAGACCATGTCACAGACCACGTCACATACACACACATCACAGAGCACGGCACATACACACACGTCACAGAGCACGGCACAGAGCACGGCACATACACACACACCACAGAGCACATCACAGAGCACATCACAGATTATGTCACACACGTGTCACAGATCATGCCACAGACCACATCACACACACACACATCACAGACCATGTCACAGAGCACGGCACAGGCCACATCACGGAGCACGTCACATACACACACGTCACAGACCACATTACACACATCACACACGTCACAGATCACGTCACATACACCCACGTCACAGATCACATCATAGAACACGTTACTCACACATGTCACAGACCACATTACATACACACGTCACAGACCACGTCACAGAGCACCTTTACGCTGACCCGGCGGTGGGCACTGGGTGGCTCCCACCCCTCGGCTGTTGTGAGCGACGCTGCTCTGGGCGCTGTGTTTCTGCTGACGTCCTGGCCCGGTGGAAGGGTCTTTCCAGTGAGCCTCTCTCCCCTCCCCTCTCACACACTCACACACAATCATTCACACGCTCACACACACACACACTCACCCACACACACTCACAGTCACTCTCACTCACACTCACACACTCTCACACACTCATCCTCACACTCACCATCATACACAATCATTCACATGCTCACACACACTCACACACATACCCACACACTCACATTCATTCTCACTCACACTCATACACACTCACATTCATACTCACATTCACACACTCACATTCATACACTCACATTCACACACACATTCACACACTCACATTCACACACATTCATACACACTCACATTCACACTCACATTCATTCTCACTCACATTCACACACTCACATTCATTCTCACTCACATTCACACACTCACATTCATACACACTCACATTCATTCTCACTCACATTCATACACACATTCACACACACATTCATACACACTCACATTCACACTCACATTCATACACACATTCACACTCACATTCACACACTCACATTCATACACTCACATTCACACACATTCACACACACTCACATTCACACACACATTCATTCTCACTCACATTCATATACACATTCACACACACATTCATACACACTCACATTCACACTCACATTCATTCTCACTCACATTCATATACACATTCACACACATATTCATACACACTCACATTCACAAACATTCACACTCACGTTCATACACACATTCACACACATTCACACACTCACATTCATACACTCACATTCATACACTCACATTCATACACACTCACATTCACACTCACATTCATTCTCACTCACATTCATACACACATTCACACACACATTCATACACACTCACATTCACACTCACATTCATTCTCACATTCATACACACATTCACACTCACATTCACACACTCACATTCATACACTCACATTCACTCACATTCACACTCACATTCATTCTCACATTCATACACACATTCACACTCACATTCACACACTCACATTCATACACTCACATTCACACTCACATTCACACACACTCACACATACTCATTCACTCAAACTCACACACACTCACATTCACTCTCGCACTCTCACTCACACTTCTGCTGTAGAGCCTAAGACCGTCGAAAACACAGATATTTACACGACGATCCATTAGCAGTAGCAACATTACAGTTAGGAAGAAGCAAAGAACATAACATTACGGTTGGGGGTCACCACCACACGAGGAGCTGGATGAAAGGGTCGCGGCATGAGGAAGGTTGAAAGGCCCTAAACCGAGGGAGAAACTCCAATCAGACGCTGTGTGTGTGTGTGCGTGTGCGTGTGTGCGTGTGCGTGTGTGTGTGCGTGTGCATGTGCGTGTGTGCGTGTGTGTGCGTGTGCGTGTGGACAGTGGTAACCTTTTGGGGGTTAGTCTGTTACAGGGTCTCGCTGATGGCAGGTCATTTTTGGAAAAGTTCTTTTGTGTTTCCTGTTCGAGCCTGCGCACTGGGGAGCCCCACGCACCCCGCGCGGCCGGTCTGGCTGCCTCAGCGGTCGGCGGAATGCACTGCTGTTAAACGCGACAAAGGTCTCTCTCATTCCGCGCTCGCTCTGCCTCCGCCCTCCGCCCACCCCTTCCCACACCCTGCTCCTGCCCCAGCCCCCTCCCCCCCCAGCTGTGCCTGAACGCGGGGAAATGGGGGAGATGGCCCTTCCCGGGAACGCCGCGGGATTGCTCGTTACGCGGCGCCTCGTGACTCAGGACTGTATACAGAGCTGCACGGTCCCACCGCCGCAGACAGACAGACAGGCGGACAGGCAGACAGACGCACCCGCCCATGCCGTGCACCCCGCACTCCCCAGCGTCTGGTCGAGGGCCGTCGCCTGACCAGCACGAACATGCTGGCTCTCTTCTCACTCCACCGCTCTCAGCCGGGCACGGACGCGCCTGGTCACCCCCGAGCCGTGCCCGGAGCGGCCCCTTGGCCCGTGGCTCCCCTCCGGCATGGTGTGCCGTGGGGAGGCCGGGGGGGGCACCAAGTGTGACGTGGCAAGAACGGGTGGAAACACAACATACACACCCACACCTCTGGGTCCTGTACTCGGCACCGTCCCTCAGGCTCGGCCCCGCGGCTCTCAGCTTGGAGTCAGGCAATCTTCTCCGACTTCGCATGGAAGGGCCCCCCTCCCCTTCCCCGGTCCCCTGAGCTGGAAGCCACATGCCAGAAAGGAATTGGCTCGCACCCAAAATGCACCGAGAGGCCAGCGCCGCAAGCAGCCCTCCCCCGCTCCCCCGGGGCCCAGTCCCCATCCGGTCCCCCCCTCGCTCTCCCCACGGAACGAATCTCGATTTAAGAACTCAGGCCTGGCAGCAGCCGTGTCTCCTCCTTATCATGCTCCAGTTGCCAGGGTCTGGAGAATGTGCTGTGGGCAGGCAGGACGCCTCCACGGGCCCTCCCAGCGAGGCGGATGGACCGTGCACCCACGGCAGAATTATCTACACGCTGCGCGTCTCCCGGGCCCCAGCCGCCGGCGCCGGATAAAACCGTGGCCTCCGAGAAGATCCCCTAATCCGAGCCCCACCGGGCGGCCGCTCCCTCGCGCACGGAGCCTCCGCCAAGGCCAGGAGCCGGTGGGAAGGCGATCTGGGCTCGGGCACAGCTGTGCTCACCCTTCTCTCGGTAGAAAGTCAGGCTGAGTGGGGCCGGGCCTCTCCCGTCACAAACCTCAGCCTCACCCGCCTCAGGGGCGACCCTCTTCCCCGTCAGGGACAGAACCCTAGGCAGTTATCCAAGTGGACGGAGGGTCGGCGCGGAGAGCAATGGAAACTGGTGGCGAGCAGTCGGGTTTCAGATCGAGGGGGCAGGTCAGCCGTGACGGGAGCCTCCCTGAGCTGAGCTGGCTCCAGGTGAGAAGTGAGTGCCGGGTGCCCGGGGCAGAGATACGCTGAGGGCACGGCACCAGCCCAGAGGAGCCGCCCCCAGGCACCCTCCGGCCGCTGTCCGTGGTGCTGACGCGTTGCTCTCCGCATCCGGTCTCTCTTCCCGTTTGGGAGAAGCCAGGCGTCTCCGGCATGAGGTGCAGGGTTTGCGGGCAGGTGTGCCCGATCTGACCTGCTGCGCTGCCCTCCGGCCTCCCTTCTGCCGGCGGGTGTGTGTGTGTGTGGGGGGGCTTCCAGCGTGGGGGTGCCGTTAAGAAAAAGCGGCGACTTGCTGGAGACGAGCGAGTTGGTTCTGTTTGCTTTTCTTTTTTTTTAAAATTACATTTAAAAAGCCTTTATTGCACATGTCCCTTTGTTCCCCCGTGGACCCCTTCCAGCCCGCCTCCCTGCCCCAGACCTTCCCGCGCTGTTGCCGGTGCCGTGGGTCACGCATGCATGTGCACAAGGCCTTGGGTTGGTTATCTCCCACTGCGTTGCTTTTCTAACCACTTGAGGCCGCCGTGGGCCGCCTAGCAGCCTGCGCTCTGGATGTTGGCCTGTCCTGGGCGCTGGATGGGTGGCTGCGTGTGAGACCATGACATTGCCTGCCTGAGGGAGGCCCGCTCACGCCGGCCCAGGCTCCCATCGGCCGGGTCTCATTTCTCCACCCCGGAGCGGCCCTGGGCTGAGCCCCTCACCAGGACGGACCCCTCAGCCCTCGCCGCGGGCCTCGTCTCCTGCCTCTGACGCACACCGTGGTGGCAGGTGGCCCTCCCGCCTCGTCACCATCTCCCAAAGCTGCAGGTTACCCACAGAGTGACTTGGGGTGAGCAGCAGACAGAACCTGGGACAGTTCCTGCTGACCCCCGTGGGACCTTGGGCGAGTCTTGATCTCCCCACGTTCTCAGTTTCCTCACCTGTTAAATGGCGATGCGGGGAGCTGGCCTGCTGGCCTCAGTTTCCTCACCTGTTAAATGGGGATGCTGGGGAGCTGGCCTGCTGACCTCAGTTTCCTCACCTGTTAAATGGGGATGCTGGGGAGCTGGCCTGCTGGCCTCAGTTTCCTCACCTGTTAAATGGGGATGCTGGGGAGCTGGCCTGCTGGCCTCAGTTTCCTCACCTGTTAAATGGGGATGCTGACCTCAGTTTCCTCACCTGTTAAATGGGGATGCGGGGAGCTGGCCTGCTGACCTCAGTTTCCTCACCTGTTAAATGGGGATGCGGGGAGCTGGCCTGCTGACCTCAGTTTCCTCACCTGTTAAATGGGGATGCGGGAAGCTGGCCTGCTGACCTCAGTTTCCTCACCTGTTAAATGGGGATGCGGGGAGCTGGCCTGCTGACCTCAGTTTCCTCACCTGTTAAATGGGGATGCTGGGGAGCTGGCCTGCTGACCTCAGTTTCCTCACCTGTTAAATGGGGATGCTGGGGCTGTCGGGAGGATCAAATGAGGCAAAGGCTTCGTGTGGCTTTGAGAGGCTGGGGGACGTCGTACAAACGTAAGGCGTTAATGACAGCAGCCTCGTACAAAGGAAGTGGCTTGAGACCTCCGTCTCATGTTCCCACCCAGCAAGCATGCCAGGGCCGCTTCGCGGGGCGGTGGGGGAGGGGAGGAATGCCAAAGCAAGGTCCCGGGGAGTCCCTGTTCACTGAGACTCGAGTGGCCAGCTCAGTAGCGCTGGTCCGTGCCCGCAGGCAGCCGGGTACCGTGACCCTGCCCTCCGCAGCCCGCAGCACCGCAGTGTAACTGCTGTTCCCTCAGGGCCCCAGGAGGGGGTGGGGAGCAGGGCCTGGGCAAGCACAGACTTCTAGACAGCGGGGGGTGGGGGTTGGGGGGGACTGACCCCCCCTGAGGAGCTTCCTCGCCCCAGCAGATTCCTCTCCAAGACTGGGGTCCCCAGGAGAAGAGGGTACGGGGCGGGGGGGCACATTGAGGAGCCGCTCCGCCCCCAGTCTTCCAGCTCAGAGAGGAAGCCCTGGGCGTCAACGAGATGCACAGAATCGACGCCGTCCGTCCGTTGTCGCCACCAGAGCTTCTCTGACGCGGTCGCCTTCCTCCGAAAGGTCCCCGCTTCCCTCGGCCTGGCCTCCCAGGCCCGTAGCGAGGGGCACGCGCGTCCGTCCCAGATCCCACCCGCTGACCGCTCTCGAGAATCCCTCCCGGGACCGCGGCAAGCGTGAGCCTTGTAGTGCCCCGTGTCAACTGAGCTGCGTCCTGTGCGCTGGCCGGGGGCTGAGTCCGGCGCGGGCCACGTCCCCGCGTCCGTACTGGAGTCCCGTGATGCTGGCGCAGCGGGAGTCACAGACCTCCGTTTCCCAGGGGAGGAAACCGAGGATGCCCCCCCCCCCCCACCTGACCTCCAGTGCCTGGGGAGGTCCTGGCACCCACAGGCACCCACGGGCGTGTGCCTCCCCCACCTCGCCTGCCGGGGCACCTGTGCGGAGGCTCCCAGCCCCGTGCTATCAGTTACTTTAGCAATCGATGCTACTGACACCGCCGCCACGAGAGAAAGCCACCAGAGCTGTTCTTCCAACGCGTTACACTCAGAGCTGAACTACCCCCTTTTTATGGACACCCCGGCACATAAAGGTGAGGTACGCCGCTTTCCGGGGGAGCTCTGAACCCCAGGCTGAGAGCGGGAGCAGCTTAAGGATAACGGGGAGGGAGGGGGTTGTCTGTCCTGTGAGCCAGGAGGCCGGGTCGGTCAGAACCGCGTGTGGGGAAGAACGGCCCCTCGCTGCCCCCCAGAGGAAGGAGGCGGGGGACGGTGGGTTCCACAGAAAGGCCAGGGTGCTTCGGGGCCTCAGCGGTTCTGCCCAGAACATTCTCCTTCTCCCTGTACCGCCCCCCCCGCATGCACGCTGAGATCAGGGGAGTGCTGGGTCAGACAGGCCGCGGGGGCCATTGTGTGCAGGGGGCTGAGACGTGGGGTGGCTGAGGTCGTCGGGTGGAGGGCACCGTGGACCGGGCCCGGGAAACAAGACGGAGGGGGGGGGGGTGTCGGAGCGGTTCTGGTGGGCGGGGCCTCCGGGCAAGGGAGGGGCCGTCCCTGTGAGGTGCTGTCCGTCAGGCCCGGGGTCGCCTTTGGCCACCAGGAGTCCGTCCAGGCTGTAGCAGGTGGCAGTGCTGCATCCGTGTTTGTGGCCGAGCCCCGCCCGCCACGCGGGGACCACGTGGTGTGTGCCCTCCTCTGTGGGTGGGCGTGCGGGCTGCTTCCGCCTTTGGGCTTGGCTGTGTGTGCGGCCCCGAGCATGCGGCTGCTTATTTCCCGGGGGGCTGCTCCCCTCGTCGGGGCCCCTGAGCGCCCGCCCCTGCCGGTGTGGGGGTTGGGGGGTGGGGATTGACCAGTGGAAGCCGGTGCCTATCTCCTTAAGCGCAGGGCCACTTGCCGATGGCAATGCCCAAATAGGGCAGTTAAACGGCAATCACCAGTGTGAGTCCGCCCAGCAGGTCCCCCACGGAGGTCACTGGGCAGGGCCGGGCTGAGCCAGGTGCTCGGCCACGCGGGCGCCCGGGTGCCCGGGCCCCTGGAGAAGCCTCGTCACCCCCACCCCCGCCCCGCCAGGCCATTCGCATCCCCGCACGGAGCAGCCCAGGCTGGGCGGTGGGGACTCGGTCCCTAAGGCCACACGGTGGGTCAGCGCCGGGGGCTGGACCGGTCAGCCTGGCTGCAAAGCTCTGCTCCTTCTGCCCCCCCCCGCCCCCCACCGATACACACACAGCCTGGCCTGGTTCCTGCTCTGTGCCGGTCTCAGGGCGGGAGAGGGAAGCCGGGATCAGCAGGGACGGACCCTGGAGCCCAGCGGCCCATGGCTCTGACCTCGGGGGTGACCCTGTCTCATCCGGGACGCGTGACCGCCACAGGCCCTGACGCTGGGTCTGTGTTTGCGGCCAGGCTCCTCCACACGAGAGTCCGCCAGTCCGCGTGCCCTGAGCTGGGGGGTCCCGCCCTCCCCAGGGGTGCCCTCGGGTGGCTTGGACAGAACCCCGGAGCCTGCAGGGGTCGCCGCGCCCTGAGCTTCCGGGGCAGCGTCGTGAGAGTCCTGCCCGGGGCGGCAGGGCCCGCAGGCTGCCATGCGGGCAGTGCCAGGGCTTCTGATTTGCACACGGTGTCCCCCGAGCCCAGAAACAGGTGTGTCCATGTGGCCGCCCACTGTGCCCCCCAGGCAGCGCCCTTCCAGCCACCGCCTGCCACCCCCGCCCCCCCGCCCCAGACAGGACCCTCCTGTCTTTGCCCCCTGACAGGGGTCTGTCCGAGCCCCTGCACGGGCAGCCTGTCAGGTCCCCGCCCCACCAGCCCATGTGCTCAGGAGAGAGGGCCCAGGCAGCCGTCCCCTCCGAGGCAGACCCCACCCCGTCATTCTGACCAGAGACGGGGCTGCGCGTGGTTGACAGCGATTCGGGGAGCTGGGTGCTGGAACAGCTTCTGGTCTCTACATTAGTCATGAGGCGGATCCCACCAGCACAACTGGAACCTCGCTGATGGTTATTCACGAGCCGGGACGCGTATTAACCCGGTTGTATTAAATATTAAACCGAAGTGCGATGCTTGTATCTGTGTTTACAGCTCACGGTGCAGAGTGAGCCCCAGCGGCCCCACCCCGACCGAGTCCTCGAGGCCTCAGAGGGTGTGGGATCTGGACAGTGCGGGGGGCGGGGGGGACCAGGCTGAAACCCAGGGGCCTCGAGCCGGCCAGCAGCCCCCAAGAGCCAGCGGGCAGTGCCCGGAGGGCAGGGACAGGCCACTCCGTGGCAGGAGGTGGCTCTCTCTACCCCAGGGGGCTGGGGGCCCCTGCAGCCCCCCTCTGTCAGGAGATGGGGACAGAGTAGGGGACGGAGCTGGGATGGTGTGAACCCCATTTCCCCGCAGACAGTGGCCTCCCCACAGCCCAGGGTCGGGCTCCACACAGAAGCAGATCAGGTGACAGAATCGGCGGTGGCAGCCGCGCTGAGCTGTGCAAAGCCCCGAGGAATCCACTTCCCGATGCCCGGAAGGCTGAGCATGCTTCCCAGCAGGGGGCCTTCCCGGAGAGGCCCTGGGGTGCAGGGAGGCGGCACGGAGGCCCCACCGCACGCCCAGCTCCCGGGACGCGGGCAGGGATGCCTGCGCAGAGGGAACCGCTGATGATCATTCCAGCCTCGTGCGGTTTCAAGCAAGCGTGGCCGTGGCTGTGGCCGTGGCCGTGGCCTGGGAGCCGAGGTCACCGATGGCAAGTCAGGGTCGGAGGTGGGGGGAGCAGAGAGGGTGTCACACAGCCCATGGAGAGGGAGCAGGGGTGTTGAGGGCGGCAGCCCTGGGTGGGGCTCACTGAGCATGGGGTGGGGGGCGGGGCAGGCTTGGCGGCCAGGCCCCGGGAAGCCGTTGCCAGGCTGCCTGTGGGATCCCAGCCCAGGGGCCTCCGGGATGGGCGCGGACTCACCTTCTGGAATGAGCTCGTGGAAAACAGCGGGACCTTGAAAGGGATTCGGAAAGGTGAGCCCTTTCTGGAAATTGGAAAGTCGCTGACATGGCCTCCGGGCGGGGGGGGAGGGGCTGGAAGTCACAGCCCGAGTGCCAGGGGTAATGAGGTCCGACGGCTCCTGCGTCCGCGAGGAAGCGGGCCCTGGGACGCGCCGAGCGCTCGGCACAGTTATTCCCAGGAGGCGCCCCGGCCGCCGTGGGCATCGCTCACCTGCAGCTCCAGCGGCCTTTGATGAGTCCTTCCCTTGAGACCTGGCAGCGGAGGGGACGGGAGGGAGGACGGTCTCGCGGGGGGTTAACCCCTCGTTAACGGCGAGGCTCTGAGTCCCGGGCCGGCTGTTCCCAGAACCACCTGCAGACGGTTAGTAGCTGTGACCCCGGGCCCTTTGGGGAGGAAACGGCCCCTCAGTTAGAAGACCTCACAGCTCCCCGGGGCCCGCGTGGCCGGGAGGGTTCCTGCAGGCAAGGGCAGCGGTTTTGCTGCTGGAATTGTCGCTCTGCTCCTTCCCGTACTGCTCCTTCCCGTACTGCTCCTTCCCGTACCGCTCCTTCCCGTACCGCTCCTTCCCATACTGCTCCTTCCCGTACTGCTCCTTCCCGTACTGCTCCTTCCCATACTGTACTGCTCCTTCCCGTACTGCTCCTTCCCGTACTGCTGCTTCCGGTACTGCTGCTTCCCGTACTGCTGCTTCCCGTACTTGTCCTTCCCGTACTGCTCCTTCCCGTACTGCTCCTTCCCGTACCGCTCCTTCCCGTACTGCTGCTTCCGGTACTGCTGCTTCCCGTACTGCTGCTTCCCGTACTTGTCCTTCCCGTACTGCTCCTTCCCATACTGCTCCTTCCCGTACTGCTCCTTCCCATACTGTACTGCTCCTTCCCGTACTGCTCCTTCCCGTACCGCTCCTTCCCGTACTGCTGCTTCCCGTACCGCTCCTTCCCGTACTGCTCCTTCCCGTACTGCTCCTTCCCGTACCGCTCCTTCCCGTACCGCTGCTTCCCGTACTGCTCCTTCCCGTACTGCTGCTTCCCGTACTGCTGCTTCCCGTACTGCTGCTTCCCGTACTGCTCCTTCCCATACTGCTGCTTCCGGTACTGCTGCTTCCCGTACTGCTCCTTCCTGTACTGCTCCTTCCCGTACTGCTCCTTCCCGTACTGCTCCTTCCTGTACTGCTCCTTCCCGTACTGCTCCTTCCCGTACTGCTCCTTCCCGTACTGCTGCTTCCCGTACTGCTGCTTCCCGTACTTGTCCTTCCCGTACTGCTCCTTCCCATACTGTACTGCTCCTTCCCGTACTGTACTGCTCCTTCCCGTACTGCTGCTTCCCGTACTGCTCCTTCCCATACTGCTGCTTCCCGTACTGTACTGCTGCTTCCCGTACCGCTCCTTCCCGTACCGCTCCTTCCCGTACCGCTCCTTCCCGTACCGCTGCTTCCCGTACCGCTCCTTCCCGTACTGCTGCTTCCCGTACTGTACTGCTGCTTCCCGTACTGCTCCTTCCCGTACTGCTCCTTCCCGTACCGCTCCTTCCCGTACCGCTGCTTCCCGTACCGCTCCTTCCCGTACTGCTGCTTCCCGTACTGTACTGCTGCTTCCCGTACTTGTCCTTCCCGTACTGCTCCTTCCCATACTGTACTGCTCCTTCCCGTACTGTACTGCTCCTTCCCGTACTGCTGCTTCCCGTACTGCTCTTTCCCATACTGCTGCTTCCCGTACTGTACTGCTGCTTCCCGTACCGCTGCTTCCCGTACCGCTCCTTCCCGTACCGCTCCTTCCCGTACTGCTGCTTCCCGTACTGTACTGCTGCTTCCCGTACCGCTCCTTCCCGTACCGCTCCTTCCCGTACCGCTGCTTCCTGTACCGCTCCTTCCCGTACTGCTGCTTCCCGTACTGTACTGCTGCTTCCCGTACCGCTCCTTCCCGTACCGCTGCTTCCCGTACCGCTGCTTCCCGTACCGCTCCTTCCCGTACCGCTCCTTCCCGTACCGCTGCTTCCCGTACCGCTCCTTCCCGTACCGCTGCTTCCCGTACCGCTGCTTCCCGTACCGCTCCTTCCCGTACCGCTCCTTCCCGTACTGCTGCTTCCCGTACTGCTCCTTCCCGTACTGTACTGCTGCTTCCCGTACTGCTCCTTCCCGTACCGCTCCTTCCCGTACCGCTCCTTCCCGTACCGCTGCTTCCCGTACCGCTCCTTCCCGTACCGCTGCTTCCCGTACCGCTCCTTCCCGTACCGCTGCTTCCCGTACTGCTCCTTCCCGTACTGCTGCTTTCCGGACGGGTTCGCTGCGGTTCTTCGTTTGTTTGTTTGAATGGATTTTTGTGCACTTCAGAGAGGAAGGGAGAGGGAGAGAGAAACATCCATGGTGAGAGAGCATCATTCATCAGCGGCCTCCTGCACGCCCCCCCCGGGGATCGGTGAGCCCACAACCCGGGCACATGCCCTGACCGGGAATCACACCGTGACCTCCCAGGTCACAGGTCGACGCTCCACCCCTGAGCCACGCCGGCCGGGCTCGCCGCTGTTTTTAATGGTTGCGCTGATCTGCCTTCTCCTGGACCAGGGTACCCTAGGGCAGCGGTGACAACCGGGCCCGAACCGTACGCGGGGCCCACCCGGATTCGCTGAGGCCGGGGAGGAGGACCCAGGACCGGCGGGCGAGCTGGGGAAGGCACGTGGAGAAGGAGCCCTCGCCAGGCTTAAGCTCCAGGCCAGATGGTGCGTGTGAGGTGGCTGACACGAAATCCCCCCAGCTCTGGGGACCAGAAGTCTGGGACCAAGTGAGGGCAGGACCGCGCCCCCACCCAGGTCTGGGAGGGGTCCTCCCTGCCTCTTCCAGGTTCCGGGGCCCCGGGCGCTCGGGGGTTTGTGGCTCCGTCTCTCCAGTCTCCGCCTGTGTCTGTCTTCACTCGGCCTTTTCTCGGCGTCTCTTCCCTCTCCCTCCCCCCTCCCTCCCCTCTCCCTCCCCTCTCCCTCCCCCCTCCCTCCCCTCTCCCTCCCCTCTCCCTCCCCCCTCCCTCCCCTCTCCCTCCCCTCTCCCTCCCCCCTCCCTCCCCTCTCCCTCCCCTCTCCCTCCCCCCTCCCTCCCCCTCCCTCCCCTCTCCCTCCAGGACGCATGTCATTGGATGCAGGGCCCAGCCAGACCCAGGATGGCCTCCTGTCAGGGCCCCTAGTTGCATTGCATCTGCAAAGACTCTCTCCCTGCGAGGTCCCGGGTGCAGGTTCTGGGCTTGGGCCTTGGACGCATTTTGTGGGGAGCACCTGGCACCCCACCGCAGGGTGCGTGGGTGCATCCACCCACTACACGGGGTTCTACCGTGTGCCGGGCGCCATTCTAGACGTGGTGACAGCGGGGAACGTCTCAGGCCCCGGGGCTTTGGTTCCGGCAGGGGAGGCGGCATTGGCATCTGTGGTCTGCCTCCCGCGGGCCTCCCCTGCGCTGCCTGGAGAGGAGGGGGGGCTCACCAAGGCTCAGAGCAGCCCCTGCCGCCGGCGTCGGTGTGGGATTCTCCGCCAGGCGCGGGGCCCGCCGCAAAGAGGTAACACCGACCGGGAAGAGAGGGCGCCGCATCGGCAGAAAGCTGCCCGCGTGCCTTTCGGCGCTCCGAGCAAATGGCATGAATTGGAAGAGCTCCGGAGCTGACCAAGCGCCTATAAAACCCCACGTCCCCGCGGAGTGCCCCTGAACCGGGCCGGCCCCCCTCCTCGCGCTGAGCCGGGAGAGAAAGCCACGGGAAAGCCCGCGTGGCTGCCGTCCTCGTCCAGCCCGGATGTCTGCAGAGCTGCACGCCTCCCTGAGCCGCGGGGCCCGGGAGGAAGCCGCCAGGGACAGCCCGCGAGAGCCTCATCAGCCCCGGGCAGGGCACCCGCTCAGCCAGGTGGCAGCCACCGGAGCGGACGAGGGCCCGTTCTCGGGGCATGGCCACTGATGCCTCCCGGTGCCGCCTTCCTGCCCGATCCTCGGTGCAGCCGCTGTCCGCGGCCTCCGCAGCCGGGACCCTGGAAGGCCAGGAGGAGGAGGAACTCGGGCGCTTTCCGTCCCGTGGGAGTGCCAGTTCCGCTGTCGCAGGGCCGGCCTGGCCCCTCCCGTGGCCCCGTGGGCACGTCGGTTGCTCCGGAATGCAACGAGGACCCAGGGGTCCCCCCCGGTGAGCGGCGGCGTGCTGACCCCACTTAGGGTCCTGCTCCACTCGCCGTGTGATTCATGGAGATCTTTCCATGGCTCCCCCTTCAGGGCGGGGCGAGGCGGGACTCAGAGAAACGCACTCGTCCTGTGAGCCCCGCGGCCGGGACCGGGGGGAGGCCGTGTCCCTGGGCCGGGGGGTCTGCGGGTGTGGGTCGTGGCGGCTCCCCGCGCCGGGAGCAGGGGGCCTCGGGGCCAGGAACGGCCGAGATGTACCCTGAGAATGAACCTGTGATGCCAACCAGAACTCTGGCCCCCTGGCTTTCCTTCTCCGCCGGCATCTGTCCCCCGGGAGGGCACGGGACGTGAGCCGGCTCCAGCTGACCGCACCGCAGGCCCAGGGCGCTGGGACCCAGCCTCTCGGGGCCAGGGCCGCCCACTGAGAGCCTGCTTGGGCCTGCAGCCCACGTGCCAAGCGAGGGCGAGCCCCTAGTTCCAGTTCCTGCTCGGCAGCTCCATCCAGAGGCCTCATCTGGCTCTGCTCTCAGGCCTGGTCAGCTTCTCAGAGTGGACCCCCCTGCCACCCTGGGTACTGGTGGTCCAGGGAGGGTGACAGGGTCTCACCTGCTGGCTCTGGTCTCAGCCTCTGGCCCTCCCACGCAGCCAGCGCTGAGGTCGGGGAACCCCTGGCTCCGGCCACCGCCTCAGCCGCTCGCTCGGCAGCTCTCTGGCCGAAGCGCTGCGGGTGGCCCAGCGCTGCCCCACTCGGAAGGCCTCTCTCCTAAGCTGGTGACCACTTAGGCCCCGGCCCTGTGGCCCCTTGGCCCTGGCGTGGGCGGCTGCACGGGCAGAGCTGGCGGCATGAGCAGGCCGGGGCAGCTCAGACTGACAGGTGTGGAGCCGGAGCCATGGCTCTGGGTTCCCATGACCGTCCACTGCCAGGGCGTCCACACCCTCGGGCGGTGCCACTCGTGTCATCTCCCAGGGGCACCGGGGCTGGGTGGCCAGATCACCCGGCTCAGTGCAGAGCCCGGATCCTGCTTCTCCTCGGCTCTCAGGAGCCGTGTCTGCAGGGAGCTCACACCTCCCTGCTCTGCCCCCTCCAAGTCCTCCTGAGTCTACTGAGTGCTTCCCTTCCAGGTTGCCCAGCAGCCTCTCTCCTGGGCCCTAAAAGTCCTCCCCCACCCCCACCCCCACCCCCACCCCCACGCATCGCCTGCCAGATGAGGCGGATCTGCACCGTGTCTGCTTCTCAGAAAAACAGGAGAGGCTCTTTCCAGGCGATGACCCTCCACCTGCTGGGACCTTTCCCATGAGCCTCTGTTCCGGGCAGCGGCCCTGGCCCGGGGCGGGGGGCGGGGGGCTGGGCACCCGGAACATCTCACCACACAGAACAGCTCACCACACAGGTCCTGCGGGGCAGACTCCGCTCGGGACGGGCGCCGGGCAGTGTTCCGGGAAGGTCTGCGCAGGAAGTGGCCTTGGCACCGCACGGGCCCGGCTCCGCCCGCACAGCCTGAGCTGATGAGGAAGGAGGGTTGTGACGTTTCTGGTTTGGAGCAGTGACTTGTGGGTTGGAATGCAAAGCCAGCTGCAGCCACTAGGAAGAGTGGTCACCCAAGTTCTGTGCTGGGGGCAGGAGGGCTGGGGACGTGGGGGCATGGGGGCCGGGGGCACGGGGGCCGGGGGCTGTGCTTGCAGGGCACATCTTTGGATGTGGCCTGGAGTGGCGGCTCCCTCCTTCCCAGCAGGTGGGCTGTGTGCCCGGCAGCCCGGTCAGGTGCGGGGTACCGGGTGCCAGCCGCTGGCTCAGGACTCACACTCAAGACAGTCAAGGTCTTCGGAGGCCCGAGGACAGCCGGGCGCCCAGGGTTGGCGACAGCGCCCAAGCCTGCATCTCGGCTTCCTGGGGACTCCCCCTCGCAGCGGAAGGGGGCACGCCAACCGGCGGGCTCACGGGGTGGCGTCGGGGGCGCCCCACTTCCTCACGGCCAGCTGGACGACAGAGCGGAGTGTGTGGGCTCCCCACCCTTCTCCCACCCCCATAACACCTCTTTCTCTTTCTTAGAAGGAAGGGGGAGGTGAGAGCACCCCCCCCCACACACACACACACACAGCCTCGGCCCTGCTATTAGCATTAGGGCTGGGGCGGGTCGGGGTAACTGGAGCAGGTTTGCAATTAGTTCTCCAAGTGCTGATCTCATTAAAGTAAATGAATTATTGATTTGGTGACACTCCGGCTTTTAGCGAGTGGCGCGGTGCCATCCGGCCTCGGCGCGGGGAGCAGTGGCCGCCCAGCATGGCGCTCGGTGTAGGGTGGCACTGTGCTTTGTTCTGCTGTCTCCTCCGCGCTGTTCAGCTTTGGAATGAAAGTGGACTCGCATGAGGCCGGTTTACAGGAACGGAGGCCCCGGAGGCCGTGCTCGCCTTGCGCACGAAGGAGCTGAGCCCACAGCCTCTGACCTCCCGGGCGGCGGGGCTGGGGAGGGGGTCCCTGGCTGGGACCACAGGTGCGGGCCCGCCAGCCCCCTTCTCTGGACCATGGACGGTCCTGGCATTGGAAGCTGCTCCCCAAGTTCCTAGAGGACAGCGACTGGGAGTTTGCGGGGTGTCGGGACCTCAGCCCCCGAGGCTGCTGGGACGGTAGCTGAGCCCGTCCCCAGCGCTGGCAGGCGGAGGGTGCGGGCGCCCCGGCCCAAAGCAGAGATGAAAGTCAGGGCCTTGGTTTGGACTCTGCATCAGTCCCAGCGGCTCCACTGTCCCCCCCTCCACTCACCCCCCCCCCCCGCCCGGGGTGTCCGGCAGGGGCTTCCTCTCCCGGGGTTCTCTGGGGGAGGTCAAGGAGGGGAGGGAGACACCCAGCCCGCCCGCCTACGAGCCTCCAGTGCCCTGGGGTGGAAGCGGCCAGGCTGGTGCTGGCTGCTGAGCCCACTGGGCCGCCCTGCAGATGCTGAGTCAGCGTCTTCCTGCCTTCCCGGGAGATGCACCGCCCAGGGAGAGGGAGTGCCCATCAGAGGCCGCGGCTCTGCCAGCCTCAGCTTCTGGCCGCCTCTCCCCTCTCCCCGGGGCCACGGGAACACACCTCGCCCCACGCGCAGCTGGGGACAGCACCCTGGTGGGGAGATGGGGCCTGGCGTGCCCCGTGAGGTTACGACTTTGTACGACTGTCACAGGACAGATGTTGGAGTGCCCATGTGTCACTCAAAGTGTCATGGTGTCGGGCTACTGGCGGGGCGGGGCCTTACATCGGGTCTGGGCACCGTCCCCCCTGACCCCCCCCAATTGGGCTGCTTCGTCCTCCTTTCGCCCCGCCCTCAACCATACTGTCACCCGGCAGCCCGCTTCCTCTCCTGGGGCAGGACCGGGACCAGACTGGCTGGGAGGGTGTGGGCTTGGGCAGGACCCACAGGCAAGTGCTGCTCAGAGGTCCAGGCTCAGGGGATTGGCTAAGGAGGGGAGGGGCAGGCAGGCAGCAGGAGGGGCAGGGGGTCGGCAGAGCCCGTGGTGGGCCCACAGGAAAAGCCGGCGTCCCTCGTCCCGGCTGACGGTCCCTGCTGAGGGCACAGAGCCCTGGGGACACAGGTCCCATCCAAGCCCCACCTGGAGTGACCACAGGGGTGGGTGAGGCCCCAACAGAGAACCTGATTGCCAGGCCCCTCCCACCGGCCCTGGCGCCCAGACACCCCCTTCGTCACCGATGACCGGGAAACAGTGGGGAGCAGGCTCCTTCCCAAGCCCATCCTCGGGGGGCTGCGTGCAGAGAGGACAGAGCGTGGGTCTGGGAATCAGCCAGCCCCACAGGTGAGCTTCCCCCCCACTCACCTGTGGCCTGTGCGGGGCCTGTCCGGGCTCTGTCCGCGAGAGTCCCACCCTGCCTGACGCCGCTGGGGTTATCGAAGGTGCATCCGTGTGTCAGCCATCTGGGACGGGGGCTGGCACATAGTAGGTGCTCAACACACTGCTGGCCACCTCCCACGACTGGCCACACCGCTGGGCCTTCGTGGCGCGGCTCCCTCCCCAGCGGGGCACAGACCCCCAGCCGTGACCTGAAACCCCAGACCCGCCCTCCTCTTGGGTCCCCTCCCCCCCGTGGCGCCTCCCCGGGCCGCACATGACGGAGGCGGCGAACTGCGTCGGCTGTGGCTTTTACAATACGTGTAGGTCTTTGCGATAAAAAGAAATTTCATTTAATTAAAAGCGTTGACATTGTGCCTGGACACCCCGCCAGAGAAAGCAGCTATAAATTAAACATTAAACCTTTAATGGCCCATAAAGAAATATTCGTTTCTGGTTAGGCCTATACTGGACCTGAATGGGTAAAGCGAGGCCTTTTTCCTCGGGGAGGCAGCCTTTCTCCACCTCCGCCGACCATCTCGTGAAGGGGCTGTAAGGAGAAGTGAGGCGCCTCCGGGCTCCC
The DNA here is from genome assembly GCA_026230045.1 of Corynorhinus townsendii. Classification (NCBI taxonomy): domain Eukaryota; kingdom Metazoa; phylum Chordata; class Mammalia; order Chiroptera; family Vespertilionidae; genus Corynorhinus; species Corynorhinus townsendii. Next base: position 1,656,760 of record JAPDVU010000009.1, read on the forward strand.
CGGCTCTGGGGTGGGGTGTGGGCAGTGGGACGCGGGGAACGGAACGCGGCCGCTCTGCTGCCACCCGTCTTCGGGAAAGGCCTGGGCCAGGACGGGGCGCGTGTCACCCTCCGAGGCGTCGTCAGCCACCGGGTCCTACTGGGCCCGCCCAGGCTTCGGTTTCCACGGTTCCTGGTCGGCACCCGAGGCCTCGCCCCGGAGGCAGAGGCCGGGCCGAGAGCACCTTTGCCGGGAGAGCAGGGGAGACAGCTGACCGAGAGGTGTCAGCGGAGAGAAGGGAGTGGTGCTTCCGGGCGGGAGAGGAAGGGCCGGACCAGGGGATGCTCAGCACGTGCACACCCGTCTCGGCTGTCCACCTCTTTCCCCAAAGAAAGGGCGGGGCCCTGGGCGCCCGAGGCCACGCAGGAGCGCCCCCACGAGCAGCCCTGGCTTCCCCGCCCGCACCCAGGGACAACGCCTCCCATCGGTGCGGCCTGTGCAAAGGGCTCCCGAGCCCGGAACACAGCGCCCACTCACTGCGCAGGAGGCGCTCTCGTCGCCCGCCCTCCCTGCCCGACGGGGTGAGTGGTCCAAGTGTCAGGCTGAGGCCTCCTCCCGTTTGGTCCTCACAAGGGCACCGCGCGGGAAGTACGGTCATCCCCCCACTTTGCAGACGAGGAAACGGAGGCACTCGTAGGGTGAGGAGCTCGCCGAGGCCTTAAGGACCGTGCCAGCGGGGCCGGGCGGTGGGCGAACCCCCAGGTGAGCGTCCTGCGCAGCCGGTGCCCCGTTCCTGGAAGAGGAGGGGAAAGCCCTGCGTGGCGTTCCTCGGGGTGCGGTGATTTTCCAGGGACCACAGGGCACACAGGCGCCAGGCGGGGCGCCCCCACCGTCCGGGGGTGCCCCCACCGTCCCGGGGTGCTCCTGGGACCCCCGCCGGCTCCGGGCACTCGGCAGGCCACTCTCGGAGCCGGGCTCCCGGCCCTCCGCTGTGAGCTGTGCTCTGTGGGGAGGTGGGGGGGGCGGGTTATGAATGTCTCCGAGGCCTGAGCAGTGCGGTTTCTTAGGGGTTTGCTCAGGAGATGAGATCGCGCCGTTTCCCAGAGGAGGAAGGCCATGTCGGAATTACCGACGGGCAAACGTGCTCATCTCAGGAGCCGGAGCCCGGGTCGTCTGCGTGCCGCGCGTGTGCGTGTGCCCTGCTGTCGGTCCCTCAGCTGCCTGCCCCCCTCCCCGCCCCCACGGTGCTGCTCCCAGCCACGGCGGGCAGTGCCCGCACGGCGTTCCCCAGCCCCGCCCGCTTCTGCCCCGGGGCCGCGTTCCCCTCCCCGGCCTGGCCCTCTGCGCCAGGCCGTCCGACTTGGCCTGTTCAGGGGCACCCTCCAGGGCACGGGGGGGGGGAAGGTGGGGGGGGTCCCGAGGCCCAGGGCAGGGAACGCTGCGGCTGTGGCTCTGAGCACCGCCGGGCTGCCTCTCGGACTCGGGCAGCGGCTTTTAAAGAAACGGAAGGGCCGGCCGCCAAGACGCCGCCGCCAAGGGGAGCTGGACGGCTGCCCAGAGCCGGCCACCAGCGGCTCCGTTTCAGCTGAGTGTGGAGGAGAACGCCGCGGGCGGGCGGGCGGGCGGCTCCACGGGGACCGCTCGGCGGGCCGCGGCCCTGTGGTGTGCACCCGAAAGAACGGCCTCCTCAGCGCAATCCGACACCCGCGCCGCGGAGACGGCCTGCCACCCGGAGGCGAGGCGGCTGGCGGTCAAAGGGGTCCCTGTGGTGGCCGCGAGGGGGCAGGACCCGCCGTGCCCCTCCCGCCTGGACACGATACACGTGTGTCGCGTGAATGACGAACTGTGACACCGGGAGCTGTACCGCCCGGGGCTCTCCTGGGGGTGGGGTGGTCACAGCCTGGGGAGCAGCGTGACGAGACTGGCTGGGTGGCTTGTGCCCACCCCGTTCCAGAGGCGGGTGGATCCGTGTCCATCACCACATGAAGTAAGAGGGCAGTGGGTCAACAGACAGACGCGGAGACCAGAGAGCCGAGGGTGGGGGGAGGGGGCGGGGGGCAGGGGGGGAAGGAGCTGGGACACAGCCCCGGGCGGCCAGGAGCCGTTCTCCTGACCTCGCTGACTGGTGGTGGCCGAGGCTGACGGGGACACTGCCCATGAGCTGGTCCTCATGGTCTTCCAAGCTGGCTGGGCACCCCGGGAGCAAGTGCTCTCGGGAGGGGTCCGGGACCCGTGTTCCCGCCGGCTCTTCTGTTTGACCCCATAAGGACGGTGGGGCCGTGAGTCACTGAGGGGATCGTGGCCGTGAGGGGTGATCGGGTACGAGTGGGCGGGCGGTTGCCAGCTCTGGGCGGTGCCGAGGTCGCCTGGCATTGGGGTTCCGGGGCCAGACCCTCCCTGTGCTGAGAGGAAGCCATGGCCGGGGAGAGAGCCTAGGACAGTGGGCGAAGGAGGGGGCCAGGGGTGGGGAGAGACAGGGACAGGGCAGGAGGCGTGCCACCCGCATCCTGGGACGGCGGCCCTCCCTCCCTCCTGCCCGCCCGCCGCCCGCCCGGGGTGAGGAGGGCGAGTCGGAGGCAGACTGCTCCGTCCGGCCCCGCCCGCAGGCCGCAGTGGGCTGCTGGTCGCTCACCAGGCTGCGAGGATTGAGTTCAGTGCGGCTAAACTGAACTGAGTCGGGAGGAGAAGTCACTTTAAGAAGAGAAACAAGGAAAATACCCAAACCAGCGAAGGTGGTGATGGAGGCGGGCGGGCGGGGGGCGGGGAGGTATCTTACGAGCTCCCTGCGGTGCCTGGCGCCGACTCTGACGCGCACACAGGTCTGGGCGCTAACGGTCCGCCTGCTGGCTCCATGTCTCCCCCCACCCGGGTGAGGGTGCCCTGCCGTGGGCGCTGCCCGGGACCCCGGCTGCCCCGGGGCTGAGGCGCCCTGGCTTCCCCGTCACCGGCCTCAGTGTTTCCACCTGGGAAGTGGGGTCATCAGAAGGGTGCCCCCCTGGACGGGGTGGGCGAAGGGAGGGGTGTGTGCGACCCGTGACGGGGTGACCAGCTCTCGGAGGCAACGGCGATGATGACAATGACTGATTGGTCTGCGTCTCAGGCGAGAGGCCCGTCTGACGGCCTTTCGACTCCGGAGGGTTTCGCCTGCCGTTATCTGGTTTGTGAAGAGGGGGAAACCGCGGGGCGCTGAGAAGGTTCTGGAGCCCGATGGAGGCGGCGGCTGCTCCGCCTTGTGAATGTGCTCACGGCCGCTGAACGCACACGGTAAAATGGTGACAGTGGCTCCGGCCCGGTGGCTCAGTGGACAGAGCGTCGGCCCCGGACTGAAGGGTCCTGGGTTTGATTCCGGTCAAGGGCAGGTACCTCGGTCGCAGGCTCGATCGCCGGCCCCATCAGGGCACGTGTGGGAGGCAGCCAGTCGCCGTGTCCTCTCACATCGATGTCTCTCTCATCTCTGCCCTCCCCCCACGCTCCCTAAGAACCCACAGAGAAGTGTCCTCGGTGAGGAGTCACCAATAAAAATAAAGGGTTAAAGTGGTGAGTCTTATGTTCTGTGTGCTTTACTACCGTAAAGACATGCGCCACACGTGTGCACATAACGCCATGAAACGTGTTAGTAAAATAAACAAGGAAATTTACTCCACAACACACCCCACACCCCACACACACCTCCACCCCACACCCCCCCACACCCCCACACCCCACACCCCCCCCACTCCCCACACCCCACACCCCACACCCCACACCCCCCCACACCCCCACACTCCCCCACACCCCACACTCCCCATACACACCCACACCCCACACTCCACACACACCTCCAACCCCCCACACACACCCCACTCCCCCACACACCCCCACACCCCACACCCCACACCCCACACTCCCCCCACACCCCCACCCCCCACACCCCCACACCCCACACCCCCCCACACCCCACACCCTACACCCCACACTCCCCCACACCCCCACCCCCCACACCCCCACACCCCACACCCCCCCACACCCCCACACCCCCCCACACCCCCACACTCCCCCACACCCCACACTCCCCCACACCCCACACCCCCCCACACCCCACACTCCCCCACACCCCACACCCCCCCACACCCCACACTCCCCCACACCCCACACTCCCCCACACCCCACACTCCCCCACACCCCACAGCCCCCCACACCCCACACTCCCCCACACCCCACACCCCCCCACACCCCACACCCCCCCACACCCCACACTCCCCCACACCCCACACTCCCCCACACCCCACACTCCACACACACCTCCAACCCCCCACACACACCCCACTCCCCCACACCCCCCCACACCCCACACCCCACACCCCACACTCCCCCACACCCCCACCCCCCACACCCCCACACCCCACACCCCCCCACACCCCACACCCCACACTCCCCCACACCCCCACCCCCCACACCCCCACACCCCACACCCCCCCCACACCCCCACACCCCACACCCCCCCACTCCCCCACACCCCCCACACCCCACACCCCCCCACACCCCACACTCCCCCACACCCCACACCCCCCCACACCCCACACTCCCCCACACCCCACACTCCACACCCCACACCCCCCCACACCCCACACCCCCCCACACCCCACACCCCCCCCACACCCCCACACCCCACACCCCCCCACACCCCACACTCCCCCACACCCCACACCCCCCCACACCCCACACCCCCCCACACCCCACACCCCCCCCACACCCCCACACCCCACACCCCCCCACACCCCACACCCCCCCACACCCCACACCCCCCCACACCCCACACCCCCCCACACCCCACACTCCCCCACACCCCACACCCCACACTCCCCCACACCCTACATCTGCCATATCCCCCCCAACAACACACACACAACACACACATACCCCACCCCCACATACATACACAACACCCCACATACATACACACCCCACACTCCCCCATACACACCCCCCCACGCACGCACACACGTCTAATCTCCGAAGTGAAGGGGGGGGGGTGCAGACACAGGTGTGCAGCCCCCACACCAGCTCTGCGCCCCAGGCCGGTGCTGGGCCTCTCCGGCGGGCGGGGCGGGTCCCAGGTGTGAGACGCGGAAGCAGAAGCGGGGTCCCTGGGAGGCTGGCGTCAGCCCTGAGCCACTGGGGGCTGCGCGGGGCCCCAACAGCGCACCGCCGCCCGCCCGCGTTCGGGGGCTGGGAACCTGCCCCGGGAGCAGCACCCGGGGCTGCCGTGGGTGCTGTCAGACCTGGTGACCCCGTCCACGGGCCTTGGCGGGGGGAGGACAGAGGTCCCTTGGTGTTTGGGGCCATGAGAAGGGGGCAGACACAGAGGGAGTGCGTGGGGAGCCCGGGGCCGGGCGGGGGGTCCTTCCTCCTTCGCCTTTGTCTGTCGGGAGCACGGGCTCCAGCCGCGCTCGGTGCACGGGCGGCGGGAGGCTTTGGCCTGGGCAGGCGCCCCCCCACCCCCCGGGGAGAGGCCCCACCCGGCCGACGGGCAGCCACAGCCAGGGCGGCCGGGTGCCGGTAACGCCCTGTCCTCTCGCCCCCTAGCGCCCGCAGCGCCTCGGGACGTGGCTGAATAAAAGGTAACCGACTCTGGGTTTCCTCCTGAACCGTCTTTGACGGGTGAGCCGGTGGATGTCTTGGGAGCTCTTGACAGGGAATGTGGGGTTTCTGGGGGTCCCGTTCGTGGGGGTGCGGGTGGGGGGGAAGGTTGGGCTTGCTGAGCCGCGGAGACCTCTCCTCTTGGTCCCGTGGGCCCGCCCCGCTGTGCTGCCAAGATGCTGGGTCCAGCAGGGCCCGGGGGCCGGAGGGGCCGGCACTGAGCTCACAGCCCGAGCAGCAGGATGGCCTCCTTCCTGGCCCCATCCTTCCTGCTCCGCAGCCCCCCCTTACCCTACTGCCCGCCCCCCCCGCCCCGGCACTCAGCGCTCAGGTGTGCACCCCCGGATGCAGGGCCATCGAGCCCAAGCGCAGCCTGGCTCCCAGGTCCGGCGGGTCCAGGCGGTCAGACTCCCCTCCGTGGCCCGGTCTCTTCGGGGCGGGGTGGGGGTGGGGGTGGGCACGGGCTCTGTCCCCAGGGCTGACCCTCACGGGGACTGGACGTTTCCGACCTGAGCCGTCGGTCCCTGGTTCCTCACAGCCAAGCCGCTGTCTGTCTCTCACAGCTGATCTTCTTAGATTCATTTGGGGCCAAAAAACCTGCCCAAAAGTCACGTGTGTTCGTTTGAACATGGCTAGAAAGCAGCTCAGGCCCGGGGACCCTCTGCTTTTTCAGTTAATGCCCAACTGTGTTCCAAAGAGGTCGCTCCACCTTCTCACGGCCCCACTGGCCGCGTGCGGGACTGCCAGGCTCCGTCCTCGCCGACACCGGCCGCTGCGGACTTTCTGGCTTTAGCCGTCCTGTCGGCGGCGGCGCGTGGCGGTGTCGTCTGCGTTTCCCTGGTGACGAGTTCTGTGGGGCATATTTCACGTGTTGTGTGCTGTCCACACGCCTCTGTGGTGGAGTGTCTGGGCGAATCTCTACCTGCATTCTTTTTTAAAACATATATTTTAAATTTTTATTGATTTTTTTACAGAGGGGAAGGGAGAGGGAGAGGGTTAGAAACATCGATGAGAGAGAAACATCGATCAGTTGCCTCCTGCACGCCCCGCACTGGGGATGTGCCCGCAACCAAGGTCCATGCCCTCGACCGGAATCGAACCCGGGACCTTTCAGTCCGCAGGCCGACGCTCCATCCACGGAACCACACCGGTCGGGGCTCTACCTGCATTCTTTATCGGGTGTTGTTTTTATTGCTGTGCTGTTGAGTTTGGGGCGGGGTTCTTTCTGTACCCCGGATACGAGCCGTCCGTCAGGTGCGGGCTCTGCAGAAATGTCTCCGCTGAACTTCGGACGGACGGCGTCTAGAGGTGAGTGTCTGAAGGTCCGTGTCGGCTCCTGCCAGCTGGGTGTCCGTTTCAGACGCTTCCTTCTCTCTCTCCTTTGGCTTCTGTGTCCCTGCTTCCGTCCGGCGTGCCTTGGCTGGGATGCTGGGCCTGGCCAGGTTTGCCTGCTCGGGCGCTGGCTACTTTTGTTCCTGCAAACGTGCCTGCGCTTTGTTCTGGGAGGAAGTTGCGTGATTCCGTCCTCTCAGAGCGTACACTTAAGGTTTGGTAGTTGAGACCCGGGCCGTGTTTCCTCCCGGTCTGATGACCCCACTGCTACGGCGAGACCCTCTGAGCGTGCCCGTTGCTCCAGGACCCGGGAGGTCCCTGTCCGGCTGGAGTGTGGGTTTCTGAGCCCCTGGACCAGCATGCGACCCGGGACCTGGACCTCCCGGCCCCTGTCGGCTCGCCCACCCTTTGAGAAAGCTGTCGGTTGTCAGGGCGGTTGGCTGTCCGGCTCCGATACGCACGCACGTGGGGGTTCGGGCCAGTGCGTCCCTCAGGCTGTCCCGGTGGCGAGAAGAAGGGTTGGGGGAGGGGAAAATGCCCAAAACACTAACCACCAAAGGTTCACCCAACCCACGGACGTTTCTTCGAAAGCCAGAACTGCATCGCACCGCACGGAAGCCCGCTCCGCGCTCTCAGTTCCGCCCGGGCCTGGGGAGGGTCCCCGCAGCCTGCACACGCCTCTCCTGGGGTCTATGCAGCCGCGGTTTGCACTGAAACACTTAAGCCGGGATTGGAGGAGGCTGAAGCAGAGCCCGTGACACGTGTGTGTGTGCGTGCGTGCATGTGTGCGCGAAAGTATAAAACCTCGGGCCTGTGTATTCCCCCGGGCATTAATTACAGCTGGAGCGGAGGCCTGTCCAGGCGTGTTCCGCTTGGCCAGAGTAATTTATCATCCGGCTTCGGGGAGCGGGAGGCGGGTCACGGTGCAGAGAGCAGGACCCGTGTCTCTCGCACGCTTACTTCCAGCCGCCCCACCTGTTCCGGGGCTGGGGGCAGGGAACAGTATTGCTCACAGCGTGAGCCACGGGCAGAGGGAGAGCTCAGGCAGGGACCAGAGGAGGGCAGCAGTGTGGCCTCGACACCACCGGATCCGCGAGGGACAGAGCCCGCGATGGGAGCGGCGTGTGCCCTGGGCCGGGAGGGAGGAACCGCCGGGTCTCGTCTGGACGTCGGCCTCTGGTGGGGAGACGGGCAGACAGATGTGGATACCTGGCCAGCCTGGCTGCCCACACCTGGTGCCTTTTGGTCCTGAGGCTGGCGGCGGCAGGCCATGGGGGCTGGCACGGCACCGGGGCGGTGGGCTTGATCCCGATGGGTGGCTGAAGGCGGCAGCATTTCCTGTCTGCGGGCATCGGGGCTGACTGGCGAGCTCAGTGTGGGGCCTGTCTCCGTTCCGCACAGACTGAGTGGCCTGCAGACATAAACGTTGGTTGCTCACGGTCTGGAGGTGGGACATCCGGGGTCCGGGTGCCGGTGCGGAAGGTCCTGGGGAGGCCCCCTCCAGCCGCAGACCCCTCCCCGTGTCCTCTAAGGGCTCTAATCCCTTCACGGGGCCCCACCTCTCGACCTCAGGCAACCCGATCCCCTCCCAAGGCCCGGTTCCCGAGGCCGTCACGTTGGGGGTATTTCAACATGTGTATCCTTAGGGACACACTCAGTCCGTAAAACAGTGACCCACAGCTTGGAGGTGCTGTCGCTAACTAGGTGTCGGCCAGGGGGTGTCCCGGCCAGCGGGAGGCAGCCCCCCTGCACCCAGGGGCCGCCCTGAGAAACCAGTGCTGTTTGGCTTGTGTGAGCAGAGGGTCATCCCGGGTGGGGAAGACAGACGCTGGCCCGGGCGGCCCTGGGACGCAGGCTCCCTCTGGAGGCGCCCACCATGCGCCAGGGGACTGTCTCATGATGAGATGTGAGCTGTCTGCCCCGAGGAGGATGGCCTGAGCGGCTGGCGCTATGTCCCGAGGATGGGCCTTCAGGGGACACAGGGGGACCGCTCCATGTGGTCTCAGATGGGCTAAGGCCAGTGAGGGTCCTGGGGGCGGGTTTCGGGGGCCGCCCCAAGAAGGACTTCCCAGCGTGACAGCGGCTGGGGAGGGATGGGCTGCCTGGGCTCTCTCCCATCCCGGGGTCTGTGGAGGGCGCAGGAGGGCCTGGGACTCAGCTCCGGGCGGAGGCAGTCACTGTGGAGGAGGAAGAACCTGCAGGCGCCTCTTTAAATCAGGACGCAGAGCCGGGCAGGTGTGCGGGAGCCGAGCTCAGCCCTCCTCCCCTCCGCCCACCCCCTCTCCTCTGCTGAATTACCGAGAGTGCCGGGGGCTTTGTGGCTGTGCTGGGGGGGCAGTGGGAGAGCCGAGCGGGACCGTGCCGCCGCCCAAGGGGGTCCTTAGGGTCCCCTGCACCCCCCGCGGTGGGGAGCTGCTCCCAGTGGTCCCTCTCCTCCTCCTCGTCCTTATTCTTTCATAACTGCTATTCCATCCGGAGGTCGCTCTGTCCCCTGCACGCCGCATGCCACCCGTCGGCAGGGCAGGCGGGGACTGAATTCCTGGCCGATGTCACCACCTGGCCCGGGTTCAGGGCCACCTCTCCGAGGAGGAAGAGCGGGCGGGGAGCAGGCCTGTGTCACGGGCACCCCAGCCTCGGCCGCCTCCAGGGTGGGCAGTGGGGGGCTTCGTAATTGACGGGCAACAGGCGGAGCGGCCAAAGCAAACCGCCTCCAAATTAGCAGTAATTGCCGCAGAAATGAAGAGCAAACAGGGCTGAGCAGGCTCCCTGTAAATGTTAGGTTCCTGAAAGTTTGCCCTGGGGCCACTGAAGCCGGTTAACCACGAGCTAATATCCTGTCTGTGCATGGAAAAGGCTACTCCTGAGGATTTAGGCCCCTCCTTTCCCAGGGCCTGGGATCCGGGTCCCTGGGTCTCCAGCTGCCTCTCTTCCGGGGCCACCCCTCACCTGCCCAGTGCCTCCCACACTCTCTCCTCAGGTAGACCCTGGCCCCTTCACCTGCCCGCCCCCCCCAGCCTCCATGTTGCTTTTATTAAAAACTAGAGGCCCAGTGCATGAAATTCGTGCATGGGTAGGGTCCCTAGGCCTGGCCGGCGATCAGGGCCAATCTGTGGGGCGAACAGCAGGGTGATTGCCCCCCTCCCTCCCTTCCCTCCCCCCCTCGCGGCCCCCCCCCCCTGCTGGCACCCTCCTTGGCTGGCCTGGGGCCTGCGGGCTGGGGCAGCTCCTGAGTTGAGCATCTGCCCCCTGGTGGTCAGCGCACATCACAGCGACGGGTTGTTCCGCAGTTTGGTCTATTTGCATGTCAGGCTTTTATTCTATAGGATCGTTAAGCAAAGTGTTCATTCATGCCAGCAACACCCGGGCGCCATGTCTGCATGGTGAGGGGCAGTGCTGTCTGAGTGGCATCAGGGCCCTAACCTCAGGGGCATCTCCCCTTGATCGCATTTATGGTGCACCTACCGTGTGCCCAGCTCAGGGGGTGCACAGAGCCCCTCCAGCAGCCCCTGGCACGGCTTTCAGAAACAGCGACGGGGCTGGTCGCTGGGCATTCGGGGCTGGCAGCCATCCGAGTGGGCAGACGCCCTGTCGGAGCTTCCGCGGCATCTGCAGGGCCAGCCCCCGGCAGTGCCAGATGCAAAGTGACGGGGGCAGGGGCACCCAGCTGTGCTCAGGGCGTGGCCAGTGACAGCGACGCAGTGACTCCTGCTCCCTCCCGTCCTTGGGGCACACAGGTTGCTGAGGGGGCATCAGGTGGAGGCAAGGACCGGAGGAGAGGCCCTCCCAGCCCAGCAGCACCTGTCGGCCGCCCGGGTGCTGTGTACAGTCTCCCGGGTGTGAGTGGGTGGCGCCGTGGGAAGGCCCAGAGCGTCCACGTGGGGGACTCGGGAGTCCGAACCCCCCGCCTCTCCATCCTCACACCGCCACCTCCATTTCCGGGGCCCCGTCTGATCGCTGTGTCAGTGTCCTGTTCACCGCATCCCGGGCCGGTCCTGCCTGCCCTCCGTGATATTTTGACACCTTCCCCGTATCGCACCTTCCCACTGGCGAGCAGTTGCCCCATAATTCACTCCGCCATCCCGCCTGGACAGGTAGGATCCAGCCGGCCGGGCTTCTGCCGCGGCTATAAATACTTTCGCGTGTCAAGTGTTTCTTCTCCGCTTCAATCGCTTCCCGAGGACGTGGGCCCAGGCGTGGGGCTGTGAGTCGAAGGGTCAGGACGGCTCTCTGGCATCTGCCAGGCGGCGCTTCAGGAAGACGGGCCGGGGCGGTGATGCGTGAGCGTCCACCTGCCCGTCACCTGCAGCAGGTGTGCGGGGGAGGGCGCAGGGAGCGTGCAGCTTGGCCGGCAGGGGTGACCCCGCGCTTCTCCAGGCCCCGCGGTCTCACACTGGCCCACATGCCCAGCACCCACAGGGGGACTTGTGGGCACAGGTCCCTGCGCAGGCGGAGGGACGTGAGAAGTGGGGGCACGCGGTCGGCGGGCAGGGGCTGGATTTCAGCAGGGGGCGGGGGGGGGAGGGGGGCAGGGCCGAATCAAGATCTTGTCTCTGCACGGAGCAGCCGCACTGCCCACCCCCCAGGCCAGCCCTGCCGCATCCGCATCCGAGGTTGGCGCATCCGAGGTTGGCAGGAGCCTGGACCAACCACCGAGCAGGACCAGTGTCTGCAGAAGAAGGGGTATGTGTGGGGGAGGGCAGCCTCACCTGGCGGTGGGGGGGAGAGGGGGTCGGAGCAAGGTCAAAGGAAGCGAGAGCAACCCTAGCGGAGACGCGGCCTGGCCAGTTCTCACTCAGGCCTGGCGTGAGCACGGCGCTCTCCGCGATGTCAGGCCGACCGAGACCCTGCCGACGACACCGTGCCATGAGCCGGCGAGGGCGGGACGAGGAATGCGTGCGGCTGTCCTCCTGGGGGAAAGCGGAGACCTCCTACCCCTTGGCAGACGGGCTGGAGAGAGGGCGTCTCCGGGCGGCCTGGGTGCCGGTAAACCAGCACCGCCACCCCGTCGGGGCCGCAAGGCTGCCCTCGTCCCGCAGTCACCCGTCCTCAGGTTCACTGAACGGGGGATTGCTGGGAACCTCCCCGCTTCCTTCAGGCCGTGATGGGGTCCAACCCTGTGTTTTCCTGGGGGGAGGGCTATCATTTTTCCTGACCGGAGAGCCGAGATGAGGGCTGTGCCCAATGCCAAGTGCACTCACCCACAGCGTGTGCTCAGATGGAGAGAGCAAACCACGGAGGGCCCACAGGCCCGGTGGAGATGGACGAGGCCAGATGTCCTGTCTCTGGCTTTCCATAAACTCACCTCTAGAGGGGTCTCCAGGGGGTTCCAGCATCAGCAGTCTGAACGCCAGCCCTGCCCATGTACCCCGCAGCCGTCACGTCTGTATGCATCTCCTTCCCCAGGCCCGGGGTCCTGTGGGGCAGGATTGGGGGACCCCGCTGTGTTCACGAAGTGGCATTGCAAAGCCCTCAGGGGTCTCCCCGCGATCGAGCGGCGGCTCCGGTCTGAGCGCAGCCTTAGACAGAGAATTGGGAAGCTGTTGCGCTCTGCCCGGGGGAAGGGATATGCAGTCATGCACATGAGGGGCGCCCTGGACGCACCCCCAGAGTTCCCCTGGAGCTGCCTCTCCTTCCAGGAGCACCACGGTCCCCGGCTTCTCCCGTTTGCCAGGACAGGAGGTTCCTGTCGGTGACCCGGCAGGAGGGAGCACCATGCATCTCAGCGCACCCCAGGGCCTGTGCTGCTCCCCCGGGGTCTCCCCGCTCTGGGCCCCACCCCCATGTCAGGGCTGCCTCGTCAGCGTCTCCACCAGCACCCAGGGGACCGGGGGGCGTTCTCCCCGGAACGACTGCTGATGTCACAGAGATGTGTGCCTCCCGGGACCCTGAGAGAGCTCTGGGAGCAGCAGTAGGAGGGGACGGCAGGAGGTGGCGTGAAGCCGAGGAGGAGGCACGGGAGGGGGCCTGGAAGTTGCAGTAACTTTTAAGGATGTTTCCCTAGCGGCCTCCCCCGGCCGCCATGCGAGTCAGGGACATGGAGGGAAGAGGAAGCGCATGGGCAGGAGCGAGGGGGTGGAGGTGAGCTCCCTGGAGGGAGGGGCCCGGGTTCCACCTCCCACCTTCCCAAGGGCAGGAGGAGCTTATAACCGTAAAAAGAAAAAAGTGATAGGCTTGCTTGGCCACGCTGATCAGGGGTTGGGCGTCGACCTATGAACCAGGAAGTCAGGTTTCCATTCCTGGTCAGGGCACATGCCCGGGTGGCGGGCTCGATCCCCAGGGTGGGGCGTGCAGGAGGCAGCCGATCCATGACTCTCTCTCATCATTGATGTTTCTCTCTCTCTCTCTCTCTCTCTCTCTTCCTCTTTAAAATCAATAAAAATATATATTTTTTAAAAAGTGATAGGCTTGTAGACTTGCTGAAGCATCTTACATGTTCTGGAGAGAAAGAGAGAGAGAACAGAAATCTCTTGAGAGGTGGACCAATCCCCAGCAGTGCCCCTGGTTAAGAGAAGCACCTAACTGCCACCGGGCAGGGCCAGCCACGGCACCGCCAAGACCTGTTGGCTCACCAGCCCCGAAGGCGCTGTGCTGAGGGCAGGAGCCAGGCGCTCTGCCTCCCGCAGAGGTTGCCAGCGCCGGGGGGTGCCGGAAGCAGACATCCCGCTGTGCCTCTCCCACCTCTCCGACCTCACACACCTCCCCACTCCCCTTTCCATGTCCCCAGGACCCCCCCCCCTCTCAGGGGAGCCAAGGAGGGCGGGTAGGTCCACAGCGGGGCAGCAGGACAGCGCACCTGGGGGAGGGAGGGGCCGGTGAGGACACACCTGCTGGGCTTCCGGCCGAAGGGGGTGCTTTTCCGCTCCCTCTCTGTGTTTGTTCCGTGGGAGGAGAAGGTGATACGGAAAACGAGGAGAGGAGAGGGGGCAGCTTGGGGGGAGCAGAGGTGCGTGGGGCCGGGGGCGGGGGAAGCAGCTGAGGACGGGGTGCCCTGGCGGGCGGGCTGGGCTCCTGCTGCCCGCTTCCAGGACACGCCCAGGGACCAGGGCCGCCTTTGGCCGCGGCCGCCTCCGCAGCCCGAGGAAGGGCCCCGGGACTTGCCTCTGCATGGGAGGGGCGCAGAGCCCTCCCCCTGGTCCGTTCGGGGTTTTCTTCCTTTCCCAGCAAGCTCCCTTCGGTTTGCACGACTGAGCGGATGTGTAGGTTTCCGCCAGCCCAGCAACGCTTTCTCGGCTCTGAGGACTCCCCACGGAGCTGCTCCTGCCTGGAACCCTTGCAGCGGGCCCGCGCGGGCGTCCCTCCCACAGGCCTCTCCCGAGCAGCCAGGAGCCGGAGGTGTGGAACGGCAGGGCTGCCCCCCGGGGACACAGATGCCCCTCTGGCTCTGCCCGGAAGCCGCCCTCTCCTGGGGTTCTGTCTGTGGAGCTTGTCTCTCGTTTTCCTGCATTTTCCCTGAGTTGGGGGCAGCGCGAGTGGCGTGGTTGGTCCCGTGATCCCTGCCGATTGCCGAGGGGCTTTGATTGCCCCTGGAGGCCTTGCTGACCCGCTGGGACTGGCCACCCTCCTAGGGCCCAGTGGCGCCCCTCCCCCCCCGCCCAGCAGGCAGGCAGCTTGGGCCGAGCTGCCGGCTCCTCCTTTACGCGGGCACCCATGCTTTGCCGCCTACGCCTCTCCGGCCGCGGTGGGCGTGCACAAGGGCCCTTTTGGCTGCGTTTGATGATCAGGAGCCAGCAACACGGATGCCTGGAGAGAGATGCCCGGGGGGCTGTCCGCCGAGGGGGAGAGTTTCCCACCCGCCCTCCGAGCAGCCCCGTGCGCACCTGGGACGTGGGGGTGGGGCAGAGGGGCTGGAGTCTCACTTCACTTTAAAGCGGTAGAGACTTACTTAGGAGCATCTAATTCCTTTCAGAACTGGGACCCAGCCAGGCCATTCTGGGTCACCTGTCCCCCCTTTAAGGATGGAACGGAATCTCCAGTGGGGCCCCCCAGTTAAGAAAGGTGCCCTAACTGCCTCCAGCCCGTTCAGCACCAGGGACAGCGACAGCGCCTCTGCGCACCCTGCTGGGTGCAGGCCGTCCATACACAGACCTCCTCCCACCCTGCCCTGGGCCAGCGAGTTCCCCCCTGAGAGAGCCCGCGGGCAGCTCAGCTCGGTGGGTGCAGGGCCAGGATGCGGGGGGAGGGGGAGTGGGGGGAAGGACGAGGTACACTCCCCGCCCTGGCCTGACAGGAGGGGGGCTGCAGAAGTGAGGGTTTGGGGGAAGAGCAGGTCCCACTGAGACTGAGGAAACAGCAGAGCAGGTGTGAGGCCCATCTCAGGGGTGTGGGCGCCCTCCCCCCAGCTTGTTCCCTGCCCCCCAGAGTGGCCAGGGCTTGGCGGCCTTGTGGTTCTGCCTCTGTCTTCGAGAAGCTGGGGTGGCCACAGTCACCCCGTCAGCACGGCAGCTCCCGTGGGGTGTTGGCTCCCCAGGGACTGCTCTGCCGGTGCACCTGCTCCTCTCCCTGAAACCAGCCCTCCGCTCCTGGACCCCCCGCGGAGCGGTCGGCGATGTTGGGCTTCGTGGTCTCGGCAGCTTTGGGGAGCTGGTTGAGTCTTACCCCCTGGAAATGGCGGAATACAAGCTCCGGAAAGCTCGGGGGCTCAGAGGGGGCTCTGGCATCCCCAAAACCACAACAGGGGGGCCAGAGGCCTGGGCGGTGGGTCCTGGGGTAACTTACCTTCTCTGAGCCTCAGTCTCCCCCCGTACCCGTCGGTCTCACTGGATTGTGTGAAGGACACTGAGGTGATGTAGGCGAACATGTGTCATGAGCTGGCATGTGGGACACAGGTGCACCCTTGAGAGCTGGAAGGACACCCCAAATCCCCCCCATCCACCCTCCCATGCACCTGCGTCCCATTGCGTGGGTGGGGGAGGGCAGGGCAGGGGCCAGGGCAGGGCTCCCGGGAGGCAGTCACTCTGGCCCTGTGTGAAGGACGACCAAGCGTCCCCCCACAGCACTTGGGTGCCAGGCGCCCCCCACTCTCCCGACACAGAGCGAGGCCCTGGGAGGGCGAGACCACGTGGCGCCGAGGAAATGGGGCCCCTGACGGTCCTGGCCACGCGTCGCCCCGAGTGAAGGGGCAGGACCCCCAGACCTGGAGATTTCTGTGTGGGGAGGGGGGGTCTGGGGAAGAGGTGGGGCCCAGGAGGATGGGTTCACTGTGTTCTCCCCCACCGCCCGCCCTACACTGGGCAATGGGGTGGCCGTAAAGAGGGGTGTCCAGTTCCACGCGACCCCCTTGGCCAGCGAAGCTCACGGTTCCCGGGGGAAGACAGGCCCCGCCCCCGCCCCTGCGTGGAGAGGTGTCTGCTGCAGGAGAGACCTGTTTCCCGGTTTGCCCCGGGAGGAGAGGGCTTGAAATAGAAACAGAACCCGGGGAGGGAGGCCGAGCAAGTGATGGAGACGCTCGCAGACAGCAAGGCCCGGAGAGAGACCGACAGCAGGTGGGCGCCCGGGGGGGGGCTGCCGTGGGGACCCGGCTCCGGCGACGCCTCCCGGGACAGAGAGCACTGCTCGTGGGAGCCCGCATGGCCCCGGGCCTCCACTCAGCCCTCCCCGGCCCAGCCGCCCCCACAGGCAGAGCCTCGAAGCGGAGGCCGGTGTCCTTGTCATTCCTCCTGGGGGACATTCTCAGGAAGCGGCCCAGCGCCCACGGCTTCATTCGCAGAGGGTGTCCGCCGCCCCCGGGGGCCTTGGCTGCTGGGCCCAGCCCGCCCCCCCCCCCCCAGCGGTGGGCATTCCGAGAATGCAGACAAGTCGGCGCATCGCCCGAACGCACCAGTAGTCAGGAAGTTAACTCCAGGCAGAAATGAGCACCGGGCTTCTCAGAGCCCAGCAGGAGTCCCCTGTGTCTCTCGCTCTTCCCGAGCGTCGGGGGACACTCCCCTCCGTGGGCGTAGGAAACTGGGAGCAGCTGGACTCTGTGCTGAGGCCGGCCGGGCCAGGTGCCGTCACCGGCGGTGGTGACAGTGACAAGCGGACGGTGCCGAGGCTGAGTGTGTAGACGGCGTCCCGTGCTGGAGCCCCGTGCCGCCCGGCGGACGTACAGCACAGGCCACGTGTGCCCACGCGTGACTTTCCAGCAGCCACTTGGAAAGGTAGAGAGGAACTGAGGAGACGAGTTTAACAGTCTACTTTGTTCAACCCAACGTACCCCAGCTGCGCAGCACCCTTCCCCACGTCTCCCCGGTCCAGCTCGGACCTCGCACATGGGAGCCAGGGCCCCGGTGTGGACCGCCCGCCTCAGGTCCAGGGAAACCTCGCCAAGAACCAAGAGGCGGTTTGTGCCTGGATTCCTGGCAGAAGTTCCTCCTCACTCAGCACTGGAGGTTCCGTCCCAGGTCCCCTCGGACCGCCTGGGCGCCTGGTGCCTGGCCGGAGGGAGGAGAAGGCTGCACGTCGCTTCCTGCGCAGCAGCTGTGGGAGCGGAGGCTGCACTGGGGGACAACATTGGTGTCCGTACTAACAACGTCAATTTTTTTTTTTTTACCAATGTTTAAAAATATTTTTTAATTTATTCTAGAGAGGAAGGGAGAGGAAGAGAGAGAGAGAAACATCCATGATGAGAGTCATGGATCAGCTGCCTCCTGCACGCCCCACACTGGGGATCGAGCCACAACCCGGGCATGTGCCCTGACCAGGAATCGAACCCTGACCTCCTGGTTCATAGGTCGACATTCAACGACTGAGCCACGCTGACCGGGCGCCAATTTTTTTGGCTGTGGGGGGATTGACCCCTGTGGGCAGGGAGGACACTGGGTCTGTCCATCTCCATCCTTCTGCTCGGCTGGTAAAGACCCTGCCCTCACTCGCTCTCCTGCCGTCTCCACACCAGGCATCAGGGCTCCCCCCCACCCCCAATCTGCCTCCCACCCACCTCCCAAGGGATAGGGAGCCACTCTTCCCTCTAGAGAGGAACCCGGCCGCTGCAGGCCCCCGGACCCTCTCCCCGCATTTACCCCCAAAATGCAATCCCAGCCCAGCAGTGACCCCGGTCAGCCCCCAGCGTGGGTTCCAACGGCCCGCACCCAGACCAGAGGCCGCCGTGCTGTCACGGTCCTGTGGTTGCCGCACAGAGTCCCTATCCACATGCTGTTAGTTGTAGCCACTGCACGCTGTGGACCATACATGTAAGTGGACAGACTCGGAGCGGGGGCAGGGGTCAGTCTGGGGGGCAAGGTCCAGGGATGTCCGGATAAAAAGGCAGCGGGGGGAGGGGGCAGGCGCGTGCGCGGCTTCCTTCGGCCGCGATGCGGACATTTCTCCCTAATGCGTGGCGCGGAGGGGGGCTCAGGCTCTGATCCGGGAAGACCCCGCTCTCCAATGAGGACGGCACGCGCGCTGAGCTGGGCTCTCCCGGCCCGCACCAGGAGGTAATTTACAAGGGCGGCTTCCCGCGTAGCCTCCCCGCATTGTGCAGCTGCGCGGGGCCTTCCGGAATGGCACCCGGACCAGGTCCATGAGAGAGGGTGCGGAGAAGCGGCAGCCACACAGGCTTCCTCTCCCCCACCCCCACCCCTCCCCACCCCACCCCACCCCCACCCAGCACGGGGACCCCCAGGTGCTCGCTGAGAAGTGAGACTGCCTTTCGGGAGATGCCAGCGAGGCAAGTGGGGAGGGGATAAGACTGCGCCAGAAGGGAGATGGCTGGACCCCAGAGCTGCGGGCACCAGGGCCGAGCAGGGAGCCCAGCAGGTAGTGCTAAGAGCAGCCTGCTTCTCTCTGGGAAGGTCTCAGGAGCCCGAGAATGAAGAAGCAGACTGAGAGCAAGCCCGCCCAGCCGAGGCTGCCGGTGAAGGCGTGCAGGCTCCTCGGCTGGGAGGCTGGTGTGGTGAAAGCTGGCCATCTGGCCATCTGCAGGGCTCACCACCGGCCATCTCCCCAACACAGGGAGGCCGTGACACCCGGCGGGTTTGGCTGAGGAAGGCAGGGATGTGCCTGCTGGACGCCCTGGGGCGTGGGAGCTGTCCCCGGTGCTGAAGGGCCTGATCCTGCCCCGTTGAAGGGCCCAGTCCTTCCGGCCCTAGCTCCTGGCTGCCAGGAGGGCTCCCGCTGTGGACATCCAGGCCCGGCCCTGGCGCCCACCCCTGGAAAAGGGAGATACAGGCTCGGGGCTGGGAGGGTTATCAGGCGGCAGCAGCGATGAGAAATTGGGCCACGGAGCGATTTGAAGGCCCGTGTTTGATCTACCGCGGGGCGGGCTCCTCACAGCTTTCTGCTCCCCAGTCGGGTGACCGGGGAGAATGAAAGCTGCCTGAGCCACGGTTTCCGCTGGCGATGTATTCATCAGGCTGGAATCAAAAGTCACGGCATCCCGGAGAAGGGAGAAAAGGAACCGCCGGCTCCCCTGTCCGAATGCAGCCGCTCTCGGCGGGGGGAGAGGCCGGGGCGGCTCCCTCAGTTCGGTTCTAACAGAACTTGACACAAATGCATGCCGGTCACCCGCCGAGCATCCCCCGCTGCCTCCGCATTCGATGTGGAGTCCTCCCTCTCTGACACCCCAAAGCTGCAGGGCTGTTGTTGGGCCCGTCTCCTGGGGCACCTGCTTTGTTCTGCAGCTTCTGGGGGCGACCCTGCCCCTCCTGGGAGCCACTGCGCCTTCGGCTGCCGGTCCACACTCCCCCTCGACGCGCCTCTAGGCTTCTCCCCTTTGGGTGAAAAGAAGGAGGAAAAGGTTTGTGTGAGACACAAAGCGGAATCTCTTGACAGTCAGGGCGATGAGACCTGAAGGGGCTCCTGGGGGGAAAAGGGGGAAGAGACAGCGTCTGTCCCCAAAGGCTGGTGACTGCTGGACAGTGTCACCCACTTCTCCCTCCCATCCCGTCCCACCCCGGGTGCCGACCACTTGTCCCCGGCGGGGTGATGGGGTTGGCCTGAGAGGAGCAGGGGGCTGAGCTGTCCCTGGTGCTGACGTCTCGTCCGTAGGTGGTGCCAAGGTCAGTTTTAGTGCTGGGGTGCCCGGGGGGGGGGGGGCACATGGGGCAGGGAGTGACGTGGGTTTCCCGTGGCCCCACAGCCTCCGCCAGTGACCAGCCTGTAACGTGAGCCCTGTCCTGGCGTGGGCAGAGGGTTGCCCCCAGGCACGGGGGACCCGGCCGCCAAGGGCATTTCATCTGCGAGCCGGTCACAGCCTGAACGCCCCGCTGCCTCCCGTGCCTCTCTGTGGTCATGGCCCAGGGCGCTGAGTGGACACGCACAGATGCAGGTGGGCAGGAGGGCTCCCAGGGGCGCCAGGCTCAGAGCGTGGGGAGAGGAGCCAGGACACGGCGCGCCTCGCGGGGGATCCGTGAGGAGCCCTTCGGTCCAACGGAGCTGCTCTCCTCCGCCTCACAGCCCCACTGCGCTCCCTCCCTCCCGCCGAACGAGAGAGGACACGAGATCAGCACCAGGACGACGCGGGCGGTGCGACTGGGATAAGCCGCGCTGTGGCGGACGATGACAAGTTAACAGTTGGGTGTGGGGTTTGGGAGGGGGAGCCCAGGGCTACGGCCAGGGTGCTCCCAGGAGGGCCCAGCCCAACCAGCTGTGGCGGGAAGAGAAGCCACGCATCTCACGTGGGTCCACGAGCCAGGCCTGTTCCGCAGCCTGAACGCGCCCCGTGCGCGCGTGACCTCAGGCCACCTCTGTGACCCCGGGCGTGTCGTCACTCTCCTTCCCGTCCCCCTGCTGAGGACCCGGCGGGGCGGGCGAGACGAGGGGGTTGGGAGAGAGCGAGCGAGCGGGTGCGCGGTGCCTCCCCAGTTAGCATTCGGCAGGAAATGGCCCCGCGCGCCTGTCCTCCTCCGTCCCCTCGCCCTCCCCTGGAAGTCCGAGCAGGCGGCCAGCTCTGAGGCTCTAGAGGGGCTCCCCCCTCCGCCGGCTTCTGTGGTTCTGGGGCCGGAATGGTGGCTTGGCCACAGCTGGCACCAAGAGCGCAGCTCTGTTTCCTCCAGGCTCGCCCGCCGAGCACCTCCTGCGGGGGGCGCGGCCCAGAGGCCGTGGGACCCGTGGGGGCTTCCGGGCTGCAGCTGCCGCGGCCTCTCCCCCGCCGGCCGGTCTCACGTGCTCTTCCGGGCTCTGCTGAGCTCGCCCGTGCCCAGGAGAGGAGAAGGGCGAAGTCCTGGGAGCTCATTGAAAAGAAATAACACCCGGCCAGCGTGGCTCAGTGGTTGAGCATCCACCTATGACCCAGGAGGTCAGGGTTCAATTCCCCATCAGGGCACAGGCCCGGGTTGTGGGCTCTGTCCCCGTAGGGGGCGTGCAGGAGGCAGCTGATCAATGATTCTCTCTCATGGTTGATGTTTCTCTCTCTCTCTCGCTCTCCCTTCCTCTCTGAAACCAACAACAAAAAACTTTTTTTTAAAGAAACTTGGTCCGGCACCGACTGGAAGAGCAGGTGCAACATCACCCACGGGCCTTCTGCGAGCGCCTTCCTTGGGTCCCAGGCCCCGAGGGGGAGGAGCCGAGCGGGGAAGAGGTGCTAGTAGCTGTGAGCCTGCGAGGCTCTGGTTCTGCCTGTGTACCCTGAGTGTGTACCCCGAGTGTGCACCCCAAGCATCTACCCTGAGCGTGTACCCCGAGTGTGTACCTCAAGCATCTACCCTGAGCGTGTATCCCGAGTGTGCACCCCAAGCATCTACCCTGAGCGTGTACCGTGAGCGTGTACCCCGAGTGTGTACCCCGTGTGTGGAGCGTGCCCTTTGCTTTCAGTCTCCGGTATTTATAATGTTTAATTTTGCCGGGACATGGTTGTACCAGTAAGTGAGACGGATGGACCCTAATGCGGCTGGCAAACGCCTCCTAATTAAGCGGATAAATAAGCTTCCTTTCCCCGTTGCTACGCTTGCTGCCCTCGGGGCTGGGGCCAGGGGCTACCCGGCTGGATGTGGGCACTGCCCGGGCAGCCTGGGCACTCGGCGGCGGCTCAGGGTGCAGAGGGGCTCAGGGGTGGGGAGCTCCCCAGCACCCCCTCCTCACAGGCCTGACCCCCAAGGGGAGGCCCTGTCGGTGTGTGGGGCCCCCTGCTGGATGCCTCCCGAGTGACCTGGTCAGCCAGGGCGGCTCCCTCTGGCCTTTTCTGCTGCTCTGGGAGAACTAGACACCCCAGGACGAGGCAAAAACAGCCCCCCACTCCCCACGTTTTCCAAGAAGGCCCAGCGCTTCTGTCCTGTCTGACCCCCTGACAGCGGCTGTCGGAGGCGTCCCTGCGCTCGCTCGGGGCTTCCTCCCGACTGCGCTCGGCCCCTCGGCTGCGGAACTGGGGCTCGAGCTCCCGGGACAGAGCTCGGCCGGTGATGTGGGTGCCTGGCTGGTTCACATGAGAGAGGCTGCTCGGGTCCCCCCACACCCCGCACACAGCACAGGGACTGTGCCCACCCTGCCCCGCCCCCGCGGGATGCCCCCTGCAGCTCTGCCCGCCCCCGCCTGGTCCCCGGCCTGTGCCAAGCAAGCGCTCTGGAGTCCAGGCAGGATGGCCTGGCGCTGCGGAAGCCGGAGATGAAGGCCCAGCTGCCACCGGAGACGGTGAGCTCACCCCCCGTCCTGGCACGCCTTCGCCGGGCTCCACGCTGTCCTCCCTGCGTGGCGGAGCCTGCGGATGCCAGCCTGGCACTCAGAGCGGGCATGAGGAGCAGGCCCATGAGCAACTCAGCCCCCGCCCCCGCCGGCCTCCCCTCCAGGGACCGCAGGGCCTCCTGCTTCCCGCTGGCGGGGTCCGTGTGCCGCCTTGGGAGTTCCCCAGGGGCGAGCTGGGGTGCCGTCCTAGGCCACACTCCCCAAATCACTTAGCCACACAACTGCCCACATTGTTATTTTTTAAAATAGTTTTTACTGATTTCAGAGACGAGGGAGGGGGAGAGAGAGAGACATCAGTGATGAGACAGAATCGTGGAACGGCTGCCTCCTGCACGCCCCCCACTGGGGATCGAGCCCGCGACCGGGCGTGTGCCCCTGACCGGAATCGAGCCCAGGACCCTTCCGTCCACAGGCTGATGCTCTGTCCACTGAGCCACACCGGCCAGGGCCCCACGTTATTTTTCCATCACAGGCCAAGCCGTGGTGGGCACTTTCTGGCACATTCTCTCGGCCGTGTTTCCTGTGTCACCGAGGAGCACACCAAAGGGGCCATCGGCCTGGGTCTCCCAGCCTGCTCGCCAGGGAGGGAGGGACAGCCAGGCCCTGCCCTTGGAGGGGCAGTGGGGGCAGCGCCTGCACCCAGAGGGGCTCCTCGGGGAAGGTGATGCAGGTGGGGCGGGGGCAGGCAGATCCGGGTGCTCTCCGGAGCCTCGGAACCATCTGGGCCGGCGGCGGCGCGCCTGCCTGGTATTTATAGGGGTGCCCAGGAGCGCAGAAATAATGACAGCTCAGCTCCTGCCGCCCTAACAAGCCCTCTCAGATTCAGGGCGAACGGGATATTTCTCTCCCTGGCGCTTTGCGTACATCGTGAATATTAGCGCTGACTGACAGCTCTTCCCGGCGCGCAGCCTTCCTTCACCCAGAGGCGGGGGTGGCAGAGCACCGGGCCGGGCTTCCCCACCTGCCACTCAGGCCGCCCACCTGGCCCAGGAGGCACCAGGGTCTCCAGAGGGCTGGGGGAGGGGGCTGGAGACTATTGTATCCCAGTCTAACACGCCCCCCGGCCAGGCCCTGGAGGTCAGGGGAGGAGGGCACGGTTCCTGACAGTGAATCAGGGTGGGGGGGCCATGCCCTGGGGGTGCCCAGGAGCACCGCTGGAGGGTCGAGGGGCACCAGTCCGTGG
Organism: Corynorhinus townsendii; assembly: GCA_026230045.1. NCBI lineage: Eukaryota > Metazoa > Chordata > Mammalia > Chiroptera > Vespertilionidae > Corynorhinus > Corynorhinus townsendii. The sequence continues at coordinate 1,680,464 of JAPDVU010000009.1, forward strand.
AGGAGGGCTGGTCCCAACACCGGACAGTTGAGACGTCCACCTCAGGGGCCCGTGCTGCCCGGACCCTGTGGCTACAGCCACCACGATGCCGGGACAGGCCTACCGGAGCGCAGGGCCAACCACACTCCCCTGCCTGGAGCGGTGCCAGGCCCTGGGGTGCGGCTCTGGGCCAGCCCGAGAGCTCGGTGCCCTCGCGACACTTGGACTCTCAAGGGGAGACGGGGGAGTCCAGATGGGCTGCCGTGTCCAGCTGTCCGGCCCTGACCCGCCGGTCGCCTCCCAGCGGGCCCAGCCTCCTCGCCCTGCCGTTTATCATCGGCTCCTGGGGGGAGTCCGACGTCCAGGCCACCCCGCGGAGGCAGGCGGTGGGCACGAGGTCCGGTCCTGCGGCCTGAGCCGGGCGCGCACGCTGCTCGTGGCCTTTGCGGGAGGTTCCCTGCCAGTCCCGGTGGCTGTCCTCGGGCTCGCTGGAGCCGGGGTGTGAGGAGCCGGCTGATGGAGGCAGGTGGCTGGGCTGAGAGGCCTGAGGCTGACCAGGTGCCGAAACCCATCTGGCATCAGCCTCTCCCTGGCTTTTGGGGGGCTGGTGGCTGAGTGCCAGGGTTCCTCTGGGGACCCGTCCCCGACCGCGCCCCAGATCGGAGCTCCCACGACCCCGGGCAGCTCTCAGCATAGCGGGCTGCCGTCTCGCGTGAGGACGTGGTTTCCCCACCAGACGGCGTCTCCCCGGGGACACAGGTCGCTGTCACTCCCGGGGTCTCAGTTGGAAGCTATGTGCTGGGCACTGTTGGGGGTCCGCCCCCCAGCCCTCTCGCGGGAGGAACAAACCTGGGTCTCAGTGGATGTGGGGTAGCGACGGGGAGTCCGTGAGGGAACGGTCCCAGGCAGGGTGAGTCGGGAGCCCGGGGCTGAGGGTGAGCTGTCATGGCCGCCCCGAATCCCAGTGTCCGCAGGGTGGAGCAGTGCTGCCCGGTGGGGCTGGCAGAGGGCAGGGCGGGAGGGGGCTTCGGCAACGGGAGGGCAGAGCTGTGCCACTGGAGGGGAGGGCCGCCCCTGCTCTTGTGGCCGGGCCGCGCTGGGCTGGCACACTCCACGGGAGAGCCCTCTGCCAGGTCTCCACTTGCAAACGCGCTGCCCAGCGGGTGCTGCTGCTCCGGACGCCTGGGCCTCGGCGCCAGGCCTCCCCACCAGCGCCTTAGGCTGTAGGGGCGCCGCTCCAGAGAGACACCTCGGTAACCGTCAGCAGGAAAGCGGAGGGGCCCCCTGGCCAGTCCACAGCCAAGGTGCCCACCCCCCACTGTGTGCCCGAGCCACCCCGGCGGCATCCCTGCCTGATTCCAGAAAAAGATCAGGCAGGTGCAGCGACCAGGCCAGGGAGGCCTGCTCTCCCCCGCCCCACTCCCTGGACCTCGGCCCTGCCAGACGGCACCCCGGCTCCCCTCGCTCTCTAGGAGAAAGGGGAGCCAGGAGCTGCCTCCTTTGAGCGCAGTGGGTGCCTGCCAGAGGTGTCCAGGGGCACACACCTGCCTACCTTGTTCAGAAGGAGCTCAGAGCTGGTGCCCAGACTGGGCGCAGGGAGCCAAGGGCACCCTCCCTCTCCTCTCCTCGCGCCTCCAGCCTGAGGGGCCATGTCTGCAGGCGGCGGTGAGGGCCACGCGCACACCCCCCAGGCCGGGTCTGCCCTTTGCCAGGGGGTCCCAGCCCACGAGTTCAGAGCTGCTGCTGGGCACCTGAGACTCGCCCCTTGCCGGGGAGAAGTGTGGGTAAGGCTGGGGGAGGGGTGGCATGTTCTGCTGCTACTGCCTCTCACAGCCGAGCTCACCTGCGGCTGGTCCTGGTCAGAGCTTGGCCAGTGGGCATCTGGCGAGTGTGGCTGCGTGGCAGGCCCGTGGGGGGGGGGGGCAGGTGAAGCTGCAGGTTTATGTGGGCACACACACACCTGTCACGTGGTGGTGTAGGGACAGGCCTGGGCCCAGCGCTGACAGGGGCCAGGGGAGGGACCCGCGCACTCCTGCTGGGTGGAGGTGTGGGTGTGGGGAGAAGAGGATGCATTGTAGCCAGGGCCCTTGACCCCTAGCCCCTATTAAAGTACCCACAAGACCACGTGCTGTGGCAGGCAGGGGGCGAGAGGGAGTCTGGGGGCCAACGGAGGGCAGGGGAGTTCCCCGGGGTTCCAGCTGGGTTTCCAAGCCCTGGACGCCAGGAGGAGCGGCCCCAGCGGAGGGGAGGCCTCTGCTAGCTGTGCTCATTACATCAGCACCATCCCGCCCGCCCCAGGCCGGTCTCCCTCAGGAGAGGGCTTCTCCAACACCGAGAGCGCAGCAGAGGCGGCGCTCCTCCTCTCTGCAGTGGCCTGTGGACAGGGGGGAGGGGGAGGCCGACTCCAGACCCCAAACCCAAGAGCAGTGGCGGGGGGAGGGGGGTTGGAGCAGGGCGGCGCTGGGGCCGCGGGAGGGTGGAGGGCCGGTGGCCCCGGCGCCGGCGGGCCAGGGGGTTAAGCGCTGGGTCAGCTGTTGTGCCTGCGTCCCGGTTCCCGTCCCTCCGCGGGGCTGTTTGATGTTGGAGTCCAGGGACTCCCCCTCCCACCTGCACACGCGCGCACACGCGCGCACTCGCACACGCACCACTCTTTGCAGACAGGGCTGGGGAGCTCTAAAGTGGCGGGCTCCCCCCCGCCCCCCCCGCCCTGCCGTCCTCTCGTCTCGCGCACAGATCCTCTCTGGCCATATTCTCGCGCGCGCTCTCTTCAGCATCCGCGCCGGGCTGGGAGCACGGAGGAGCCGAGGCGCAGGGCTCTCCTCCTGCTCTCCTCTTCAGGAGCGCCACGAGGGGGAGGAGGGGGCGAGGAGGAAGAGGAGGAGGAGACCGAGACCGAGAGGGCGCCCGGGAGGCAGGGCGCGCGCACTCGCCCAGGGACGCGCGGAGGGTGCAAGCGGCGCAGCGAGCGCAGAGCTGCCTCCGCCGCGGGGCGCCCCCCCTGCCGCCCCATGCTGTGCTCCATGGCGAACTCCGGCTGCCTCCTGCTGTCCAACTCCGGCAGCATGCTCCCGCACTCCGTGCCCTGCCCACCCGCCTTCCTCTACCTCCAACAGGTAAGCGCCCCCCGGCCTGGCGGGCCCAGCCCCGCGACCCCTCCCCCCGCCGCGCCCCGCGCACGTGCGCCAGCACCGCCGCCCACACCCGCACTCGCTCGCCTCAGTGTCTCGCTGGGCCCCCGCTGCGTTCCCCGGTCACGGCACGGGTTCCGGTGGGGGTAGCTGCGCCCCTGCGCAGGGGCCGTGCGTGGGGGTCGGCGGGGGCTCGCGCTGCGCTGGGCGGGGGGCGGGGGGGAGAACCAGAGTTTGGGGCTTCGCTTGCAACTTTTCCGAAGGCGCGGGAGGGGGTGGCGGGCGGAGTCTCGGGGGAAGCCGGGGGAGGGGGAGGCGTTCTCAGCGCCCTGGTCACTTTGGGGAACTTCGCGTCAGCCCGGGGGTGGGAGATCGGGGAGCTGGGCCCCCTCCAGTTGAGTGGGGAAAGCCAGGGGGTGAACGGAGACGGAGGCGGAGGTGGCTGCGGCGCGGACGCCAGCTCTGCTGCAGCGGGAACTGCGTGTTGGGCCTACGGGGAGGAGGGCCACCCGCCCGGTGGGGCTGGCGGGGGAGGCCCGGGAGCTCCGGGGGGGGGGGGGGGAGGGGGCTGGGGCCAGACCTCTGCCATCCGTGGGGCTGCGCAGGAAGCTTGGGCTGGCGAGGAGAGCTAGAAACCCAGTGACTCTGAACCCCCAAGTCCCCAGAATGCTCCCAGGCAGCCTCTGCTGCCTCCTGCCCTCTGGCCCCGGTGTGGGGGCGGGGATCCTGCCATCCCACCCAATGCGGATTAGTGTTGTCCCTGCCCGCGCTGGGGACGGCCAGGGCTTCTTCCCTCGCCTCCCCAGGCCCCGGCCTCTTGGGTCTGCGTTTCCCAGCACCAGGCTGGCCAGAGCCCGGGGGCTGCAGTGCCCTGGCGGCCCCCCCTCCTGACCTACCCTCCCTCCCTGCCCTGTGGGTGCTGCGCTGCCTCCTTTATGTTGGGGCCCTCAGCCTCTGCGTGGTCTGCAGGGGCCTAGGGCTACTTGGGGAGGCCGGAGAGCTTCGGGCTGACTGTCCCGGGCCTGCCTGGCCAGTGAGAACGCTCCCACAGGACCTGGTCTGCACCCCGTGCGGGGTGGTGGGAGGTGGTCTGGGTCAGGCGGGCCTGGAGTCCAGGGAACGCCCCCCTCCTCCCCTCCTGGCGAGCATGTGGGAGGGAGGAACCCGAGTGTGTGTTCCCTGGAGACAGAGAGAGGTTCCAGGTGCGGCTGGGCCTTTGCATGGCGGGTTCTTGTCTTCTGCGCCCCGTGGGCTCTCCCGGGAACCCAGAAAGAAGGGGCCGGGGAGGTGGCTCAGGAGGCGCTTGGACAAATGGGCCCTCAGCGCTGAGCCAGGTACCAGGACTCACGCAGCAGAACTGCCAGGCGTGTCCGAGACTGCAGAGGCCGGTCCGCACCATCCCTGGGGCCAGCTGTGACAGCTGGGGCGTCCTGCACGCAGCTCAGGGGCAGCAGCGAGCGCGGGTGAGGGGCCCCCACCCACCGGGCCAAGGCCGGCTCCCAGAATTCCCCATCGTCATTTGGGGTGCAGACAGTCAGGGGGCACCTCACAGGTCGGCTTCCTGGCACCTCCCAGATGTGCGTGATGGCAGGGGTCCCGTGGGGACTTCAGGTGGGGACTGAGGCCCTGCATGTCTAACAGGTTCCCAGGAGCAGCTGGGATGGAGGAGGAGCCAGGATGTGCCCCACCCAAGCCCCACCCGCCGCAGGGCTGCCTGGGCCGCAGGCGGCATGTAGGATGGGGGAGGAGCTTAGGTCAGCTCGGGTCCCCCCCTCCCCCCTCCCAAGACAGAGCGGCAGCCTGCAGCCCTCCCGGCCCCAGTGGGAGGCCTGAATGCCCATGAAGCGGCTGCAGGCCTCCGTGGGGTGCCAGGCAGGGGCGCTGTCTCAACGGGGTTGGCCTAGTGCTCATGGTTAGGTGAAGGCACCCCGATCCCTCCAGGGGTGGTGTTGGAGCCGTCCCGTCCCATAAGGGCAGCTGTTTGGAAAAGACAGCGGTTGCCCATCGGGCCAGGCTTCGAAGCCCCCAGTTTTCTTCGCAGCCGTCCGCAGGGTGCTGTGTGTCTCAGCGGGGTGGGAACGTTCCAGAAGGCAGCCACTTCCTGGTTCTTCCTAGGGCGCGACCGGATAGGCGCACACGCAGCTGTGAGGGTCCAAGGCTGACACAAAATAAGCGTGACCGTTGGTTTGTCCCCAGACCAGCTCTCGAGAGCCCGCAGCTCCCCCGTGGCCTGGAAGCGGAGGGGGGGTGAGGAGGGGCCCCAGCCAGGCCGCCCGAGCCAGGCTTGCTCCCGGCAGGCTCCTGGGGAGGGGGCAGGTCTGCAGGCTGCGCACTGGGTCTCAACAACACGTTCGCAGCAGCGCAGGAGAGCAGACGGGGTTTGCGCCCCGTGAGAGGTGCGTCCGGCAGGCGGTGGAGACCGTCTCCGGGAATGGGAAAGCCCAGGCCGGCCAGCAGAACGCCATCCTCGCGAAGCAGCAGCCTCGCCGGCCGCGTGGGCCGCGCCGAGTGTGCTGAGATCGGGGCCGCGTCCCCCCAAGACACAGCGGCTCTGCAACCGCTCGGCCCTGAGAACCCTCCCCGGGGGGCCGGGCTTCAGGTTCCCCACGCCAGGAGGCTCCGGCTGCCGGGTGGGTTGTGGCGTTGGTTAAGAGCTCACCTCCCGGAATGGTCCTGGCACCACTCAGGTGACACCCCGCAAGGCCTGGCCTTGGTTTCCCCGCCTGCCCGGCCCACCTGGGGGCTGTGGCTCCCTGTGACTGCCTGGGCTATCTTTCAGGGCAGCCCAGGACACTGGTCCCCCCACATCTGGCCCTGGGGGGGGGGAGGGCCCTGGGGTGCGACACAGGAGGCTGTGGTCCCTGCCGCACCGTGTCCAGTGAGGAGTGGACTGGTCCTGGTCACCTTTCCAGGGAAGGAAGGGCCTGGTGTGAAATGCAGACCCTCAGCAAGGCTCCCTGGGAGGCCTGGCTGGGTGCCCGTGGGAGACACTTGGAGAGAAAGGGAGGAAACCCCAGGCCCAGGAAATGGGGTTTGTCAGCAGTGGCCTGTGAAAGAGAATCTCGCCGCTGCTTGGCAAAACCAGGGAGTTGCTCCCGGGGAGGCAGAGCCCGTGCCTTCGGTGTTAAAAGCCGTGTTGGATGGCGATGGGGGAGGGGCCGCTGGCCCCCGAGTGGGGGAGCTCCTGGGCCTTCCCGGGGGCTGCGTTTTGAGATCTCTCCATCTTGTCATCTTCATGCTCTTCAATCAGGATGAACTCACAGGTGGGCCCTGGCGGCCCGTTGCCCGAGGCTCCGGGAGGCTGTGGGGTTCCCATCCAGTTTTGGGGCGCGGCGCCGATTGTTCCTTGGAGTCTGCAGAGGCAGGAAGCGTCCCCTCGGGGAGTCGGACATCTGGGGGGGGGGTGTTGAGGTTCACTAGGAAGCTCTGCTTTGGGGAGCCGTTGCTCCCTTGGGGGAAGCCCAGGAGCGGTAGGAAGGGGGCGTTACAGCGCGAGGGGAGCCCCTCCCGGGAGCGTGCCGCCTGGCGCGGGGCCGGGGGTGACTCCGGGGACCCTGTCTGGGACACGCTTACTCTCGGTGACATAAGGCGCCTGCGAGGACACCCTGGCTGCCCGAGGGACGACGCCCACAGCTTGCCCACCCTCTTCTTCAGAAGTGCACGCTGTGGCGGTCTGGCCCATGGGCCCGAGCCATGTCCTTAAATGTGTCCTACGGCCCTGGCCGGTGTGGGTCCGTGGTTAGAGTGTCCATGCCAGTCAAGAGAACATACTCGGGTTGCAGGCTCAGCCCCTGGCCCTGGTTAGGGCACAGGTGGGAGGCAACCAATCTATATGTGTCTCTCTCACATCGATGTTTCTCTCTCTCTCTCTCTCTCTCTCTGTCTCTCCCCTTTCTTTCTACTCTCTCTAAAAATCAATGGAAAAAATGCCCTCGGGTGAGGATTAACAAAAAAATAATAGAATGAAATGACCCTACCAGCAGAGAATTTAACCAGGCAAGCAGGTGAGGCCTCATCAACCTCATTCTCAATTGGCCCATCTGGTCAGGAGCCCTCCCGCCTTGCGGGGCTGGCGCCTGCAGGCGGCCCTCCCCACGTGACCTCGCCGCCTGCGTCCTCTGGGTGCGGGTCACTCGGTTGTCTCCGCGGGGTCCTTTCCCAGTGCGCTCCCTGTGGTTCGCGTTTGCTCCAGACTCTGCTGAGGGTTCGTGCACGCTGTACAGTTGGGGAGACTGAGGCACGAGGGCTTGGGTGACACACTTCTCACCGTGAGCATGAGGTGAGTGCAGCCCGCGGGAGCCCAGGCAGGGCCCGGCCCACCTCACGTCCCATGAGCAGGGCGCGGGCGCAGGAGCGTCGCCTGGACGCAGGATACGCTCGGCAGTGAGCATGGCGCAGAGCAGCGGCTCAGGCAGCTCCAGCCTTGGGCACAGACCACAGAGGCGGTCGGACGCCCCGCGTTCGGACCCTGCAGAGCTTGAAGGCTGTGCCTCGGGGAGCAGCCTCGGGCCCCCCAGTGCCCTGTGGGCGTCTCTGCCCAGAGATGCGGTGTGTGGGGCCGGGAACAGGGTCCGCCCCGGTAGGGCATCGCTGGGCCCGAGTCAGCGCATCCTGACACGCATGCCCCGTAGGGAGGCCTGTGTCCGTTTCCTGGGGTTACAGCTGGTGACCAAGGTGCAAACCCCACTCCCCATTTCCCAGAATCACACAGGAGTGATGGTGGCTCGGCCATCATCCTTCCTCGCCCCAGGGACCCCCGCACTGAGGCTCTGGGACTGGTGGGCACAGAGGAAGCTGGTCCTGCCTGTCCCCCCAGAGGCCCAGGATTTGGTGGCCAGGTGGCCAGTGCTGGCTTCCCCTCCCCTCCCTATCGTTCTGCGAGTCCAGGGCGGCCATGGCGGGCCCTGGGGCGAAGCCCAAGGCCAGCTGGCATGCTGGGAGGCCCGCAGAGGGCAGGGGGAACCCTGCAGCCCGGCAGAGACCGGGCCCATCGCCTCCCTCTGTCCCCGGGCGCAGCGGGTGCCCACGCCTGCCACACCGCAGGCCGCGCCGAGCCGCACAGCCAGGAGTCACCCCGTGTCTCATCCTTGGAGGCGGCGAGGCCGAGACCCCAGCCTGGGCGCCCTCTGTCTCCTGCCCTCGGCACTGGGTCGTGCACCCGCGGGCGGCTCACCAGCTCTGGGGTGTGCCTGCCTCCCCCAGGCCAAAGGCAGGGTCCCACGGGCAGGGCGGGCATCAGGAGGGAGGTTGGCTGTTCCTGGCAGGTGGGTCTGACCCAGGCCCCGGGGCGGTGACCCAGCTGTGGGCCTGCAGAAGGGACCCCCTGCTCCTCAGGATCAGGGTGCGGCCAGCCCCCCAGACCCCTGGGGCCCCCATCGACTGTCCCTGTCCCCCCAGCATTGGCCTCTGTGCTTCCGGGCGAGCCCTCGGCCTCTCGGGTCTGCTCCGTCAGTGGCCGGCCCTAGAAGGTTCCTCACTCCCAAGCCTCTCCTGCCTTCCACCGTCCTCCTTTCTCCCCGCATCCCTGTCCTCTCTGCTTTCCCCGTCACCCCCACTTGCTCCCGGAGATTCCAGGCCCTCCCCATCCCCTGCGCTCCAGCCGGCCCGTGCGATGCCCCCCTCCCCCCGTGGCCTGCCAGCCGTGGTCAGATGGCTGTGCGGTTCCGGCAGGGGCTGCGCTTGTGGTACGGACGCCATCTCCTCGGGACCAGCGGCGCTGACTCCCTCCGGCACCCCCACCAGGTGGTCCTGAGAGGTGCCCTCCGCACCAGCCGGGGAACAGCGGTGGCTACCACAGCCCCACCCCCAGCGAGTGGCGGGAGGGGCCGACTGCCCGGGGCCAGTGGCCTCGGGCGCGTGCCTGACCTCCGGGCCTTATCACCAGAGCGAGGGGCCCAGCCCACGGCGGGCAGAGGGCTCAGGGACCTTCGGGTTCTGCTGGCTTCTCTGCTCCACCCGCCGTCACCTCCTGGGCCTCATTCCTTCACCAGGGAGCGAGCAAAGGGACCGGGCCGGGACGTGGACTTAGAAATGGAGCGTGTGCGTGAGTGCTTGGCCCAGCGTCATACCCTCGGGGGCGGGGGGCCCGGCAGAGGCGGCGTGTTGAGGGCAGGGTGGCTTCCGCGGGGCTCCGCTGGTGCCTCTGCCACCTCCCAGCTGCCGCTTGGTTGTGGGGTGAGGGGGTGAGTTCCCCGTTGCCAGAGGAAGTCCAGAGGCCGCTGTCTCTGCCTCAGAGGCTCTGGGGCGATGCTGTCGCACAGACACGGTGCCAGCCAGCCGGACCGTCGACGTTAGCTCGCAGCCACTTACAGAAAGCGCAGAGAAGCAGGCGAGGCAAATTCGCTTTCTCCAGCCCCGTGCATCCCGGATGCTACCCCCCGGCGTGACGGCGGGAGGTGATGGCAGAGGGCTCACGTCCCTGCTCCGGTGCTGAGTCTGCGGAACCCGGCGAAGCCTCTGCGGCGCCCTCGTGCGCACTGGCCGCGCTCCACGGGCTCTGGGCTCACGCGGGGTCGTGATGAACACGTCGGACCAGACGGCGCAGCTCCGGGCCTCGCTGCTCGGGGTCCAGTCTGCAGGCGCAGCGGCGACGGCCTGCAGGCTCCCCAGCCTCCCCCATCGGAATCAGCACAGAATGGGGGAGGGGGGTCGCAATGATCCTGAACCTCCCTTTCAGGGGGGCATGGACGAGGTGGCCTTGAGACCCTCCCCATGTGGGGCTGGCCTTGCACAGGGACACAGAGCCCGGCTGCAGCCCGCAGTCTCTGCCTCCGTGGGGAAGTGGGAGAAAACCACGTGTTTGCACGTGTGTATGTGTGTGTGTGTGGTATGTGTGCATGTGTGTGTGTGGTATGTGTGTGCTGTGTGTGGGGGGTGTATGTGTTTGGGTGTGTGTATGTGTGTATGTGCGTGCGTGTGTGTGTGTGAGAGTATGTGTGTGTGTATGTGTGTATGTGCGTGCGTGTGTGTGTGTGGTATGTGTGTATGTGTGTGGGGTGTATGTGTTTGGGTGTGTGTATGTGCGTGTGTGTATGTGCATGCGCGTGTGTGTGTGGTATGTGTGTATGTGTGTGGGGTGTATGTGTTTGGGTGTGTGTATGTGTGTGTGGTGTGTGTGTGTGTGTGAGAGTATGTGTGTGTGTGTGTGTGTGTGTGAGAGAGAGAGTATGTGTGTGTGAGCGCCCATTTCACCAAGTGGCGGTGGTTCCCGCCGTTCCTCTTGAAAGTCCTCGTCCGGTAAAATGAAAGGTTAGCAATGCGAATCAGTCCCCCTCCCCCTTTTACAAACACGTTCCACAGAAGCCCAGACCGGTGCCGCTGCGGAGATCACCAGGCCGAACCGTCCGCTCGTGTAAAACGCTCCCCCGGCTCACGGGCCGTCCGTGGCGGCCTCCGTGCCGCCGTGGCCGAGCCGAGTCCGGCCGGGCCGCCGCCACAGAGACCGTATGGCCCACAAAACCCACATGTTTGCAGGGAAACTTGACGGGGAAAGTGGCAAACCCCTGGCCCGAGCAGCCTGTCCGTGGAGGTGGGTCGGGGACCACGCGTGACCCCGGCTTCCCCAGCAGCTGTGCTTCCCAGAGCGAAAAGAAGCGGGTGAAACGCGTGTGAGTGGCTTGTTACCGCACCCGACCGCAAATACTGCGTTGTCATCGCGACGCTTAATCGCCCTGAACGTGACGGAGACCCTCGGCGTTCTTTCCTGACGCGAAGCCTTCGAAATCCACGCCGACGTTTGGGCCCACAGTCCCTCGCGGACATCGGACCGGCCACGTTTCAGTCCGGAAGGCATGAGGCTCGGTCCAGCGGGGGTGGGGGTGGGAGGGCGGCCGGAGGAGGGGGCGCTGCCCTGGGCTTCTGTGGGCTGAGCCCTGCCGCCGGGGAGCCTGGGGCGGGCCGCCCTGCGGGGAGGAGGCAGTTCGCCCGGAGAGACACCCGGTTGAGTGGGTGCAGGGCGAATTCCTGGACGACCCGGAACCTGGGGCATGAGGGAGCTGCCGCCCGGGATGTTCCGGGGTCTAAGCTGAGAAATGTGGGCTTTTCCCGATGGGCCGTGGGGGCCGTGGAGGGCCTGGGAGCCGGGCCGTGGCGTGGTCAGATCGGGAGGGGAGGAAGAGGAACCCGGACGGAAGAGGAGGCTGCAGGCCAGGGAGCAGCCGAGGCTGAGGCCCGGACGAGGCGATGGAGCCTGACGGGGCGGGCAGTGGGGATGAGATGGGGGGGGGGGGGAGCGTCTGCAGAAGAGTGTCCCCCGGACGTGGAGGAGGGTCCCTGTGGCATCGGTGATCTCGGGCTGGAGGTGGGAGCTGAAGGCTCGGCTGCGCTGGTGGCCGTGGCCCCGACCGTGGCCCAGGCTCCTCGGCAGAGAGAGGCTCCCCTCCGCCGGGACCCTGGCCCCGCTCCTGCGCGGCCCCCGTTCCCCCGTCAGCTGGACGAGGGCCGGTGCCCAGACAGATGTGCACATCTGGCCACACCCTCTGGAGGCTGACCCTTCCCCTCCTGTCTCCCGTCACGTCCGCTCTGAGCTGAGCTTTGGCCCGAGACAGCCCCTCCTGGTTCTGCTGTCCCCCAAGTGAAAGCACCCCAAAACTCATCAGCAAGGTAAGCGGGGTACGAACTCCCCCACTCCAGAGGGGGAAGTGGGCTTCCAGCCCCATTGTCCCTAAGCCATCCTCACAGACACCTGGCCGGGTCCCCAGGCCTCCCTCATGGACACCTGGCCAGGTCCCTAAGCCATCCTCACAGACACCCGGCCGGGTCCCCAGGCCTCCCTCATGGACACCTAGCTGGGTCCCCAGGCCTCCCTCACGGACACCTAGCTGGGTCCCCAGGCCTCCCTCACGGACACCTGGCCAGGTCCCTAAGCCACCCTCACGGACACCCGGCCGGGTCCCCAGGCCTCCCTCACGGACACCCGGCCAGGGAGGTGCGTGGCAGGGCCGGGGCGGAGGCAGTGGCCTCCTGGGTGGTCGGCGAGAGGGACCTGGAGCTTCTGTGGGAGAGAAGGTCACAGGCAGGGACAGCGGTGGCTCCCTCGGCAGCACCTCGGAAGGTCCCCCGAGGAGGAGGCCCCCGAGGAGGAGCTGGGCCTGGTGGGGAAGCGGACGGGGAAGGACAGGGCTTGGGGATGACAGTCAGGGGTTACCTGATTCCTCCCTCCTCCCTCCCTCCCTTCCTTTCTTCCTCCCTCCTTCCATCTGTGCCTCCTTCCCCCTCCCTCCTGGCTGTACGTTTATTTCCTTGAGGGGCCCGTTGACATATCACGCACCTATCATAAAATCCCCCTTAGGAAGTGGGTTCACCTTTAGTGTGTTCACAGTTGGGCAGCCATCGTCTCTAAGACCAGAACGGTTTCACCCCCTGCCCCCCAAAAAGCTCCAGGTGCGCGAAGCCTCCCTTCCCCTCCCCCAGCCCCTGGCTGCGTCTGCTCTCTGTCTCTGTGGACTCACGGGTTCTGACCTTAATGGACAGAACCGTTGGGTTCAGGGCCGCAGTGATCCGTGGGCCCCGCACTGTGGGCCCCTTTCACAGGACGGCGAGGGGTGTGCGCTCCGCCCCAGGCTTCTAGACGGGAGGGGGCGCATGGCTTCTTGGTCCCGGGCTGGGCGTGACAGGTGGCTCAGCCTTAGCTGGTCCGAGGGCCTTGTGGGGCCTCCTGATCCCTCGGTTGGTAGCTCGTGGTCCCCGGGGCCCCATCGCAGCTCTGCATGCTGGGTACTGACCAGCAGCGCCCCACCGTCCCCCCGCCTGTCTCCTGGTGTGTAAACCTAGGGCCTGGGGGTCGTGGCTCCTCCCCTATCTGACCTCTGACCTCACCTACCTTCTGGAAGCCCACAGAACGTAGAGGAGAAGGGGGTTACCCCGGGTGCAAACCCCCAAGTCACACTGGAAAAAAAGGCTCCTACTGATGCCAAAGGAGGGGCAGTGCCCCCGGGCAAAGCCAGGGTTCCTGCAGGGCCCGAGCGGCCAATAGTCCCGGACGGGAATGGGCGGGAAGAGGCACCATCGCACCCCTGGGAAGGCCTGGTGGGAGGAGTCGTGCCTGCCCAGCTCTGCCTCGGTGGGCCCACAGGCACCTGCCCCCCAAGAGAGGGGACCCCCCCCAGTGCCTGCCGCTGCCTCCAGGCCCCCACCAGGTCCCCCCTCAGTCTCAGGGACAACACAGGAGACCTGCATTGTGCTGGGGGCCCTCCTCGGGACTGAGTCAGACTCGTTAACCTCACGCGGGGAACCTGGGTTTCCCTCTCTCCTCCTCCTCCAACGGCTTCCTCGCTGTCCATTCTCCTTTTGGGGAACGAAGCAGGGGAAATATTGGAATGGTTTGCCGCAGCCTGGGAGGGGAGGCGGCCCAGGGGGTGGGGGAGAGGCTGGGGGTGCCGCCCTTGCCTCCTCCCTGCCCCCTTTCCCTCCCCTCCCCCGGGACACGTCTGTGGGCAGGCGGGCAGGCTGCACCCGGCTCCAGGCAGATGAGGGTGCGGGTCTTTCTTGGGGGTAAAGCACATTTCATTCCCGGCACCAAGCGTGGGAGATGAGTAAGCTGCCCGGTCCCTGGGAGGAGCCGGCTGCAGGGAGAAGCGGGGCCAGAGAGCTGAGGCTGAGCCGGGCACTCGGGCCCCGACCTGGGTCCGCCCAGCCTCATGGAACCTGGACCCCACACCTCCCCTCCCCCACCCAGGGCTCCCACCCCTGAGCTGAGGGGCTGTCTGTGTTGTGCCCCCTGCTCTGCAGCCCCCCCATGGCACCGTTTCCCTGGCAAAGGGGGCCAGGCATTTAGCCCAACGCACCTTCCTCCCCGAACTGGGAACAGACCCCCCCGCCTCCCAGACTGAAAAGGGGAAACCCTGCCCACCCCAAGCGGGGAGCTGACAGGCGGAGGGGCCTCTGTCCGCCTTCCTCCAAGAGCCACACCCCAGGCCCCGCCTCCCCTGGGGACCGAGGGCTGGGCAGCACGGAGGTCTGGGGGGATGTGAGGGGTAAACGGAATCGCCCCCAACAAGCTTGGCTGGGGCCTGCATGAGAGCTGCTAATGCAGGGAGCTGCCCTGCCTGCGCTCCCCCCCCCCCCCAAACCTCTCATGGACATACCCCCGCCCGCTCTCCACCTGCAGCGTCTGCCCAGGACCCACGGGGCCGGTGGGGAGCCTGTGGATTGCAGCTACGCCCATTCTCCCAGAGCCGGGCACAGGACCATTCCTGCCGCCGCCACCTCCAGCATCCTTGCAGCTCTGCCCTCTGCCTCCGACCCAGCTGCAGGGGTGAGGGCCTCGCCCGCCGTGGGCGCTGCTGGCGCAGAGAGCAGGAGCTGCTCCTGCTGATGGTCTGGAACCAGCTCAGGCCGGGAGCAGGGGCGGGTCGCAGGGCCACCCCCCCGTTGGCATTTGCATGGCTCAGCATAAGGGTCAGGCTTTGGCAAAGGCCCGGAGGAGGCCTGGGCAGGGTGGGCACAGCGGCTTGTCTGATGCCATCTGGCTGGGAGCCGCTCACAGCACCTGGCCAGGAGCAGCAGGACGCAGGGCACTGGGCTCTGCTTTGGGGGGTCCCTGGCAGCCAGGGAACGTGGGCACCCTGTTGGCAAGGCTTTGGATTCAGTCTGACGGGAAGCAGGCCCGACGGACTGGCCAGCGGAGCCTCCCTCCGGGCCCGCGGAGCCAGCACCATGGGCACCACCAGGAGCAGCTGGCCCCTCCTTCCTGCTCGTCCCCCCTCCCGAGCTCAGGCCCCAGCGACGTGCTGCTCTGTCTGGGGTCCCCCCAAGGCTGGTCCCCTGGTGGCGTTTCTGACAACAGAGGGGTCTGGTCAAAGTCAGAAAGAGGGTCTGTGGGATGCCCCGCCTCTCCACGCCCTCCCGCAGCTGCGCCCCAGTCTACAGAGCAGACCTACAGCCGCGTTCCTGGGGCCTGGGGCTCCCCGGGAGGGCCTAGAGCTAACGCCCGCAGCTGGTCTTGACACTCAACGCCCTGGGGGTCCGTGCCCAGCGCTGACCCAAGGGGCCCAGCCAGGCGGCCTCTTTCCCCCAGAAAGGCCCGGGCCTGCTGCCACCCGTGAAACGCAGAGCCCCACTCTAGTGACCTCTGACCCCCACCTGAGGGACCTCTGACCCCCCGCTATGGGGGGCCCAAGGAGGACCAAGGAGGTGGGGGCGGGGCGGCAGAGGTGGCAGGGCAGGGGGGGAAGCTGCCTCCCCATCCCCCCCCCCCCGCCAGCTGGAGCCTCTGGGTTTGGGGTTGCAGGAGGGTGGGACCCAGCAGTCTCCGTCCCCGCCTGTCACTCGCCCTGCTAGCCCCCGCTGTGCCGGCACCAGCTCTCGCCCGGGCCTTGGCGACGCGGTCCCCTTGGCGACTCCCACTCCCGGCGGCTCCAAGGGATGCTCCAGCGCGCTGCAGTGGGAACCGCCAGAGCCAGGAAGCGCGTGCTTGGGTTTTTCCATCCCAGCCACCTGCCTCTCCCGGCTCCTCCCCCCCTCCCCCCTGTCCCCCCCCCCCCCCCCCCCGCACGGCCTCACACAGTCCTCAGGCCTGCCTGGTCCCCACCCCTGCCCCCGCCTGCAGACCCCAGCCCTCACCACCGCAACACCCCAGGGCTCTGTTAGCACAACTCGGTTCACATGTCTGATTAGTCCTGAGGAGATGGCGGGGTCAATTCTCCACAGCTCCTTCCTCTCCATTTAACTAACTTAACCGCACGATTGTTACCAATCTCGTTTTTTATAGCCCCGCTTCTCAGGCCGATTGAATCACTAAAACCTCATTTTCTCAGAAGCGCTGAACACGTAACTGGAGGGGAAATTACGCTCCCGTCTGTCTCTTAGGACAGCTCATGCGTGTGTGAGCCGCGTGACATGTATGTGACGGCCACACGGTCGGCCTGTATGTGGTGGGCTTGGCCAGGGCGGGCCGGGGGCGGGCGGGAGGCTCCCATGTCCCATGTCAGCGCCATGGTGGAGGGCAGGGCCCCAGGCAGGGTCCTGCCTCTGTCCCGCCCTGTCCCCGAGGGTAAGGTCATCTGTGTGCAGACAGACGGCCCCTCATGGCAGGAGGGGAAACCACATTAACTCCCGATGGCAAATAAACACTCTCTGTGGGCCCTTGTAATTAAAGGGAAATTCAGTTCGCTTCTCATGCCCCATTATGCCGGGCTCTGCCAGGGGAAGCGGGATTGGCCAGCCGGTGTGATGGGCCCCGAGGTCACGGGGTGGAGTGGCTCTCGGGGAGGGGGCGTGGAGGGGGCCTCTAGGGGGGCGGCTGTGAGTCATTTCTGACCTGCCCGTCCCGGAATTTCCTCCTGTCTCTACCCCCATAGGCTCACTGTGTGGCCGCTGTGAGCAGCTGTGAGGTTTTAAATATTTTTACGGGTTTCAGAGAGGAACAGAGAGGGAGAGAAAGATAGAAACACCGCCATGAGAGAGAGTCATGCATCAGCCGCCCCCTGCAGGCTCCACGCCGGGCCTGGAGATCACAGCCTGGGCACGTGCCCTGACTGGGAATCCAACCCTGAGCCCCAGGTTCGTAGGTCGACGCTCAACCACCGCGCCACACCAGCCGGGCAGCTGTGGGTTTTGATGTGGTGGCCACTGTCCGCCCTGCAGGGAGGCCCTGGTCCCCCGGGGTGGTCTGGGGCTCGGAGGGGCGTGGGCGCCACGGGGGCTGGGTGTCCTGCCCGGGAAAGCGGAGGAAGGGTGGCGGCCGTGAGAGCGAGCGTGTGCGCAGCGTCGTGTGCCCGCCTGGACGAAGCTACGAAGCTCTTCACACCTTTGAACCACCCAGCCCCTCCAGGGGGCACCGCGTCGCCCCTTTCACGGCTGCGGAAGCGGGCGCGGGGCAGAGTGGCCGTATCGGTTTGCACGGACCAGGCAGCTCGAACAGCAGGCACCGGCGTCTCAGGCCGGAGGCGGGGAGCTGGAGACGGGGTGTTGGCAGGGCCGTTGCCGCCGCTCTCCTTGGCTCGCAGACGGGCGTCCTGTCCCTGTGTCCTCGCTCCGGCGTCCCTCTGTGGGTGTCTGCGTCCTGATCTCTGGGCCCGCCCATGAGACCGCCTCTAACCTCAGTCGCCTCTTTGCAGCCTCCCTCCGCTGCAGCCGCCGGCCCGGGGCGCCGCCCGAGTGTGGAGGGGACGCAGGTCAGCGCTGAGCGGGGCCGAGGCGGCGCCGACACCACCCGAGCCCAGAGCCACCCCTTGTACCGTCTCTCTTGTCCCGTGATTACGATCGGCCGGCAGGAATTGTTAAAACATCTGGGCCTGGATGGCCAGCACGTGGCAGTGGTCAGCACGGCCATCGTGTGCCAAGCCCGACAAAGTGTGGCTGCCCGCAGCCTCTGGGAGGCGGAGGTGGACAGTCTGGACCTGTGGCAGCGGCCTGGGTGGGGCCGCTCCTGCCCCCACCCCCTGCTGGCCTCCCCTCGTGGGGCTCGGGGCTCTGGGAGTCTGTGCTCCTGGGGACCTGTGCTGGGTCCTCCAGGCTCCGTGCTGACTCCTTGGGGACATCATTAAATGCACCAGCCAGTTCTCCTCTTGAGTTTGCTTCATCAGCCCCGGGTGGGGTCAGGCTTCTAACACTGGTGGGTCCCCTCAGGGTTTCTGATGTGGGATCCTCCAGCCTCAGGGGAGACACGGAGCTGTCCCTGTTCGGGGAATGGGTGAGGGGCGCGTGGTGGCCTCCTGGAGGCTGGGCAGAGGGGCAGCCTGGTGGCGGAGGGCAGGGACGCTGTCGGCCAGGGGCCAGCGGAAAGGTTCTTGGCCAGGAGTCAGTCCACTCCCAAGCCACAGGGGCCAGCTGCAGCCTGGACAGTGCCCAGTGCTAATGGCACCCGCCCTGGCCAGAGCAGAGACAGAGGGTGAGGACAGACAGATGGGGGTGTGGGGCAGAGACTCAGAGTGAGGACAGACCGAGACTGGACATGAGACGGAGAGAGACAGGCTCTCCCCAGGTCCTGGGGCCCTTCAGCCCCTCCCCACCTCCCTGGCCCACGTGTGTGTGTGGGCGGGGGCGGGGCGCCCTTGCTGGGGAGGCTGCAGACCAGACAGTGTGGCTCTGTGGTTCGCCAGCAATGAAATCCGTTCTCACCCAGTGACCACAGTGGAGTCCGCCGCTGCCAGCCAAGGGCATGGAGTCCCCGCCTGCTCCCAGGGCCCTGCGTTCTCCGACTCCCGGGGAGGGTCAGCTCCCATCCACAGACGCCGAGGGCTCCAGCGAGCCAGCGCGCCTGGTCCTGCGTGTGGCCCAGCTCAGGGGTCTGGGGGGTGGTCAGGGAAGGGGCCAGGCCATACCTGAGTCAAGCTGGCCAGTTGTCCGTCCGTCTCTGTCAGTCAGCTCTGCTGCTGCAGCAGGGAAAGACGCCCACGGACACTGTGCAAGGGAACGGGTGTGGCGAGGTTCCCATAAAACTTTATTTACACAAACAAGCCGAGGGCCAGCTTTGTCCCTGTGGGCTCCAGTGTGTCAACCCATGGTCCAGCTGACCTGGGAACCCTAGGCCTGCCCAAAAGGGGTGGCAGGGGGCGGGACACGGAAACCCAGTCAGCAACCCGGCGGGCTCAGGGAGGGAGGGCTTGCCCCGCCTCCGCAGGACATGGGGCGCCAGACCTCTGGGGTCCTTGTCCCTGGCGTGGATGGGGAATGGAGACCAGGGCAGCCACGGTGGGACCCGAACCTGAGGAGACAGACACCTGGGCCCCGAGGCCAGAGGGCACTGTGCTCACCCCCTGGGTGACCCCTGCAGCCCAGAGCCCGGCTGAGGTCCCAGGAGGCGTCGCAGAGCCATCAAGGGGCCAGGCGTGCCCTCAAGATGTCGCACACGGCGGGCCGGTCCCCAGAGCAGCAGCCACATCAGACCCCCGGGGGCCAGAGGAGGGCTCAGCCGGAGCTGCCGTCCGCCCCGCTGGGGCCGGACCCTGAGGGAGGGACCCAGGTGGCCGCCTCGGGACTGCAGGACCCGCTCAAAACCCCCAGAGGCGCCCGCGGCTCTGCGCCCAGGAGCGCCGGTGCTGACTTGGCTGAAACCCGAGCTGCCTGGGCCACAGCGGGGAGAGGTGCGTGTGGGGCGCCAAGGGACAGGAGGGTGCCCCCAGCCTCTGTCCGGGGGGCTGGGCTGGGCCGGCTCCTTCCCAGTGCTGCAGCCCTCAGGGCTCCCCCGCCCCACCTCCCTCGCCACGCCCTGCCCGGGAGCTGGTGTGTACCCCGTCTCCTCCTCACCCTGTTCCGAGTGGCCTCCTTGCTCTGTGCTCCTGACGGGGACACCAACTCGGAACAAGTTGAGGCAGAGACGGGGTACACCCTCTCCTCCTTCACCTCAGAACTTCCCTGCCTCCCACACCCTGGCCCAGGCTCAGCACCTCACAGCCCGGCCCCAGTGTGGCCCCCCCGGGGGCGCCCCCCGCACCCCGCCCGGGTCTCGGTGCCTGGGCCGCACATTACCATTTCATAATACTCTGAAATATACATGAAGTTGGCTGAATGCGGGCAAAACTGCACCACTTACCGCATGAATATTTCATGCTGGCTTCGCTCCGAGGTGTCCATCTGACGGAGCCGGAGCCGCTGTCCGGGACCTCCCCGCCCACGCATCTCCTGCCCGCGGGGGGCAGAGCGGGCCCTTTGCTGAGCTAGGGGTGCCTGAGGAGGGGGACCAGGCGCGCCGAGGGGTTCGGTGGCTGTTGGGGGAACTGCGGGGGCTCGGGGACGTGGAGTGGGTCCTGAGCTCCTCGGGGGCAGCCACCCCCCCCCCCACTTTGTGGGCTGAATATTCAGAGTAAAATCTTGGTGTGGTAGAGAGCCCTGGGGAGGGGCGGGAACCACGGGCCCCCGCTGGCTGATTTCCCAAAATGCTCCAGCGTGGCCGCTGCTGGTCAGCGGGCGGGGCAGGCCCCCGAGGCCTTGGGATCGAGGCCACCGTTCATGTCTGTGCATGGCACCTCCCCTTCGGGCCCCGGGAGCCTGGCACAGCGGCCTCGGCCTCCCGCAAGCTCTGTGAGGCCAGGCTGCCCGCCCGGGGGCCAAGAACAGGACCCGTGGGCCTGGGAAGGGGCGGCTGCCTGTGTGCTTGTGTGTGCGCGCGCGCGCGTGTGTATGCATGTGCATGTGGGTGTGGGTGCGTATGTGTGTGTGCAGGTGACACGGAAGTACGCAGGTGCTCTGAAGAAGGCGTGGGAGGTGGGCCCGTCCGTCCCGGCTCTAGGGGGGCCGGGGCCTGCAGGGGTCAGCTGAGGGCAACAAACTGTGGTGGGGGAGAAGAGGAAGGAAAAGACGCCGGCCCGTGTGGCTCAGTGGTTGAGCAGGGCAGCCGCACCCCTGATTGCAGGGCTGCCTGAGGGGCCGGGAGCCCTGAGGCACACCAGGCCGGCGTGGCCAGTCCGGGAAGTGGAGGGTCAGTGGGGTCTGCTCCTTCCCTCAGGTGGAGGGGTGAGCCCAGAACTTGAGCCTCAGCACGGCCGCCTTGGGTCTCCCCACCCCCCCACACCCCACCCGCCCCCCGTCTCGGCCTCACTCACGTCAACACCCCTCACTGTGTCCCGTTCCCCGGCTCCTGCCACAGCCCCTGTGGGGTGGGAAACAGCACCCCCCAACACCGGCATCTGGAAAGTGCCCGCCCTGCCAGGGTCCCCCCTGAGGAAGTGCTCCCCACCCCCATGTGCCCCTCTGCGGTGCCCTGGCTGCGGGGAAGCCCCGTGCCTGGCGACAGATGGCGGCTGTCCTGCCCCTTCTCTGCAGGACCAGCCTCCTCGAGAGCTGCAGGGCCCTTGGTCAGCAGCCCGGCCCCCTCGGAGCCCCGGCACCCCACTCGGTGCCCCGGGACCAGATGGGCGTTGGGCAGGTGGGCGAAGGCTGCAGGGAGCACACGGGCTGGGCCCAGCGCCCCGGATTCCTGGGGTTTTCCTGGCTGCCAGGGGAAGAGCCGTGTGTGAGGTTCTGCGGCAGAAATTTTCCACAGGCGCCCCCAAGTCATGCTTCCCGGTGTCTCACACGCCTCGCTGCCTCCAGCTCCTCCATGCAGACAACCGAGTCCCGGGACTGCAGGGGCCCTGCACGCCTCCGCAGCTCCCTCCCCAGGACAGCACCTCCCGGCTGCCACCAGCACCGAGGCAGAGCCCTCCTGCAGCCCCCAGCCCGCACTCTGCACCCGTTCCTCCCTGCTGCCCTGCACCCCCTCCTCCCTGCCGCCCTGCACGGCTCCTCCCTGCCGCCCTGCACCCCCTCCTCCCTGCCTCCCTGCACCCCCTCCTCCCTGCTGCCCTGCACGCGCTCCTCCCTGCAGCACTGCACCCACTCCTCTGCAGCCCTGCACCCCCTCCTCTCTGCAGCCAGACCTGAATCCGGGAGGGCCCTGACTCCTCCCTGCCCTGTGCCTGCAGGCGGAGGCCTCTGCATTCTGGTTTGGAGACATCCTCCCCCCATGGAGCCGGGCAGTAACAGCCCTGCCCGCCCTCGCCTTCCCACAGCTGGAGCTGCAGGAGCCTCAGGCCCTGAAGGGTCTGCCGTGTCTCAAGCTTAAAGGTGCCCCGTCCCCAGTTGGTGTCCACAGGCCAGGTGCTTGGGCCCCTCACCCTCCCACAGCCCAGAGCAGCGTGGGGGAGGGAGTGGGGGAGGGGAGGGTGTGTGTGTGTGTGGGGTTCTTGATAGTGTTTCTTAAGTGAGTTTCAGCCCCTTGCCATTCCTGCAGGAAGCCCTGCCTGTCCCCTCAGCCCGCCACTCCTGCAGACTCAGTGGCTGATGGTCCCAGCCTCTCCCGTCCTCTGGGGAGACCAGCCTCCGCCTCCGCCTCGGAGGCCCCTGGAGGTGCAGGGACCGCCCGCCTCCCTCTGTCCTCAGACTCTGTCCTCAGACCCTGCACCGAGTCCCTGGGACAGCGTCTCCCATTAACATCACTCCCAGCGCCGGCTCCTTGTCCCCACGGCACCGGGATGAGGTTCCTGTCTCCTTCCACCCTCAGCCGCCTGCGGGAGCCCTGGTTTGTAGCCTCGTTTGGGGGCCTGGAAGCGGAGGCCCAGCCAGCATTGGGGTGCGGCTCAGCAGTCACGTGGCCAACCGCTGCTCCCCCACCCCCTGGGGCCACAGAGCAGAGCAGCAGGAGCTTCTGGAAACATCTAGACCAGACCCAGCCAAGACCAGAAAAGAACTGAGGGAGGCCACCCGAGGGAGGCTCGGGAGGGACCTCGGCTGCAGACGGGACCCCAGATCTGGGGCTGGACACTTGGGAGGTGCTCAGGGCCAGGGGTGTGGGTGGTCACCGCCCCGCAGATGGGCCCAGGCCTTGAGCCTGTCACTCGCGTGCTGAGGACGTGCCCATGGGACACAGCCTGGAGGGGGGAACCAGCGGGGGGGTGGGGCACCTGGTCCCAGCGGCTCCCGGGTGCTGCAGCGGCTGCTTTGTATGGGCGGCGCGGCGTGTTGGGTAATGAAATATTCACAGGTCAGTGATTCCTTGAGAAATGATGGGATCAGTCAATTCCTTTTCAGGGAGTACTTTTCTCCCCTCGCAGCCGTGTTCCGTGTTGACTGTCATTAGCATGAGAGGGAGGCTGGATCGAAGACACTTGTCAGAGCTCAGGACGAGCTGCCGCCTCGTCACGGGCTGTGGCGCGGGGCCGGACACCCACGTGAGCGCAGGCAGGGTCCCTGGCAGGCTCCGAGCCCCGGGCGTGGGGCGCTGGCTGGTGGCCCCGAACGCCCGGCCCTCCCAGGTCTCACCAACCTGCCTCCCACCTGGCGGGGCGCAGAAGGGGCCCCGGGACACCCCTCCAAGGTGTGGCCACGAGGACCCCGTCCTGGGCCTCAGTCCATCCCAGACCCAGCCAGCTGCCCCCAAAGAGGAAATAAACGGGTGTCATCCCTGTGCATGAGCCGGGCCTGGGGCGCGCGGTGAATTCCCCCGTAGAGACGGACCCGGCCTGGCTCAGTGGGTGAGTGTGGACCTAGGAGCCAGGAGGTCGCGGTTGGATTCCCGGTCAGGGCCGAGGAGGCGGCCAATCGGTGATTCTCTCTCAGTGTTGATGTTTCTGTCTCTCTGCCTTGCTCTCTGAAATCAATAAGAAATAGCTATTTTTTAAGATGGACACCCCTTTGCTCCAGGTCCCTCACCTCCATCCCCTTGTCCTGAGGCCCAAACCCCTCAGGACTCCGGGAGGAGCCTCTTGCCGAGATGCAGGGGAGGGGCCCGCAGGGGAGGGGCGGGGCAGGGCTCCCTGGGACCCTCTTGTCCCCTGTCCTGGCCCCGTGATGAGGGCCCAGAAGCCAGAACAGCCCCATGAGAACCTGTCGCCCTCCCAGCAGGCGCACACCATGCCGTGAGGCACCCAGGCTGAGTCCAGAAGTGGCCACTCTTGGCCTGTTCAGAGGACCCCAGGCCCCTCCCGCCTGCGCGCCCCACCCACCTGCATCCCCCTTCTGAGGGTGGTCTGGCCACCTGGTCCTCACCCTCTGATCTCTGCAGCCCCCCCCGGGGGGGAGCGATCTGGCGGCCTGGTCAGTCCTGCTGGGGTCAGCAGGTCAGGGAGGGGTGTCCACAGAGAAGGGGCAGCTTGGGCTGGAAATCCCATCAGTGCTCAGGCACGGGCAGCAGGGCCTGGTCAGAGAATACCTTCGATTAAAAATTTGATTTTTCAGTTGAGTCTCAATCGTAATGAGCCACATTCAGACACCCCCCCCCCCCACACACACACCTCCTGGACAGGGTTATGGTCACTGCTGATCAGCCTGGGGCGGGGAAGGGGGGAGAGGCAAGGGGCCAGGGCAGGGAGGGCCCGTCCTTGCCCGCCTGTGGGAGTAATTACAAATGAGGTGCGGGCGGCGGGGGAGGGGGTGTTAGACGAAAGTGTCACAGTGGTAAGCCGAGTGCTTATTTACTGCCAGCTTGCGGCTGCCGTTGAAAGCCGCGATATTTAATTTCCCTGGATCCGGGCAGTGTTTCTACCGCATCGTAAACAGCACCGCGTCTGTCCCTCTCCCGCTCCCCCAAACTCGGAGCCGTCGGGCCAGAACCCGCCAGGCCTGCGCCCCCGCGCCTCTGTGTGCGGCGTCTCTTCCTCGGGGGCAGGTGGGGCGGCAGGCGGCTCTCCGAAGGCCCCGGCGCCCGGGCAGGGGCATCGTCACAGACACCAGGGCATGACACGGCCGGGCCGCCGCTGACCCGGGGGGCACCTCCGTCTCGTCCGGCCGGCCGCCCAGGTGGCCCTGTCCCCAGGCCTGCCTCACCGGCGGGAGACAGACAGCCAGGCAGGAGAGGGGTCTCCCAGGGACCCTCAGCTTCCCAGGGCTGGAGCTCCAGCACATGGCTGCGGCCCCCCTGTACTTGGACCTCAGAAGGCTCAGCCCCATCCTCCCCCCGCGCTGGTTTGCTGTGTGACCTCAGGCCCCATGCTCACCCTCTTGGAGCCTGTGAGGAGAGAAGCCCAGGCGTGGCTGCTCGTGTCATAACTGCAATTTCAGGATCAGAGTGAGTGAAGTGACCACTCGTGCAGTGAAATCAGTTTAAAGAAACGAGCCCTGGCCGTTGGCTCAGTAGAAAGAGTGCCAGCCTGTGGACGGAAGGGTCCCGGGGTGGTGGACGGAAGGGTCCCGGGGTGGTTCCCGGTCAGCGCACACGCCCTGTTGCAGGCTCCATCCTCGGTAGGGGGGCGCGCAGAAGGCAGCCAGTCGATGATTCCCTCTCATCATGGATGTTTCTGTCTCTCTCTCCTCTCCCTTCCGCTCTGAGATCAATAAAAATATATTTTTTTAAAAGACAAACACAAAACCCAGGCAACTAGCTGAGCAGGACCTGGACGCGGGGTCAGTGAACGCTGAAGCGCAGGAGGCCGTTGGTGGCCGGCGGGACCCCTCTACGCCGCCGGGAGCTACCTGGGGATGAGAGTCCGGAGGAGGCCCGAGTACTGGCGGCAGGAAGGCGCCGGCCTTTTTATAGAACGTTCCAGAAGACTAGAGTTGCGTAGCACGCGCCTTGCAAGTGCTGGTCTGGGAGCGCGGCCTGGGCGGCGGGGTGGCCGCGCCTCTGAGCTGTGGGAGCTCAGCCTGGTCTCGGAGCCCCAGGTTTCCCGTCAGGGCGGCAATACTCCCAGGGTCGTTGTGAGGTGACAGTGCCTGCGCGTGATAGGTGCGCGGCACGCAGTGTGTCTGGCCCCCTCGGGCACCGGGCACACAGCTGTACAGGCAACGTGCCCCTCCCCCCGGGTGTCATCCCCGCCGAGCGCGGTCCTGCCCGGCCGCAGCCTCGCCTGGTCCCGCAAGGTCCCATCTCTGCCTTGGGGCTGAGTCCTGGTCCTAAAGATTGCCCGCTCCTGTCCCCACCCACAGGGAGTCAAGTCAGGAGGGCTGCTCGCCCCCTCCCTGTCTGGGGAGCAGTGACCCCTGGCCGCCCGGCCTCCTGTGCCCTGTCCACCTCATCAGCAGAAGACGAATGCCTTTAATTCAGGGAGTTTTTGGGGAGCCAGTGAGAGGGAGCGCATCACCTCCAGGCCCCGGAGCCCGAGCTGGCACCTGGTCACAGCAGGGCGGGCGCCAAGTGGCAGCCGAGCAGGGTCACTGGGACAACAGGTGGGTGGGGCGGAGGCAGAGGGGCCTGCCTGCGTGGGCTTGTGCGCGCACTGCATGTGCGAGGCGTGAGCTCGGACATGGGTGTGAACGCGCACCAGGGCCGGGCTATGAGAGCACATGCCCTGTGTGCGCGTGTGGGCGAGGTGTGTGTGGGGTGCACATGGTAGCTGGATGCGGCGAGGCGTGTCGTGTGGGCGTGCGTGGCCGCAGGAGTGAGCGTGCGCAGTGTGAGGGCCTGTGTGCAGGCGTGTCGTGTGCATGCAAGGGTACTGTGCATGAGTGTGTGCCTGTGCGTGTGCTGGCTGTGTGCACTCTGGGTCCCCTGAGATGACCTGGGACCACGCGAGCATGCCCACGCATGTGCATCTGCGTGCATGTGCTGCCGTGACGGGGCGGTGGGGCACAGGGGCCTTGGCCGTCTGTATGTGCCAGCCCACATGTGCCATGGCTTCTGGAGAAGAAGTGTTTAAAAATGGAGCTGTCAGCCCCGAGCTGACGGGCACAATCAGCAAAGTGCAGCGTCGGCAGGAAGGCGCTCCCTCCGTTACCCGCGGAAACGGGCTTTGTGCTGAGGAGGCAGAGCGGCTGGAGCGAAGCAGTGGAGCGGACCCAAAAACTTCATTAATTAAAGAAGCTCATTAATGAGGGACATTTAATCAGCCGACGACTGGATCCGCGCTCGCCTCCGCCACGAGCCAGCCGGGCGCCAAACGGGAAGCGAGGCCGCCTGCCTCCTCCACGGCCCAGCCTCCACGGCGCCTGCCAGGCCTGGGGCCAGAAGGGGGGCCAAGGCCGGGGCTGGACCGGGGGGACGTGCGGTGTGTGGGGGTGCTGTGGTGCAGGTTCCAGTGACCGGAGTGCGGAAGGGGTGTCTGGGTCAGGAGTGTCCACCGAGGGTGATGTCGCCCCCTGCGGGGGGCGCGTGGCAGTGCCAGCTGACACTGGGCTGTCACGTTGGGAGGATGCTGCAGGTGTGAGCGGGTAGGGCCTGTGTTGCTGAACACCTGCGGGGTGCCCCACACAGAGAATGGCCTGTCCCAGTGTCCGCAGGGCCCAGGCTGAGCACCCTGCTGTGTGCGGCCGTACCTGGGACGGGGAAGCACGTGGCAGGGGTGAGCATATGCAGCTATGGGCATGTGCAGAAGTGCGTGTGCACAGGGAATGCGCGTGTGAGTGTGTGCACAGGGAATGCGCGTGTGAGTGTGCGCCCAGGGAATGCGCGTGGGAGTGCGCGCCCAGGGAATGCGCGTGGGAGTGCGCGCCCAGGGAATGCGCGTGGGAGTGCGCGCCCAGGGAATGCGCGTGGGAGTGCGCGCCCAGGGAATGCGCGTGGGAGTGCGCGCCCAGGGAATGCGCGTGAGTGTGCACAGGGAATGCGCGTGTGAGTGCGCGCCCAGGGAATGCGCGTGTGAGTGTGCGCAGGGAATGCGCGTGAGTGCGCGCCCAGGGAATGCGCGTGTGAGTGTGTGCACAGGGAATGCGCGTGTGAGTGTGCGCACAGGGAATGCGCGTGTGAGTGTGCGCCCAGGGAATGCGCGTGGGAGTGCGCACCCAGGGAATGCGTGTGTGAGTGTGCGCAGGGAATGCGCGTGAGTGCGCGCCCAGGGAATGCGCGTGTGAGTGCGCGCCCAGGGAATGCGCGTGTGAGTGTGCACAGGGAATGCACGCGTGAGTGCGCGCACAGGGAATTCGCGTGTGAGTGTGTGCCCAGGGAATGCGCGTGCGAGTGTGCGCAGGGAATGTAGGTGAGGGCGATGCTGCTGACAGACGCTTGGCTGTGCCGCGCTCTCCCCGCTGGCTGCCCTGGCGCGGGGCTGTGGACAGAGCCGGCGCTCAGAGGTGCCAGCTGGTGAGGGAATAGGCGCCCCTCCCCCGAGGGTGTGGATTCCAGACCAGGGATGCCACTGACACGCCCGGGACCACAGGGAGTCAGGCTCTCGGGGCCTCATTTCCCTTCAGGGTCCCCCTCACTGTCGACGGGACTAGATGGGGTCACCCACACAACCCCAGGAGGACACGCAGAGTCCCGCTGGCATCTTCCAGAAGCAGCTCGGCCGGGTACCGGGGCCGGCCAGGGACTCGCCGTGTGGACTCAGCAGCAAGCCCGTGTTCTCCTCTGGCTCCTCGTCCCGGCCCACCCCCACCTCGGTGCTGTCACTGCCAGGTCCGCCCACGGCCAGTGTCCCCGCGGCACATCTCCTGACACTCCGAGCTCTGTCCTCCCGGGCCCAGCCGGCTGGGAGTGCCCCCTCCCTGCTCCTGGTCACCAGGCCCCCCGGCCTTGCAGTCTGCAGGGTGGACAGTCCCTCCTCGGGGCTCCGGCAGGATCCAGGTGTGGCCCCCGCCCCATGGACCTCCTCCCTGCTCCGTCTGAAGCATCGGACTGAAGTCGGGCCAGGCCCACGGGCCTCACTCAGCGCGGCCAGGGCGCCAGCAGACAGGCAGGTCCCTTCCCTCCAGGACATCTGTGGCCTGTGGTCAGTAGGGACCATTCTCTGTCACCGATGCTGGGCCAGGAGCCCCAAGCCTGCATCCTAACAGCCCCCAGGTGCAGGTGCTGCTGGTCCAGGGGCCACTCCCACATCCCCACTGTGTCCAGCTGCGGGGTGGCCACACAGGACTGTCTCCACCGAGGGCTCTGTCCCCACCAGGGGACTTGTCCCAACTGAGGATAAACCCGTGGTTCTCAAGCCCGCCCCGCCCTCGCCCCCCATGTTGACTGTGGGACACGTCACGTAAGCTTGGCTGCCAGGAGGCTTCCTCCCGAATTCCACTCCCCGGCTTCCCAAGAGCTCACAGCAGCCGCGGGGCACCGTGGGAGGAAGGCGGGGCGTCTGGGCCTCAGGCCGTGGGTGGCACCCAGGGGTGGGCCCTGGTGCCCATTCTACCTCCCATCCCCACCCCCACCTGCCCGCCTCATATCCTGGGCACCGGCTTAATCCCCGGTTCCCCTTGCTAATGGAGGCCCTGTTCCTTCACGAAGATGTAGGGGACATAGGGACAGCTCGGGGGGCGGGGGGGCAGAGGCTGCCCTCCAGGCCCGTGGTCGGACGGGGTTCTCCTGGCACTCCTCCTCCTGGGGGTTCACTGTGGCTGCTGTCCGTAGCTTTATCCTCACAGGCCCTGGGAGGGCGCTTTGGCCCCCACGCTGTGCCCTCCGCCCCACCAAGTGGGGGCCCCGGAGGTGCCACGGAGCCCACCGGCTTAGAGACGTGCGCCATCTCAGCCAGCAGCGGGGAAGGGTGGCGGAGGAGCAGAATGAGCATCACGGGGGTGCGGAGAGCCTGGGGGGGGTGTTCTGCACACTCCCGGGACGGAGGGGACCACTGGGAGAGGAAGTCACAGCGGAGAGCCCTGCGCAGGGCCTGCCCCTGAGCACGGCCGGGGCCACGTGGTGCACTGTGGGCCAGCATGGGAGGCGCTCACCAGCCGTTGCTGATGGGGAGGGCGGTGACGCCGGCACAGATGAGCTGTGTGGGAGCCACCTTCCTCCCAAATGTCACCCCCCCACCCCTGCCTTGGCAGCCCATGGCCTCACCCACCAGCCCTCACCCTCCAGGCCCCTCACCCACCAGGCCCCTCACCCACCAGGCCCCTCACCCACCAGCCCTCACCCACCAGGCTCCTCACCCACCAGCCCTCACCCACCAGCCATCACCTGCCAGTGGCCACCAAGGCACACCGTGTACGCACCCCACACCAACACGGGGGAGGCTTACGGTCATCCTGGGAAAATGAGAGGCTGTGGACCAGGGGGAAAGGGGAAGTGGGGGGCAGGGACACTCAGGGTTCAGGGCAGGGGCGATGGGAACGGCTTACACACCCGTAGGCTTACACACTCGGGTGACTCAGGGTCCGGCCCAGTGGTGGGGCTCTGCCTGGATGTCCCCGAAAGCCCCTCTAGGTCTCAGGGGTGGGAGCAGACAGCCTCCCCCCCCGCCCCGTGCCCTCTGGGCTGTCTGGGCAGCCGGCCACCAGACCCCTCGTGGAGAAGGGGGAAGGGAGCCGGGGCCGGCGGCTGAGAGCACTTGACCTCCCCGGCCCCAGAGGAGATAAAGGGTGACACGCCGTCTGACAGCGCTAATTAGTAAACGGTACTCAGCGCCTGCCAGGGCCAGGATGGAGGGGATGGGGCGGAGGAGCGGGCACGCAATGGATTCTCACCCACCTGGGAGCCGCCCGCCTCCCTCCCGGCGAGCAGCTGGCTCTCCTTCGGGCCTGCTCTCTCCTGCCGCCTGGGGCAGCCCCCCAGCCTCCCGAGGAGCCCGCCTCCCGGACCTGCTCTTGCTGGGACACGGGGGGAGGGTGACCTGGAGCCCGACTGGGCAGCCCCACTCCCCAGGCAGTGCCAGGCGACGGGTTCACAGCCCAGCCCCGCGTGTCCTGCCGTGTCACCTGGGCAGGTAACTTCCCGCCAGCTTTCCGCGGGGGAACGTGCCAGGCACGGTATCGACAGTGACAGGAAATCGTATCTTTACTGCTTAGCGCAGGCCAGGCCCTCGTCAGCCGTCTGCCTGCGGTGGCCACACTGAAGCCAGCATTTACTGAGCACCTGCTGTATGCCTGAGCCCTGTCAGGTCTGCAAACTCAGTGTGAGCCAGACCTCCATGCTAAGGCCCAGCCCTCCATCCCAGGGCCCAGCCCTCCATCCGGGGACCAGCCCTCCATTCCAGGGTATCAGACTTCCATCCCAGGGTACCAGACCTCCATCCGGAGCCCAGCCCTCCATCCGCGGCCCAGCCCTCCATCCAGGGCAGCCCCAATTGAGTCCCAGACTTTGGCTTGTCCACAGAAACTCTCCTGTGACGGCTTATGTGGTAAAACAGCCCCCTCTTCTGCACCCATGGGCATCCCCGCTGAGCTGGCTCCTGCCACCTCCGCGCCAGCCCAAATCGCTCTCCGAGGCGCCCAGCACGTTGGGAAGTGAGCCTGGCCCACACCCGGGGCTGATGCATCGCATCTGGAAGCCACACCAGGCTTTTCAAATTCAGTGACCCTCCGTGGCCCCGCGGGGAACCTGCTCGCTGGTGTACCTTTGGAACCCAGATCCAGGCCTGCCGCACCTTGGCCCCTGCTCCTGGGCGCAGACGTGACACCAGCCCTGCTGGCATCACCATTTCCTCCTCACTCCGGGGCACCAAGGGCTCTCCCGGCCCCTTCCTGGGCTCCCCGTGGTCACATTTCCCATGGGCGTGCACGGGGCCAGGCCCCTCCGTGAGATGTTCAGGTTATGCGCTGTCTGCCCAGCGCCTAGAAGCAGGGCCGGGTCAGCCCAGGACCAAGCCAGACCCGCCCCCGGACAGAGCAGCCTGACCCGGGCCACGGACCAAGGCCATGGGTCACTACGTGTGTGAGCGCCATCGGCCCGAAGGGGACCCAGGCCAGAGGGGGCTGGGACGTCGGGGTGAGGGAGAGGAAGCATGTGAGAGAAACCCCCCCTCTCGGAGCACGGGAGGAGGGGGCGCTGGGAAGGTGTAAGTTAGCGAAAGTTCTAATCGAATATTTCTCCCTCACCTGCACCCTCAGGCCCACAGTTTCCTCCGGGCTCTCCTGCTCCTCCCTCCTCGCCTTGCCCGTGCTCCTCCACCCTGGCAGCTCCCCCTGCCCCGCCCTCCCCTCCGCCCTCGCCCACCCTTCTCGCTGGGAGCTGGGGAGGTCGCCAGCACGTTTGCTAACAGTGGGTCATGGGCTTTGCAGGTGACTTCGGAGCAGTGAAATGGGGCCTCCAGCACGGGACGTGCATTCGCGTGGGCCGTGCTAGTGTGAGCGTCTGTGTGCATTCCCGTGTGCGTGCATTCCCGTGTGTGTGCATTTGCGTGGGCCGTGCCGGTGTGTGTCTGTGTGCGTGCGTGCATTCACATGTGCATGCATTCACATGGGCTGTGCCAGTGTGTGTCTGTGTGTGTGTGCATTCCCGTGTGTGTGCATTTGCGTGGGCCGTGCCGGTGTGTGTCTATGTGTGTGCGTGCATTCACATGTACATGCGTTCGCGTGGGACATGCTGGTGTGTGTGTCTGTGTGTGTGTGCGTGAATTCGCGTGGGCCGTACTGGTGTGTGTGCATGTGCACATGCGTGTTTCCCTCCCCGGGTCAGGAGCGTGAACGCTGCCCCAGGTCCTGCAGAGAGAGGGAGGGCAGCCTCACCAGGGAAGAGGACAAGGGCAGGACTTCTGCTTGCTAGCTTTCAGGGGTCCCCCAGGAGTTGGGGTGTCGGGCACTGAGATGCGGAGGTTGGTGTTGGAGCTTGGGGAGCAGGGGGGACCTCAGGCCTCCACCTCCAGGGAGGTGGGCCGGTGGCTGTGGGGCAGGGCCCCGGGCCTGAGGGCCGAGCCCCCCGACTCCCTGTCACCCTGGGGTGGCCTCTCTGGGAACCTCGCACTTGAACAGTTGCTTCGACTTCCGGGTCGCCGTCCAAATGCACTCTCCGATGGACTGCAGGCCCCGCAGCCCGCCCGGCGCCCAGCGGGCAGGCGTGGGGGGTAATCGCGGCTGCGTGAACTGTCCCAGCACGCTCTCGGGGAGGGGGCGTCTCCTGGGGAAGCTGGACAAGGAGACAGATGGCCGGCGTGCGGGTCGTGTGAAGGGGGATGGCGGGAGCTCGCGCAGGGTCCTCCCCGCGTGGGGAGAAGCAGTCACGAGTGTCTGCCGTCCGTGCCACGTGAGGTCCTCCCATGCAGCTGGGTGCTCACGTGGGCGTCGGCGCCTGGGGACACCTCGGGAGGCCGGAGAGCGCCTCGCCTGCTGGGGGGGCTGCCGCGGGGTGGGGGGCCTTTTTCCGGCCCAGGGCCATGTGAATATTTACGGCGTCGTTCCCGGGCCACACGGAATTACCCACGTACACACGGGCCTGCTGGATTCGGTCCCACCTTTCCTTAGCTCGCCCCTAGGGCCTCGGCAGGGCCAGACCAAGGGATTTCTCAGGCCGGGCGTCCCCTGCCCCCAGCCTGCCCCCACCCGACACCATAAGGGGCCCCAGTCGCTCCTCGGAGGCTGCGTGTATGCCCCACATCGCTGATTCCCACAGCACCCCGGTTTCAGGGGTGGGCAGAGTCCACGCCGACAAGCTCCCGGGGGCAGTGTCTGGGCCACCCCAGAGTCTAACCAGCCTTCTCTCTCTCCCTCCACAGGGCAGCCAGGACGCCACGGCTCCGCCTGAAGCGATGGCCCAGCCCTACCCCCCCGCCCAGTACCCACCTCCGCCACAAAACGGCATCCCTGCTGAGTACGCCCCGCCCCCGCCGCACCCCACACAGGACTACTCGGGCCAGACCCCGGTCCCCCCGGAGCACGGCCTGACCCTGTACACACCAGCACAGACCCACCCCGAGCAGCCGGGCACCGAGGCCAGCACGCAGCCCATGCCGGGGGCCCCGACAGTGCCGGTAAGGGCCCCCCCCCCCCAGACCAAGCTTCAGGGAGCGAGGCCAGCCCGTGGGTGGAGGGGCAGGTGACGTCGTGGAGGTCCCAACCTCGCAGCTCTGGGTCCTCACACGGCGCATCTCTCGGAGGCCCCTGCCCAGCCAGGCCCAGCCAGCCCTCGCCTCCCCTGGGAGAGGGCGCGTGTCCGGCCGCCAGGGACTGAATGGGAAGCTGGAGACACGCGGAGGCTGGCAGCCTGGGCTCGCCTGGCGTTGCGGGGTGAGGTGGGGCGGGGCTGGCGGCGCGAGAGGAGCCCAGGGCCTCGGAGCTGTCTCGGTGTCGGTCGCTCCTCTCGTTTCTAATCACTTGTAATCTACCTGCTTGGCTGCCCTCCAATCAGATAGCTTCAATTATGTGGTTGTAACGCAGTCGACGGAGAAAGGGCTGAGCCCTGCACTTCCGATGTGAGCGTGTGGGGAGGGGTGGCTGCGCCCTGGCCCCTCTCCCGAGACCAGGACCCCAGCCAGCCTTGGCCCCCTCCCGAGACCAGGACCCCAGCCAGCCTTGGCCCCCTCCCGAGACCAGCCTGGGACCCCAGCCTGCCCCAGCCCCCCTCCCGAGATTCCCCTGAGACCCCAGCCTGCCTGGCCCATCCTGCACTCCCCCACCGGTTTCCAGCCGCCCCACCACCACCACCACCCACTGCTGTGCTGGGGCTATGGGGCCATCCAACCTCCCTGCTGGCTCCATGCCAGCGCTGGCTGCCCAGGCTGGGCAAGGGGCCAGCAGCTCCAAGCTGCCCAGGAGTGGCACCGCCCTGCGGCTCCCATTAGGTGGCCCCTCCACAGTGCCCCTCCGCCCTCCCCGTGATCCAGTCTGGCGCCCAAGGTGCTGCGTGGATCCCGTTATTACCTGCCCTCCTCGCGTGGACAGCACCGTCGAGCTCTGTGGGGAGAGCCCACCCAGCTGCCCCCGGGCTGCACTGGACCCTCGTGTGGGGCCCCGCCAGGGCCCGTCCTCCCCGCCTGGAGCATTGCCCAGCGGAGTCCGCTGGAAGCCATCACCTTGGCACCCTGCATCCCTGGTGCGGAGTCTCCCATAGACGCCGGGGTTCCTGCCGGTGGAAGAAGCCAGGCCCGTGGGCCACAGACCTGGGGGCCACCCACGCTTCCCGCTGCTCCTGGTCCTGACGCCGCAGCCCCACAACCTGCACGCTCCGAGGAGGTGAGCGGAGCAGGGGGCTCACCGGGAGCGTGTTGCCGGCTGCTGGTCTCTTTCTGACGGACTGTGGTGGACGGGCCCCTGGTCAGGCCTCACGACCTCCTCACAGACGGATGGGAGCCCGGATTCGTCCGGAAAGTGGGCACTTGGGAGACAAGAGGATCAGAGCCCGATGCCTGTTCGGCGGAAAGAGCCCGGCCTCCTCGGCTCCGGGGCCCAGGCGCGGCCTGACCGGGACCTGCCGAGTCTGCCTTCGCTCGGCGGATATGTGGGCACCTGCCGTGTGCCGGCACCGAACAGCGCCGGGGCCAGAAGCAGTGAGCGGCCCTGCCTGTGACGGCCATCGGGTTCACGGGCCACGGACATGGAAATCGAAGGGGCCAGTCGTGGCCCCTGTGGCCGTGAGAGTCCGTGCCCTGAGGGGACCCCAGAGTCCCCGCTTGAAGTCCTCACTGAGAGAGGGCAGAGGCTCGGTGCGCCAACTGAGTGCCTCCCCGGGAACGCGCCCGGCCTGGGGGATGCTGCGACCCTCCTGCCTCCGGCCGGGGCTCCAGGTCCTGTGAGGGGCCGGGCTCTGCAGGTCTCCCGCCTGGGGACCAGGAGGACAGGCCGTTCCCCAGGCCCCGGCCGGAGGAGCCACTCAGGCCACATGGCTGGACGGCTGGTGACCCAGAGCTGCCGGAGCCTTGGCCGCCATCCCGGGCGGAGCTGGAGCCGGGGCCACGCCCCGTCCTGCGCTAGACTCCAGGAGCCGCCTTCTCCCCAGAGAGGCTGCCCGCGCCGCCACCTGAAGGCTGAGCACCTGCGCGCTGCTCAGAGGTCCCTGTTCCCTCTCTGAGGTCCCTCAGCTCAGCGAGCCTCCGTGCTCAGATCGGGGAGGCCCGGGCGCAGGCCGCACGAGCCCCGCCTTGGTCCAGACCGCCTCTCCTGTGCGTGGGTCCCCTGGTCGCCTTCCTGCTTTTGGCAAAGGCAGCGTGGGACGCGGGGTGTGGCGGCCAAGCCCACAGCGAACACACAGCTCTGCCCCAAGAGGGGCTGCCCCGGGCCCCAGGGTGGAACAAGCCGTCGGGAACGGATGGCTGGAGGCCGCCCTCGGAACACGCCTCCTCCGAGGCCGCCTGGCCGCCCAGCGGGGTGAGCCACACCGGGAAACCGGCTGACGGTCATCACACAAGTGCAGAGGTTTTAAAGGAGGGGTGAGGGCACAGGGCTGCAGAGAAAGGAGCTTTGCAAGACCCGCTCCGTCTTGTCGCACGTCGACGAGCCTCGCTCAGGGCAGCACTGGGCACGGGTCTGCGTCTGCTGCCCGAGGCCCCTGCGCCCACGGCCCCTGCCCACCGCCTTCTTGGCCTCCCCGCTTCCTGGCCTTGGGGAGGCCCAGATGGAGGGGGCTGCAGACTCCTGGGAGGGTGGCCGCATCTGAGGTCCGCCAGGGCCGGCTCCTGGCCTCGGAGGGGTGGGGGGTGACACAGAGAGGAGGAGGGCGCAGGAGCAAAGCCACCAACACCGGCGGCGGCAGGGGTGTCGCTGGCGTGGTTCCGCGCCCCCTGCATGTGGGCGGGTGGCGCAGGCTGCCTGGGCTGCGGTGATAAATGGTGGGCGGCCTCGTCTTCCCGCGGGCAGCCAGTGTGCCGTGACACGCCGGGGCTTCTCAGCACATCGTACAATTTTACACTCACTGAGCCCATTTATCTGCCTGCACGCAGCTGCGCGGGGCCGGGCCCTGCCTTCCTGGTGTCCTGGCCCTTCCCGTGCCTGTCCCCACGCCCCCTTCTCCCGCCTCGCCCTCCGCTGCTCCCCTTGGGGCTCTGGGGGGACCTGGATCTTGTTGGCACGGGTGGCCTCGGCCTCCTGTGCTCCTCCCCGCACTCCCACGCAGGGCTCCCTGTCTCCAGCCAGGCCCCCTGGCCGAGTGAACCACTGCCCTCTGCTGGCCGGACGTCAGCACTGCATCCCCTCTCCAGGCCACCAGGGAGACCACAACCAGCCGTTTGTACAAATTCTCTGTGGGCTCAGGGGACCTACCCTCCGCTTTCGCTCCCTCCAGGCGGGGAAGGAGGCCTGGGTGGCTATGCTGGAGGCAGGGGTCCGGGAAGCCGACCCCGAGAGAAGGATGCATCCCAAAATAATACGGGGCGGGGGGGGGGGGGTGGACCGGGGCGGGGGGGCGGGCAGACAGGCATGAATGGAGACAAGAAAGGGGAAGAGGAAATAGAGGTTATGCTCTCATCTCGTTACCCCCTGCCCCCGGTGCTGAGCTCACCCCCACTGTGGGGTGTGGGGGCAGAGGAGCCCCATGGCATCTGTCCATCCGTCCTGTCTGTCACCACTAAGGATGGCTGCTGGACGGTGACGCCCCCCCCTTGCCTTGCCCGTGGGCAGAGCCAGGAGAGGGAGCCTCCGGCCGTCATTGGCGGTTCTGGCATGTCCCTGTGAGCGGCACACAGTGGGCCTCGGGCCCTGGCGTCCCGGTCCTGGCGAGCTGGCCGGGCACCTTGGTCAGCAGCCACCTCGGTCAGCAGCCACTCATCATGCTGTGGAGCGCCTACTGCGGCCTTTGGCACCAGCGCGTCTGCAGGGAGGGGCCCGGGCTAAAGGCCAGCCTGGCGGTGAGCTGGCGCCCGTCCCTGGAGGAGTCCTCCAGGCGGAGCCTCGCCCCCTCAGCTAGCGCCTGCTCCCGCCAGACACCGCGATTCCTCAGACCTCATCCCGAGCCGTCCTCACGGGGAGCTGCAAGGGGGCAGGTGGGGGGGGCGGAGGGCTTAGCGGTAGCATTGCTTCCTGAGGCCAGGCCTTCCGGACCCCCTCAGCGGAAACAGTGTTTGAGTCCAAAGTGAGGACCGGCTACCCAGGACAGAACTGGTCACTGGGCATGGCCCCCAAAGTGCTGAGAGGCAGCCCCCAGGTGACCGTGGGGGGGACAGCACCCCTACGCCTGTGTGTGCCCGGCGGCGGGTTCCGAAATGCCCACTTTGTCATCAGGCCTTGAACGGTCCCGTCGGGGAACAGGGCAAACGGGGGACTCTGAGACCCAATGGTCCCTGGAGCTGCGGGACCACCGTCAGCCCTGGGCCAAGCGAGGAGGGGACACAGAGCCGAGGAGGCTTGGCCTGGCCCTGGCGTCCGGGCACAGCTGGGCAACGGCCTGGAGGGGGCCGCGCTGCGGCCGAGGTGCTGCTGGGCCATGTCCTGTGAGCGTCTCGGCCCAGTTTCCCTGGCAGATGCCAGTCCGGGAGGAAGGGTCCGAGGGGCTGGGAAGGACCTGGTCTTTGACCCGCCTCCCGTGGGATGGGAGCTGAGAGAGGCCCTCACACCCGGTCCTCTCCCCACAGCAGACAGACGAGGCGGCACAGACGGACAGCCAGCCGCTCCTTCCCTCCGACCCCACAGAGAAGCAGCACCCCAAGCGGCTCCACGTGTCCAACATCCCCTTCCGGTTCAGGGACCCCGACCTGCGGCAAATGTTCGGGGTGAGTGTGTGTGGACCCCCATGCCTATCCCTGCCGCCTCCTGCCTCCTGGTCCAGCCAGTCCTGACCGGAGCCTGTGGGAGGGAGGGAGGGACGAGGGAGGCCCACCACCTCCTCCTCCGGCCCTTGGGCTTCCTGGGTCCCCTCCAGGCCTAGGCCACGCCCAGCAGGTAATGAAGCTGCTGCCGTCTCTGGCACGGGCTCCAGGACCCGTCTCCTCAGAGGGGGCTCCTGCCTCGCCTGCTCCCTCTGCTGTGTGCGGGGGGCGGGGTGGGGGGGGGCGGGCCTGGGCACCCGGCCTCTCTGGGCTGCGCCTCGGGGCTCCGGGGATGGGCTACAGGATGATACACAGTTCACGGGAAGCAAGCGGCTGGCCGTGTCCTTCCTGGCTTCTCCGGGGCTGTCCCGGAGGCTGTGCCGTCGGGTCCAGCCGGCCGCAGGGCCGCTGGGAGCCCAGGACCCTGTGGTCCCTTCATGTGCACTTGCCTGAGCCCCGGTGGGCGCAGGACATGGAGGCGTCAGATGAGGACCCTGCCCTTCCCCCGCGCACACACCCACCCCTGGAGCCGAGCAGCCGCCAACCCCCTGAGCCTGGGCCCACGTAAAGCACTGCGCAGGGTCGGGGGCCCGGGACCCAGGCCACCCTCAGCTCGCCGGCCCTGGAGGACCGCCGCTCACTCAGGGCAGCCTCCCTCTCTGTGGCAGCCTTGGGGTGGCCTTGCTGGCTGGCTCCACGTCGCCTCAGTGACCCGTGACACCACCTCCGGGATGTTTC
This sequence comes from Corynorhinus townsendii, assembly GCA_026230045.1. Classification (NCBI taxonomy): domain Eukaryota; kingdom Metazoa; phylum Chordata; class Mammalia; order Chiroptera; family Vespertilionidae; genus Corynorhinus; species Corynorhinus townsendii. The sequence goes on from JAPDVU010000009.1 coordinate 1,718,916, forward strand.
GGGGTGAAGGGGAGCCCCGTCATTTTACACATCGGAGGCCTCAGGACCTCACTGGCATTGGGGGGACCTGGTCACAGCTTGAGGGTCTCACGTGCCAGCGAGAGGGCAGGAGGGGAAGGCAGAGAGTCTGATGCCCCGGCTAGTGTGTTCTGGTCGGCGCAAGGGCCAGTCACCGTGGCGCCCCCAGCCTGGCCTAGCCAGCACGGTGCAGCCAGGCAGAGCCCCGCCGTGGTGCCCTCTCCCGGCCCCTGTGGGGGAGGGCCTTCCCATAGGCCTTTACCCGCTGGTGTGAATTAGGGGGCACAGCCCCAGCTTGTGGGCGGGGCCTCGTGCTGGCGGGAAAACCCCTCCACCAAAAGGCGGGGGGTCCCGTCCCCCAGCCGCACGGAGGGAGGGGCCCCGTCCCCCAGCCGCACGGAGGGAGGGGCCCCGTCCCCCAGCCGCACGGAGGGAGGGGCCCCGTCCCCCAGCCGCACGGAGGGAGGGGCCCCGTCCCCCAGCCGCACGGAGGGAGGGGCCCCGTCCCCCAGCCGCACGGAGGGAGGGGCCCCGTCCCCCAGCCGCACGGAGGGAGGGGCCCCGTCCCCCAGCCGCACGGAGGGAGGGGCCCCGTCCCCCAGCCGTACGGAGGGAGGGCCCAGGGCAGAGGGGCAGCGGCGAGGGTGTCCAGGGAGCAGGCTGCCCGGCCAGCAGACCTAACCCACCGTCTCCTGCCCTCTCGACCCCCTCTCTGTCTCTGCAGCAATTCGGAAAAATTTTAGACGTGGAGATCATTTTTAACGAGCGGGGCTCCAAGGTGGGTGCCGCCCAGAGGCCGCCACCATTACAGCGCCGGCTGTAGGGCCGCCAGGCTAGCGTGTGACATGTGCGTCCCCTTCCTGGAGAGCTGCGCGCCCGCCCGAGGACCCTTGAGCGACACGGGTGCCTGTATGCCCTCCTCCACCCCCGCCCCATGTGTGTGTCTTGTCATTGCTGCTGCTGCTGCTGCTTCCTTCTCTCTAAGCTGCCGGGACCTCTCTGTCCGCCCTGGGCCGCCCTGGGCCGGGGCCTGCCTGGGTCAGCCGGAGGCTGGGGCAGGGGGGCGGCAGGGGGCAGGGGGAGGGCAGCAGGGGGCAGGGGGAGGGTGCCTGGCAGAGATGAGCCCTGCTCCCTGCTGTGGGAAGAGAAGACTCTGCTTCCCCTCCCCCCCGCCAGGCTTCTAGAGTGAAGATGGTCGGGCTGCCCCTCGGGTCCTGAATCCCAGCCTCGGGCCCCCCAGGTGGGTTTAGGGCCACAGGCCTGGACCCTGGCAGGACTGGACAGTGTCCCTTGCAGCCCTGGCCTGTCCCTGGGAGAGTCCAGGTGGTAAGCTCAGGCCAAGCCAAAGGCTGCCCCGCCTGGGCCGCACCCCCTGGGCACCCCCTGGGCACCCGGCTGGTGGCGCCAGGAAGACCTCTGGGCTGCCGACTCTCCTTCAACTCAGCCGACTCACCCCCCTTCTCTCTCCCCCTCTTGCCCCCGCTCCCTGCCCTGCCCCCGCGCCTCCTTTTCCTCCTCTTCTCACCCTGTGCCCCCCGTGTCTGTCCTCTCCTCACCCTGTGCCCCCGTGTCTGTCCTCCTCACCCACAGGGATTTGGCTTTGTCACTTTTGAGACCAGCTCAGATGCTGACCGAGCCCGGGAGAAGCTGAATGGGACCATCGTCGAGGGACGGAAAATTGAGGTGCTCAGATAAGTGTGCTTTGGGGGGACACCCACCCAGGTCTCTGCCACCCTATGGAGCACCAGGCCAGGGTCCCCCCCACCACCTCCACTGGAACAGGAAGTGGGGGGGCAGGGCCACACTGAGGCCAGAGCCCAGCCCATCGCTGTCCTTGTGGGTCTAGAAGACAGGCTCCCCCAAGGTCCCCCCTCCCTTTCCCCTCTGCTTCCTGAAAGAGAACCACCAAGGGGGGGGGGGGCGGGAGGGTCGGCCAGACCCTGGGAGGACCCCAGAAGTTGTGTGTCTGGACCTGGCTTGGCAGCTCCGAGGACCGCGGCCAGGCCGGTCTGCCTTCCAGTTGGGAGGGGCCATTGGTCCCCGACCCCCTCACAGGAACAGCAGCTGCCTCCCGCACCCCCCCCCCCCCGCTGCCTGCCCTTACCCCACAGGGTCAGCAGCAAGGGGCCAGGGCTTAGATGGGGACGCAGCCCAGAGGAGCAGCGGGAAGAGGAGGCAGGGTCCCCTGACAGACAGCCAGGGTCGGGGCTGGAGGACTCGGCGGCCAGCACGCAGCCCCTAGGAAGGGCCGGGGGGAGGTCTGGGGGGGGAGGGTTCCGAGGAAGGAGGCGTGGGGCACTGACCTTGGCCAGGCTCTGGCCCAGCCCTTGGTGGCACCTGAGGCTCTGGCCCAAGGCCCCCCTGGGGCTGACGCGCGCCGCTTCCTGGGTGCCACGCCCGGCCTGCTCTCTGCTCCCTTCCGAAGAGGCCTTCCTCCTCCTCCACCCGCCCCGTCCCTCTTCTGGGCAGTGACCGGGCCTAGAGGCCTGAAGAGTAGGATCCACCCCCGTGGCACCCGCCTGCCCCTCCCTCCCGAGCCTCGTCTCCCGTGGGCACATCAGAAAGCTCTGGCCTGGGGGTAATGGGGGGAAGGTGGCCACCTTGGTGCCCGCAGCCTCCTGGGGTGGAAACTGCCCTGGGGGCAGGTCTGTTAGTGGCCTGAGTAGCCAGTGCTGAGGAGGGCGGGGGGGGGGGGGGGGCGGGAAGGCTCCCTGGAGGCGGAGGCACCGCAGAGAGGAGGCCAGGCTGGCGCAGCAGCTCCTGTGCCTCCGCCTGGTTCCCTAGGGCAGGACCTCCTTCCCACCCCCGGCCGCCCCCTCCCAGGGGGCAGGGGGAAGCGCAGAGCAGGACTGGGGTGGCCCATGGCCCCACGGAAGCTAAGGTTCCCCTCTCCCCCCACTTGAGCAGGTCAATAACGCCACGGCCCGAGTCATGACCAACAAGAAGACAGCGAACCCCTATACCAACGGTAAGGCGCCCGGGAGGCCGCGGGGCCACCGCCGGCTGGGACACAGGCCCTGGAGGCTGACCTCCCTGCTCCAGCTCGCCCTGTCAGAGGGGGGGCGGCACCCCCGCGTGCATGGCAGCCAGAGGCCACACGGACAGGCTTCCGCACACTGGCTCCTTCCTGGAGTTTCATTTCCAGGCGCGGAGGGCAGGCCTGGGCGGGAGGCGCACGGTGTGTGGTGTGCAGTGTGTGAGGAAGGGCAGCCAGTCCTGGTGCCTGGGAGATCCTGCGAGGTTGGGGCCGCCAGAGCGAGTCCTGCTGGCCCCCCCGAATTGTCCCCTGTGCACCTGACCCGGAGCCGAGCAGGCGCGGCCGGTCCTCTTTGGAAAGGAAGCGGCTGACGCCGAGTGCTGGCTGCCCAGAGAAGCTGAGGGCCTTTCGCTGTGGCTGACTAGCTCAGCACATGGGGCAGGTGCTGCCGTTTACACAAAACAGGGGACCACCCAGGTGGGTCCCGGCTGCCTCTGACCCGGGGCCCCTGCCAGTGCTCTGGGCCAGCATAGCAGGTGGAGGCTCCAGGAAGCCGGAGTGACCAGTGGGGGCGCCAGGATTGCGGCAGCGGCAGCTGGAGCGCAGCCCGACCTCTGAGATGGGGCTGAGAGAGCCGCCGGGTGGAGCTGGGGGGGCAGCTCGGGTCCTTGCCTCTGGGGCTCTGCTCCGTCCTGGATCCTTCCCCGAAGGACTCAGTCCTCGGGCCTGGAGATCGCCCCAGGAGACAGAACCTTTCTCCCCTCCTCAGCGGAGGTTTGTGGGGTTCTGACCCAGCGGTAGCGCTCAGACACGAAGTCTGCCGCCGTGCGATGGGAGCAGGGACGGCGGCCCGCCGACAGTGTAGACAGTGGCCTGCAGGAGCGAGGCCACCGCCCAGCAGTGGGGCGCGCTGTCTCAATGCCTGGGGCCGGAGCCCACTCAGAGCCCGCTGGTCTCCACCCTGGAGGCCTCCATGGTGCCCCAGGTCCCTGGTGCCAGAGCCCAGAGCGGCCGGCTTGCAGGGAGGGAGAGGCTGGGGAGGATACCGCTGGGCCAGAGTGGCAGGAACTCGGGCTGGCTCTGCCACACACCAGCTCTGTGATGCACGGCTACTGCACCTCTCAGCTTCCGCTTGTGCATCTGTAAAATGGGAGGGTGGCCACCGGCCTCGGGGTGGGTTCTGAACAGCGCTGTCAAGTGCCTGGGAAGGGCCAGCTCTCCTTCTGTCCTCACTACTTGAAGCCAAAGGCCCTCCTGCCCCAGCTCCTTGCACTGGCTGTTCTGGGGACACACACACAGGAGGACAGCAGGAGAGGACTCAGTCCTGGGAAGAGGGGCCCTGGAAGCTCACCCTGGGACACCAGACGCTGGGGCGGGAGTTGGGAGGAGGTTTAGGCAGAGGCCAAGCACCTTTCTCGGCCTCTGACCCTCCAGCAAGGCTGCCAGGTGCCCCAGGAGACAGCACCCCCAGAACCCCTCGTCCCCACGGGGGCCTGCAGGCACTTACACACCGTGTTCCACCTTCCCTTCCTAACCCTCCTGCAGGGACCACAGACCCCAGCGGGTGGGGCTGGGGCCCTTCTGGCAGGAGAGGCCCAGGGCATGCTGGGGAAAAATCTGGAGGACGCAGCCGCATGGGTGGGGAGTGATCTGGGCCCTGAGACTGGGGAGCAGTAAGAGCCCAGCCTCGAGGGAAGAGGGGCGGGGTGGGGATGGGGGTCCCATCTCCTGTGCCCACCCAGATTGCAAAGGGGGGTGCCTCAGGTGCGGTGTGCGGTGGGGAGAGGAGGGGAGGTGGTGATTGGATTCCTTGCTTCTGATCTAGGCTGGAAGCTCAACCCGGTGGTAGGCGCGGTCTATGGGCCTGAATTCTATGCAGGTAAAAGGCTGAAGCAGTGCAGTGGGGCTGCTGGGGGGCGTGGCCTGTGGGTGTGGCCAGGCTCGCGGGGGCGTGGTCGGGCCGGGGCGGAGCCGGTGGGCCAGGCCGGGCATGGCATGCCCTCACCCTGTCTCTGCCTTCCCACTCACACTGCCCCTCTCCCGCCCGCTCTCCCGCAGTGACGGGGTTCCCCTACCCCACCACGGGCACGGCCGTGGCCTACAGGGGCGCGCATCTGCGGGGCCGGGGCCGGGCCGTGTATAACGCGTTCCGGGCTGCGCCGCCCCCGCCCCCCATCCCAACGTACGGAGCGTGAGTACCTGGGAGCGCCGCGGAGGGAGGCCTGGGGCAACCAGACGGGGTAGGCAGCCTCTCCATATATGCGGGGGGGCCCCGGGAACCCCCAGGTCTTGGCACTGCAGCCACGTTGTGATGGGCAGTACCCCCAGGCCCACCCTGCCCCGGGGAACGAAGGTCACTGGCGTGTAGGGGACACGTGGGGCCCCAGCCGGATGTTTTCAGTGGGTCCTGTCTGGCCCTGGAGTTCAGTGGGGCCCTCTAAGCCCAGCTGCACTTTTCCCGGGGCCCCCGCCCCATAGGGGGACAGCTGCCTGGGGGTGGGGGGAGGGTAAGCAAGGTGGGCCGAGGGCCCCGGGGTTTGGGGGAGAGAGGAGCTGATGGCAAGGGTGTTACTCTGTCGTTATATCAAACAGGGCCCTGGAGCAAACGCTTGTTAAAATGCCAGTCCCGTGGGCGGGGCTGGCACCCTGCCCCCTCCCTCCTCAGCAGCCTCCGGAGCCGGCCGGCCCCTCTCCAGCGTTCCCACCACTCTCTTGTCCGTTTGCTTCCAGGGTCGTCTATCAGGATGGCTTCTACGGTGCTGAGATTTATGTGAGTGCAGCCCCGGGGGCGGGCCCAGCCTTGCTCCTCTCCAGGAGCTGCCCTCGGCTTCCCGTCCCTGCCTGCTCCCCGCCTCCCCCCCCCCAACCCGGCTCCTCTCCCCTCGGAATCCAGGAGGGCGAGGGCACTGCACCCCGGGACCTCACACAGCCACGTCGGGGCTACCCGTGCTCATGCAACAGCCCAGTGAGCCACCAGCATGCCCGCCCCCCCCCCCCCCCCCGTTTCGCAAGGCATTGTGTCCCTAACCAAACTGGGGTCCCTGAAGGAGCCACAGGGGCAAGGCCTGAGAGTAACCAGGAGGCAGGGGCTCCTGGGCAGACCCTGGGGGATCCTTCTCCTTCCCCCTTCATGGGGCCACACTCACTGTTCCTCGGGCTCAGAGTCCCACCCCACACACAGACCTGGCCCAGCACAACACCCATGAGTGCCAGGGCGTGGTCGGAGCTAATGCCCCCCACCCTTCCCCTCAGCCAGGATGGCACCCAGAGTCAATCGTGGACTCCCCATGCCCCTCGGGCTCACTGGCCTGGGGGCAGGGGTGCTGCAGCCCCGCACACGGCCTGACACGCAGTGGGTACCCACCTGTGTGTGTGGAGCACTAGAAGGGATGAGTGAATGAACGGGTGACACGGGCGGACACGCTGCCTTCCCCCGCCCTCCCCCCACCCCACCCCCCCACCCCGCACCCTGCTGCCGGGCAGTGTGCGGTCCTCGGGCCTCCCGTAGGTCACCAGGTAGGTGCCCCCAGCCGGCACCTGCTACCCAGCCAAGGTGACGGTGGGAAGGCCGTGGCCGCCCCCCTAAGCCCTGTGATCCCTCCCTCCCCTGTGCCCCGCAGGGAGGCTATGCCGCCTACAGGTACGCCCAGCCGGCCGCCGCCGCAGCAGCCTACAGCGACAGGTAGGCCTGGGGACAGGGTACCCACACAGACCAGCCCCCTCTCTCCTCCCCCCGTTCAAGGGCCTGGGGATGGCTCCCCACGTGGGCACAGGGTCTGGATAGAGGAGAGCAGGTCGGAATGGGCCTGGAGACCCCGAAACAGCTCCTGCAATCCCTCCCTGCTTCTGGATGGGGAGGCGGTGGCCCCAGTTCTCAGGGAGCAGCCCCCTTGCCTGCCATCCTCGTGCTTCCGGATAGAGGTGGCTGTGCCCGCTGCCTCGGGTGTGACAGGGCTGGGCGGGGGAGGGGCGTGTGACCCTGAGAGCAGCGACCTCCACCCCGGGGGGAGGCGCTGTGTGTTCTGTGGTCAGGCTCAGGGATCCCCCACCGTGGCCCAGCCAGCACCCTTCCCCGTGGGCACTCGGCCCCTTAGCCCCAGAGCGCTGGGGGAAGGGCACGTGGCCGCACTCTAAGGAGGGCAGCCGCTGCTCTTGTCCACGGGGCGGCTCTGGCCTGGGGACCGCCCGGCCCTGCCTCCGGGTGGGAGGCGGCATCCCTTCCCCAGGCCACACCTTCCTCCCAGCCTCTCGGCTCAGGTGTGTGCTGTCAGGTGCCAGCAGGCCCCGGCCCGGGCCTCTGAGAAGCTGGCATTTCACCCACAAAACGTACTGAGCTGCCGCCTGCCTCCTGGTGGCCAAGCCCCTGTGTCCCCCTCCGCGTCCCCAGACCTCCCCATCTCTGAGCCCCTTCCCCGAAGGTGGTCTCCTTCTTTCCGGGGGTCTTTCCTCCGCGGGAGCTGTGAGCCCCTTTTCTGGTCCTGGGCACCCAGGTCAGCACAGTGGGGGTGCTGAGAGGGTGGCCAGCCTGTCCGCCCCTCCTTCCAAACGGGCAGGGAGGACAACAGGGAGGGGGGCAGGTGCTCAGGACATGCCTGGGAGGAGGTGGGGGTCTGCTCCCCCCTCACCTGCCTCCCTCGCCCCCACCCCTCCCCGTGCTGTCTCCCCAGTTACGGCCGAGTCTACACAGCTGCCGACCCCTACCACCACCCCATCGGCCCCACGGCCGCCTACAGCATCGGGACCATGGTAAGGAGGCTGGCGGGCCACGGTGGCAAGGCAGGGGGACAGGCCAGGGCCTTGGGCCTGGTGGGGGAGGACCAAGGCCTGCATCTGAGCTGGGAGTGGAGACTTGCCCCTCATGCCCTCGTGGAGTGAGGAGGAGGCCGGTGTGCCCTGCCGGCCAGCTGCCCAGGGACGATGTCCGGCCCCTGACGCATCCTGGCGGGGACCTCAAGCCCGGCCGGGCCTCCCCTCCCTCCAGGAAACCCAGCAGCCCTTCCCGAAGCCGCTCCAGTGGGGTGTCCGTGCTCCCCCCCCCCCCCCCGTCCTGTCTTCCCTGCTGTGCCTCTCCTCGCATGGAGGTGGGAGCAGGGCTGCCCGCTGTTTCTCGCCCCCACCTCCGCCCCCAGCTCCTGCCTGGAGGCCCTCCCTGGGAATGGGGCGCTGTCCCAGCCTCTGCCAGCTCCCAGGACGGCGCACCCCTGAGAGCCCGTGTGTGTGTGTGTGTGTGTGTGTGTGTGTCTGTGTCTGTTGTGTCTGTGTACACCTGCTGTCAGCACATAGAGCCCGCTCCCCAAGGACACCTGCCCCTGACGGCACCCCCCCCACCCCGCCCCTCGCTGTCCCAGGCAGGCAGGGCGTTAGCTAGCTCAGGGTCCAGCATCAAAGATGAAAACGCCTCGGGGTGCGTGGGGAGGCTCAGGGCCTCTGGCTTTGATGACCCCTCCCGGGTTTGGTTTTGTGTTTTTGGTTTTTAACAAGCCTCAGACACCCCAGCAGGCGGGTGAGTGCTGGCAGCCGAGCGCTGGCAGCCGGGGGAGCGGCCCCTGGAAGGCCACCCCCTCCGGGACGGAGCGGACGGAGCCCTGCGCTGGGCTCCCACCCCCTCGGCTCCGCGATCAGCTCAGCCCTCCACGCAGCTGCTAGCTAAAGGCCCTCGTGACCTCTCAGAGGGTCCCCGTTTAGGTTTTTTCTCTTCTTAAGGTTTTTCTACCCCCCCCCCCCCCCACCCACCCAACTCTCCTAGCCCTTGCTGTTCGCTCGCCTTTTCTGACAAAGCTGGTGGGTGGGGTGCCAGGTTCCTGTAGAGGCTTCCCCGCCCCCCCCCACACCCCCCCACCCCCGCCCAGGAAGCCAAGGCCGGGGAACCCTGACAGGGCCGGCCCGCCCCCCTCCCCACCCATGTCTGGAGGGGCTCAGACCCCACAGCAGGCCTGGGGCGCCAGGAGTAGGGCCCCTGCTCAGAGCGGATGAAGGAGAAGGGGCAATGAAGGGCCAGGCCAGAGCCACAGTCCCCAGGACACCCCCACCTTCTCACCCAGGAGCCGTGGCCGCAGATGCCCGCCCCAGCCGGAGACAAGACCACCCGGCACAGAAACAGGCCCAGCCCCCCCCAACACACACACACACACACACCCGCCGCCCCCAGGCAGACCGCGAGGGGGGCAGAAAACGGGGGTTCGCTATTTCTCTTTCTGTTCTTTTTTTTTTTCCTTCCTTTTTGCGTTTTCGCCCCCTCCCGAAAGGCGGTACTGATTGGCTGTTTTCCATCTTTGATGTTGCAGGCAGGCCTCTGCAGAGGAGGGCACAGCCGCTTCACCCCCTACTAGCAAGAGGCCCGCCCCTAGCGGCAGTCACAGACTCTAGCACACACCACACCCAGCAGCCCCGGGCCAGGCCCAGCCACAGGAGGACAGTGCGCCCTCCCGCCAGCCGCTCGCTGGCTGGCCCCACGATGGCGTGTGTGTCTGACCCTGGTCCCCCCGTGTGTCTGAACCCTTGGTTCCGATTTTGGCTTTGTTGACGTGTTCCCCACCCCCCAAGCCGGTTCAGGTACAGTACCCACAGAGGGGCGGGGCTCAGCTGGCGAGGACCCTCCCGAGCTAGCACTAGAGTCACGCCCACCAGGGCGAGCCACGCCCACGCCCGGGGGTGTGCAGAGCCACAGAAGATGCCGGGCTCAGGAGGCCAGCGGGGGCCACAGTCCTTGTCCCCTCCTGCCAGGGTGTGAGCAGGACAGTGCCCTCTCTCCGGCCGCCTCCCCACCAGCTGAGACTCAGTGCTGATCCTGTTTTGTGGGCAGTGCCTGCTGCCTGCAGGGCCACACCAGCCTCAGAGGCGCTTTAGCCTCTGGCGTCAGAAACCAAAGCGAAGGGAGAAATTCCCCCACCAGGAGGCCTGGCGGCCCACGGGTGTCCCCCTGCAGCGCCCGCCTCCCGCTGTCCTCTGGGACCTGTTTTACGGGAGCCACAGCACCTCCTTCCCTGCCCCAGCTCAGAAATGCCTCTTTATCAGGGTCTGTTTTGGAGGGGGAGGCCTGAGCCAGAGCAGGTCTGGAGAGCGGGTGGGAGCGGGGGGTGCCCACCTGGGCACGGCGCTCCATGTTGGCCGGTCATCTAGGGGGGCGCTGGGCTTAGCTCTGCCCCGGGAGCTCACACCCTTCCCAGGGCAGGGGGCCCCCGGGAGGAGGTGCTGGCTGGGGCTGCCCCCCAGGGAGGCTCCGGAGCGTCCGCCACCCTCGCCACGCACCTTCCATCCAGGAGAAGGCGGCGCGGGCCGGGGCCTGGGGTGCTGCCAGACTGGCTCCTGGGGCTGGGGGCCCGCAAGAGGGTCCCCGCCAGCCGGGCCTGGCTCCCTGCGGGTGGGTGGGCAGATCAGGCCCAGAGCACCGCCTTCTCAGCTGCCTCATGCCACGCCGCCCACGTGGCCACACACCTCACCCCCTTCCTCCTGTCCCCGGTGGTCCCTCCATTCCCGCCAGCTTCTGCCCTGGGGGACAGCCGTCCCCTCTAAGGGGTAGGGGGCTGGCGGGCCGGGCCGTCCCTAGCACCACCCGGCCCCGCCGGTCTCGGCCTGAGCGGCTTCCTGGAAACTGCCAGTCCCTTTCTGTTTCTGTTGTAGTGAAACTTGCACCGTTCCTTCTCGGACCGCGAAGGGCAAAAACAAAAACAAACAAAAAAATCACAAAACAAAAAAACAAAACAAAAAAAGATGTTAAGATTCAAGCAACAACAAATCCAACCAAGCAAGACACATCCGCCACGCCCAGGTCCCGCGTGCTGGCGCCGCCGCGAGGAGCAGCCGGCGGGCCCAGGAGAGCCGGCCGCGCCGTCCGGGAGCGAGCGGGCGGGCGGGCGGGCCCGCGGCTTCCTATCCAGTCTTCCTTTCCCGCCACTCCCGCCCGCTGAGTGGGCCGCGCAGAGGCCTGGCCTCCCGGGGAGGAGCCAGGAGGACGTGATCTCCGTTGCCGAGTGCGCCCCCGTGGAGGGGACAGCGGGCCGCAGGCGCAGAGGGCGGGCAGCTTCCCATTCCCGGCCCCGGCTCCGGCTCCGGCCCAGTCACCCTGTGTCGCCCTCCGGGCCCAGCTCTCCCTCACACCATGCCACCAAAGCCCGTGTCCTGCAAACCTGGGGTCCGACCCCCACACCAAGGGCTGATGTGGTTCCAGAACCAGGGGGGCGCCCAGGCACCCCGCCCTCCACGTGAGGGGGCTCCTGGGCCTGCCAGCCAGGACTGACGCCTGCACCTGAGAACGTGGGACGGCGGGGGCCTGGAGGCCAAGGACGTGCTCCGACAGGCTGTTTCTGGTTTCCTTCCTGGAGGCGGCTCTGAGCCTGGTCTGGGGGAGGTTGCTGCAGAGGGCCAGGTCCTGAGGGGCCGAGGGACGGCCTGGCGCCGGGCTGCACCGAGAGGCTGGGAGTCACGGTGCTATGGGGCCAGACGGCCAGGCCAGAGCAGGGACGTGGGGAGGGAGGAGGGGGGCGCAGACGGCAGGGCACAGGGTAAAGCCCCAGGCCAGGCAGAGGGCTGGAGTCGGGGGGCAGCAGCAAAAAATAGCAAAAAAAAAACCCGGCTCCCAACTGGCTCCACTCTCTCACGAGACGGGAGGGGGAGGACCACACCTCACTTTGTATCTGCATCCGCTCCCAAGCGCCTCCTTTTCTACTCCGTGTACAGAGCCCCCGAGCCCCCCCCCCCAGCGGGCCCCCTCTCCCAGCCGCTGCGCCCCCGCCCCGCCCCAGGCCTCAGCCAGGCCCCGCTTCCTTTCTCACCATTCTGTATGCTTCCCAGGTGTGACCATTCAAACCCACAGTATTATTGTTATTAAGATTATTAATAAAGATTTCTTTCTGCAAACCAGGACAGCTCTCTGACTGGGCAGCCCCTGGACACACAGGGTGGAGGGTGGCGGAGGGCGGGCGGGCAGGTGGCATGTCCCGGGAGACAGCCTAGCTGCGCTGAGCCCCGGTGGCCAAAGCCGGTGGGCGAGAGTCCAGCGCCCAGTTCTCTCCTGAGGGCTGACCCGTCCCACCATCCCCAGGGGGCGGGCTCACGGGTTCCCACAGCCCTGCCTGGCCTCAGAGCTGGGCACAGCGGGGCGGCGGGGGGGGGGTGCAGGGGGCCTATTGTCAGTGGTGCGGGGCAGGTCACTAAGACCCGCCCACAGCCCCAGCTCCGCTGGTGTGACTCGGAGCTGCAGCAGCCCCAGGAGCTGCTGCGAGGTAAGCCCTCCACTCCAGCCAGTGGGTCCCGTTGCTGGAGGCCAGGCATGAAGGGGTGTGGAGGGGCGTGGCCGCCATCCCGCCGCCCGGGGAAGAGGAGGGATGACCAGGAGGGAGCAGCAGATCCTGGACTGTGGGCATGGGGGCGGGGGTGGGCCGACTCCCACGCCACGGAGCCCGAGCCTTCTCACAGGTGAGTTCTTCACTTCCTCCAATCCGTCACTTATTTCGGAGCCCTTATATCCAGGGGGCACGGGTCGGGGGCACGGGTCGGGGGGCAGGCTTCAGTGCCGACCTGTGAACTTCCCTGCGTGTGAGCCCTGGCGGGTGGTGGGACGGGGACCGCGCTCCTGGGGCGCAGGGCTGGAGGCCGCCCTGCCGCCAAGCTTGGCTGAGCCCCCACTTCTGCTTGCTCACCAGACAGTGAGGAAGTCATTGCCGCTATAAATGTCCCCTCTGCACCCAGCATTCGGGGGAGCCGGCACTTTAAGAAAAAGGGCTTCGTGAAATAAGTCCCAGCTGTGTGGCCCGCCTCGGGTGCCCAGCCGCCCGCCACCCCCCCCCCATCCTGTCCGCCAGGTCCCACGTCAAAGGGCAGGAGCCCCCTGGCTCAGAACGAGGGGCTCAGGCTCTGGGGGAATGGTCAAGACCAAGAAAAGCAGAGCCAGCCCGGGGTCTTTCTGCCTGGCCCAGGCCCTCCCCCCGCCCCCTCGCCCCAGCTGCTGGGCCACACGTGTGGGGCATAAGTAGCTGTTCCCAGTTAGGAAGGACTCGGAACCCGAGCCTCTCGTGTCGCGCTGTGGAGGAGGGGCGTGGGCACCTGGGACAGCGGGGCAGGTGAGGTGGAGGCCAGTGTCTCCAGGGAGCCCCGAGGCTGTCCCCCAGTCTCAGAGGCTGCCAGCGACCTCTGCACCCTGCACCCCTCCCAATGCGGTTGGGCCTGAGCAGAGGCAGTGGCTGCACTGCCACCTGGTGGCCTCCCCCCTCACTACAGTGAGAAGCCACTCGGCTGACCCCGAGCCTGGACACAAGGTAGTGGGGAGGGGACCCCAGTGTCCTAGCCTTAGAGCCACTCCGCATCTCGGAGCAGAGGTCAAGGGCAATAGGGATGGGGAAGTAACCCCATGGCCTAGGAGGCCTGCGGTGAGGGACCCCAAGAATGAGGGGCAGGATTCCCCGAGGCTGTGGTGTGAAGAGACCACCCCCAGGGAGCTCCACAGCAGTCTAGCAGGCAGCAGGGAGCTCCACAGCAGTCTAGCAGGCAGCAGGGAGCTCATGGCTGGAGAAGCCCCTCCCCGTCCCCCCTCTCCTCCCCAGGAGGCCACTGGCCACCTTGGCCCTCGGAGGGAGCAGGGAGGTGCTGGGAAGGGAAGGAATCGAGGGGAAGGAGCCACAGTGCAGAGGCTGCCGCCCACACACCCCTGCCCACGCCCCGCTGGGGAGAGGCCAGGGGGCTGTGAACAGACAGGGAGGCGGTGGACTGGGCTGCACACCTGGGCCTGCCTGGGCCTCCTGCTCCCAAGCCTGGAGCCATACTCACCAGGCAGAGGTGGAGCCCAGGTGCAGACTGCCCGTGCCAGCGTCCCCCATGCCCACCCCGCAGGAGAGACGGAGCAGGCACAGGCCAGTGGCAATGCTCTGGGCCCCAGGGGACAGTAAACTGGGAACGCCCAGCCCACGGTGGTCTGCAGGTGCCGCCCTGCTGGCCCGGCCCTGGGCTCCTACCGCTCCGGGGAAGGGGCTGGTCCCGGCACCACCTCAGGGAGCACCCTGCACCCACCCTTCACTGAACCCCACGGGTCTCTGCTAGCGTCTGCACCCTCAGAAATGTCCCCAGGGCCTGCTCCGAAGCCTTCCTGCCTCAATTTAAGCTGGCCTCTGATTGCTCCGCCGGAGGAATGAAGTCGCCATGCTCAGCGCCAGCCGGTTAGGAAACACCCTTTATGGAATTTTCTGGACTCAACTTTCCCAAATCCTCCCACTTTTCCCCGGGAACTGTACTGCAGAGAGGGACTGGACAAAGGCGGGGGTCCAGGCATCCTAGGGAGACAGCACCCAGCACACAGACTCCTCGGTGTTCCTGTCACAAGGCCCCACCAGGAAAGCCACGGGCCCCAGGTCCTCAGCCGCTGTCTGCACAGTCCACAGCCTGTGTGCAAGGAGCCCCGGCCGTGCGGTGGGGCCGGCTTCCGGCTTCTGTGTCCGCTCATGTGCTGGGCATGGAGTACAGCAGGGCCGCCCGGCCCCACTCGGCCTGCGGCACCAGGAACCCCTCCCTGGGAACCGGCTCCACCAGGAACTCCACGCGGCCGTCCTGGCCAGGTTGGGCCTCAGCCACCGCCAGGTCCACAACACGGTACTGATTGGCAAAAGCCAGGCCCAGGAGTGTGGGCTTCTCCGGCCCCGGGGGCCCCGTGCCGGGAGGGCCACCACCTGTCCCTGGGCGACAGTGGATCCGGAAGCAGCGGGCGTGGGGCAGGGGATAGGACCAGTGCAGGGTACAGCTGAGCTGGAGTCCGGCCGGGGGGTCCGCGCCTTCCGGGGCCGCCCGCTGCCAGCTGACCCTGGACACGGAGGTGGCCTGCACCTGGGGCAGAGGGCTCAGCAGGCTGTTGGCGTCCACCACCTGGTGGGAGAGAAGGCACAGCACGCTGGGAAGCCCTGGGGGCTCATGGTGCCGCCCCGCGCGCCCCGCTCTCCGGCATACCCACCCTGCCTCCCCGAGCCCGAGGAGAGAGGACAGGGGCGCTCAGCTCGGGCGGCGTTCTGCCCCAGCTGAGCCCCCCGACGAGGACGAGGCGCCCCGGACCCGGACCTGGATCTCTCCGAGGCGACAGACGAAGTCCTCCTCCTCCTGGCTGCCCGGGGCCCGCGAGAAGCTGACGAAGAGGTCCTGCAGGAGGCAGCCGCGCAGGCTCAGCTGGTAGCAGCTGGAGGCCAACGGGATGCGGGTCACGGGTGGTCACGGCCACCGCGGCTCAGGCGCCCAGCTGCTGTCAGAGGCCCGAGCCGCGGGGGGAAGGCAGACCCATCCCGGCTCTGCGGGTCCACGAAGGCCTACAACCCCCGCACGGAGGCTCTGCAGCCCCTCCATCCCTCCAGTTCTGGGGTTTCTCAACAGGGGCCCTCTCACACCGCAAGCCCCCACCAGCATGGGGCCCTCCCCTGTGGGGGACTGGACGGGAAGCAGAGGGACTCACCGCTGGACCCAGCCCCCGCCGAGCTGCTGGCCACAGCGGGCCGCCCACCGGGCCAGCTTGGCGGGGGGCACCCGGAGGGGTCGGGGTCTGTGCCTGGCGCTGGGTTCTGCCGGGAAAGGGCACGGGACTTGAGGAAGAGGAGCAGCCACACCAGGAGTCCCTGAGTGGGACCTGGGGCTGGGCCGGACCCCCGTGGCGCCCGGCGCTCGTGGCCTGCCCGACAGGCTGAGGCCGCGGCGGGAGAGCAGTGCGGAGAGGAAGCGAGTATGCAGGTGGGTGCTCAGGGCAGGCCCCTCCGCGGTCTCCTGGCCTCTCCCCAACCCCTGGGTGTCCTCCCTGTCAATGCCACGGCCAGCTGGACGCTGAGAGCTGACCCCCTGCCCTGGGCTGGGCCACAGCGGCGCCGTCCCCCACAGAGGCAGGTGCCAGGCACTGCCCCCACCAGCTCCCTGCACCCCAGCACTCTTCTGGACGCCTCCTCCCCGAAGCGTCCCAAGAAGGGAGAGGCCTGGAAGGCAGGCCGGAGCCTGGGCCCCTCACCATTCAACGCCGAGATGCCACCGACGTGGCAGCTGCCCGCGTCCCCTGTGGTGAGCTCCAGAGCCACCCTGACCTTCGCCGTCCCCTCCAGCTTATACACCAGGGACAGGAAGAGCTTGGGGGGCACCGGGACCTGCAGGGAGAACAGCCTGGAGAAGGAAGGTCCTGCGATGAGAGGCCACAGCTGAGAGCCAGGCGGCCAGGCGGCCTCCCTCCCCCTCCAGGGCCAGGGCACTGGGGTGGCACAGGCTGCCACGCCCCGGTCCTGCCACCCTGGGGACGGCCATCCCCCCAGGCCAGATCCCCTTGTGACTGAGAAATCTCTGTTCTGAGGTCCTTGCTCCATGGGACCAGAGAGCAGGTGTGGCCCGGGGTGGGGGTGTGGCCCCGGGCTGGGGGGCGTGGGGACACTTCCAGTTTTGCAAGATGAGGGGTTTGGAGAGGTCGCACACAGGGCGCAGAGCCCACCCTGTGGACGCTCAGAACCGGGTCAGGTGGTCGAGTGTGTGGGACGTGCTTTTTGCTGCAATAAAGCAACCTGAGTCCCGCCCTCTGTCCTCCCCCGGCTCCGCCGCCCAGCCGCCCAGCCAGGCGGGTCCACGGGACGACGGGGGAAGCGGAGGACTCATGCGTCTCCTCCCACCCAGGCACCTACCTCACAGCCACGTGCCCCACCTCGGGCGGGATCGTCCCCCGGATGAGCAGGGAGCTGCCCCCGTTCCAGGCGTCGGCCAGGCAGCTGTGCGTCTTCACCCAGCCCCGCCCGGGCCCCTCCAGCCTGTGCTCCCCAAACAGGGGCTGCAGCTCCTGGGCGCTCTGGTGGTACCAGGGCCCCACCGCCTCCTCCTGGAGAGGAAGCAGGATTGGAGGCGGCTGCGGGCACACGGCAGGGTGTGCAGGGAAGTGACGGGGAGAGCGGAGCCGCCATCGGCCCCTCACAACCGCCTGGGCCCTCCTCCCTCTCTCAGGCCCAGAGCGTGGAGAAAGGGAGCCCCACTGCCACCAGGTGGCTCAGGCGGAACCCCACTGCCCAGCCGCCCAGCGTGGGGACCGCACACCTGGCCGTAGCAGACTCTGCGGCTGCCCATGCCCAGGCAGAAGGAGGTGACGAAGGGCAGGGAGCAGATGCTGTGGGTGGGCAGGTAGCGAGTCAGCAAACTCCAGAACCTGCGGAGAACGAACGGCGCGGGGCGGCTGAAGTCCGAGGGGAGGGCGCCCGACGCCCCCGAGCTCCCACTGACGCGGCGCTCCCGCACCCCCTGCAGAGTGACTGCGGCCCCAGACCACGGAGGTGTGCACATGGGATGCAGCCCCTCCCAGGCTCGGGCCCCCCCCAGTCTCGGCCCCCCCCGCCCCCCGGAAGCAGCCAAGGTGGCTGCGCCTCAGCCAGCGCCCGAGAGCCAGGCCGGAGCGGCTTGGAGAGCCCAGCGCAGTCCCTGAGCCCCCGCGGCCGCCAGCCCACGCTCAGCCCCGGTCGGGCAGGACTCACTTGTCCTGGTTCTGGAAGAACGCCGTCTTCTCCAAACACTCGTACACCCAGCCGGGCGCGAACAGGGCCGCCGAGAGCCCGTGCTTCCGGATCAGCTCCAGCGACTGGGGAGACAGCGGGCAGGGGACGCTGGGCACAGGACACACGGCGTCCAGGCGGGCCTGGCAAGGAGGCTGGGCTGCCCTCCCCCCGGCTCCCTGGCGTTCCAGGTGGGTCCCTGTCGTCCACCGACGACCAGAAGTGGGTGCCGCGGCGGGAACCAGCGGTGGACAGGGGTGCAGGTGGCATGCCCACAGCTGCCTCTCTCTCCCCGCCCCCGTCATGTTATCACACGCACGGCGGGAGGGGAGACTCTCCAGTTAGCGCATTAATGGAGTCACTTAAGCTCGGTTAATGAGTGGGACTGTCACCGTGGCACCCGGCAAGGGGCAGGCTGGCAGCCGGGAGCGGGCTGATTTCGTTTAATTCGCAGCAGGCACGGCAGCCTGGCGCCCCGGCCGGCTCTCCTCTCGCTGCCGACAGGACCGGGCTTGCCAGAGCCTCACCAGTTGTTACCGCGGCTCCCAAACGGCAGGGGGCGCCTCCGTCCTCAGCCCCGAGCTGCCCGTGAAGGGGGCACCGTGACGTGACTCTGCTGTCCCCGAGCCACACGGTGGTTATGATGCCAGCTCAGCGAATCATCCAACAGGAGGCAGAGGGGACCCTCGGCACCGGGCACCTCCAGGGGACGTACCGTCTGACCGTAGAGAGGGGTGGCAGCTGGGACTCTGGGGCCCAGCTTGGCCCCCGGGGAGGTCACCGATGTGTCCTGGTGCCTCGGTTTCCCACTCTGGGAAGCACAACGGCGCCTGCCTCTCCCTGGAGGGGAGCTGGGGTGAACGGCCCACAGCCAGCGAGGCCTCCGGGAGGCCACTGCCCCCCGCCCAGCCTCCAGGGCCACCACCCACCTTGTTGGTGTCAAATCGGCCGCCCACGACGTTCCCCCGGGCAAACACATCCACTCCCACGTAGACGTCGGCCAGGCGCTCCCCGGCCAGGCCCCGCGTGCGCACCAGGTGCTCCTCGCCCCAGTTATAGTTGGTGAAGATGCCGTCACAGGAGTCGAAGAACACCCTGTGACGTGCGGAGGGCCGAGGTGAGGGCCCGCGGGCTCCACTGTCTCCCCCCGCCCAGCACCTGCACCCACTCACAGCCACAGGCCATGGGCTGCCTCCAGACCGCGAGCAGGGGCCGGCCATCACCATGGCCTACAACCCCCGCACAGCGCCGGGCGACCAGGAAGCTCTCCCGGCTGAGGCCAGGTGGCCGGGAGGCTCTGCAGCCGTGTACAGCCGTGTGCACCATGTACAGTTGTGTACAGCCGTGTGTGCCGTGTACAGCCGTGTGTGTCGTGTATAGTCGTGTGCAGCCATGTGCACCGTGTACAGCCGTGTGTGTCGTGTATAGTCATGTGCAGCCATGTGCACCGTGTGTGTCGTGTATAGTCGTGTGCAGCCATGTGCACCGTGTACAGCCGTGTGCACCATGTACAGCCATGTGCACCATGTACAGCCATGTGCATCGTGTACAGCCATGTGCACCATGTACAGCCATGTGCATCGTGTACAGCCATGTGCACCGTGTACAGCTGTGCACACCATGTACAGCTGTGTGCACCATGTACAGCTGTGTGCACCATGTACAGCTGTGTGCACCATGTACAGCTGTGTGCACCATGTACAGCTGTGTGCACCATGTACAGCCGTGTGCACCATGTACAGCCGTGTGCGTCGTGTACAGCCATGTGCACCGTGTACAGCCATGTGCATCGTGTACAGCCATGTGCACCGTGTACAGCTGTGCACACCATGTACAGCTGTGTGCACCATGTACAGCTGTGTGCACCATGTACAGCTGTGTGCACCATGTACAGCCGTGTGCACCATGTACAGCCGTGTGCGTCGTGTACAGCCATGTGCACCGTGTACAGCCATGTGCATCGTGTACAGCCATGTGCACCGTGTACAGCTGTGCACACCATGTACAGCTGTGTGCACCATGTACAGCTGTGTGCACCATGTACAGCCATGTGCGTCGTGTACAGCCATGTGCACCATGTACAGCCATGTGCATCGTGTACAGCCATGTGCACCATGTACAGCTGTGCACACCATGTACAGCTGTGCGCACCATGTACAGCTGTGTGCACCATGTACAGCTATGTGCGTCGTGTACAGCCATGTGCAGCCGTGTACAGCCATGTGCACCATGTACAGCTGCATGCACTGTGTACAGCCGTATGCGTCGTATACAGCCATGTGCAGTCGTGTACAGCCGTGTGCACTGTGTACAGCCGTGTACAGCCATGTGCGCTGTGCTGCCGTCCGGGGCTCACCTGTTCTGCTCGTTCAGCTCGTCCTGCCACTTGAGCTGCCCGCTGCTCACCACGCTGTCATACCAGAGCACCAGGCCCCCCGGGACCTGCTGGTGGAGCTGAGTGGTCAGGTACCACAGGAAGCGGGGCGTGTTCCCCACGGCGGCCGGCTGAGGAGGCGAAGACAAGACCCTTGTGAGGCCCGGAGGTGTCTGTCACAAGTGCCTGGCGCAGGACACTGGGCACCGAACCCCACCAAACAGACAGGGCCCCAGAAGCCCTCAACCCACAGCCACCGAGGGCAGGTGGAGCCAGACCTCCGCTGTCCTCTCTGAAGCAGGAAGGACGCGGACACAGCGGCCAGGGACGATAACCACCAAGGGAAAGGAGGGTGTCGGAAGAGGAAGCCACACAGCCCAAGCCACGCAGAGATGGAGGAGGAGGAGGAGGAGGAGGAGGAGGAGGAGGAGGAGGAGGAGGAGGGGGATGGGGTGTCCCCTGGAAGGAGCCAGAGAAGCAAAGCTCAGCCTCACGGGGTGCCTGGATGGGAGCTGGCTCTCACTGGGAAGCGAGCAGTGGCCCCAGCTGCTGTCACGGGGAGCCGGGGAGCCAGTCTGGGTGTGGGCAAGGGGAGGGAGCACACGGCGGAGGGACACCCCGAGGCAGCGGAGGCTGGGCCTGGCGGCGCCACAAGAAAGGCCGTGCTCACGCTCAGAGAATTCTCGATGTTGATCAGCCAGCCGTCGAAGCGCAGAAACTGGGCCAGCAGGACCAGCCGGTCTGCCACCGCCTGGTACGAGCGGTCATCCCCGGCCAGGAAGGCCTCACACAGCTGCCCGCCTTCCTTCCACTCGGTGATGAAAGTGCCTGCGGACGGGAGAACGAGGTCGGGCATGGGCCCTCCCCTTCGGACCGACGCCTCCCGGTGCGCAGGCCCCTGCACCAGCAGACACGGGGGCGGGCGGCGTGGGTGTAACACGCCAGTGAAGGACCAGAGGGAGAAGGCCTAAGAAACTGCTGCACCCAGGGGTTTTTTGGGTTGTTTTTTGTTTGTTTGTTTTGGATTCCTCATCCGAGGCTATTTCTCTTCTCCACTGATTTTTTTTTTTGAGAGAGAGAGAGAGAAAGTAGACGGGAGAGGGAGAGACAGAGAGAGAAACATCGATGTGAGAGAGACACAGCCACCCGTGGCCAAACCACACGTCCCAACCAGGGCCAGGGATCAAACCCGCAACCCAAGGTAGGTGCCCCTGACCAGAACCAAGCCCGGGACCCTCCGCCCGTGGCCGACTCTCTCCACTGAGCCAGGCCGGCCAGCGCCCCTGATTACCCACAGGACTTCACTGCAGCATGGCCACCCTTAGCCTGCTGTTGTCTGGGGGGGCTACTTACTGTCTCAGCAGCAGCTCAACCGCGAGCCAGCGGCCGCGAAGCTAAAGACAGTAATCTGCTCCCCAGCACGAGTCCGCCTCCACCTGTCCCCACCTATCAGCGCAGCCCGCAGGCACAGCGCTCGCCCCGGCGCAGCCAGCCCTGTCACCGCGGGTCACCGGCAGGCGCAGCCTCGGCTCTCACCCAGCACGCGGACCCCGTGCCTGTGCGCGGCGTTGGTCCAGCCCACCGGGGGGACGGTGACCAGGTGATGGCTGAAGTACACGAAGACGTCGATGTACTGCCAGTGGTAGAAGGTGTAGGGGGTCTGGGCGGCGGAGCCCTGAATGAACCTGGGGAAGACAGAGCCACGTCAGGGCCCGGGACGCGGGAGAGGACTCGGCGGCCTCCGGGTGAGAGCAACGGCGAGTGACGCCTCTCCTGGGTCCAGTCCGGTCCGTCGGCACCGACCAAAGGCCTGCTGTGCGCCGGGCACCCGCAGACACTGACCGCGCTACCGTCCCGAGGGCAAGCTTTCTCAGCGTTCCCCTACGTGTGTTCCGTGGAGCCCTAACTCCTCAGGGAGGACTGTGATGGGGGGTAGCACAGGGCTGTCATGGAGGGGCAATGTCCCATGAGGCTGTGCAGCCTTCGCCGACAGACCCTCGATGCCCAGAGGAGCACAACGGAAGGAACTAGAGGCAGAAGGATTCGTGGAAAAGCTCCCCGTGCCGGGCGCCCTGCTCTGTTGGAGGACGCAGCACCTGCCGGACAGGTCCCCACAGGGGAGGCACCCGGTGTCGTGGCCACTTCCGCCCCCCTGGATGGCCAGCTCTGCGGCAAGCTGTTTTCTGGACGGTGGAGACCTGTGAGCTGATGGGGCAGCAAACGCCCCTGGCTGGGGTGGGAGGGGCGTGGGATAACTCAGGCATGCGAGGCCAGGGCCAGCGGGCAGGACGGAGTCGGAGCCCAGGTAGGGAGAGAGGAGGCCTCGGTTTCCAGCCAGGCTCTGAGGAGGGTGCCCCGCGGCTGCGCCTGGCCAAGCGGCCCGATCCAGGTGCAGGCAGAATGGGATGGGCTCAGAGGCCTGGCTACCCCCGGCCCACCCCCTCTTCTTCCACGCACCACACCGAGGCCTGCGTTGCTCTCCGCCCGGCTCCGGCCTCCCAGCCCGGCCTCTCTCTGCCCTGCGGCACCCTCCCCTCCTCCAGCCCGTCCACCAGGTGCTCTCCTCGCAGTGGCCTCACCTGTCGTCCAGGTACCCGCCCATCATGTCATGGCAGAGCAAGGTCCGGGGCCGCCGGCTGCTCAGAGGGGGCTGCCGGCACTGGGCGGGCACCAGGGCCACGTTGAAGCCGTCCTCCACGCCGGGCGTCCACGCCAAGAGCTCCTCCAGCGACGACAGGTAGAAGCTGATGGGCTTGGCGGTGTCCTTGTCATAGTACCTCACTGGTCAGAGGAGGAAGCGGCGGGAACGACGGGATTAGTCATGAGAGAACCTGGGGCAGGAAGTGGGGAGCCCAGCCGGAAGTGTGCACGCAGAGACTCCAGTGAGCTGAGCGCCTCGGGGCGTCTTACCGGGCAAAGGGTCCGGGGCGAAACGGACCACGTCACGAAAGACCACTTCCTCTTGAGCCTCCTCGGTTCTAAGCAAAGAGGGACTTTTTAAGTTTTTTTCTAAGCAAAAGGGGGAAGAAGAAGAACGCTCAGAGGCGAGTGGACCAGGCCCCGTGGAGGGAGATGTTCTCTACGTTTTTCAACGCAAACAAACCACGGGAACGTGCATCGAACCAAGTCCAGCAGCCGCGTCAGCAACGGGCGGGGGGGGGGCCTCTGCTCGGCCGGACGTGCACCCCCCACCCCTCTCGCTGTTATGAGCACCTTAGCCTCCTCTCACCCGGCAGAGACCAAAGAGACACCCCTCGCAGGGTTCGCTACAGCCAAGGAGCAGGACAGCTCCGACAACTGCAACATTGAAGGGCCTAAGAGAGCAGGGCGGGGGGGGGGGGGGGGGCCAAGCTTTCTCTGCCGTCCACGTTTCCCTAAGTATGTTCCGTGGAACCCCAGCTCCCCAGGGGAGGGCTGCTCTGGAGTATAACACAGGGTCCTCATGGAGGTTGCTCAGCGGAAAAGAACCCCTTTGCGACACTGAGTCAGAAAAGCCCGGTAAACAAACAGCTTTCGTTTTTTAAAGTTTTTATTCTTTCCAGAGCAGCAGCGAGAAGGCCCTGCAGCTGCCCTCCACTGGCCTGGACTTCAGTGTTGGTGCATTAAGGAGCGCGTATCAGCTGCCAGGTTAGCAAATGGCCCCAGGAAGGAAGCGCGGGCCCAGGGGGGCATGTCCCTCCCTTCCGGGCCGCTGTGCCTTTGCCCATTGTGGTCCCTTAAACTGGGGAAAGCGACTTCAACTCTGGAGGCTACTGACTGTCCCAGCAGCTCCACAGCGACCAGCGCTGCAAAGCTGAAGACACTGGCTCGCTTCGCCGCCCGGGTCTGCTTGGTCCTCCCCTAGCAAGGCTGGACCCTCCTGCTCCCCGCTCCCGCCGCGGAAATCCTCCTCCCTGAAGATCCAAAGTCCCCGCTCAGCCAACACCGCTTCCCGTCCCGCACGGACACCGGTGCACCCGCCACCTGCTTCGGCAGCTGGCCCCAGGTGCGGGCGCCTCGCTAGGACCCACGGCCCAGCGGCGCTGGCATCGTCGGCTCACTTCACAGATGGGACGCCAGGGCGTCCGGAGACCCGGGTCCGGCGCCCGCTGCAGTGCGAGGCGTGCGGGACCAGCGGGCGGGAGGCGTGGGGGCCGGAGACCGCTGCCCTGAGCCTGAACCTGCCTGCCCACCGACTGCGGCCCGACTGCCCGGCCTCCGCACCTCCTCCGCCGCCGCCGCCGCTCGCGCCGCTCCTCCGGAATCGCCGGTGCAGGCAAGTGAGATTCTCGCGGCGCCCGGGGCGCCTCCATGACACCACGCCTGCCGCCACCCACAGCCCGCCGCCGGCCAATCGCAGGCCCGGGCCTGCCTCAGCGGCCGCCCGCCGGCCAATGGGAACCGTGCGACGCGGCTGTGCTGCTCCAACTGGGCTCCGGGGACCCGGGCCAGTGTTCTAGGCTGTGCCGGCGCGGGGTTGGGACCTTATACCCAGAGGCGAGCCGGGGGCGGGGCATGGGGGCGGGGCCAGTGCAACCTAGACTTTATAGTCAGGGGCGGGGCCTGAGGGGCGGGGCCAGTGCAGCCTGGACTTCATAATTCGAGGAGGGTTGGGGCGGGGCCTTAGAGGGGCGGGGCCGGCTGGGGGCGGGGCTGGCTGGAGGCGGAGCCGACCGGAGTGGGGCTGTGGCCGGGCGCGGAGCGCGGCGGGGCCCGGGTCTGAGCCCCTGAATTGCCTTTGAGCGAATTCTCCTGTCCTCACCGGCCTCCTTCTTCAGAGGACCGTCCTTCCGGAGGTCACGAAGTCAGTCAGCCATAGAGGTGAGATCTGAGCTCAGTTCTAATCCCTGTTCACAATTTTCAAAAAAACGGCGAAATCATGCTTCTCATTTAGGTATACAGCCGGGCAAGTGTTCAAGGCTTTATTCTCCTCGTTAGCAGGGGGCCAGGCAGGTCACAACCTGTTCAAAAGACAGTCGTAGAAGAGACCTGAGTGTAGATCAGGAACATGGAAATAAATAGGTCACTCCAGGCAGAACTCGATTCTTCCACGGGGAGGGGGGACGGGGGAGGGGTGGGAGGTCCCGGACCTCTGGCCAAGTGAGTGTGCACATTGTGAAAAGGTGAGGATGTGAGTGAGGATGTGGGAGTCCATGGGACACAGCTTTCCACTGTGCCCCGAGGGCCCCAGCTCGCCGGGCCTGGAGGCGCCCAGAGCTGGCATCGCGGGACTGGGGAGGCCAGACTGGGCCCCAGCTCGCCGGGCCTGGAGGCGCCCAGAGCTGGCATCTCGGGACCGGGGAGGCCAGACTGGGGCTGGGCCCCACAGAGCCACGCTCCGGCCGGCCCCTCTCTGTGGCAGGCCAGTATCTTGACAGAGATCCACTTCCATCTTGACGGAGCCTATCGCCTTTTTGCATCTAAGAAAACACCCGTTAGATATCAGAGTCGCTACCCCTCAGGACACAACAGGCCGCTCCCTCATCCTCACTGTTACCGAGTTAATTGTCCCGTTAACGACCCTGCGCCCACCTGTGTAAGAGAGTGTGTGTCCATCATTTCACTCTATCCAATCCCAGAGGGCCCCCGCTTTGCCTTCTCCCGCCTCCCTAATGCATCACCAATGGATTCCATGTGACCCACTTACGTCTCCTCCGTTGATGGTAATTGATAAAACAAGGTGAAAAGCTACCTTCTCCGGAGCATTGTCCTACTACGTTGAGATCCTGCTTCCTGGCATTGCCGACAGTTTGGCTCAAATAAACTCACAAAAGTTCTTTACAGGTTTGAATGCTTTTTGCATTCACACGGTCATGTGAATAAGGGGGTGGGGCCGTGTGAACATGGGTGTGTGGTCACTCGAAGAGGGGGGTTGGGGTCACATGAAGTTGGAGAAGGGTCACGTGAGGACAGAGGATGAGATTGAAGGGATGCGGCCAGGAGCCTAAAGCTGAAGAGGCAGGAAGGACCCTCCCTGGAGCCCCCCGAGGGAGCACAGCCCCTGACACCCTGATTTCAGATTCTGGCCCCAGAACGGGGAGAGCCCTCTTCCCGTTGGGTTAGCCAGTCTGTAGTCATCGGAGCAGCAGCCCCAGGAAACGGACCCCTCCGTGCCCCTCCTTGTGGGGCTCTGACCGGGTTCTGGGAACAGCTGAGCCTGTGCCCCGGCAGGGGGACCCCTAGACCTCTCACGGCGGGGCTCACAGGGAGACCCATCCCTGTGTCTGTGCCTCGGCCCTACCTCCCGCTCCCCCGGGGGCTCCTGGGCGGTGACCGTGCCGTGGGCGCAGCAGGCAGTCTGCTGGGTGGGAAGCGCAGGCCACGTGGCTCAGGTCTCCCCAAATGAACTTGGCCCAGGAGGGGCCTGGCGGCTGAGAGCTGGACCCCTAGGCCCTACTGGGTGTGAGCCTGCACCTCTGCCCAGCTCTGTGGCCAGCTGGCTGGCTTTCACCCTGGCCCCTCTCCAGGAAGCTGCGGGCGGTGGGAGAGGAGGGGGGGTCCAGGAGCTGCCTGTCCTCAGAGCTCCGCTGGGAGGACCCAGAACCAGGAACAGGAGGAGGGTGGGAGAGGCCCAAACAGACAGAGGGTCAAAGGGGACCACAGGGGAGAGAAGGGGCGAGGAAGGCAGGGGAGGGGGCAGCAGGGGGAGGGGGTTTCAACACTTGAGGCCTGGATGGGGAAAAGGGGGGGGAGGCAGTGTCTGGCAGGAATGGCTTCAAGGAGTGGCCAGTGTGGGTGTGAGAGGGCACATGTGTGGGTGAGTGTGAGCGAGTGTGTGCATACATGTGCATAGGCGGGGGCAGGGTGGGGCCCATAGGCACCCAGCTGGCCCGCATCCGCCGCCCACGCCCATGGCCTCTTTATAATCCTGTGGACTTTGAACTTTAAAAGGCCCCAGCGCTTCCATAAACCCGAGCACAGGACCATGACTAAGGCTATGGAGTAGGGGCCTCGGCCAGGCTGCAGGGAGGACCGGCCACTCGGGAGCAAGGGACTGTGATCCCAGGGAGGACAGAGAGCGCACAGACCTGGCAGTTTGCAGGGCGCGGGGGCGCGGGCGAGCACGGAAGACGCAGGCCATTGTTCGGGCTGCACTCACCAGGTGTTCCGAGCGCTCGCCTGCAGCTGAGAGGTGACCGTGACTCACACGTTTCCTCCTTAGAACTGAAACATCGTCCTCAGAGAGCTTTAAATGGGCCTCCAGCCCTGACTGGCTTGCTCAGTGGACAGAGCCAAACTGACTGAGGCCGGAGGGGGGGTGGGGGGGAGGTGTCCCGGGGGGTCCCAGGTTCGATTCCGGGCGAGGCCACGTACCTTGGTTGCAGGCTCCCTCTGGGCCCGGGCCCTGGTCGCGGCTCATACAGGAGGCAACCGATCGATGGGTCTCTCTCACATCGGTGTTTCTGTCTTCCCCTCTCTCTCCTGCTCCCCCTAAAATTTAATGGAAAAATATCCTCGGGTGAAGATTAAAAATAATAATAACGTAAAACATAATAGTAAGGGGCCCTCGGATCATGCTCCGTCTCTGGGGGAGTTGACCAGGGCCGCCCCTCTCCCCTCCTCTCAGTAGGCTGGCCTCTGGTCTAGGGAGCAGGGAGGCACAGGGAGGCCGCCTACCCACCCCCCCCACCCCCCGGGACAGGGAAGAGTCGGACCTCTGCCCGGGCCCATTGCTGTCTGCCCAGCAGGCCCCTGTGGCTACTGGTCTCTCTGGGGATCAAGATGAACCTGGAGACCCCACACCTGCCTTGAGCTCACCCTGGTCCCCACGGGGCTCCAGACCCCGTGAGGCCTGGTTGGGCCCCGAGAGCCCGAGGCCTGGAGCGTTTCCAGGTAGAGCACGGGTCACCCAATTAAGTTTGGATTCCAGATACACAGCAAACAGAGCCTGGGGCACGCTCACACTAAGCAATCACTCCTGTCTATCTGCAAAGCCAAGTGAGCAGGGTCCTGTATGGGCTGAACTTAGCAGCCCTCCCTGTAAGTCCATGCCTTGGCCTCCCTGCAGGCCACCCTGCCTGCCAAGGGGCTCCCCGGAGCCCTGCTGGCGGGGTCCCTGCTGGCCAGGGCTCTGTCCACCCCAGCACAGGCAGCGGGTTGGCTCGGGAAAGCTGAGCCTGGAGGCCTCCACCGTGTCACCAGCCTGGGGTTGTGGGTGGCCTCGGATTACCTGCCTTGGCTGATGCACCTGCCACTCAGCCAGGCCCAGCTGGGGCGTCTGGGCTCCCATCTGCCTGTGCTGCCTCCCCCCCCGCCCCCCACCTCCCACGATGTCCGGCCGGACGCTGAAGCAGGTGGCGTGGCCATCACCGTCACCTGCTCCACAGGCGGGGTGTGGATAGGGGGACAGGTGTGGCAGGAACTGACTGTTCCCAATAGCCCTCCGCCCCCCCCCCCCTTTAGGGAGAGAAGCCTCGCCGTTTAGTAGGAGCGGCCCGCTGGCTGCCGAGCTGAAGACAATGTGCCCGGCAGCCCTGGCAGCTTAGAGGGTCCGTCTGAGCAAGATCTAACGCAGACAAGTACGAAGTGACCGGATGGTTGTGGTCACTTCCAGAAGTGGGGCGTGCCCTCCACTTCTCCTGCTTCCGGCTGGCTGCCAGGTGGGTGTGCGGAGGTGCCGGTGGGGCTGCAGCAGCCGTCGGAGGCGATCAGGTGGGGGCCATTGTGTGGAGGACGCAGAGCAACAGCAGAGAAGGGGGCGGGTCCCTGGGAGCACGGAGCGCGGCGTTGCCCCGGGCTGTGTGTGCCTGGACACCGGCGTCAGGAAAAGAAACGCCCGTCCGATGGCACCCAGCACGGAGAGCCCGTCGCAACACAGTAGCCTGGCCTCTTTCCTCGGCAAATCTCACTAGCTTGCTCCTGCCGGTGCCTGCCTTCGGCAATGCCTCCCCTCTCCCTTCGCTCAGACCGACGCCCCAGAGCAGCTGGGCGAGAGCAAAGGCCGCTTCAAAGGCTTTTCAGCTAGTGCTTCCTTTGGTAGCATTCCCCCTCGGCCTCCGCAAAGGCTGACCGAGGGAAGGAAGGCGGGGCCGGCCCCGGGCTCCGGCACACTCACCTTTACACCCACTTCAGGCTGCGTCCAGGCACCTGCCCCAACAACCTGCACCACAACTACCTCCCCCGACCAGCCTGGCCACCTCCACCCGTGAGCACAGGCTCACTCCACCAAGATGCATGGCAAACTGTCATGCTCCATGGCAAACTACCACAATGCACGGCAAACTACCACGCTGCATGGCAAACTACCACAATGCATGGCAAACTACCACGCTACACGGCAAACTACCACAATGCACGGCAAACTACCATGCTACATGGTAAACTACCACAATGCATGGCAAACTACCACGCTACACGGCAAACTACCACAATGCATGGCAAACTACCACAATGCACGGCAAACTACCACGCTGCATGGCAAACTACCACGCTGCATGGCAAACTACCACAATGCATGGCAAACTACCACAATGCACGGCAAACTACCACGCTGCATGGCAAACTACCACAATGCATGGCAAACTACCACGCTACACGGCAAACTACCACAATGCACGGCAAACTACCATGCTACATGGTAAACTACCACAATGCATGGCAAACTACCACGCTACACGGCAAACTACCACAATGCATGGCAAACTACCACGCTACACGGCAAACTACCACAATGCATGGCAAACTACCACGCTACACGGCAAACTACCACAATGCACGGCAAACTACCACAATGCACGGCAAACTACCACAATGCACGGCAAACTACCACGCTACACGGCAAACTACCACAATGCACGGCAAACTACCACAATGCACGGCAAACTACCACAATGCATGGCAAACTACCACGCTACACGGCAAACTACCACAATGCATGGCAAACTACCACAATGCACGGCAAACTACCACGCTGCATGGCAAACTACCACGCTGCATGGCAAACTACCACAATGCATGGCAAACTACCACGCTACACGGCAAACTACCACAATGCATGGCAAACTACCACGCTACACAGCAAACTACCACAATGCATGGCAAACTACCACGCTACACGGCAAACTACCACAATGCATGGCAAACTACCACGCTACACGGCAAACTACCACGCTACATGGCAAACTACCACGCTACACGGCAAACTACCACGCTACACGGCAAACTACCATGCTACATGGCAAACTACCACGCTACACGGCAAACTACCACGCTACACGGCAAACTACCACGCTACACGGCAAACTACCATGCTACATGGCAAACTACCACGCTACACGGCAAACTACCACGCTACACGGCAAACTACCACGCTACATGGCAAACTACCACAATGCATGGCAAACTACCACGCTACACAGCAAACTACCACGCTACACGGCAAACTACCACGCTACACGGCAAACTACCACGCTACACGGCAAACTACCACGCTACACGGCAAACTACCACAATGCACGGCAAACTACCACGCTACACGGCAAAGCGGGATGCCTGCGCTCGCCGGGTCCCTGCCTTAGCGCTTTCACTGCACAAACATTTCATTCCCTTTCGCCTTCTAATGAGTGAAAGCCCCGAAGACAGTTAGTGTCTCTCTAACCCCCGCCCTCTTGGTTTCCTTGCCCGCTCCCCACCCTCAGAGACCCCTCAGGGTCCCCCCGTGCCAGCAGCGTGGCCCGCGTCCTTCCCGGTGGTCTAACATGACCGGATGCGCTTGGACGCACCCGAAGCTACATGACAGCGTCTGTGCTTTGTAACCACGGCGTCGTGCCTGCACAGACACATCTTTGCTGATCCCGGAGAGGAAGAGCGACAGAAACATCAACGACGAGAGAATCGCTGATTGGCTGCCTCCTGCACGCCCCCCACGGGGGAGCCGGCCCGCAACCTCCTGGTTCAGAGGTCCACGCTCCGCCACGGAGCCCCGGGCCGGGCTGCTGTCCTGCCCTGCGACCTGGAGAACTCCAGAAGCCGCACGCGGGCCGGGTGTCCCGCGCTCGCCTGCAGCCGAGAGGTGGCCGTGCACGAGAGACGCCCTCCCAGATCTGAGGCGTCCTCCGCAGCCAGGCGTCACCGGGCCTGCTCGGGGCAGGCTCGCCTCTGGGACACGGGCCAGGGCCGCCCCCGCGGGCAGGCCTCTCATGTTTCAGCTTCCTGTTTGGTCCTCGGCCCGGTCCGCCTCCCCCCGTCCTTCCTGGGCCGGCCCTGCGGACCCTGCTGTCCTGGACAGTGTCCGCTCCCCCGGGGTCGCCGCGGTCTCTGACCCAGTTTGGCATGTCCCGCGTGCGGCCCTTCTGCGCCCGTGGTTCGTTTGTGCCTCTTTCTTTCCTTCCTTCCTTCCTTCTTTCTTTCTTTCCTTCTTTCTTTCTCTCTCTCCCTCTCTCTCTCTCTCTTTCTCTCTCTCTCTCTCTCTCTCTTTCCTTCCTTCCTTCTTTCTTTCTTTCCTTCTTTCTTTCTTTCCTTCTTTCTTTCTCTCTCTCCCTCTCTCTCTCTCTCTTTCTCTCTCTCTCTCTCTCTCTCTCTCTTTCCTTCCTTCCTTCTTTCTTTCTTTCCTTCTTTCTTTCTTTCCTTCTTTCTTTCTCTCTCTCCCTCTCTCTCTCTCTCTCTTTCTCTCTCTCTCTCTCTCTCTCTGGACGCCTTTGGCTGGAGGACTGTCTGTTTTATCCGTCTTTTCAGAACACCCACCAAGCTTCCCTCTGTCTCTCATGTGTTCCCCGTGTCCGTGTTCTGCGCCTTCGCTGCCTTTGGGTTTATGTTGTTCCTTTTCGGGTTTCAAACGCGGCCCATTCGGCTGACTGACGTCTAACCCTCTCTTTTTTTTATTTTTTTTTCTATTTTTTTATTAAGGTATTACATGTGTACATATCGTACCATTGTTCCCCCCCACACACACCCTACGCCTCTCTTGTTTTGCCGTGAGGGGCTGGGGGGGACACTGCCCTCTGAGGGTGACCGCTGTGCCCCCTGGTTTGGCTCAGCGGCACCTGGTTTCCGTTACGCGCGAGGACGTGGTGATGGCTGTTAGTCCGTCCCCAGCCCCTCCAGGCAGCCCTCCCGGGGCAGCGGGACGCACCCGCTTCTCTCTCCGTGCCCGTGTCCCAGAGGCGACCCCTCCCTGACCCCTGACTCCAGCCTCTCCCTGCCCCGCAATCGTGAGCACATGGATGCCTCAGTCCTCTGTCCTGGTTCGGGAAATGGGCTTTTGGCCTTTCCCCTTCGGAGGCAAGGCGCCCTGAGGTCATGCTTGAAGTATGGTAGCAACCATACTTGGGTAAAAGTGCTGTTTCAATTTTAACCCTGCTATTCTGGCTGCTGCGCGCACTCACTTGCTTAAACAATAGGGTAGTTACCTCAGCTTCCAGACGGAGACCTGGAAACTCACATAAACCCATCCCACATCACAAAGGTAATCTTCCTGTGCCCGTGGACCAGAGCTACAGGAGAGTGAGTCCCACTGACTCAGTAGCTCCAGGAGTAGAAACTGTAGATAACTTTTAGAGATTATTAACTTGGCTCAATTCTGCTGCTGTACAATCTGCTTTCGCAAGATAGGTCCACATTCCAATCCAATGTCCAGCAGGACGTGGCTGGGAGCGACCCTGCGGGCTGTTCCCAGCCTTTAGGATTTAGAATTGAGGACAAAGGAAAATGTTTGTGGTTTGGACCTTTAAAAGGACTGCCTACACCTGAAACGGCGCAGTCGTGAGGGTGGACTCCACCCGCGTGTGGTGCTCTCGTGGTCGTCCTGGCCAGCTCAATAAATCCTTACCTGCCTTTTTAATCAATCCTCAGCCTCCGGTGGTCTTATTCTGACTCCAGGGTTCCACCCCACAAAAATGCTGTTTATAACGGTGTCCCTTGAAGCACAGAATTTTACATTTTTAAAAAATATATTTTTTTATTGATTTCAGAGAGGAGAAGAGGGAGAGAGAGAGAGAGAAACATCGATGAGAGAGCATCATGGACCGGCTGCCTCCTGCACGCCCCCCACTGGGGATGGAGCCCACAACCCAGGCCTGTGCCCCGACCAGGAATCGAACCCTGACCTCCTGGTCCTTAGGCCGATGCGCAGCCCCTGAGCCACGCCGGCCGGGCCAGAGTTTTACGTGTTGATGATGCCCGGTGTAGCTGCTTTTCCTCTGTGACTTGGGCCTGTGGAGCCCTATCCGGGGCAGGGCTGAGTGGGGGCAGGCGAGGCCACTGCACGCCCCAGGCCGCCCGCCCGCTGGGCAGGGCCGTGGGCAGCGGCTGCGCCTCTGGAGCGCCGCCCTTGGCACCCGCGCTGGGTGATCTCACCCGCCAGGCGGTTCCAGCATGCTCGCTCAGTCCCCCTGTGGGGGAAGTTACCGAGACACTCCCGTCTCCCTCCCTGACCCCTGACCCCTGACCCCGGCCTAAGCCGAGCCCAGAGCAATGGGACTGGCTCTGGGGGCGATGCTTCCGGAGCTCCCCGCTTCTTCAGACCCCAACAGAGAGAGACCAGGCGAGCCTGTGGGGGCTGTTTCTCCTGCAACGGGCTTGCTGGTTGGTGTTTGGCCCACGGCCGGAGTGGGCCGCCAGGTGGCTGGTTAAAAGGGTGCCTCGTGGCCCTGGCCGGCGTGGCTCAGCGGGTAGAGCGTTGGCCCGTGTACCGGCAGGTCTTGGGTTCAATGCCTGGCCCTCGTCGGGGTGCATGCAGAAGGCAACCAATCAATGAGTCTCTTCCACATCAATGTTTCTCTCTCTCTCCCCCCTTCCTCCCCCTCTCCACGGTCTCCTTGGGAGAGTTTCCTCAGGTGAGGAGCCACAGCAATCCCCAAGGGCCTGCCTGGTGTCTCAGGGAGAGGCTCAGGCAGGAGCCGACTCGGGGCGCAGAGGGGCTCTGGGCTCTTTGGAGCGGACACGCCCAGCCCAGCCCCGGGGAGGGGGGAGGAGGGGGGAGCAGGGGCCGCCCATCCTCTCGATGAGATTCACCTGCTCACCCAGGACGCGGTGCCCAGGGAGTGAGAGCGATGGGCCTGTGCGGGCAGCCCCGGGGCCTGGCTCGGGGTCCTCTCCCGGACCACGCGGCCTCCCGGCCTCCCGAGGGCCCCCCTCCCCCGCCGTGGGAAGGCCTCGGCGCGGCCTGGAAGAGGGCGCGGCCACCCCCACGCGGGGTTTGCACCTTCAGGAGCCGCTGGGCGCCCTGGGCCTCTCCTCCCAGCTCTCGGGAGTGGCCTGCGCGCCAGAGCCACAGCCGGGGACACAGAAGCCCCGAGAGAGGTAGGTGGGGGCCGCGAGGCAGGCGGCGTGGGGAGGGGCCTGCCCCTGTTGGGCGGGGAGGGGGGTGATTCTGACGCGTGAGGCTCAGGGTTGCAGGGCAGCAAGGAGCTGGCTGGTCTCAGAGGCCGAGGGAGGCGAATGGTTCTGAAGGCGCCGCTGGAAGAGGGGAGGGCGGCCGAGCCGGAAGAAGGGGCGTCGGGGTCTGCTCCGTCCACGCGGAGAAGCGGGAGACAGGGGTGAGGGTGGGGTGCCCAGGGATCACCTGTTGCTGATCCCTTGTAACCACGTTGCTGGGATCAATCACATGTCACACAACTCGCGTCCTGAACGTGTGCAGCTCAGGGTTTTAGCGGCTTCACAGCCACACAGCCGCCACCACATGCGTCTGAGGGTGCTGAGGCCGCTCCCAGAGGAACCGGGGACTCCCCGGGAGCCGCTGGCCCAGCAGCACGGGGCCTTTCGTGTGTGGCTCCTGCTACCTGGGCCGGTCTCGGAGGGCGGCAGGTCTGGGCAGGGTCCGCCCTCCCTCCTTCCCGTTGCTCAACACCCGTCTGTTGCTGGAGAGACCGCGTGTGTCTGTCCCTCAGCTGACAGGCGTCTGGGTTATTTCCACATTTTTAAAAAATAATAAACCTCCTCTCACTTCCTTTTTTTTAAATATGTTTTTATTGCTTTCCGAGAGGAAGGGAGCGGGAGAGAGAGAGAAACATCAATGATGAGAGAGAGCCCTGGCCGGTGTGGCTCAGTGGATAGAGCGTCAGCCTGCGGACTGAAGGATCCTGGGTTCTATTCCGGTCAAGGGCATGTACCTGGGTTGCGGGCACATCCCCAGTAGGAGGTGTGCAGGAGGCAGCTGATGGACGTTTCTCTCTCATGGATGTTTCTAACTTTCTATCCCTCTCCCTTCCTCTCTGTAAAAAATCAATTAAATATATATATTTTTTTAAATGATGAGAGAGAATCACTGATTGGCTGCCTCCTGCTCGCCCCCCACTGGGGATCAAGCCCTCAACCCGGGCCTGTGCCCTGACCAGGAATCGAACCCGGGACCCTTCGGTCCACAGGCTGAGCTCTATCCCCTGAGCCACCCGGCCAGGGCTCCACGTGTTTGTTTATGATGAATATCGCTGCGTGCACGTGCTGGGCAGATGGGTTTCCTGTCGGGGTCTGCACCTCGCCGGGGCCTTGCTGCGGCACCTGGGGCTCCCTGCTGGCACTCAGGGGCTGTGGGGGCTGCTTCCGGCGGCAGCTGCCCCCTGAACACCCCGCCAGCAGGGTGCAGGAGCCCCCTGTCTCCTCGGCCTCGCCAGCACCGCCTCTGGATCAGGGCCCTCCTGTGGGCTGTGAAGTGGTGTCTCCCTGTGGTTTTGACCTGCGTTTCCCCGGCGACTGATGATGCAAGCGCCTCTGCGTGTGCTTATTGGTCGCTTGGGCCTCCTTCCTTTGAAGAGTGTATTGAGATCCGTGGTCCGTTGTTCGCTGGGTTGTCTCTGTGTCCGAGGCACAGAAGCGGTTCATGTCGGCGAGCGGCAATCCCTCCTCAGGTCCAGGATCTGCAAATGTTTTCTCCTACTCGGAGTTGCCTTTTCGCCGTCTTCACGGGGCCCCTTGAAGTGCAGAACTGCGGATGCTGATGATGCCCCATTTATCCATTTCCCTTCCGTGACTCCCCGTGGTGCCGTATCTAGGAAACCGTGGTCCACTCCAAGGTTATGGTCACTTACGTGGAGTTTTTCCCTTCACATTTTATAGTTTCCGCTCTTGCGGTTAGGCCTTCGATCCAGTTCAATTTACATTCTGTGTATGGTGTGAGGTAGGGGTCCAACTTCCCTTTTGCACAGGGAGGCATCTTGTTTTCGTCATTTTATGCAAATTCCTGGATTTTTTGTTTTTTTTTCCCATGAGCTGGGCAAGCAGGTCTCATTTTATCCCAGTTCCTACGCCCCAGGGGAGCCAGCCTGCCGGCCTGCCGTGGGGTTCCCATGGTGAGCCCCACAGAAAACTAAACACACGGACAGACACACACACTCTGATCCCAGAGGACGGGGAGTGCCCTCCTCCCGCCCCTGCCCGGCTGCGTCCGGGAAGTCCCCACGGAGCCGTTCTCTCCTCCGGCTGAGTCACCGCCTTCTAAGTCCCTCCGCTCAAGCCCTGATGTTTGTGCTGCGCCCGAGTTTGCAGGTCGTTTCCAGGGATGGTCCCCGCGCCTTCCCGGCGGTGGCGGCCACGAGGAAGGGGCCTACGAAGCGAAGCTGCTCGGGGCGGGAGTCAGAGGGCGCAGGTGACTCGTGAAGGCTGGCGCCCGCGTCACCCTGCAATTAGAACCCAGAAAAGCCCCCTGGCGGTCCAGTCCCCTATGGTGTGTGTGCTCACCCCCGGCGCCCGGCAAAGAGGAGAAGGAGGGAGCAGGAAGGGAGTGAGAGATGCGGCTGTGAGGAGGGGTGTGGGCACCTCAGAGGGAGGGACAGCAAAGGGGCACTGGGCATCGGCCTGTGAACCAGGAGGTCACGGTTCCATTCCCCGTCAGGGCACAGGCCTGGGTTGCCGGCTCCATCCCCAGTGGGGGGCGTGCAGGAGGCAGCCAGTCCATGATTCTCTCTCCTCATGGATGTTTCTCTCTCTCGCTCCCTCTCTCTTCCTCTCTGAAATGAATAAAAAGTATTTTTTTAAAACGGGGGCAATGGGTGGGCCCCGGAGCAAACACGGCCTCCTCTCCCCTGTTGGCGCGTTCGGTGTGGGGTCAGGGGTCTACGCCCCGTGGGACTGTCCCAGGAGGGAGGGCTGGCAGTGGGCACCTGGGTGAAGCTGCCTCAGCCTCTCAGCCCACCTTTGGGGATGATGCCCGGCCCAGCCCCCAGCGCGTGGAGAGGGAGCCCCTGCCCTGTGGCCTCCTTGGGGGGGGAGGGGGGGCGGACAGGACCTGCTCTCTGTCTGCAGGAAGCAGGATGGTAGTGTCTACCCGGGTCTGGCCCCAGCCCAAGGCTGAGCACCCACACAGCTCACCCAGGACCTGGCGAAGGAAGGACACCCGCCGCTGGCCAGCAGGCGGCCCGGAAGGAGCGGGCGGCCTGGGTCAGGCCCTGGCTGAGCACCGGCTGGCAGGCACCAGGGAGAAGAGACATCTGCTCTCGGCCACTTGGCAGCGAGGGGCTATGGGCTGCGGGGGGGCAAGCCTGAGGAGGGGCGGAGGGTGCGAGCCCGCGGGCGGCGCCAGTGGGGTGATGTGTCCCCCCTGAGAGATAAGCCCAATCCTCGCCCCGTGTGCGTGCGTGTGACTCCTCTGGAGCTGCGGGCGTTGCCGATATCATGAGTTTGAGGGTTCCAGAGGAGGCCGTCCTGGACCTGGCTGGGCCCCACGTGCAGGGACCAGTGTCCGTGAGGGACAGGGAGGGACGTGTAAGAGACCCGAGAAGAAGGTTGTGTGCAGACAGACACGGGCGGACACACACTGCAGTGACGCCGCCCCCACAAACCCCGGAACCTGGAAGGGCAGGGAGGACCCCCCACAGACCTGGACCCGTGGAAGTCAACTTCCGACTCTTGGCCTCGGGGACTGGGGAGAACTGGTCTCTGGTTGGAAGCCATCAGGCGCCTGCTGGGTTGCCATGGCAACCCAGGAACCAGATGCTGGAGTCTGAGTCCCACCTGCCGCTCACGGCTCCTCCGGCACAGGGCACCCCACCGGCTGCGACCCCTGAGGCAAGAGGCGGTCCGGGACCCAGCCAGTGCCCACTGGGCTCCCATGTCCCCAGGCACCCATCCGAGGGCCCCAGGCACCATCCGAGGGCCCCAGGCACCATCCGAGGGCCCCAGGCACCCATCCGAGCGCCCCCAGGCACCATCCGAGGGCCCCAGGCACCATCCGAGGGCCCCAGGCACCATCCGAGGGCCCCAGGCACCCATCCGAGGGCCCCAGGCACCCATCCGAGGTCCCCCAGGCACCCATCCGAGGCCCCCAGGCACCCATCCGAGGGCCCCAGGCACCATCCGAGGGCCCCCAGGCACCATCCGAGGGCCCCCAGGCACCATCTGAGGGCCCCCAGGCACCCATCCGAGCGCCCCCAGGCACCCATCCGAGGGCCCCCAGGCACCCATCCGAGGGCCCCAGGCCTCCCACAGGCGGTAAGGCGCAGAGGTGACGATGGAAGGTCAATGACCACACGAAGGAGGCCTCGCTGCGGAAACACAGGATGCCAAGTTTAATGTTTTCTGAAAGAGCGTCGGAGCAGCGGGAAGCGGTGGCGGGCACCCTGCCCGGGGGCACCCTGCCCGGGGGCACCCTGCTCGGGGCATGCCGTGGAGGCACGGAGTCGGGCGTCTGACCAGCAGAACTCCTTCAGGGGGGTGCGTGGGCCCCGGATGGTGAAGGGAAGACTCCCCGGGGGGCTGCGGGCCGGCAGGTAGGAGTGGCCGGCCCTGGCATTCACGGAGGGGGCACGGCTGCCCGGCCACAGTCGGCCACAGGCCAGAGCACCGATCCGGGCAGCAGCCCCCGGGCGCCCCACACCCACCCAGAGGGGGTCTGACCCCAGTGGGTGGGACATGCCTTTTCCCTGGGAAGCCCCGAGGCAGGCGGGGCCTGAGCCCTCCCAGCTCCTCCCGCTCCGATCTGAGACGGGGCGCGGCCTTCGTAGGAAAGTAACCGCCACGGCTGCCGCCGATCAGGGCCTGCTGCGCCCTGGCGGCGTGTCTCAGAGGAGGGTCAGGAGTGACGGCCCGGACGGGCATGGCGGCGCCCCGGGCTGGAGGGCTGGGGGAGTGGAGCAGGGCCGGGCCAGGCTGCGCCGCTCTGCAATGGGGGTCCTGAGCTCTGCTCCTCAGAGAAACATCTGCAGGTCCGGGGCCCTGAGGTGCCCCGCTGCGTCAGGGGCCCGTGGGCGACAGCGAGCGAGCTGCATTCCCAGCGCAGAGCCCACGGCCAGGGCTGGGCTGTCCCTTTGTGAGGCTGACATTTGCTTCCCCAGCCCGACCCCCCTCCCTGTTGTGGCTCAGAAAGACCCCTGAACCCTCGGGCAAGGCCACCGGGACGTCCCCGGGAGGCGGACATCAGCTGGGCTGGCCCCTGGGAAGGCTGCTGCGGGGCCTAAAGAACCGAGCCGGCTGTGGCCCACTTTCTCCTCCTGTTGAAAGGCGTCTCCTGCAGCCTTGAGAGGAAGAGGGGCCCCCCCACCCCCCGGGGGCGGCGGGGCTGTGGGAAGGCAGCCGCCACCCCCCTCTCCCTGCGGTTCCTGGGCTCGGCTCAGCTTTCAAAATTTGCATGATTATTTGGAGCTACAGGAGGAGGGATGACTGGGGGTCACTTAAGGATACGTCCCCAGCGGGGAGCGCTGGCCAGTCTCACACGCGCCTGCCCCAAGCTTTGACCGCCCGGAGACGGCAAGGCCTGGGCCCCCGCGGTTGTTTGTCCCTCCCTTTCCTGTCGTGTCGAACGCCAAAGCGGGGGGGGGGGGGGACGCGGGGACCCGGTGACCCAGAGTGGGGAGCAGCTGACGGAGGCGGGCGGCCTGGCGCCGGGCCGCGGGGGTCGGCGTGGGGCGGGGGCGGGGCGCGGCGGGGCCGGCCGCTAGGGCTCGGCCGCGGGCTTGACCAGGTAGCCGCTGAAGGTGATGTAGGTGTCGAACTCGTCGCTGAAGATGGCGTTCTCGCGCTCGCCCTTGAAGAGGCGCACCCACACCTCGTCCTGCTCGCGCAGCGCCAGCAGCAGGCTCTGGCTCTGCATGATGCTGCGGTCGCTGACCTGCGCGTACAGGATCACCACCTCCTCCGCGTTGCGCATGACGTGCAGGTACGTCTCCTTCTGGTTCCACGTGTGCACGTTGAGGCTGAAGAAGTAGACGCCGGGCACGTAGCAGTAGAACCTGCCCGTGAACATGTTGAAATGGCCGTACAGGTTCACGAACTCCGTGTCGAAGATGACCGTCTGGTAGTAGTCGTTGCTGTGCAGCGGCTTCTTCCTGCCCACGGAGAAGGCCGCGTAGTGGCTCTTGCAGCGGTCGCCCGGGGCGCCCATGGAACCCTTCTGCCCCTTGGGGCCCGCGTGGCCGCGGACGCCCGCGGCGCCCGGTTTGCCGTATTTGCCCTGCAGGCCCCGGTATCCCCGGTCGCCCTTCTCCCCTGAAAGCGACAGGAAAACACGTGGCGTCAGGGAGAGCCCCCCCCCCCGCCCTGGGGCTGTGACCACCCAGAGGCCGCGGCAGGGTCCCTGCTGGGAAGTCCCGGCCACGGGAAGGGAGCGCATGCGTTTGTCCGAAGGCAGAGGCGCCGCGCCCAGGCCGCGCTCACAGCGCAAATGGATGCAGATGGTCGGGGCGCAGGGCCCGGCCCAGCCTCGCGTCTTCCCGGCACGAATTTGCAGGGTGGGGCGCTGTGTGCAGCACCCGGGCACGCCGATGGCTGGATGGAGGGTGGGGGAGCCCCAAGCCCCAAAACAGGGACCCCTGAGGCCCAGCGTGTGAACACAGGCGGGGGAGTCCCGCCCCTCCTCTGGGAGAGGGGCCAGGAGCCCCTCCAAAATGTCACCTCGTCTCCCCCAGGACAGCCGCCTGCACTCCAGGCCCCAAGGGAGCCCTCCCGGCCCCCCCACCCTGTCTGGACAGAGCAGCCCCCAGGGACGGCCCCTTGGCCCAGCTCTGCGGCCCCCGACCTTTCAGGATGGTGATGTTGATCTGTGGCACCGGGACAGTGGGGTACAGGGGGGCGCCGGAGTCGCAGCAGCGATAGCACCGGGAGGCCGGGGGCTCCTCGCCCTGCCGGGGGCTGTACCTGCCATGCTTGTCTTCGGCCCTGAGGGAGCAAGGACACCACAGGTCACAGGGACAGCCATGAGCTGTGGGGGCCGGAGCCCCTTCTCTGCCAGGGCCCGGCGTCCCTGACTGGGCCCCTCGCTCACCCGGACACGCGGGACCCGTCAGCCTTCCCTCAGCACAGACCCGCGGGGCCTGAAGTGAGATTTGGGAGAGAGCCCCCTGCCCTCTGTGAACAGCAGTTAATAGGGATGGACCCTGGCCGGTGTGGCTCAGTGGATAGAGCATCGGCCTGCGGACGGAAGGGTCCCAGGTTCCATTCCGGTCGGGCACGTGCGTCGGTTGCAGGCTCGATCCCTGGCCCTGGTCAGGATGCGTGCAGGAGGCAACCAATGGATGTGTCTCCCTCCCGTCCGTGTTTCTCTCGCTGTGTCTCTCCCCGTCTCCCTGCCACTCTCTCTAACAGCCAATGAGAAAATATCTTCGGGGGAGGACGAACAGAACCCAGCGAGAGAAACAGTCATAACAGAAGCAGCGATCATCCGAGGCTTTGCAAGAGGGAGGCTGCTGGGGAACGCGCCTGGAGGACCAGGCCTGTGGGCGCCGGCGACGATGCCGTGACGGGCCGTCCCCTTCATGCCTCTGCGCTTCTAGAAGATGCTCCAGCTTCTCAGCCGACTCGCTGTGCATGAGAGGGTCCGGCTAGATCCCCGGGGCCCTGTGGAGCCACACGGGAGCGGGAGGTGCAGGAGTACAGCCTGACGTCGGGAGGCCGGGCTCCCGGCGGAGCGGCCGGCAGCGGCCCCGTGCTGCCACCGTGTGGCGATGTGATGCGCTGCACCGCACTCGCATTTCCGCGCCCAGGCTCTGGGGCTGGGACAGGACCCTCTCGGAGGTGACGCGGTCCCTCTGGGTGGCCAGCTCCTGATGTACCCCCACTCCTGCCTCCGCACCCCGGAATACCCAGGACACTGGAAGGTGGGCCCTGAGCTCAGCCACCCAGGACGCCTGCCAGGACTCTCCATCCAGAGACTCAACAAGCCCCCAGGGCTGTGTGTAACGTGGTGGCCGGCCGCGGCCGCTCCGTCCCGAGACCCTCTTCTTCCCACGTCCCCTTCCTAGCCTCGTCGGTCACCCGGATGCAACGCTCACCTCATTCTAGACCAGGGTGGGGCACGTCGGGCCCGGGGACCCTCTAAGGCCCCAAGAGAGCACTGGGTCTGGCCCTGCTGAGGTGCTGGGGTGATTAATGAACTGTTTGACCTAATACAACAGGCTGATCTTTAAGTGGGTGATTCTGTACGGCCCGCAACTGGGGTCATCAACATCCAAATGGCCCTTGGCAGGAAAAAGGTCCCCCCGCCCCCGTTCTAGATACTTCTCTGGCCTCACCACTACCTTCCCAGGGTCACCGAGGTCTCAGGAGTCGGCCACACACACACACACACACACACACACACACACACGTGCCCTCAGAACCGGAGCCCTGGCCCTCCTCATCTCTGATGGACCAGCACCTTGTAACTTCTCCCCTGGAATTCCGCCCCCACCCCACCCCCACCCCCGGGTCAGTTCATCTCAATCTCTTTCCATGACTCCCGGTAGGTGAAGTTCAGGACAGACCCTTCCCCGCCAGACTCACCTCCCTCCCAACCTTCTCCCTCCAGCCCCAGCTCTCTGCCCCAAACCCAGTGCCGCTGGGCCCCGCCTTCGCACGCACCGTCCCAGCCCTGCTCCTGCACCCGGAGGCTCCCTCCCTCCCAGGCACAGCCACCCCTCAGCTGAGTCTCCCCAGCACCCCACCCTGGCACTGTGAGCCCCAGGCTCTGCACTGGTCATGCGTGTCTGCCCCCCCACAACCTGAGAGTCCCCGGAGGCCAGGGACTGTGCCCTGTGTGTGTCTGCCCCAGTGCCTGGGAGATGGCCGGGCCCACCGTCGCCACTCAGTCAATGTTTGTGGAATGAAAAGCAGAAGAAGGGGGCAGGGAGGGGGAGGGGGGTGAGGGAGGGGGTTCCTTTGCCCACACCCCTCCCCCCCACACCTGAAGTCCCACTGTTCTCTGAAGAAGCCAAAGCCTGGGACCAGGTGGGCCCAGGGCTCAAACTGGTGAACATGCTGGAAGCCGAGTCCGGCTGCCACCTGGTGTCAGGACCGCCCGCCTGACAATGCCAGTTCCGTGACAAACCCTGCGCGTTCCGTGCCTTCCTACCACACACCCCACAGAGCCCGCGGCCTGCGTCACGGAAGGGCAAGTGCGGAGACAATGCCATCGGGAAGTTTCTTAACTTCTCCGGAAAGCCGCTGCTTCTGTTGCCGCGTCAGCGATCCTCCCCCACCCTCCCTCATCCATCCTCCCCCATCCATCCTCCCCCATCCATCCTCCCCATCCATCCTCCCCATCCATCCTCCCCATCCATCCTCCCCCATCCATCCTGCCCCATCCATCCTCCCCA
This sequence comes from Corynorhinus townsendii, assembly GCA_026230045.1. Classification (NCBI taxonomy): domain Eukaryota; kingdom Metazoa; phylum Chordata; class Mammalia; order Chiroptera; family Vespertilionidae; genus Corynorhinus; species Corynorhinus townsendii. Next base: position 1,762,167 of record JAPDVU010000009.1, read on the forward strand.
TCCATCCTCCCCATCCATCCTCCCCCATCCTCCCCATCCATCCTCCCCATCCATCCTCCCCATCCATCCTCCCCCATCCTCAGCTTAACCCGGTGGCCAGGGCCGCGGGGACCGGCTCTGGTCCGGCATCGTCCTGCGCCCACTCCCTAGGACCCCGGCAGACCAAAGGGCGCAGGAGGACGAGAGACTCCGAGGCGGGGTTGGGGTTGGCTGTGCTCCTCAGTTAAAGCTGGGGCTGCACCTCCCCACCCAGGGCCACATCCCTCTGGGCTGCAACGAGGCTGCTCCCTGTCCTCAGCTCCAGCTCCCCTGCCGGTCGCCGAGAGAAGAGACGGCTCCTCTGTCCTCCAGGCCCACCTTCCCCGGGGGCGGCTCCTCAGCCTCCTAAGCTCCTTTACATCCAGAGGGGAACAGGCCCCCGGGGTGCTGGGACCCCAGGCTCAGGCCCGGCCAACCAGAGCTCCTACACCCTCACCCGCACCCTCACCCGCACCCTCACCCTCACCCTCACCCCCACACGCACCCGCACCCACACCCACACCCTCACCCTCAACCGCACCCTCACCTGCACCCTCACCCGCACCTGCACCCTCACCCGCACCCGCACCCTCACCCGCACCCTCACCTGCACCCTCACCCTCACCCGCACCCGCACCCTCACCCTCACCTGCACCCTCACCCTCACCCGCACCCTCACCCGCACCCTCACCTGCACCCTCACCCGCACCCGCACCCTCACCCGCACCCTCACCTGCACCCTCACCTGCACCCTCACCCTCACCCGCACCCTCACCCGCACCCTCACCTGCACCCTCACCCTCACCCGCACCCTCACCCGCACCATCACCCGCACCCGCACCCGCACCCGCACCTGCACCCTCACCCTCACCCGCACCCTCACCCGCACCATCACCCTCACCCGCACCCGCACCCTCACCCTCAACCGCACCCTCACCCGCACCCTCACCCGCACCCTCACCCGCACCCGCACCCTCACCCGCACCCTCACCTGCACCCTCACCTGCACCCTCACCCGCACCCTCACCCGCACCCTCACCTGCACCCTCACCCGCACCCGCACCCTCACCCGCACCCTCACCTGCACCCTCACCTGCACCCTCACCCTCACCCGCACCCTCACCCGCACCCTCACCTGCACCCTCACCCTCACCCGCACCCTCACCCGCACCATCACCCGCACCCGCACCCGCACCTGCACCCTCACCCTCACCCACACCCTCACCCGCACCATCACCCTCACCCGCACCTGCACCCTCACCCTCACCCGCACCCTCACCCGCACCCTCACCCTCACCCGCACCCGCACCCGCACCCTCACCCTCACCCCCACACGCACCCGCACCCTCACCCGCACCCACACCCTCACCCTCAACCGCACCCTCACCTGCACCCTCACCCTCACCCGCACTCACACCCTCACCCGCACCTGAACCCTCACCCGCTCCCTCACCCTCACCCTCACCCCCACACGAACCCGCACCCACACCCTCACCCTCAACCGCACCCACACCCGCACCCGCACCCTCACCCGCAGCCTCACCCTCACCCGCACCCTCACCCTCACCCTCACCTGCACCCGCACCCGCACCCACACCCTCACCCGCAGCCTCACCCTCACCCGCACCCTCACCCTCACCCTCACCTGCACCCGCACCCGCACCCTCACCTGCAGCCTCACCCGCTCCCTCACCTGCACCCGCACCCTCACCCCCACCCTCACCCGCTCCCTCACCTGCACCCGCACCCTCACCCGCACCCTCACCTGCAGCCTCACCTCTCTGCCTGGTCATGGTCCAGCAGCGGCTCCTCAGTCCCCTCGTGCTGCTGCTGTTCCTCCTGGCCAGGCGGCACGCGGCCCAGCACCGGGCCCCAGGCAAAGGCCAGCAGCAGGCAGCACGCCATCATGCGTCCGGGTCCGCGGGCGCCCATGGTCCCGCAGCGCCCTGTGGGAGAGACACACCGAAGGATGCAGTTGGCAGGGTTCTGCAGAGAAGCAACCGAGAGGCAGGGTATTCCCGGACCCAGGACACTCGGCAGTGTCCACAGCTCCTGCTGGGAGGGCGGCCACACACACGCTGTCTGTCTCCCACACACACGCTGTCACACACGCACTGTCACACACACGCTGTCTCACACACACACGCTGTCTCCCACACACACACACTGTCTCATACATACACACGCTGTCTCCCACTCACACACACTGTCACACACGCTGTCTCCCACTCACACACTGTCACACACGCTGTCTCCCACACACACACACTGTCACACACGCTGTCTCCCACACACACACACTGTCTCATACACACACACGCTGTCTCCCACTCACACACTGTCACACACACGCTGTCTCCCACACACACACACTGTCACACACGCTGTCTCATACATACACACGCTGTCTCCCACACACACACACTGTCACACACGCTGTCTCCCACACACACACACTGTCACACACGCTGTCTCATACATACACACGCTGTCTCCCACTCACACACACTGTCACACACGCTGTCTCCCACTCACACACTGTCACACACGCTGTCTCCCACACACACACACTGTCACACACGCTGTCTCCCACACACACACACTGTCTCATATACACACACGCTGTCTCCCACTCACACACTGTCACACACACGCTGTCTCCCACACACACACACTGTCACACACGCTGTCTCATACATACACACGCTGTCTCCCACACACATACACTGTCACACACGCTGTCTCCCACACACACACACTGTCACACACGCGTCTCATACATACACACGCTGTCTCCCACACACACACAGTCACACACGCTGTCTCATACATACACATGCTGTCTCCCACACACACACAGTCACACACACTGTCTCATACATACACACGCTGTCTCCCACTCACACACTGTCACACACACGCTGTCTCTCACACACACACACTGTCACACACGCTGTCTCATACATACACACGCTGTCTCCCACACACACGCTGTCACACACGCTGTCTCATACATACACACGCTGTCTCCCACACACACACACTGTCTCATACATACACACGCTGTCTCCCACACACACACGCTGTCACACACGCTGTCTCATACACACTATCTCACACACACTGTTACACATGCTGTCTCCCACACACGCACTATCTCACACACACTGTCACACACGCTATCTCCCCCACACACTATCTCACTCACACATGCACACACGCGCACTGTCTCACATTCACATAGCCAACACACATGTGCTCACACACTAACACATGCAACACACATGCACAACCCTCAGTTTCCACTTACACACATAAGCACACTCTCACAGACTCACAAGCACACACTTACATGTTCACACACATGCACACACTTAACACACTTCGGTCTACTTCTACATGCACATTCTCACCCTGTCACAGTCACACACTCATGTGCACCCACTCAGCACACTCACACTCAGCATACTCACACTCAGCACACTCACACTCACACTCTGCACACTCACACTAAGCACACTAAGCACACTCACACTCAGCGCACACTCAGCACACTCACACTCAGCACACTCACACTAAGCACACTCACACTCATACTCAACACACTCAGCACACTCACACTCGGCATACTCACACTCAGCACACTCACACTCATACTCAGCACACTCACACTCAGCACACTCACACTCAGCACACTCACAAGTCCTCCCACGTGCCCTCCCAGAATCCACGTGCACACAGCTCGCCCCTGGCAGCACCCAGCTGCCTGAGCCCACAAGCCGCCCAGGAAGGGACCCCGCAGCCGCTGGGCCAGCGGAGGGGCATTTATCGGCCCAATTAGCACGATGAGCAAAGCCCAACCCAGTGAGCAATGGGGTCACTGTCGGTGACTGCCTCAGCCTGCACGTCGCTCAGTGGCCACCAGGGGGCGCCACCAGCAAGCGTCCTGGAGCATCTAATTGGGAGAGGGGCTCCCGCTCCGAGCCGCCCAGGCCGACCCTGACGCCCGCAAGTGGGCGGCTGTCTCCATGGAGGCCAACCCCGCGTCTCTCGCTCCCGTGCTCTGGGGACTCTCGGCAAAGCGCGCACAGCCCTTCCAGGAAGAGATGTCCCCTGGGGTCCCCAGTGAGCCCACGAAGGGGTGGTGCTCGGGCTCCAAATAGGCACAGCCCCCACGGGGGCTCAGTCAGGGTGTCTCCCGCTGCCTGCGCACAAGCACCCATCTGGGCTCCCAGTTTAACTCCGAGGACCTGTGGTCCGAGTGCCACCGACTCGGCTGCCCAGCGAGGAAGCGGCCGTGGGAACGGGAGCCCGGCCACCTTAGGGTGGGACCAGCGGGGAGCCTGGGGGGAGGGGATGGGGGGGACCAGCTCCCTGTGTCCAAGCTTTTCTTCTTCCTCTGAGGTTTGGGGGAACACTGAGGCGGTTTCTTATGTCAGTGCCTGTCCGCCCCGGGGAAGGCGGCTGTCACTCGCCCGGGCCTCGGGCTCCTCACCCCCCACAGCGCGGAGGCCTGGTGGGGGCCAGGGCGTGACCCCCGGCACTGGGCCGGCCTGTGGGAGGGGGTCTCTGGAGAGACCCCATACCAAGCCAAGGGGACCTAGGGGAGGCACAGAGACTGGGACAGAAAAGGCAGATGTGACGAGGCTCAGATCCAGAAAGGCCGCCCCCAGGAACCCCCTTCTCCCTGCCACCCACACCTCCGCAGGACGCCACCCTCCACCGCTGGGCGTCAGCCGGGCCCCCACCTCCAAGTCCCCTACCAGCCAAACATCAGGCCCAGAGACCTTCCCATGACCCAGACGGCTTGGACCGGCCCCCTGCCCCCCGAATCCTTGCACCCTCCTTCCACTGCCAAAGACAGTGTGATTTATAAAGTGCACGTTAAAATCCCTCTGTCCAGCCCAGCTGATTGGCTCAGTGGTTGAGCGTTGACCTATATGAACCAGGAGGTCACGGCTCGATTCCCGGTCAGGACACATGCCCAGGTTTCGGCTTGATCCCCAGTAGTGGGCAGCTGATCAATGATTCTGTCATCATTGACGTTTCTATCTCTCCTCCTTTCCTCTCTGAAATCAATAAAAATATATTTAAGAAAGAAAGAGACCAAGATGAGCTGGTTAGCCTAAGATCGCCTGATTTTTAAGCGCCGGGGGAAGGGGTGTGGATGCCCTCCCGTCCCATCAGAATCTTACCTGCCCTCAAGCCCCGACGCCTGCCTCCTGTCCCTCCTGACGCCTCCCTGCCCTCCTCCTCCCCCGTCTGCTCTGCTGTCCGTCTGTCTGTCAGTCGCCTTGTGTCCGTGGCTCGCCCTCTCAGCTGCGCTTCTGCTCGGCCTGCGGCTGACAGCGCACGGACCTCTCCGGCCGGGCGGGGCCTCCTCGTGTTCCTCTGGACCAGCCTGAACTGACGGCTATGGGCAGGCGTCCGTCCAATCGAGTGCTCCGCATCTCCCTATCTGTTTCCTGTTTGTCCTGTCGCCTTAATAATCACTCTTTTTTTTCCCCTTTTAAATGCCAAGCTTGCATCCCTTGAAAGGAAAGAGGTTTTCCTTTCTTTAAACTTGAGTTTTGGGGGGCAGGGCAGGCGGGCGGGGAGGAAATCCAGAATCATTCATTTTGGAACGCAGGAAGGCGCACAAGCTCCTCTGTCCCGGCTCCTCAGCCCTCGGGCCGGGCCGCTCTTTAGGGGATGCGGGAGGTTGGGCACTATCTCTGGACGCCACCCCTAGGGGCCCTCAGCACCCCACCCCCAGCTGGGACACCCAAAACACGCCTCCCTTGTTCACCACGTGTCCCCGGGGGCAACCCCCCTACCCCTACCCCACCCCACCCCACCCCCCGCCGAGAATCAAGGCTCCACCGTGGGTTTCTTTCTTTCTTTCTTTCTTTTTTCTTTCTTTCTGCGTGTTTTTACTGCTTGTCAGATAGAGAGGAAGGGAGAGAGGTGGAAACATCAATGAGAGAGACACATTGATTGGCTGCCTCCGGCACGCCCTCTCCTGGGGATGGAGCCCCCAGGCCTGTGCCAGCTCAGGAACCGAACCTGGGCCTCTGGTCCAGGGGTCGATGCTCCGCCAGGGATCCGGCCAGGGATCCTTCTGGCAGGGAAAGGGGCTTTCTGTGCGGGCAGCGGAGGAGGTGGGGCCGCTGCGGTCGGCTCGGGGTGTGGGCGTCGGTGGGGTGGGAGTGTGTGACAGCCCGGCAGAGAGTCGGGGCGCTGGGCGGACCGTGAGGGCAGCGGGGGCTCCGTCTGGAAGCCTCCCTTCTCCAGAAGCATCTTCAGAACCGCTGGGCCGAGGCCGGCAGCGGAGTCCGCATCGCGCCGCCTCTGTTCCCTTAGTCTCGGGCGGTCCGACCTGGACCGGGTCGGCTGTAGACCCCGCCAAGGGACAGGCCTGCCCCCCGGGAAGGTGGCTCCCAGAAAGCGCCGGCTCAGCGGGGCGGGCGGGGCGGCGGCTCCCGGGAGACTGGCCCCACGTGGCCTCAGCATCTGGGGTCACGCCCTGCATGACTCAGTTCCGGACCCGCCTCCCCCGAACCCTGGGAAGAAGTCCATTTGCCAGATTCCAGGGCACCCCGGAACGCCCTTTCCTTCCGCCTCGCCTCTCGGACGGACCCGCAGCTCCTCCCCCTTCCCCGTGGCCCCCAGCTCACGGCCCCCCCTCCAGGAGGAACACCCCCCTCCCGGCAGGAGGGCAGGCGGAGGGGGGCCAACCGCAGGGTCTAGAGGGGGCAGGAGGCTGCAGTCACCTCCTCGTTCACAATCTCCCCTCTCAGTCCTGCGTGGGCCTGGGTGCACCCCCTTTTTTTCCATCCTCGCCCCAGGGTAGTTCCCCCTGAGGCTCAGGGAGAGCGGAAGAGAAGGAAAGACAGAGAGACATCCGCGTGAGAGAAACCCACCGATGGCTTCCTTGCCTCCTGCACGAGCCCGGACCAGGGCCCCCCCCGCCCAGGAGGAGCCTGAAACCCGGGTACGTGCCCTGGGCCGGAATCGAACCCGGGACCCTTTGGTCCTCAGGCCGACGCTCTGTCCACTGGGCCACACCGGCCAGGGCTGGGGGCACCCTGTGAGGAGGTGACGCTCAGGGTCCCGACAAGCTTTCTTCTGGTTAAAACCGCCCGGCACCGTCAGCCCCACCCACCTCTGTGTTGTCACCCCGAGACTGACAGTCAGCGCCCCTTTTGGGGGTGGGGGGGCTCAGCGCCACCTGTCAGAGCCACACCAATCCCAGCGCTCCCACTTCCGCCACCATGGGCCCAGCTGCTCCGCGGGAGGAGCCGGGACCTCCGTCCGACCAGCAGCCGTCGAGCGAAGGAGCCAGCGGCCCGCGTGGCCAGAGCCCCAGCAGGAAGGCCGGGGCGCGGTGTGCCGAGTGCGGCCTGCACAGCCCTGGGGAAGGGCCCGGGAGACGGGGATCCACCACAGACTCCCGAGGATCGCGGTCTCGAAAAGGGGCAGGCGGGCCGAGGACAGCGCCAGGCAGATGGCACGCGTGGAATGGAGATGGCAAGTGGGTGGCACTCGAGGCCGGCGCTGCCCGACGCGGGTGCTGTTTCACGGCAAATGAATGACATGGAAACAAAATTCAAACTTCAAAATTCACTTCCGGGGTCACGCTAGCCACGTCCCAAGCTCTCAGGAGCCACGCATGGCCGGGAGCCCCACGTGGGGCGGGCGGGCGGGCGGCGCGGCAGAGAGCACCCCGTGAGCCGTGTTCCGGCGCAACGCGGCCGGCGGGGCGGGAAGGAGGCCTCCAAACAAGAGCAGCTGGAAATCTGGGGTCACGTAGACTCCTGCCTGTCCTGCACCCCAATCGCATCGGCCACCAGCCCCCCTCTAACATCCCTGAGGGTCTCTCACGTCCCCCCACGGCCCCCATCCGAGGCTTTCCAGGAGGCCTGGCAGTGCCCCGACCTCCACCCAGCCAAGACCAGTGTCTCTGCCTGGCTCTGATAGGGCCCGGACATCGCCCCAAATTCTGCCTGCGTCTCCCGAGGACGCCTGTCCGCTGGGCCCTCCGCCCACACCTCTGTGGAGCAGTTCGGCTCAGCATCCCTCCCATCAGCCTCGTGTGCACAGGCCTCGCTGCCCACAGCGGTCCCCGCCCCTGCCCCTCGCTGCCGTGACCTCCGCCGAATCCTCCGGCCCACACCGGCGCCCTGAGCTCTCAGGGTGCTACAGGAGGACTCCTGGATTCTGGCCCCGGGGTGCCCGGGAGGGAGAGGGTGTCGTGTTGGGGTGTCCCTCTGGCCCCGGTGACCATGGGGGTTTTCTCCCCAGAAGCTGGTCCTCATACTCGCCGTCCACTGACCGCACTCAGGCCCCGGCAGGAGGGGGCAGGGAGACGCCAGCTTGTGAAGGACGGGGTCCCCAACTCCAATGCCCGTCTCGTAGCTCATGGTCCCTTCTGGGCCCGGCAGCCCCAGCTGGTCCCGGACCCTCTCCCGTGCCCCCCAGTCATGCAGAGGAAGCGGAGGTGGGAGGGTGGAAGGGTGGGGTCTGGGGGCTCAGGTCACCGGGAGGTGAGGGGTGCTTTCCTGAGAGACGGGGGAACCCCACACACTGAACCTCCCCTTTCCAATAAGCGGCTCTACTGGGGACAAAACAGCCAAGGAAAGAGGGGCCACGACCCCCGCACCCTAAGACATCTCCATCCTCTCCTGGGGCGACTCCTGGCCAGGAACAGCTCACCTGGGCCAGCGAGCGGACGCAGCCGACCTTGCTGCCCAGGCCCTGCCCCTGGGGGCCGCGGGGCTGCCGGCGCCAGGCCTCCGGGGGCACCTGCCAGCCCGGCCCAGCACTCCGCTCCCGGCCCAGCGCAAACAAAGCTTTCCTTGACGGGCCCTGTCCTCAGCTGACCTCGCGGCTGTGGTCTCGGCCGGCGGCGGGGCTGGCTGCTGCTTGGAGAGCCCGCAGGAGAGGAGCCGGGAGACAGGAGCCGGTGCTGCGCCCTGAGCCGCCTGCAGGTGGCTGTCCCCAGCGCCTCCCCGCAGCCCACACCCTCCGGAACCGACGGGGAGGAAGGACCGGGTCTGGGCCTGCGCCCACCACCCCCTCCTCTCACGGCAGTGCGACCGTCTTTGCGTTTCTGGAGCCTGGACATCCCCTTCGCGCGTTACAGCCTCCAGGGGAGCCCGGCAGAGACGGGGCCCTGAGCCATGCCCGCCGGCTTCCGGGCAAGACGAGAATTCAGCTCAGCATCCAGTCAGCCCCCTGCCCAGCCCAGCCCCGCTGCTCTGGCTGACAGCGGGACGCCCCTCCATGCCCAGCCGTCCCGCCTCCATCGGCCACGGGCGCCGAGTGGCTGCCAGCGATGGCCACGGCCCCCTCCTGCCCGGCGCCGCCCTCGCCCCCTCGGAGACGTGGCTCTCCCGCTGTGCCCTGGGCCCTCGGCGCCTCCCCCCAAACACCCGCTGCCTGTCACTTCCCACACGGCGGCGGTGGCAGTGGCAGTGGCGTCGGTCCCCACCCGGCCTGGTCTGTGCTCTCCAAACAGTAGCCGGGAGCCCCGGCTGCTCACTTAGTCAAAACAAACGAACAAACCGGAGCACAGAGTGGACGCCAGTGCGGGGAGCGGGGTTCGCTCTGCAGAAAGTTCTGCTGGCGGCTCTGGGCTAGAGCCAGGTCCCCGACCACCTTCTGGACATCTCTCGGCTCCATGGTGACCCTGGACCCCAGCGCCCACCGTACCTGCTGCCCCTGCGGCTGTCAGACGCTGGAAGACGGTGCCAATGACAGTGGTCCAGGCCGGAGAGTGGGGAGCCATGCAGACCCGGCCTCTCGTGCCACCGCCACCTCTGACCCGTCCCCATGCTCCGGAAGGTCTCCGTCCTCTTCCCCCTCGGCCTCTGTCGCCGCCTCTCTCAGCGCTTCGCTGCCTCCCCGCCTCGCGTCTCTCCACGGCTCACCAGGGGCGGCGTCCACAGCTGCGGAGCTGAACCCCGCCCTCGGCTTCCAAGGAGTCACGTGGAAATAAAGGGACCGTCTAACTCCCAGCTCCCGCCTCCCCTCTGGCCCTGCCGGCCCCCCCGGTCCCCCCCCCCGCACCTGTGTCCTCTGCTCGGGCCACTGGAGCCGCTCGAAGTCCCCACACCAGCCTCAGTTCCCACCCCCACCTCGTGTCTCTTCCTCCCCCGCCTCCTCCGTCAGGACGCTCTTCAGACGCCAGCCCCATGCCACCCCCTCCGGGAAGGCCTCCAGCACAGGCTGTCTGTGAAGGTGGCTTCCGCGCCCCGCCCCGCCCCTCGGACCAGGTGCTCCTCCAGTTGCCAGCTGGGCCTCAGTTCCCGCGGCCCCGGCGCGGGCGGCTGGCTTTCGACTCCGGGGGACCTCCGTCGTCCCAGGGGACGAGGGAGCCCCCACGTTTGGCGGCGGCCTCCCTCCGGGCCGGGTGGCCGGCCGGACGGGGAGGGGGTGGGGGCGAGGCACGCAGGGCACAGGACTAAGTGTCCGGGGACGCGGGAGCCCACTTTTCCTCAAACACACCCCTTCCCTGCTCTCAGAGAAGCGGGTGCTTCAGAAACGCCCCCGAGAGCCACGGCCACCAACCCCCTGTCTCCTGATGGACGGGCTCATCAGTGTCCCCGGCTGGTGCGGCAAAGGGGGGTGCGTGGCTGCGAACCAGGACACGCACCTCAGTGAACACGTAAGCGGTGCCGGGAGGGGGTCCACCCTGCCGCAGCCCCTAGGTGGCCTCTGCGGACAGATGGCTGTTTAGGGACGCGCAGAGGCGTTCACAGTGGCGACGAGCGAAAGCACGGCTGCAGACACGCGTGTGCGTGCACACACACACGCACACAAATACACGTACACATACATACATGCACACATGTGCACGCACACATATACACGTACACATATACATGCACACACGTACACATAAATACACGCACACATACATACACGTGTACACATGTGCACACACATACACGTACACACACATGCATGCACACCCAGGACCCGGGGCCACCCACCTGGCCGCTGGCAGCCGCACCCCTGGGCGCTGCAGCACGCCGTGCCGTGGGTTCGCCCGCGCCTCCCGGGTCTGGCCCTGCACCAGGCACAGCTTTTCCCCATTAAGTCCCCATTGTTTTCCTCAGAGAAACGACCAACCGGCCCCGCCCTGGGGCTTGCAGATTCCGGGGAATTCGCCTCCAGGCTCAGAACTGCAGGGTGGAGGAGGGGCTCCGGGGCTCCAGGCAAATTCTGGCTCCCGGGATAGAAATCACGCAGGGCCGCGTCCCCCGTCTTTCCCGAGTGTTTGGTGAGGGTGTGCCAGGCAGGGGGCGGGCTCTGGGGCCCTGGAGCTGCGGACACGGTCAGGCCGCACGGACACTAACGGGACCCCAGTGGGGTGGCAGCAGCGGCACCTGCTCCTGCGGAGCTGCCCGCGGCCGTGGGACGGTGCCACGGAGCCCGGCCCTGCGCCCACCGTCAGGGGCCGGCAGCCCCGAAGCCACGATTAAGCACCGACAAGGGGCCGAGGCGTCGTTTTCACACACAGCGTCGCCTACTTCGGTTTCTCCCGTGAGCCACTCACCCCAGGCCCCTGAGCCCCAGGGATGTCTGACCTTCACCTTGAGGGGTTCCAGACAGATGGAGGGAGGGCCGGCTCCCCCCACCGCCCCCGGTCCCCAGCGCCCGCTGCCGGGCGTCCAGCGGCGGAGACTCCGCGAGGAGCCCGCCGCCCGCTGGGCCCTGGCCTTCGTTCGTTCGTTCGTTCGTTCGCTCGTTCATTCATTCAGCGGATGGCAGAGTGCCTGCCGCTGCCGGGCGCTGAGATTTCTCCAGGACGCCAGCCTGCCAGCACCTCAGCCAGCCCTGGCTCAGTCCCTAACTTCAGGCACAGCGTCACCAGGACGGCCCCTCGGCACGTGAGGGCGCGGGCAGCGTGGCCATGGGGCGGGCAGCGTGGCCATGGGGCAGGCAGTGTGGCCGTGGGGCGGGCAGCGTGGCCGTGGTGCGGGCAGCGTGGCCGTGGGGTGGGCAGTGTGCAGGGTGGACAGAAGCCCGCGTTGGTAGAGGGAGGAGGACAGGCAGACCGGGTCCTCTGAGGCCGGGATGGTTCCGTCCAGCCCCCAACCTCTTCCGGTGGCCAGCAGCCCATTGCAGGGGGCCTGGGATTGACCTGGGGACCCCTCATAGGGGGCGGGAAGCAGGACTGTCGGGGGTGGGCATCGGCCTCTAGCCCACGCCCCCAATGGCCCAGCCCAGCCTGGCCCGGCCGCCCCACAGGTGTCATTCCCAGGCTCCTCACCCCGTCCATAACTGTACCTACCGAGGGAGGGGAGTCCCGAGGTCTGAAGCCCCAGGAGCCCCGCAGACCCTCGATCTGCCCACTCCACCAGCACCCACTTGTCACTTCCCAGGGGGCACGGCCTGAGTGTTGGCAAGCACCTCCCAGGCCCCACCCCGAAGACTAGCCCCGGATCCCCAGGGTCAGGCGTTCCCAGGTGAGGCCCTTCCTTCCCAGTGCCCAGGGCAGAGGGCGGCAAGCCGATGGCCACACTGGGGGCAGGGGTGCCCCCCGAGGGAAAGGGTCGGGCATTACCAATGGCAGCAGCCACCCGGGACCTGGCCAGGCCCAGGCCCTGGATTTCCTGATGCCTCTCCCCCCCAGCCCCCCTCCCCCGTGCCGGCCGCCCGCTGTCTGCCTCATTGCCCGGCCCCTGGCCGCAGCCTCGAGGAAAATTCCTGCAGAGCCAGGGAGCCGGGAAGGTCAGTCAGACACCAGGGCAGCCTGGCCCGCGGCCGTCCCTGCAGCCTCCTGGACGGGCGGATGCCCCGGCGGCGGTGCCAGTCCCGTGCCCAGCTGAGGAGGGTTGGCTCAGGGGCCTCCAGGGCAGGCGAGGCGCACCCATGGGGGGCGGTGGGGAGCCTCCGTACCCCTGCCCACACTGACCCCCTCGGAGCCCAGCTCTGGGAAGTGAGCGTGGGCAAGGGTGGGGCCCGTTCAGGATGCTGAGGGCCCCTCGCGCCTCCCCTTTCATGGGCATCTCTCCGTAGGACCCAGAGAGACAGGTGTCCCCAAAGGGGCCATGCGCCCCCACTAGTATGACAGCCTGAGCCTGTCCTGGGAGGCAAGGGGGTGAGTGTCAGAGGTCACAGAAGCTTGGCCGTGGCCTCAGGGAGCAGGGAACCCCAGTGTGCCCAGCCTTGGTGTCTGTGGTTCTGGTGTGCAGACCGGCCCTGCCAGGCCAGGGACCCGGCACGGACCCGGGCAGGCTCCTGAGGGTCCCGAACCCTGGCCTTACGGGACCAGCTCTTGGGGCCGCTCCACCCCCCGCCCCCCGCCGTGCAGGCTTCGACGGGTCCCGTCCACACCGTCCGCTAAGCGGCAGAGACTCCTGGCGCTGCGTGAGGCTGGGAGGTGCCCGAGATCTTGTCTGGGGAGCTGCCTGGTCTCGCTTGACCTTAAGAGAAGGCAGAGTTCACCCGGCCATGTGGCTCAGCCTTGGAGTGTTGACCTAGGAACCAGGAGGTCAAGGTTCCATTCCCAGTCAGGGCACGTGCCCGGGTTGCAGGCTCGATCCCCGGTGTGGGCCGTGCAGGAGGCAGCCGATCCATGATTCTCTCTCATCATGGATGTTTCTCTCTCTCCCTCTCCCTCCCTCTCTGACATCAATAAAAATAGTTTTAAAGAGAGAGAGAGAGAGAGAGAGAGAGAGAGAGAGAGGAGGCAGAGGGCAGCGTTCCACAGGTAAAAACAGGACAAAAATAATACCCCACAGCCCACCGGGTCCTTAGGCACCGAGATGAATTGCTGCCAAAGGCCAGCCCCCAATTAAATATCTCTGGGTCTCAGGCAGGGAGAGGGGGCACTGCCTGGGGCAGTCGGCTGGGCTGGGGACCCAGAACCTCCCAGCCTTTCTGTCCCAGGGGCCCCGGGCCGGGCACTGGCCCCCGGTCCCAGAAGGAAACGTGCAATGAGCCGCGGAGTCCCCGGAGGGCGCCAGCAGCCCCGCTCTATCTACCGAATTCTTCTCAAATTTGCTTTGATGGGTGACGGTCAAGGCCAAAATATTTGGTTGGTGAGTCATGCTAATTACAGCTGGTGGCGAGGGGAGGGCGCCAGGCACCCGCAAGAACAACAGAAAGCAGCATATTCCCCAAAAATCGTGCCGTGCTGCTCCCTGAACTGGGAGGGGCCGCCCGGGGGGAGGAGCTTGGGACCGCCCCGGCCACGTCGGCTGTCCGCTCCCACCTGTGGGGTGCCCCTGGCCGCCTCCTCACGCGCGCCCCGATGGGCGGCAGCAGCCCGCACGGAGCTTCGCTGTCTCCCGGGCATATGCCATGTACGGGCACTTCCCTTGGCCTCTCTAGAGATGAGACGGGAGGAGGGGGAGAGAGAGCGGGAGGCAGAGCAGGAGGCGAGGCCAGGGTCCCTGGGAAGCAGACCCCGCCTTCCCTGTGGCCCAGGGGCTGTGTCTGGGGGCAGCGGGGACGTGGAAATTGGGAGCTGAGAAGCTCGGGGTTCCAGCCTGACCTCGGGTCGCTGTGCATCCTCGAGCCAACCCCGTGCCTTCTCTGGGCGCAGAGAGGCAGGCTGGAGGCCTGTCCTGGTCTCCTGCCTCCGGGCAAGGGGTGAGCCTCTCGGAGCTTCGAGGCCGAAAGGGCCATGGATGGGATTGTTGGGAATTTTGCTCTGGGCCTGCTTGTGTGAGAAACACAGACACACACACACACACACACACACACATGCACACGCATGCACACGCATGCACACACACGCACACATCCAGGCTGCCACTATTTTTATTGCCGTGATGGTGGTTGGAGCTTCTCTCTCCCCCTCAGCTCTCAGGTCAAGAGGGAGGAGGGGAGGAGAAAGGGGGGAGGACGAGTCTGCCTTCTGACCCCCGACTCCGCTCCACCTGCGTGTCCTCCCTCCCCTCCGGTCACAGGGACAGGAGGCCTCGGGAAGAGCGGGCTTCCTGGCCCCGCGGCCTCTCCCCTTGGTACCCAGCAGGCAGGGCGTCGGTGTGGGGCCGGGGGCCTGGCCCGCCGCGCTTGCTGGCCCTAGAAAAAAGCCCCAGAATTCGGTAGACAGAGCGGGGCTGCTGGCGCCCTCCGGGGACTCCACGGCTCATTGCACGTTTCCTTCTGGGACCGGAGGCCAGTGCGGTTCCCTGTGCCCGGCCCCGGGGCCCTTGGAACTGGCAGGCTGGGGGGTTCCGGGTCCCCAGCCCAGCCGACTGGCCCAGGCAGCGCCCCCTCTCCCTGCCCGAGACCCTCACAGCCCCCCGGAACTCGGGCCTCAGCCAGCAGTGGAGGCAATTCAGTTCCTCAGGACGCTCTGCCTTTTCTGTTTTTCTTTTTTTGTTAATTCTCACCTGAGGATATTCTTTCCATAGCTTTTCAGAGAGAGTAGAAGGGAGGGAGGGGGGGGGGGAGAGAGAGAGAGAGAGAGAGAGAGAGAGAGAGAGAGAGGAACATCAATGTGAGAGAGATAGAGACACACTGGCTGGTTGCCTCCCACACCCGCCGGACCAGGGGCCGGGGAGAGAACCTGCAACCAAGGTACCTGCCCTTGACCGGAATCGAACCCGAGACCCATCCGCGCATGGGCCGACGCTCTGACCATTGAGCCACACCGGCCAGGGCCACTCCTCATTTTCAAAGCTCCAAGTGGGCCTCCATTCTCAGAAACTAAGTGACAAAAAAGACCAAAACAGCCCCCACCGAGGCGGCTCCCTGCCCCCCAGTGGGTCAGGAGGGCTGCGAGTGCCTGGCACAGGGCAGCGGGGGTGGGAGGCGTCCACGGGATACACTGGGCTGCCCAGGAATCGGCATGGTGGGCCCAGGCGGACACGGTGCGGGGCCAGGACGGTGGGAAGCGTACCTGCAGCCTGGCCGTGCCCGGAAGCACCCAGAGGCCACGCACCCAGCGGCCAAGGGCAGGTCAGGAACTCAGCCCAGCCCCGGCCACTCCCAGCAGCCCGGGCCACAGCCCGGAGGGTCCCTGGGAAAGGCACATGCCTTCTCCCATCCAGGCCGGAGCCCTTCCGGGAACCCCACGGCTCAGGTCAGCACTTCCTGTCCGGGGTGGCGTCCCAGTGGCCGCAGGCAGGCAGGACAGACCTGCAGTCAGGTGGTCCAGGCGGTATCAGGGTGGGGGGCTCCCCGCAGGAGCAGAGGGGGACTTGGGTACCATTCCTTTCCCTTCCACACCCTCCGAAAGGTGCCAGAGAAGAAAGAAGCAAGAGGAACACCCCACAAAACACAGGGAGAGGTCCCCCACTCCTGGCAGCATCCGCGGGCCACAGAGCCCAGCCCCCTCCCTGCAGGACCCAGGCTCGGACCTCCCCCCCACCCCCCAGCTTCCAGTCTTTCTGCCTCTTTGCCACAACTGCCACCAGGGCCCCTCCCACTGGGCTCCTGGCCCGCCTGGCAGCTAAGGCGTCTGCCCCGTCGGCCCGGGCTCCCCGCCGAAGCCGCTAAAGGAGCCGGGCAGCGCTGGTCCCGCCGGCCACGTCCCGCCCCGCCACCTACCTCCAGCCGGCGTCCTCCCGGGCGGCCTCCGCTCTCCCAGCGCCGCCTCTTAGAGCATCTCCCGGCAGCGAGCCTCCCCCGGGCCAGGTCGGGGGAAGAACAGACTTGTCCGAGGAGGGCGCGGGGCAGAAGGAAAATGTCCTGGGGGAGAAGGCGTGGAAAGCGGGAGGCGGTGCAGGCAGCGGCCGGCCCGGCACCTCGATCTCCGTGGCTCCGAGGTCTCTGGGCCAGAAGCGGAAACGAGTTTCTCGAAAGTGAAGGAAGAACCGGAGCGAGCGGGACGACGCGTAAGGAGCGGAGCCCAGCCAGATGTGAGCGGCTCCAAGGCTCCCAGCGCGCGTTATCCAAACAGCGGCCGCCGAGCATTAACTGTGTGTGTGCCCGGCGGGCGGGGAGAGCCAGCTGCCTCCTCCCCCGGCCCCCGGGGAGCTGGCCCTGGCGGGACTGGGGCGGCCACTCGGAGTGCCTGCAAGTCCAGCCCGGTGCGGGGCGGCTGGGAGAGCCCAGGACAAGAAGGGTTGGGAGCCCCAAGCTGCCTGCTGGCAGGGGGGTGGGATTCCGGGAGCTCAGGGGCACCAGTAGCCAGCAGGGAGGGACGGAGTCTGGCCGTCGTGGCAGCCCTGAGACACACCTCGGACCAGGGCCTCCGCCTGGGGACCGGGATCGCGGCGGGTTTGGGGAAATCTGGGAACCCCCGAAGCAGAGTGCGGAGGTCCTGGTTGCACATGTCTGTACACGTGAGCATCTCTGGACAGGGGTGGTCTGCTGCCCTGGTCAGATCCAGGTGGGCGTGAGCACTGACTTCTCCGTCTTCTTCCTCTGTAGGAGAGCCTCCCTTTCCTCCCTCTGAGAGGGAGGAAAAAAGATGTTTTTATTAATTTCAGAGAGAAGGGGACAGGGAGAGAGAAAGAAGCATCGATGATGAGAGAGAATCACCCATCCAGCCAGCCAGCCTGCACACGCCCTCCTGGGGAGGGAGCCTGAAACCCGGGCCTGTGCCCTGACCGGGAATCAAACCAGCGACCTTCCGGTTCCTAGGTCGACACTCAACCGCTGAGCCACGCCGGCCAGGCCACCCAAGTTCCTTCTAAGCCAGTGGCTTGGCCCCGCCTCACAGCCCCATAGCTACCTCCCACCCACCCCCACCCCCAAATTCTGCGCCGGGCTGGCTGGTTCTGGGATCCGATCACAGCGCGGGGAGAGAGAGAGGATCCGCCTGGGGAAGCAAAACTCTGCTGCGGTGACGGTGACCCCTGTTTGCTTCTGCTTCTTCCCTGACCTGCACCCACGCCCTCCGCACCCTGCCCTGAGGCGGTGCCAGCCTCTCTGCCTCCGCCTCCTCGCTCCGCGCACTCCGCTCTCCCTGGCGACCCCGGACGGAGGATGTAGGCCCTGGGACGCTGGTTTGGGAGGCACAGGACCGGCCTTGAGACACCCTTCCCTCCTCTGCTCCCCACATGTCTGCCTGGGAGACATCAAAGTGGGGGGGGGGTGCCTGACACCCACCAGGCGGGAGAGCAGGGACGTGGAGGGAGAGGGGGCTTCTGAGGGGGAGCCAGCGAGAGCCCAGCGGCCACTCCACAGAGACCCAGCCGCCCCAGCCCCACCGGGGGAGCCCAGGGAGATGCCTGGTCCTGAGGGGCCTGGGGGAGCTCAAGATGGAGGAACCGCATCGCCCCCATCCCAGACCGTGCTTCTGGGTCAGCGGCCTCGAGGCGGCTCACGATCTCGGGCATGTGCCTGAGGCGTGGCCCGCCTTACGTCCCTGGTTGATTATCGACAGGAAACCCCCAGATAAGCGGGCTTTCACCCAAGGCCCTGCGTGACAGGAGGCACTTTCCTGTCAACAAGCCCAGCGCACCACGGACCTCCCCGAGAACCCTGTCCGCAAATCGCCGGCGCGGCTCAGGGGTCGAGCGTCGACCTAGGAACCAGGAGGTCAGGGTTGGATTCCC
Organism: Corynorhinus townsendii; assembly: GCA_026230045.1. Lineage (NCBI taxonomy): Eukaryota > Metazoa > Chordata > Mammalia > Chiroptera > Vespertilionidae > Corynorhinus > Corynorhinus townsendii. The sequence continues at coordinate 1,780,634 of JAPDVU010000009.1, forward strand.
GGTCGGGACACAGGCCCGGGTTGTGGGCTTGATCCCCGGTGTGGGGTGTGCAGGAGGCAGCCGGTCCATGATTCCCTCTCATCACTGATGTTTCTCTCTCTCTCTCTCCCCTCCCTTCCTCTCTGACATCAATAAAAATAAAACATGCATATTTAAAAAAACCAAGAGTGAGTAAGGAAGATGGGGGATTCGGCCAGCCAGGGGCGGTCTGGCGGACAGCTTGGTCCTTGTCCATGGCGGCCATAGGTCCCCGCAGAAACCAGGGCGAATGTTCCCCATTCAGCAAATATCTTCCCGTTGGACACAGAGAACCGGCCGGCTCCAGGACAGGAGTCAGGACAGAAAAAAAAAGAGAAAAAAAAAAACCCACAAAAACAAAAACCCAGCATTGACCAATGAGAGCTGAAGCCAGCAGCAGTGCCTGGGGCAGATTTCTCAGCCCGCGATGGGTCAGAGGCGGGGCTCACCAGAACGCGAGGCCCCGCCTCCCGAAGATGGGCAGGCCCCGCCCACCCCGGGATTCCTGGAGCTCAGGCCTCCTACACCAGGCTGTCTGGGCTAATCCTCGGAGGCTGCCTGAATATTCCCAGGACAGGAGCAGCTCCTGGCCCGCCCCCCCAAGCCCCAGACTGCTCCCCCCACCCAGACGGACGAGACATTCCGGGGAAGAAGTGCCCAGGGGAGCACACTCGATCCTCCCATGTGCCAATCCCTCTGCCTCCCTGGGCCACCACTGCTCCTCACCACCACGTCTGTTCTCGTCGTGGGGGAACGTCGTGACCTTTGGTTCAAGTCTGTCAGACTCGAGGCTCCCCGCCACCATGGCCCCTGGGGCCTTTCCCCGCCTCGGCCCTAACGGTCTGCCTCTCCCAGCTATTTTGGGCCGGGCTGCCCAGTGGTCCCACGAGCGCAGAGACTGGTATTGCAAACTTTTGAATTCCGTGCCAAAGGGTAGCCACGGGCAGGGTCAGATGGCGGGGTCCCACTGCCAAGGGGTGGGGGCGGGACAGTCTCCACGGAGGTTTGGAGAAGGAGCTGAGATGGAAACTTGGCAGCCAGGCCCGGCCTCCCTGGCGGATGGCCCCCCCGAGTTGCTCCCGGATGGTGGTGCCCGTGGTCTAGAAGGTTCGGGGCACATGGGGATCGGGACTGGCAGCTACCGCGACCGAACGGGCCGATCTGCTTTCCTCTCTGCTCCTCACACCTGGAGAAGACCCCCGTCTAAGGATCTTTCCAGGGACGCCCCCTCGGCACGCCTGATGCCCAGCCGGACAGTCTCAGGTAGAAGCCGCCTGCACAGGCTCACCTTTACCGTTTATGGGCTTTCTGACCCTAATCGAGCCACACAGCGCCTCCTGCCTCCGTTTCCCCCCGCTCCCAACGCTGAGGTCCCTGCTGGGGGAAGGTCCTTTTCAGGACTTCGCGTCAATGGTTCTCAACCTTCCTAATGCCACGACCCTTTAATACGGTTCCTCATGTGGTGGTGACCCCCGACCGTAAAATTATTTCCGTTGCTACTTCATAACTGTCATTTTGCTACTGTTATGAATTGTAAGGTTGAGAACCGCTAGCAGGGTCGCCTAAGACCATCGGAAAACACAGCTATTTACATTACGACTCATTAACAGTAGCAACATTACAGTTAGGAAGTAGCCACGAACATAACTTTATGGTCGGGGGTCACCCCCACATGAGGAACTGTATGAAAGGGTCGCGGCATCGGGAAGGTTGAGAACCACCGGGTTAGACAGAGGTAGGTGGGCAGAGGCCCGGGGGTTAGGCAATGTTTTCCATAACAAATAAAATGGGAGGGCCCCCTGGTGGAGGGCACAGTTCCCAGCCCTGGGCTGTGAAATGAATGAGTCGCGGAATAAACGCGTGGATGAATAATTAAAGTGAAGAATTCTTAGTCTTTTATGCAGAGCCACAACCAAAAGCAGAGAATTCTCCCAGCAGGAGGCCTGGGCGAGGTCTCCCAGGACGCAGAGATGAGCCGGAGAATGGGAATCGCAGGAGAACCGAGTGATGGTGACTGCCCAGTCATTGTTGACAGCGAGGGGCACCGGTTTGGCACAGCCTGACCACGACTCGGCTCAGGAGGACGCAACACCTTTTGACACAGTCCTCTTCCTTCCGATCTCTACCCTCCAGACACGCTTACCATCCAGCGCAGAGAGTAAGTCCCCGGGTGTGCCTGGAGCGTCGCTGTGATGGGAAGGGATCACAAGGACCCTGAGAGGACCCCTCAGGAGCCTGGTTAAACCATGGCCGCTCACCCACCCCTCCCAATGCCATAAAAAAAACAATTTAAAAAATATATTTTTAAAATGTATTTTTATTGATTTCAGAGAGGAAGGGAGAGAGATAGAAACATCAATGATGACAGAGAATCATGGGTCGGCCGCCTCCTGCACGTCCCCCCACTGGGGATTGAGCCGGCAACACAGGCCTGTGCCCTTAACTGGAATTGAACCCAGGACCCCTCAGTCCGCAGGCCAGTGCTCTATCCACTGAACCGGCGAGGGCAAAAAGTATATTTAAAAATAAAAATAAAATAAAAAGAGGTCCTAATGAGAGGACAGTGGTATTGGAGCTGGTGTGAACTATTACACCAGTACCAAGTGATCAGAGCCACATGCTTGCTGATCGGTGGTAACCCTGTCGCTGCACACATGTCCGTGGGGGAGGGATGGGTTCTCTTCCGAAAGCAGCCCTGAGAGGTTCCCCACGTGCAGAAGGCGACGTACGTGTAGCCGAACACGTGTGAGATGGGTGGCCGCCCTCTCAGGCCCTGCAGTTGGTAAAGTCAATGCAGCTGGCGACACCTGCGGGGCAAGGGGCTGTCTCAGCCACTGCACAGAGTCACTGCAGGCACACGTATGGTTTAGGGGTACATACCTACCGGCTGAGATTGTAAAGTAAAGCAGGGGGACGACTGACCTAACATTCCAGACCGTGGTCACCTCTGGCGCGGGAGTACCTGGAGGGCTTTCAAGATCACAGAACGAGGTGGCATTGTTTAAGCTTGGGAGGCATAGAAAGATACTAGAGGCCCGGGGCACGGATTCCTGCGCCAGTGGGGTCCCTCAGCCTGGCCTGCGCCCTCTTGCAATCCAACCCCTGGGGGGATGTCAGAGAGCCTCAAGCTAAGGGCCTCTAGTACGCATGTAAGATCTTTGGTCAATCCCTTCCCTCCTCCCCCTCCCCTCTTTCCTCGGAGATTCATCAGCCTGTTCCATGTTTCCATGCCTGTGGCTTCCGCTCCTGCGCTGAGCATCTGCCCGCTGCGGTCAGTGTGCATCATAGCTACCGGCCGGTCGGCCAGTCGCTTAGCTTTTATATATACTATATAGAGGCCCAGTGCATGGATTTGTGCACAGGTGGGGTCCAGCCAGCCCGGCCCCAATCCGGTGGATCTGGGCTGGGCCTGTCTGGAGGAGGAGATGGTGGGAGGCTGGCCAGCCGGCCCCGCCTCCAGTTGGGGTGGGGTGGGCCAATTGGGGGTGGGGCTCGCCATGGGGAGGGTCTGTGGGCTGGCCAGTCCCGCCCCTGATTAGTGTGTGTGGGGTGGCAATCAGAGGCAGAGCTGGCTGGGAGGAGGGGCCACAGCCTGATGGGGTAGTGGGGGCTGAGCCAGGTGGGGCCAGCCATGGGGAAGGGCCATGGGTGGTTGGTTGGCCAGCTGTGTCCCTGACTGGAGTTGTGGGGCCCATCAGGGGTGGAGTTGGCTGGGGGGAAGGGCGGGGGGTTTGGCCAGCTGGCCCCACCCCCAGATTGGGCTGGTTCCCTGGCCATAGTGGGCATCATAGCAACTGGTTGTTCTGGTCGTTACTTTTTATACATCATATAGATAGATAGGTAGGTAGATAGATACCGTCATAGATAAAAGTTTGCATAATTTAAAGTACTTGTAGTAATCCATGATACATGGTTGGAACGTGGTTTAGGATGATGGGAGCCATAAATGAATTAAAAAAGAGTTGCCCCTTGCCTCCCCCCTCCCCCCAAAATGCGGAACCGTGTGTTGAGCACGTTTCCATTTGGTTTTTAAAAAGGTAATGTCATATATGTGTTTATGACTTGTGTGCCACAAGCTCTCTGCAAGAATAACCGCAAGAAACTAATAATAGCGCTTGCCTCTGGGGAGGGAATGCAGGGGGAGGGGGAGGGGAGGTTACTTTTCACTGTGCACCATTTATGTAATTTGAAATTTCCTTTGTGCCTGTAACTTTAAGGAAAGGCGCCTGAGAGGCCCAGGGGGTTTGCAGGCACGTGCACACACGCTGAAGGTGCAGGCCCTCCAGCAGCTCCACGCCTCGCTCCTGCCTGGCTCCCCTCCTACCAGGCTTTTTTCAGGATTGCGAGGAGGAGCATCCTTGCGGGACTTGGGAGTGAGAGGCAGGGATGCCTTAACGTATTCCACTAAGATAACTCAGGGGCTGGAGGAACGCGCTGAACCCAAGACCCTTATTTGGGAAGGGTTTGTTGATTGCAAGTCAGAGGCACCCCCGCCCAGGCCGCTGGAGCCATCAGACCCTTAGATCTTTGCTTTGGAAACTGATCAACATTCCGACGCGGGCGCCCGAAGGGCCAGGGGGAGGGGGGTCTCTGAGAAGGGGGTGGCAGAAAGAGGCCCAGGCAAGGGGTCCCATAGTCTCAGCTGGAGGAATGATAGCCTCCTCCCTGTAGCCTTCCCCGCCGCCCCCTCCCGTTTCTGCTCCGTGATGCTCCTGAGTGACGTGGTGGAAGGGGCCCGGGGAGGCGGCACAAAGTCCCTCCCGCCCTTCCCCCGCCCGCGGCTCCTCCTCCGGGACCCGCTAGCTGAGCCACAAAAACTACAACTCCCAGCAGCCCCTGCCGCGGCCGGCGCGCAGCCGCAGAGCAGAGGCTGCCGGGAGCGTGATGCTCGGAGGCGGAGCGAGCGCGCCGGGCGGAAGTCGGCCGTCCGCTTGGTCCTGATCCTCCCAGCAGCGAGGTCCCCGCGTCCGCGGGCCCGGAGCCAGTCTGCACCGGGTGAGTGACGGCGGCCCCCGCAGCCGCCCGCGCTCCGCTTGCTGCGGGCCTGCTGCGGGTCTCCGCACGCTCCCTCCCCCCGCAGGTCCGCTCTCCCGCAGATTCTGACTTGGGGATACCGCCCCCTCTGACTTGGGATTCCTCCCCACTCCGACTTGGGATTCCTCCCCACTCCGACTTGGGGACTCTTCCCCCCTCTGACTTGGGGCTCCTCCCCCCTCTGACTTGGGGGCTCCTGCCCTCTCTGACTTGGGGCTCCTCCCCCCTCTGACTTGGGGCTCCTGCCCTCTCTGACTTGGGGCTCCTCCCCCCTCTGACTTGGGGCTCCTCCCCCCTCTGACTAGTGGACTCCTTTGAACTCTGACTAGGGGACACTGCCCCCTTTGACCCTGATGGATGCGTTCCCTTCCTCTCCCTGAGGACAGACAGCCCTTTCCTGCCCCCTCTGATTTCAGTACCCCAACTCTGACCTGTGCAGGGCCTCTCCTGAGGGATTAGGGGCTCCCCCATCTGCCTGACACTTGGTCACACCTGCAGCAGGCCAGCCTTCTCACCCCCCACCCCCCCGCCCCAGGCCTTCCTCTCCTCTGCTTCAGACTATCACAGTCCCCCCCCGCCCCCGTCCTCTGCCTCTGTCCCCCGCCCCTCCCGTCCCCCTGGTCTGGATCCTTTCACCCGGGGACCAGCACCTCCCTCTCTTCCGTGTGGCTCGGTGCCTTTCCGTGTCCGCTGTGTCCCAGGCTTGGCAGGCCCCTGGCACTGGGATCCCCTTCTTCCAGGCTCCCTGTGTCCCCCAGGAGGCGGTCTCTCAGCACTCCAGCCCCATTGCTCATGCCTGTCTCGGGGGATGTGCTTGGCAGCGTTTCTGCCACATTTCCAACAAAGCACGCGTGTGGGAACACGCGTGTGCGGGTACTGAATCTCGCCGGCTCTTCGGTGGAAGGGCCGGCACTTGGCAACGGCGTAGCCACTCAGAAGGGGCCGTGGGAGGAAGCAGGGGCACATCCTTCGGGAGCCGCTCGGTCCTCGCCCGCGGAGGAGTTCCACTGACAGATCTCCCTGGCTGGACTTCGGACCCCCGGCCCCTGGCCCCCGGCCCCTCCCCTCGGACCTCCCTTGGAAAGTGCAGCCCGAGCCTGCGGACAAGGCGGCCTCCTAGTGCCCCTCCTGGTGCCCCTCCTGCGGCCTCAATGAGCCTCTGTTCAGGCCTGACTGCTCGCGGACGGCTGGGAGGCAGTTAGCGGGCCCGCCTCTCACCTCCTGGCAGCTCAGAGCAGAGCGTGTCCGGGAGGGCGTGGGGGGTCCGGCCTGTCCGAGGCCGCCGCCATGGTCGGAGGGAGGGTTCTCCGTCTTCCTCCTCTTTCTCGTCCAAGTGAAGCCGACCACACGGGGTGGGGGAGGGAATCCCACGCCCCAGGCAGACAGGTGCCACTGTCACGCGTTGTCCGCTCCGGCGAGGCGAGGCGAGGCGTACGTCTGGCCACTTGATGCCTTCCCTGAGCTCCAGGTCTCCTTTCTCCCCCGAAGCTGTGCCCAAACCCAGTCCACGCCCTGTTTTCGTGGCCCACAGCCACGCAGGAGCTGTGGCGATTCCTGGAGCGCTCTTAGTGAATGCCGACATGGAGGGGATTTAACACTCTTCTAGTGAGTATTTAGGACTTTGTGTTGATTTAGACCGGGGGTGGGGAACCGCCCGCCCACGGGCCTAATACAGCCCACAGAATCATTTGGTCCGGCCCTCACCTTAGGGTGAGGCAATGAAATCTTTGACCAAGTTCAGCAGCTCAGGTGTGCGTGTGCACGGATGTTCTGTGTGGCTGGCAAACGATGTTACAAATACCCACGTGGCCCTGCGCTGGACCAGGACAGTGGCTTGGGAAGAAATCGTGGTGCCAGAGGGCCCTGGGCAGGTGTTCCGTTTCTCTCAGCTGTGCCTTCCTTCGACCCCCACTCGATTATCTGTAACATAGAGGCCCGGTGCACGGAGAATCGTGCAAGAATGGGCCTGCCTTCCCCTGGCCGCCGGAACCGCCTTCGCTCCGGCCTGGAACCGCCATTCGGCCCCCCTGCGTTGTCTCCATGGCGACAATGTAGGCGTCCTGCCCCCCAGCTGCTTGGTGCCTGTGTATGCAAATTAACCCTCCATCTTTGTTGGGTTAATTTGCACACTCACTCCTGATGGTCTGGTGGGCGTGGCGAAGGCACGGTCAGTTTGCATCTTTCTCTTTTGTTAGTGTAGCGTAGAAGAGTAGATAAGGGCCATCCGTCATCCTCATCGGTGAACGGAACGCACTGCTCCGGTTCCCATGCAGAGGAACGGCCGCGGGAAAGCTAGCGGTCAGGGTGCTAGTCAGCTGACCTTAAACTGGGGGTCACGCTGCTGTATGCCCGGGAGTGCCCAGGGTGACCACAGGGTGCTTCCCAGGGGAAGCGGGAGACGGGGGCACGAGGGAATGAGGGTGGGAGGCTCCGAGATGCTGGCTTTGAGGTGGGGGAAGGGGCCATAAGCCAAGGGGTGCAGGCGGCCACTGGAGGCTGGAATGGGAATGAACGTGCAGGAGGCGGATTCTCTGCTGCAGCCTTGGGAGGGACCGGCCCTTGACTTCAGTCCAGCGAGACCGCCATCCCGCTGCGGCCTGCGGGGCTGCAGGGTAGCTGCCGTCTCAGCTGCCGAGTCTGCGCGACGTGATAGCGGGAATAGGAGCCCACTACACTCCTCTAGGGTGGGGGGCGGAGGACAGAGGGGCCGATCCAGGGAGCAGTGCATGCTGGGGTGCTGAGGAAGGGGTGGGGGTAGCCGCAAGCGGTGCGGCGAGCATGCTTCCAGGCTGTCAGCTTGAGGCCTTGGCCTCGGAAGAGTCTCGGAGGTCAAGGGGTTCGGCTCTTCTTTCCCATCGGGAAGTGCACTTGGGCAGCGCGGGGACTGCCTGCCGTCTGGACAGCGGCTCTTTGGGCCCAGCAGAGGCCATGGCAGGTGGGAAGGAAGGCGGCTGCTGCAGGGGCGCTGGGAGGAGAGGGCTGGCCCTGTCCCGGGCAGAGGCAGGCAGCTGGGAGCGGCCCCTTATCTCAGATCCGGGACGCCCTCCCTGCCCTCCCAGATCCTGAGGGAGGAGCCGCAGCAGCTGTTTGTTCTGCCACCTGTCAGACCACTCCTGACACCACTCCTGGCAGAGCGAGAGAGCCACCCTCTGGGCTGCAGGCTCCGGGAGTGGTCCCCTTCCGGCCGAGCCAGGCCTGGAGTCTGGGGCAGGCTGAGCATGGCCCAGGAAGGTAGGGGGCCTGAGCCCACCCTCACTCCTAACTGAGGGCCTCCCTGGGTGCTGCCCCCAGGGCCTGGGGACCTGCGCCCTGGCTGGTGCAGACCTGCTCCACAAGGAAATGCTGGTTTGACAAGAACCACAAACAGGACTGTCAGTGAGCCGTTCTCGGGACAGAGCTCCCTGGAAAGCGGGAGCGGGGGGCGGGGGGGGGGACGGGGACCCTCCTCCTGGTGCCTCTCCCCAGGGCTGTTGCCCTGCAGGGGGCCTTCCAGCGGGGCTGCTGTCCCCTGGGGTTCTCACGGAGAGAGCTGTCTGCAGGCCACCTGAGCAGGGGAGCCTCATCAGGTGGGGAACGGCATTTACGGAGAGAGTGCCCCGATTTCCCGATGCCGTGAAGTCGGCCCTGATGCGGCAGGAAGCGCTGCAGCAGCTTCGGCCTCGGAGGCGTGTAGGGGAGGACCCGCCCGGGGCGGCGGGCTTGTTGCTGGGTTTTTGTAATGGTGCTCGCCCTCTCTCTGCCCCAGGTCTCCAGCACCTTACCTTCCTGTCCCAGGTGCCCGTGGGCGGCAGGCACGCAGCCTAGAAGGCGTGGGGATCCCTTGCTGTAGGGGTTCCGAGGTCGATTCACAACGGGGAGGGGGAGGGGGGCAGCCTCGGGGACTGAGAAGTGACAGGCGGAGGAGGACCCCAGGGGTCAGCTGTGGCGGGAGGTGCATGGGGTCCCCAGGGGACTGCTCAGGCCTCAGGAGCAGGCCTGTAGGTTGTCGTCTCCGGGATGCAGGCAGCCCCGGCCCTGAGCGTCGGGAGGGACGGGAGCGGCTCCTCCAGGACGGGGTGGCAGGTGGGGCTACAGCCACAGTCACGGGTCACCAGTGCGTCCGCAGTAGCTACTGACGCGCCAGGAGTGAGCGGACAGGGCACAGGGACGGGGAGGTGGCGGGGGGGGGATGGAGAGGGAGACGCCAGGCCGTGAGGATGACACCCACCGTGGTGGCCGCCGTCGCCCGGCAGCCCGTCCACTGCTCCTGCCGTCCTGACGGCTGGGCCTCGGGGCTGGCCTGTGACCAGGGCGGGTGCGGGCACGGGCTGTGGAGGAAGTGGGTGTGTCTTCCTCCCTCCACGTGGCCCCGTGAGGCCGCTGGGCTCCGGGCAGTGAGGGCCCTGCAGGCTCCGGCCCCTCCCGGCGTGGGCATTAACAGGAAGGCGCCGGGGGCAGATGCTGCCGAAACAGCCCTTTCCGCTTGGCCTGCACCTGTTCTCCGTTTGCACTCGATGCCGCAGATCTAGCCCAGGAGGGGCCACGCCTCACCTGCTTGGCAGGCGGGCGTCGGCCGGGGGCGAGTGGACAGGGACGTCTGCACCGTGGTGTGTGTGGTGCCGGTGGCCACGGGTCCGGGGAAGGGGTGCAGGTGCTGTCGGGAGCAGGGTCTCCAGGGAGGGCTTCCCGGACGAGGCGGCATTTGACAGGACGCAGCCCTGTGCCCTCGGCCACCTGCCATGCCAGCCCCCAGCTCCTGCTCTTCCCCTGAGACCGAACGCTCCGGCCTGGGCGCACGGTCCCTCTGGCAGCTGGGAGGAGGGGCAGGCGGTTGTGCTGCGGGAGGACGGCTCCTCTTGCGGAAGAAGGGTACACAGGTGTCGCTGGAGTCCGGGTTTCAGTGAGCCGAGGCGGTGATGGTGGCCACCAGGCCTGGCCGTGCTGGGTCTGCGTTTGCAGGTCATGACCTCCCTCCTCCCCTCCTGTCCTCCCTCCCCGTGTGCAGGTCCCGCCAGCCCTTCGTGCGGCCACCCGCCAGCCCTGCCGCCCCCGGCATGGAATGAGTCTATGCACTCCGCCTGGATTAGTGTGGGGCGCCTTCCCGCGCTGGCGTCCATGAGCAAGGCCGCGGACCCCCGCTTCCGCGTCCGCTGGAGGGTGATCCTGCCGTCGGTCGTGGGCGTCGCCGTGCTCTGGCTGCTCTGCTCCCACCGCCCGGCCCCTGTCAGGCCCCCCGCGCCCAGCGCCCACAACTGGCGGCTCAGCCAGGCGGCTGCCGAACGGTACAATGACACCTATCCCCTGTCGGCCCCCCAGAGGACGCCGGGCGGGACCCGCTACCGCATCGCGGTCATTGCCGACCTGGACACGGACTCAAAGGCCCGGGAGGAGAACACGTGGTTCAGTTACCTGCAGAAGGGCTACCTGACCCTGTCCCACAGCGGGGACCAGGTGGCCGTGGAGTGGGACAAGGGCCACAGGGTCCTGGAGTCCCACCTGGCGGAAAAGGGGCGGGGCATGGAGCTGTCCGACCTGGTCGTCTTCAACGGGAAACTCTACTCCGTGGACGACCGCACGGGGGTGGTCTACCGGATCGAGGGCACCACGGCCGTGCCCTGGGTCATCCTGTCCGACGGCGACGGCTCCGTGGGGAAAGGTGAGCGCCAGCTCCACCTGCCGCCGGTGTGGGGAGCACATGCGGGGTGGGGGGAGCACTCAGGTGCCCAGAGGGGAGCACATGCGGGGCGGGGGGAGCACTCAGGTGCCCAGAGGGAGGGACTGTGGGAGCACTCATGTGCCCAGAGGGGAGCACATGCGGGGTGGGGGAGCACTCAGGTGCCCAGAGGGAGGGACTGTAGGGGAGAGTACATCCCGCTGTGGGGTCTGCTGAGGAGTGTGCCGGCTGCTGACCCTCCAGGATGGGGCTTGAGCCAGGCTGCCCTGTCCACTCGAGTGAAGTTCAACACGGTGACCTCTGACGCCCAGGGTGGCCAGACCCCCAGGAGCCAGGCGCCCGTGGGCAGAGGGCCGGCCGGGTCTCAGTCCCTCTGTGTCCTGTCCGCAGGCTTCAAGGCGGAGTGGCTGGCGGTGAAGGACGAGCATCTGTACGTGGGCGGCCTGGGCAAGGAGTGGACCACCACCACGGGCGAGGTGGTCAACGAGAACCCCGAGTGGGTGAAGGTGGTGAGCTTCCGGGGCAGCGTGGACCACGAGAACTGGGTGGCCAGCTACAACGCCCTCCGGGCCGCCGCCGGGATCCACCCGCCAGGTAGGCGCTGCGGGCGGCTGCGGGTTCGTTTCTTGCTGGACTTGATGATTCTGGTGGGCTGATGGGTGCTCCCCTCGGCCGGTGGGTTCTGGGAGCAGATGAGGCGTTTTCTGTGTCACCCCTCACCCCGAGGCTTGGCCCCCGGACTGAGCCCGGATGGCTGTCCCCGGGCGGAGACAGGGGGGCAGCTCTGGTTCTCCTCTCACCCCCCAGAGACGCCATTGTCTAGTGGGGTGTCGTGATGCTCGGAGAGGCCTGGCCCGCTCTGGACTTGGGGGGACGTGGCCAAGAACCCCCAGCTAGGCCCTGTGTCCCCACAGTGGGAGAGCCTGCGCCCGCCCCGCCCTGCCCCGCCCCGCAGAGCAGCCTGCAGGTCCCCTCCCCTGCGTCTGCGCTCTGGCCAGCACAGGGAAGCAGGACAGACCGCAGGGCGTGGCCGCGCCGCATTCCCGGGGAAGCTGGGCCAGGGAAGACGGGGCCCCGGGCAGGGGGGCCTTCGCGGGCTCTGTCGTGTCCAACCTCGTTCCTCTGGGCGACGAGGACAGACCGTGAGGCCGCCTCTGGGAGACACGGGGATCAAAAGGAGGGCAGGGCTGTGGGCGATGCCACCCCCCTCCCCCGGGGCTGCGGCATCCACGTGCCTGCTGGGCACTGGGCACCGGGCCCCCGTGCAGGCAGCCCCGGGCGCGCCGCCCGCCACCCTGCAGCCCCGGCCCCGCACTGAGGCCCGCCTGCGTGTCCAGGCTATCTCATCCACGAGTCCGCCTGCTGGAGCGACGCGCTGCAGCGCTGGTTCTTCCTGCCGCGCCGCGCCAGCCACGAGCGCTACAGCGAGCGGGACGACGAGCGCAAGGGCACCAACCTGCTGCTGAGCGCCGGCCCGGACTTCGGGGCCGTCTCCGTGCGCCGCGTCGGCGAGGTGGTGCCCACGCACGGCTTCTCCTCCTTCAAGTTCGTGCCCAACACCGACGACCAGGTCATCGTGGCCCTCAAGTCCGAGGAGGACGGCGGCAGGGTCGCCACCTACATCATGGCCTTCACGCTGGACGGGCGCTTCCTGCTGCCCGAGACCAAGGTCGGGAACGTCAAGTACGAAGGGATAGAGTTTATTTGATTGTAAAATTGAAGGCGTCAGGCGGAGCCGGGCGGCGGGGGGGTTAAGCTACGTCAGGATTCCGCTTTCATGAAAAGCCGAGGCCTGCCCCTTTGTGGTGTTTCTTTCGCTTTTTCTTCCCGGGACTCGGGGGTGGGTCCGGGGTTAGAGGCTCCCGAGTAGGGAGTTCAGGCCCCTGGAGCAGCCGAGGGTCCTCGGAACCGGAGGGGCCGCCCCCAGGGCAGGCTCCGGGCTGCCGGGCCCTGCCTTCCACCTGGCCTCCGTTTCTCTCCTTTCGGTCACTAACCGTGTCTTGGCGCCTGCCATCGTCAAGCGCCGAGCCCGTCTGGGACACGGCAGCGCCGGGGGATCTGCGGTGCACCTGCCCACCAGGAACTCAAGCCCCCTCCGTCCCTCCTGCTTGGAGAGGACCTGTTGACACTGCGGACAGACGGGCGGACGCGGCAGGGCTGTGAGCGGCGGCAGCCCGGGGCGCAGGTCCCCCAGGTGCCGCCAGCCCACCCGCGGGTCCCCAGCCCCCCACGGACCATCTCTGTTCCCTCGGCCGGTTCCATCTCCTCCCTCCAGGAGAATCGCGTGGCTCCGTAGCTCTTGGAAGCTTTAATTAGTAACTTGCTCGAATTAAAGCAATTTCCTTTCTTAGAAAAAGGAATCGCCAAGTCCCGCAGCGAAAGCCCTCCCTGCAGCGGAGGAGACCGTAATTAGGCTGCAGTGGCGGACGCGGGTTTTCACACTGTGAGTGGGCGCCGGGCTGAGGGACGCAGCGACGGAGGCGCCGCACCCTCCCAGGCTCCCAGGGACGCCTTGGATTTGATTTCCTGGACGAGGCGCCAGGCCCTCCCGCACTTCCTGTCCCTCCTGCCCTTTCTCCTCTTCCCGGGAGCTAGCAGCCTCGTCTCCCGGGACACTTCACACGAGCTCCGGTTGTCTCCGCGGTCCGGTCCGGGGTCCTGTCCCCGATGCCGCAGGGGGCAGGCAGAGGGCGGGGACGGGACAGCCGGACGGAGCGGAGGAGGCCCTGGCCGGAAGCTGCCTCGCCCCCAGGAGAACGCGGGGCCGGGACTGCGAGAAGGGCCGCCTGACCCGCGTGGACCCGTCCCAGACTTTTCAGCTTGGAACTGACAGCCGCCAGGGGGAGCCCACGGGGCCCGTTCCTCCTGCGGGTGGGCGTCCGTTTCTTCTCCTGCGATGTGAAAGCAACCAAGGCGAGCTGTTGGCGTGGCCCGGCTCCCTGGAGCGTGGCTCCCACTGGGCGCGCCTGTCCCACGTGCCCGGCGGCTCCAAGCCCTCCGTGGCCAGCGGCAGCGACGGGGCGCTGCTCCCTGAAGATGCCGGAGGAACTAGGGAAGCCGGGGCCGTGGGGACAGTCACCAACCCGAGACTCCGAGGCATCGTGTGCCGCCTCTCCTTGCCACGGTGGGCCAGCTGCAGCACACCCCTCAGAGGCTGGAAACATTGAAAAGCTGCCCCCCCACACCCCCCCCCCGTGTTTGCCGCGGTGAACAATAAAGCGCAGGGGGCAGAGGTCTGGTCTCCTGCTCTGTGTGGCGGCCGCCCAGGGCTCCCCGAGGGGCACAGGAGAGCCCCCGAGGCCTCACGCTCATCAAGGGGTCTCAGAGCCGGAAGGGCCTCTGGAGTCACGGAGCCTGGCTTTCCCCAGGTGCTCCCCTGGTCGGTTACGAGCGCGGGCCCCCGGCCGCCCCGCCCGGCCCGGCCTCTCTAGCTGTGGGACCCTGGCCAGGTGCTTTGACTTCCTTGTCCGCGTGGGAACAAGGTAACAATAGGGCCGTTCACGGCGGCCAGCACCGGGTGCACGTGGCTGGAGGTGTGGGGAGCCTGGGCGCCGTGGGGGTGACGCCCGGGCAGAGGTCCGGTGGTCTGGGACCTGCAGGAGCCGTGGAGCTCGAAGGACACGCAGGGTCCTAAGGATGCCGCCTCAGGGGCAGCAGGAGGGGGAAGGAGAGGCCTCGCTGGGGGCAGCAGGCGGGTCCCGGTCCTCTCGTGCTTTTGTCCCTCGCACCCCTCCTGTCCCCCCTCCCGTGTCCCCGGGGGCTGACGGGAGGGAGCCGCCGCCTCCTCGGGGCCCCTGGGAGGCGGAGGGCGCGGGCGAGCCGGGAGCCCCTGACTGTCCGGGCAGCGCCCCCTGCGCTCTCCAGCCCTTGTCCCTTCTGGCCGTGGAGGGGCCACAGCGCCAGGTACCCCACTTTGTAAGCAGCCCACACCCTCGTTTTCAAATTATAAAAGCACGTGGCCCAGCCGGCGTGGCGCAGGGCTTGGGCGTCCACCTGTGAACCAGGGGCTCACGGTTCGATTCCCGGTCAGGGCACAGGCCCAGGTTGCGGGCTCCGTCCCAGTGTGGGGCGTGCAGGAGGCAGCCGGTCCGTGATTCTCTCATCACTGATGTTTCCTCTCTCCCTCCCTCTCCCTTTCTTTCTGAAATCAATGACTTTTTTTTTAAAGAACGTTTATGTAGAAAGTTAGGTGGTAGAGGGAGCCAGCTGGGCTGTGTAGGCTCAGGAAACAAGCCAGAGCAAAGGAGGCCCGTGGCACTCAGGAGAGAGAAAGGCAAAGGTAAGTGCCTGGGGGAAGGGGGGGGGGGCGGGACTCTGCTCCCAAGAGGGGAGCGCCTGTACCCCTTTCTTAGAGCCCCGTGTCCACTGCAGCCTGAGCGGATACGCAGCCAGGGGTCAGTGGATGTCCAGTGCTGCGGGAGGTCAGGTCAGTGAGAAGGCCTGGAGAGGGCCGAGGACAGCAGGAGGACACAGTGACCTGGAGGTTCCAGGGGAGTGGGGGCCCCCGGGGGCAGAGGCGGGGCTGGAGCGGGGACTGCACGTGGAGTCCCAGGCACCCGAGGGCAGCCCTCACACGGCTCACACGGTGGGGACTTGTGACTGCGTGGCCAGTGTGCAAAAGGTAAACTAGAAGTCACCTCGGGCCCTGCCCAGTGGGCTCAGTGGTTAGAGCATCGGCCATGGACGGAAGGGCCACAGGTTCGATTCCCAGTCAAGGGCACATTCCTGGGTTGCAGGTTCAGCCCCCAGCCTCTCGGGGTGCGTTTGGGGAGGCAACCATGGATGTTTCTGTCTCCGACCCCCCTTCCCCCCACTCTCTGACATAATCAATGGAAACACCCTCCAGTGAGGATAACAACAACCAGAAAAGGAAAAGGCACCTTTTCATTAAAAACAAACTTGGAGATCCTGTCACCCGCTAAGGGCTTGTATCCAGAGTACGGAGAGCGTTCCCAGCTCAGTGACGAGACAACGCGACTAGTCATGCGCGAGATTAAGCAGACCCTTCGCCAGAGATTGCAGGAGCGCAAGCGCAGGCAGACGCTCACCGTCACCGGTGAGAGCAGTGCCATTCCGCCCCGGACCCGCAGGAACGGGCAGACCTGTGCGTAACCAGCTGTGGTCGGACCGCGCAGTGTCTCCGCAGCCAGGCGGGGAACCGACACTGTCCGCAGGGAGGGAGTGGAGCGCTGTGCTGAGCAAACGCAGCCGTTCACAAGGTGCCGGGAAGTCCTGTGAGCGGATCCCTGGCCGCCGGGGCGGGCGCGCCTGAAGGGGCCTGCGGAGATCTGGGGGTGACCTCCGAAGTCCCCTTAAAATCATTCCTCTCAAAAGGGCCAATTAGTTGCCAATTAAGCAGCTCAGCCCTGGCCCGTGTGGTTCAGTGGACAGAGTGTCAGACCGAAGGGTCCTGGGTTCGATTCTGGTCAACGGCACGTACCCTGGCTGCAGGCTCCTCCCCGGCCCGGGCCCTGGTGCAGGAAGCGACCAGTTGATGTCTCTCCCCTTGATGTTTCCCTTTCCCCCTCTCTCCCACTCACCCCAAACACCAATGGAAAATACCCTCGGGTGAGGATTAACAAACAAAAAAGCAGCTCATGTTTCCACGGCGCCTCGCTACACGTTAGCATTGCAGGCGCCGCTCCTGCCCCCTGTGGGAGCCGGGGTGGGGCACACGGGGGCATCTTCCAGGCCAGCCAGGGTCCCGCCCCCCGGAAACCCCCAGCGCTCTCCCCACGTGGCTCAGCAGTGGCTTCCTGTCCCAGCAGCGCCACCCACACTGTCACCCAGGCGAAGATGGGGTGTGGGCCTGCAGTCTCCCATCACAGCTGAGCCACCTGCGGAAAGAGCGTCACGCACTATGCCACGTTCCCTTGATGGGGGCGGGGCGGGGGGGGGAGGAAGGCGTGAGGCCCGGGGAGCAGACCCCGTCGGCTTTGGAAGGATTTTTCTGGGACCCTGGGGCTGAAGACTGAGCCGCTTGAGATTTGTAAGCGTTTCCGCCAGCACCAGGTGTCCGCTGTCAGCAGACCCAGCCCCCACCCCGCGCTTCCCGCCATCCCCTCCCCCGGGGGCCGGGGTGGCAGATTGTTCCCTTTCACCCCGTCTGGTTATCAGGTCACCCAGATGCTGCCTTGGGCGGCTGCCTTCACCAACACCCACCCACGGAAAGAGGGGAGGGAGGGAGGGAGAGGGCCCCCCCGAGCCTGAGAGCAGCCAACCCCAGGAAAGACCCATGTCACGTGGTTTCTGGGAATCGAAACTCCCGGGACGTTTGAAGCATTGCTCCGTGGGTCCCTCGAAGGGCAGTCTGCAGAGGCCCTGCAGCAGGAGGGCGGCCCAGGACCACCGGCGTCGCTCAGGCAGGTAAGGGTGCCTTCGCGCTCAGGTGGGTGCTACCTGAGGGGCCACCTCTTCCTGTTGGCGCCCAGCGGGGGCCCTGGTGCTCCCCCCGAGCCCAGGGTCATCACCTGCTCCCAGGTCCCCGGGGCGTCCCGCGCAGCTGAGGGGGTGGGTCGCTGCCCGTGGACACCGCCGGCTCGGACGCAGCCCCACCCGTTCCTGACCTGCACCCGAGCCCAGGCCTGCACCTCCAGAGGACCAAGGCCTCTGTCACCCTGGCCGGCCGTGATGTCCGCGCCCCCCATGCACTCCTCACCTGCTGGCGCCCCCCTCCCCCCAGGGCTCACGGAATGTTCTGTCCGCACAAGCTCTGGCCACTCCTGCAGGGCTGTTTCCTGAGGCGGAGCCCTGCCCTAGCCAGGCCCTGGGCCTCTCCCTGCCTGGGCCAGCGCCCCAGCAGCACCCCGCCCTCCCCACCTGTCCCAGCCCACAGCCCCCCAGGGCCTGGCTTCTGAGATGAGAGACGTCCAGCCCCTTCCATCTGGGCAGGTCCTGCAGGTCCTTGGAGCACGTCTTTCAGAAGAGGCCAGGGACCCCCTGGGGCGCCAGCACCCTCCCTGCTCTGCAGGAGCAGGGTCCCCATGGCGCCCTCTGCCCTCCACTCAGTGAAGGCTGGAAGGCTATGCCTGCTTCCCGGGCCGGGCTCACTCGCTGTCTCTGCCTCCTCCCGCTGCAGGGCGAGGGCTCCCAGGCCACCATGGCCCTCCCCCGGCTCCTCTGGATGTGGCTGCTGCTCGCAGGGACTCAAGGTGAGCTGGGCCCCAGCGGCCCCACAGCAGTTCTTCCTGGCTGGGCAGGCTTAGCGCCCCTGCAGGAGGCCAGGCAGCTCCGCGGTGCTGTCACTAGGTCAGCGAAGATCAGCTCAGGTCACGGGTCAGCTCAGGTCACAGGTCAGCTCAGGTTACTGGGATCAGCTCAGGTCACTGGGGTCAGCTCAGGTTACCGGGGTCGCTCAGGACACCTCTCTCACTGAGGCCCAGGTGTCCCAAGTCATGTGGCTTCACCTTCTGGGGGGAAACCAAGGAATCCTCCACTCCAGCTCCCAGGGGACGCGGATGAGGGGGTGGGGTGGGGAAGGTGGGGTGTGCAGGAGGGGCCTTCAGACGGGCCAGGTGGGGACAAGGTCGGGGCCCTTCGCACACGGACTTGCAGAATCCTGGCACCTGCCTCAGGCTCTTTACCCCCAGGCCCAGGGGGCCTACCTCACCCTGGTGACCCCGCAGAAGCCTGCAGTACCCCAACTGAGAACTGCCCTGTGACATTGTCAGCTGCAGCCAGGGCTGAGCCGGGCAGGCGGCACCTGGGCCCCGGGGCCGGGACCCGCTCTCTGCACCAGCTCTCGGGCCTGTTCCCGGCCCCCCCACAGCCCTGCCCGCTGCCCCGCTGACCTGCGTGTCCCCTCGGGAGCCCCGCAGGCGTGAGAGATGGTGACATGCGGCTGGCCGACGGGGACACCCCCAACGAGGGCCGCGTGGAGATCTTCTATGGAGGCCAGTGGGGCACCGTGTGTGACAACCTGTGGGACCTGCTGGATGCCAGCGTCGTCTGCCACGCCCTGGGGTTTGAGAACGCCACCGAGGCCCTGGGCAGGGCCGCCTTTGGGCCAGGTAGGCCCGCGTCCCCTGCCTCCCAAGCAGCCGGCCCCAGGGGGCGGGGGGCACCGCCTGGGACACGGGAAGGTATCCCACTCCCTCCCTGTGCTCACTGCCCGGCCCGTGGCTGTGACGAGGCCCCCGCACGTCATTCACGGGCTCAGCCGCGGCGTTCCCTCCGCCAAAGCCCCTCTCCTGGGGACTGACCTTCACCCCAAAGGGAAGCTCGGAGCAGGAAGACGCCCCCTCGTGGCTGTGACTCCTAAAGAGGGCGTAACCGAGATTTCAGTACCTCGCTGTCCACGGAGCACACAGGCCCTGGGAGGAAGGCCAGCTGGTGGCACAGAGAGAAGGAGGAGCCCGCGGTCGAGTAGCCACCGGCGAGCCCTGTGAAGCCCCCCGGGGGCACGCCTAACCACCTTGGGGCTGGGGGTTCCCGAGGGTTTCCCACCCCGTGCCAGCGGCCACAGCTCTTCCTCAGGCTTCCTGGGGAGCCCGGCCCCTCCAGTGTCTGTCCTCGCCGTCCACCAGGAGCCGGCCCCGTCATGCTGGACGAAGTGCAGTGCTCGGGGACAGAGCCCTCGCTGGCCAACTGCTCGTCCCTGGGCTGGCTGCGGAGCAAGTGTGGGCACAGCCAGGACGCTGGCGTCATCTGCAGCAACGGTGCGCGGGCTCCCACCCGACCCCCCAAAGCCTGGGCCCCCGAGGCTGCCCCACCCGACCCCCCAAAGCCTGCCCCCCCCCCCCCAGCATCCCACCCTGGACCCAGGATCCTGATCATGCGGCTCCCTGCCCCACCCAGCACGCAGGCCCTCCGAGCGCCTCACACACCTGCAGGCGGGTTCGAGGTGCCGCCCACTCTCCAGGAGGCGGGACAGCCTGCAGAACCGCAGGGCAGCCCTCCTACAGTCCCGGGTTGTCCCCGAGCCACAGCCCCTACGCCCAGGGGGCTGAGAGTGCGGGCTTCTCTCTTTAAGCGCCAGCGTTTCCTCCCTGTGGTCCAGTGCAGCCTTACACAGGCCCTGGCTGCCCAGCCTCATGCTGACCGCCCTGGGGCTGAGGGTCCGTCCTGGGGCTGAGGGGCCTGGGGGTTTCTTTTCTTTCTTTTTGGGAGAGGAAGGAAGTGGGGAGAGAGAGAAACATTGGTTGCCTCCCATACCCGCCCCAACCTGACCAGGGATCAAACCCTCCACCCTTCAGTTCAGGAGGGCGCTCCAACCACTGAGCCACGCCGGCCAGGGCTGGGGCATCTTTTCTTTTTTAATTTTGGGAAGGGAGAGGGAGAGAGACACCATAATGAGAGAGAATCATGGATCGGCTGCCTCCTGCACACAACCCCCGCTCCCCCCACTGGGGATGGAGCCTGCAACCTGCGCAGGTGCCCTGACCAGGAATCGAACCTTGACCTCCTGGTTCATAGGTCGATGCTCAACCACTGAGCCACGCCGGCCAGGCGGGGTGCAGGGGGAGCACCCAGGCTGGAGTGGGGGTGCAGGACACCTGGCTGGGGCAGGGTACAGGGGAGCACCAGGCTGGGCCGGGGTGTAGGGCAGGAAGCACCTTCAGTGGGACCCCCTTGCTGAGTGGAGCACACAGGAGGCTCCGAGCGGCTGGGCGGGGAGGGAGGGGCGCCGAGCCCCCTGGTTCAGGTGTGGGGGTTGACCGAACCTATTGGTGGTGGCAAAGGAAGAGCAGGTGGAGTCAGTGCCCAGTGATGCCTGGGGGGAGGGGTGCATCCCCGCAGTCGCCCCCCGGGGCTTGAAGGAGGTGCCGAGGACCCCGAGGCTTAGCTCTGGGTCGCCCCGAGACCCTCTGCTTGGGGCTGTCGCAGGAGGCTTTGGGTCAGAAGGTAACATCTGGGTGATCGATAGATCAACTGGTTGGAATTTTAAAGGAAGTGGCTCCTCCGGTCCCCCACCTGGAGGGGCTGCCTGGGTTTGGGGAGCAGGTGAGTAAGCAGGGTGTGGGCTGGGAGGATGGGCGCCCTGTGGAGAGCAGCACCCGGTCTCCCGGCAGACGCCCATGGCTCCAGGAGCCTTACTGAGAGGGTGGGGCAGGGCAGAGGCCGCGGTTTAAGGGAAAACTGACTCGGGATGAGAAGTACTTCCGGGTCACGGAGCCAGCCTCCCTAGCGAGCGGTGCCATCCTGCCCTTCCTAGAAACCGGCGGCGCCCACACGCTGGACCTGTCCGGGGCGCTGCCCGCGGCCCTCGCCCAGATCTTCGACAGCCAGCGCGGCTGCGACCTGGCCGTGGCCGTGAAGGCGGAGGGCGCCGAGCCGCTGGGCCTGTGCGCCCACAGCCTGATCCTGACGAGCAACCCCGAGGCCCAAGCCCTGTGGGCAGAGCCGGGCAGCTCGGTCACCATGGAGGTGGACGCCGAGTGCCTGCCTGTGGTCATGGACTTCATCAGGTGGGTGTCCCAGGGCGGCTGGGCACATGTGTACACACACACACACACACACACTACACACAACCACACACGCACTACACACAACCACATACACACCACACATAACCACACCACACCACACACACATACACACAACCACACACACATACACACAACCACATGCACATACACACAACCACACGCATACCACACACACTGCACACACGCACGCATACCACACACCACACCTCTCCCCCTCCCCCTCCCCCTCTCCCTCTCCCTCTCTCCCTCTCTCTCTCCCTCTCTCCCTCTGGCACGGCCCTGCTCACTCACCACCACCGGCGCGCGCACACACACCACACCTCTCCCCCTCCCCCTCTCCCCCTCCCCCTTCCCCTCTCTCTCTCTCTCTCTCCCTCTCTCTCTCTCCTTCCCTCTCTCTCTCCCTCTGGCACGGCCCTGCTCACTCACCACCACCGGCGCGCACACACACCACACCTCTCCCCCTCCCCCTCTCCCCCCTCCCCCTTCCCCTCTCTCTCTCTCTCTCTCTCCCTCTCTCTCCCTCCCTCTCTCTCTCCCTCTGGCACGGCCCCTGCTCACTCACCACCACCAGGGGGCCCCCGAGGGGCTCTTGGAGCCAAGGCTGAGAGAACCCTGTTGAAAACTGCCCTCTCCCCTTAGGACTTGCGCTCCCAGGGCGAGTGGCCCCGTGGGGAGCCAGGGGCACTTACGGGGGAGGGCCTAGGCCGGGTCTGAGCAGGAGGCCGGTGCCACAGCCTTGGGCAGCGCTCGGGGGCCCTCTGCCTGCCTGCCTGTCTGTCTCTCTCCTTCCCCCAAGGCCGAGCTGCAGAGGCTGCGTGTCCCGGCCCCAGGAGGCCTCAGGAGACCCCTCTCCATGGGGCCAGCCCGCAGACACCCCCCTTCCGCTGCTGAGACCTCTGTTGGTTACCCGGCCCCTTGCCAGTGTCCGTGGTTTCTCGGGGTCACTGACACCCCCACTCCTTTCAGGGTGTCGGCAGGGCCGGGGATGAGGGTGACTGCTCTCACCACTCAGGGGCAGGCAGAGCCCGGGGCTGGGCGGGGACTGTGCAGCTGCCCGGGCGGCGACAGAACACCCTGCAGGGCCGCCCTCTGTCCCCGCCGCTGGCTGGGCCTGGGTGGGGGCGGGGCTCATGGTGGTGAAGGTGGTCGTGCCCAGGGTGGCTGCCGGGTCCTGGCACCGAGGCCCTGCCGAGGCCAGGCTCGGCCTACCAGCAGGGATGGTGGCCCCCGGCGCCCTGCCGTCCTGCGGGGCAAGGGGCGGCCCAAGTGCTCAGCCCCCACCCCCTCCAGGTACTTCTATTCCCGGCGGGTCACCGTGTCCCTGCCCACCGTGAAGTGCTTCCACCAGCTGGCCTCTGCCTTCGGGGCCCAGCAGCTGCAGGCCTACTGCGCGGGCCTCTTCGCCTTCCTGCTGCCCCAGGACCTGTCCTTCCAGACCACCCTGGACCTCCACGCCTACGCCCTGGCCACACGGGACCCCCGCGCTGGAGGAGCTGTGCGTGCAGTTCCTGGCCTGGAACTTCGAGGCCCTGACGGCGGCCGAGGCCTGGCCGCGCGTCCCCACGGGCCTGCTCCACGCCCTGCTCTCCCGGAGCGAGCTGGCCGTGCCCAGCGAGCTGGCCCTGCTCAGGGCCCTGGACGCCTGGAGCCGGGAGAAGGGGGCCGCCCCCGGGGACGTGGAGGGCCTGGTGCGGGAGGTCCGCTTCCCCATGATCCCGCCCGAGGACCTCTTCCAGCTGCAGAGCAGCCTGAGCCTGTACCGGGACCACCGGGCGCTGTTCCAGGAGCGGACGCTGCAGGCCCTGGAGTTCCACACGGTGCCCCTGCCGCTGCTGGCCCAGCTCCGCGGCCTGAACCTCAGCCAGGACGCCTACCAGCCCCGGCTGTACACCTCGCCCACCTGGAGCTGGGCCGTGGCCAGGAGCCCCCAAGCCTCCTCCTACTACCCTTACGACTCGTACGACTCGTACCGCTTCGGCCCTACGTCTGTGCCCACGGGGTCCTTCCAGACGCCGCCACACCCCAGCTTCCTCTTCCGGACCAGCCGCGTCTCCTGGACCCTCACCTACCTCCCCACGGTCCAGGCCTGCTGGAACTACGGGTTCTCGTGCTCCTCCGACGAGGTGCCCGTCCTGGGCCTCTCCGGGTCCGGCTCCTCCGACCCCACCGTGGGCTATGAGAACAAAGCCCTGATGCTCTGCGCAGGCCGCTTCGTGGCCGACGTCACGAGCTTCGAGGGCGGGAAGGCCGAGATCCCCAGCGCCCTGGACGCCAACAGCTCCAGGAGAGCCTCCTCCTTCCCCTGCCCCGCAGGGTCCTTCAGCAGCTTCCGGGGGGTCATCCGGCCCTTCTACCTGACCAACTCCTCGGGGGTGGACTAGCCAGGGGCTGCCCTCCCCCCAGGGGCGCCCCCTGGGTGGGCGCTGAGCCCAGCTCCTTCCTCTCCGCCAGCAGCCACCTCCCACCCCACCTCCAGATGTCCCCCTGCTCCCACTGACCTCTCTGAGCTGAAAGAAAGCGCCGGAAGGGTCCAGCGGGGGCTCACCCCAGCCGAGAAGCCCTAGTCCCTGCTGCCCGCTGGTTGGGAAGCGGGGAGACGTGGGCCTCATGGCTGCCAGGCCTTGCGCACCGCCTTCCCGCTCAGTCCCGCCGCGGGTGATTAAAGTTGCACGTTGGTGCGGGCTCTCGGTCACGCAGCCGGGGTGTGGAGTCCCTTCCGCCGCAGACGCCGGGTATGCTGGCCCTGGGCTAGTGGGCGACACGGGTGGCCGCATGTAAACACACACCGACTGGGTGTTTAAAACCGGGGTCCTGGATACCGTGGGGCTGCGCTGGGGGCTCCGGTGGGGGCCCCCTGGCTGGTTCCATAGAGAAAGGAAGACGGGGGAGCAGGGCGTGTCCCCCGTGGGAGGGACAGCAGGTCCAGGAACCTTTCCCCCGTTGACCCGTGTGCACGGGGATGAGGGACACGGACACGCCAGCATCGTTGGTAAGAGCGGAAGCTCGGGAACGAGGCAGCTACCTGTCAACGGCATGCGGGGAGGGGGGGAGGGCGGGGGGGCTGGGCCACAAATAAAAGACCCCCGATGGGGACCCCGGGAGGAAGGAGGAGCAAGAAGGTGCTGGGCAGAGGCAGGAGGGCCAGGCCTGGAGGTCCGGTTAGGATGGCGGCGCTGGGTCCGAGCGCAGGGGCAGCGGCTCTGATCTCCGCCCCTCCCCCCCCCTCCCCCTCGGTTCGTGAGACAGGCCCGGTCACAGGGTCCAGGCGGGAACATCTGGCTGGCGAGCCCAGGCCCCGGGCGGCCGCTTGGCCAGGGCCTCCGGGAACAGCCTCTGGACTGTTTTGGCCTCGGCAAGGGAGGCGGCTCAAGGCTCGCCCAATGGGAGGGAGGTCCAGGCACTGGCAGCCAGGACCACAACCCTGCGCCC
The DNA here is from genome assembly GCA_026230045.1 of Corynorhinus townsendii. Classification (NCBI taxonomy): domain Eukaryota; kingdom Metazoa; phylum Chordata; class Mammalia; order Chiroptera; family Vespertilionidae; genus Corynorhinus; species Corynorhinus townsendii. The sequence continues at coordinate 1,805,198 of JAPDVU010000009.1, forward strand.
CCCCCCCCCTCCTTCCCCATGGCCTTGCAGAAACAAAAGCAGAGCCCCTGGCCCCTCCCCCCCCTGCAGCTTCACCTGCCCCAGGGAGCCGCCCAGGCTGCAGCCCCGCCCCCCCCAGCTCCGGCCCCTTCCCCACCTGCATGGTCACTCCTTGGCTGCTTTCCTCGTAGTTCCGGTGGTGGTGGTCCCTCCTCACCCTGGGTATATGCTTCCGCTGATTTTTTGAGTGAGGGAACAGGAAAGGGGGGGGGGGGACATCGATGTGAGAGAGGCACAGCGATTGGTTGCCTCCCACGCCCACTCTGACCAGGCCGGGGATCGAACCTGCAACCCAGGCGTGTGCCTTTGGGCGGGAATCAAACCCGAAACCCTTCAGTGAATGGGGTGACGCTCTAACCACGGAGCACACCAGCCAGGGCTGCTGTCACAGATGGCCACCAGCGGGGAGCTGGAAACAGCACGGACTGAGCCTCCGGGGCCGGCAGTCAGAACTCGAGGTACCACAGCCCGCCCGGCCCCCGCCGGTCCATGGGCCCCTGGGCGCCGCCGCGGCTAGGGCTCTGGCCAGGCTCCACGGGGAAGCCTGCTCCGGGGAGTTTAGCAAAACAACGGCCCGGTTTTACCAGTGAGGGGAGCCCCTGGGTGCTCTGGGGCAGTTACAGGTAGGGCGAGCCTCCACCTGGCCAACTACAGGGCTGGTCACTCCAGCTGTGGGCAGAGCGCAGCCAGTGCCCTGGGGAGCGAGCCTGCCACCCGGGCCCGTGCCCTGCCCAGGAATCGAACCGTGACCTCCCGGTTCACAGGTCAGCGCTCCACCCCAGAGCCATTTCTTGTTACAGGTACATGGCCGTCTCCGAGCCCCACCCCCTCCTTCCGGGCGGGTCAGCTCTGCGCTGGCCTCCGGCTGCCACTGCATCTGGGGTGAGGGAGGGGGCTGGGCAGCACTGCTCCCCAAGTGGGGGAGGCTGTCTCGGGCGTGGAGGGGAGGAGGGACGTGGAGGGGAGGAGGGACGGCCTCTCTCCCAGAACCTGGCCCGAGGGTAGGGAGCCGGGCAGGGGTGGCGAGCAGGCCCTCCCGCCCGTGGTGCGTGTGGTGCGGGAGGTTAGACCAGGGAAGCCAGGGCAGGAGGCCTCGCGTCAGGCACGCAGACCCCACCCGGTGCGGGAGGGGCAGCACCAGGCAGCACTGCCTTGGCAACACAAAGACTAGGGGTGGCGGCGGCCACAGGGCTGCTGCAGCCTTCACACCGAGGAAGCCCTGGGCGGCCCCTCCCTCCCACCCTCTCACCCACCTTATCCCCTGCTCCCTGCTTGCCTGGAGCGACCCGCCCTGCCCCCCCACCCACTCCCCCAGGCCTGAGACACACCAGGGGACCTCCAAGCTGGGCTCGACCCCTGTCTCTGCTGTGTGACCTCAGGCAGAAGGCTTCACCTCTCTGAGCCTCAGCGTGGCCTCTGTAAAGCGGGTGCTGATGACACTCCCTTGGCACGGTGTCCCCCCAGAAGTAGGTCTTGCCCTGAGCTTGCTCGGGGAGGGGGTGAACGCCGCATCTGAGGGGGAAGAGGAGGCCAGCTCCCCCTCCCAACAGTCTGGGTGGCCCAGACGCTGGGGCCCCAAGGAGTCGTCGGCCTGGGCCCTGGCTGTCCCAATCCTGGCACCTGCTCCACACAAGGACCCCCGGGAAGAGTCCAGAAGGAGCGGGTTCCTGAGGCCCAGGCGGGGGAAACCGGCTGGGCCCCTTTAAGGCTGGGCGCGGGCAGAGGAGGGAAATGCAGAGGAGCCTTTGTAAACCTCCGAGGGCTGCGTAACAGCTACCAGCTGTGGGCGGGGGGGGGGGGGGGGGGGGGGGGGGGGGGGGGCTCGAGGCTGGAGGCTGGAGCGGGCCGGGCGGGGACCAGCCCGGAACAACGGCAGAAACAGGGAAACAGGGAGAGCCCTGGGTTCAAGGGCGGTGGGCCCGCCGTGCAGCCCCGCTTCCTCATGGCCTTTTCTGAATCCGGGGACTGTTGGCCCTCACAGCCCACAGTGAGGACGGGGAGGGGAGGGGAGGGTCCGTCCTATCTGTCCCCTGGGAGCAGGGAGCAGGGAGCGGCGGGGAGGGAGGGAGAGTCACTCCCAATCCCTGGCTCGCTCGCCGGCTCTGTCCAGCTGGGCTGGAGTCCGGCTTCTCTTCCGCTCACGTGTCGTGCCAAGCACACACCGGGCACTGTCCCCAGCAGGGCCCTCCTCAGCCCACCACCTGGGCCCTCACCTTCTCTGGCCTGGAGGTTCCGCGGCGCCCCCGTGGGCCTGTCCCCCCCCCCCCAGCCCTCCCCAGGCCGGGCCCGCAGCTGTGCAGCTTTCCTACGAAGTCCCCCCGAGCCCAGGGGATAGAGCGTCAGCCTGGGACTCAAGGGTCCCGGGTTCGACTCCGGGCCAGGGCACACGCCTCGGCGGCGGGCTCGGGGGACCCTTCAGTCTGCGGGCCGAGCGACGCTCTAACGCTGAGCCCCACGGCCAGGGCCTGCTTTCACAGCCCGCACCACAGGCCGCGTCACACGCTGCCCCCAGGGGTGCGGGGAGAGAAAGACGAGGAAGGCCCTCTTTGGGGGGGGGGGGGACGGGCATGGGGAGCCCTTGGCAGGAACCCAGCAGGAGGGGTTCTGGGGGGGGGGCTGATGGAGGCGAGCCTGGGTTTCCACGCCACCAGCGTGTTCCGCGCAGCACCCCAGGCCCCTCCCGTGAAAGCCTCCGCGGAGGCTCGGCCTCTCCGGCTTCCTTTGTTCAAGGTTAACGTCTCACAAGTCCACCCCCCTCCCGCTCGCCCCGCCCCGGGGTTTGGCGCACACAGCTTTGCTGAGCACGAGGAAAGGAAGCCTCGGGAAAACACAGCGTGTGCCTTCTGAGGGTGCTTCCCGCAAGAGAGGGCCCAGCCTCTCTCGCCCTGAGCCTCCCCTCGCCCAGGGGCCAGCCCCTGGCCCGTCCCTCAGAGCCGGGTGCGGGAGCGCGTCCGAGGCCGGGCCCAGGGCGGGGTCACGCGCCTCACCCGTCCGGAGAAAGGCGTCCTGAGAAAAGGTAGCCATCTCCCCGGAAAACCGGCTCGTGTTCTGGCATTGGGCCTCTGTTGGGTTTGCTTTTCGCTACAAATAAAACACCAGCCCCTCCCCACTGGGCCGTGTGGTTCGGGAGTTGAACCTTGACCCATGAACCAGGAGGTCACGGTCCGAGTCCGGTCAGGGCACGTGACCAGGTTGCGGGCTCCATCCCCAGCGGGGGGGGGGGGGGGGGGGCGTGCAGGAGGCAGCCGATCCAGGATTCTCTCTCATCGTGGATGTTTCTCTCTCCCCCTCCCTCTCCGAAATCAACAAACAACAACAATCAAACAAACAAGAGAAACCACCAACTCGAGGAGAATGGCTTAACCTCTCACCCTGGGACCCCAGGACCAGAGCCCCAGAGCATTTGTGCGGCGGCAGCAAGGACTTTGGTTTCCCGCACTGATGCTCGTGACGCTGATGAGCGTGGTGTTCGGCACGTGCGCCTGTCCTAGCGGCAGTAGAGCCTTCCTTTGAATTTGGCCTGTCCTCCAGTTCTGCTCCGGGTTCCGCTCTGGGTTCTGCTGTGGGCTCTGCTCCAGTTCTGCTGTGGGCTCTGCTCCAGTTCTGCTCCGGTTCTGCTCCGGGCTTTGCTCCAGTTCTGCTCCAGGCTCTGCTCCAGTTCTGCTTCGGGTTCTGCTCCGGTTCTGCTCCGGGTTCTGCTCCTGTTCTGCTCCGGGCTCCGCTCCGGTTCTGCTCCGGGTTCCGCTCCGGTTCTGCTCCGGGTTCCGCTCCAGGTTCTGCTGTGGGCTCTGCTCCAGTTCTGCTGTGGGCTCTGCTCCAGTTCTGCTCCGGGTTCCGCTCCAGTTCTGCTCCGGGTTCTGCTCCGGGCTCTGCTCCAGGTCTGCTCCGGTTCTGCTCCGGGCTTTGCTCCGGTTCTGCTCCGGGCTCTGCTCCGGTTCTGCTTCGGGTTCTGCTCCAGTTCTGCTCCGGGCTCTGCTCCGGTTCTGCTCTGGGTTCTGCTCCTGTTCTGCTTCGGGCTCTGCTCCAGTTCTGCTCCGGGCTCTGCTCCAGTTCTGCTCCGGGCTCTGCTCCAGTTCTGCTCCGGGTTCTGCTCCTGTTCTGCTCCGGGCTCTGCTCCGGTTCTGCTCCGGGCTCTGCTCCGGTTCTGCTCCGGGTTCCGCTCCGGGTTCTGCTGTGGGCTCTGCTCCAGTTCTGCTCCGGGTTCCGCTCCAGTTCTGCTCCAGGTTCTGCTCCGGGCTCTGCTCCAGGTCTGCTCCGGTTCTGCTCCGGGCTTTGCTCCAGTTCTGCTCCGGGCTCTGCTCCGGTTCTGCTCCGGGTTCTGCTCCGGTTCTGCTCCGGGCTCTGCTCCGGTTCTGCTCCGGGCTCTGCTCCGGTTCTGCTCCGGGTTCCGCTCCGGGTTCTGCTGTGGGCTCTGCTCCAGTTCTGCTGTGGGCTCTGCTCCAGTTCTGCTCCGGGCTCTGCTCTGGTTCTGCTCCGGGTTCTGCTCCTGTTCTGCTCCGGGCTCTGCTCCGGTTCTGCTCCGGGCTCTGCTCCGGATTGCCTCCTCGGGAAGCAAAGGGGATGGCTGGTCCCAATTCTCAGATGTTGAGCAATTTCAACAGAGAAGACTCCTGCCGCCTCGCCACTGTTCCCCTAAGATGGTGGCCCACTACAGGTGAACGCAGACAAGCTGTCGGCCAGAAGTTAACAGCGTAACCCAACTAAGTGGTGACTGCAATGTCTGTATCCTATCTGATAAAGAGGGAACATGCTAATTGACTGTCTGCACTCAAAGATGGCAGCACCTACAGCCACAAGATGGTGGCTGCCAGTCCCCTTAGCCCCACCAGGGCGGCAGGTGCGTGGCAAGGCGGGCCCAACTGCTCTGTGCGCCTACCTCTAGAGTCCCCCAGTCTCTTTAGCCCCCCAGCCACCGAGGACTGGCCCCAGGTGCAGGCAAGCCTCCGATGGTGGCTACCCAGCTGCCCAGGGCCGCCCGAGGCTCAGATAACCAGGGCTGGCAGAGGCTTGCGCTACCAGCACTGGCAGCAGCAGAGGTGTGATGGAATGTCGCCTTCCCCTGATCACCAGGTCGCCTCCTGCCCCTGAGCGCTCCCAGACTGTGATGGGGGCAGGCTGGGCTGAAGGACAATCCCCTCCTGTGCACGAAGTATCTATATAAAAGGCTAATATGCTAAGTGTCCCTCCCACCGTCCGACCGGTCACTATGATGCGCACTCACCACCAGGGGGCAGACGCTCAACGCAGGAGCTGCCAAGCTGCAGTGACTTGGCAAGGCTGTTCTCGGGTGACGCACCCTGAAACCAGAGAGGAGGGGGCCCCATTCCTCACGGGGCTGCGCGATTCCACCTTCGGCTGTGGTTTATGTTGCTGGGGCACTGTCGGCCAGAATCTGGTTGACTGCACACTTGCATTTACACTCCACACCCTGTACGACAGCAAGTTTGCAGAGTGCCCTCTCACCCTCCAGGACCCCTCAGGGTTTTGGCCAATCCCTGCAGGCCAGGCTGGGGGACCCTACCTCCCAGAGAGACCCCGCTCACTCTGCAGACGCCGGGGAGGGACAGGGCGAGGTTGTCTCCAGGGCATGTCCGGCCATCTCGCCCAGTCCTGCCCCACTGGCCACCTTCTAATGAATTTCCTTTCAGTGTGCGCGAATCCGTGCACCAGGCCACTAGTATAAATATAACTGTCTTTGCAGAAGTGACCAGACAGGCTCTGTAAAGGCTGGGGTGTGTTTGGGATGGTCTGATCTAAAGTAGAAGCCAGACAAAGTGCAGGACTGAGATACAGAGGTGGGGGCCTGTGGCGGGGAGGGGGCGCTGGGAGGGGCACTTTGGAGGGGCTCTGTGTGCTGGTGATGTTTCATGTCTCATCTGGATGGTGGTCATGCATTGTGACCCCTGTGCAGGGGTGTATCAAGCTGGACCCTTAAGATCTGTGTCCTTCTCTGTGTACATGTTGTGCCTGAATTTTAAAAAAAATGTCTTTCCGTATCTGCCTAGCAGGGGACCCATGATGCTCCTTTTTAAGAAAAAATAATAATTTTATTGATTTTAGAGAGGAAGGGAGAGGGAGAGATAGAAACAGCAATGATGAGAATCACCAATCAGCTGCCTCCTGCTCACCCCCTACTGGGGATCAAGCCCATATCCTGGGCTTGTGCCCTGACCCGGAATCTAACCCCAACCTCCTGGTTCACGGGTCAACGCCCAACCGCTGAGCCATCCTGGTCGGGCCTATGGTGTTCCTTTTAAGGGGCCGGTGGAGATAGGCACTCATCCCTGCAGCCGCACCCCTCCCCTCAGCCTCCTCTTGGCTACAGGATAGGCATGGGGCTCAGGCCTGGCCAATCAAAGCCCTCAATCCTTCTGCCTGCAGCGATTGGCTCAAGGATGGGCTTAGGATCCAAGCCTGGCCAATCAGAGCCTTTCTCGAGTATTTTGCCATAGTAACGGCTGAGGACACCTGCTTCCTCTGTGGGGCTGGGAGCTCTAAGGACCATGGAGCCTGGAGCTGCCATGGGCAGCTTGGCCCTGCCTCCTGGGGACAGCCCGCGTCGGAATGGCCTGCAGATGTTCAAGCCGTGTCGCAAAGGAGTTAACGACACGCAAAGATGCTCACGATGCCTTCTTGGCTTGAAACAACAGAAGCAGCTACACAGGAGTGCATCTAGTATTTCGTGTGTGTGTGTGTGTGTGTGTGTGTGTGTGTGTGAAGAAATGGATGACAGATGCCCATATATTAACACGGTTCTCTCTGTATGAGTATTGGTTACATTTTTTCCTTTTTTGTTTACCTGAACTTTCAAAACTCCACCTGGGTTTCAGCCGTCTCACCGTTTTGGTTGTTTTCTTGTCTGTGTGTTTTGCGCTGAGCTCACGCAGCCCCCAGAGAAGCCATTTCCAGCGCGTTCCTCCCGGGGTGTAGCCGTCTCGGCCCGAGGCGTCTCGTTTGCCTTTCCAGAGCATGGCTTTCCCAACGACCCCATGACCTGCCCCGGTCTCCGGCCAGTCCACCCTTGACCGCCTGCTCACCGGGTCCCCTCGCGGCCGCCGGGACCTGCAGCCCCCACTGAGCCCGGTGATGTCATCCTGACTGTCTTCCAGACGCCTGGAGAAAGGGGGGCTCCCTCCCCCACTCCTCCGGCTGGGCCTCGTGTTTTCCTGCTCGGCTCGCAAGAAACCTGCAAAAAATATTTTCTCTGGCAGCCGATGAGAGAGTCGCAGCCCCAGACATGCCTTCCAGGCGACGTCCGAGCCTGGAGTGGCCACCGCCGCCCGCCGCTGCCAGGAGACGCGGTCACAGACAAGGCGAGAGTTCAGAAAACACCGTCTTGAATAGGGCTCTTTCTCCCGTTGGGGTTGGAGAGATCACAGGCTGGGAGATGGGGTCCCCTGGGGGACCCTCCTGGCGGACCAAACCTCTCCGAAGCCACTGGCATGCGGCCACCGTGCCAGGGGGCGTGGCAGGCCCTCCAGAGACCCAGACCCCGGCTCCCTCCTCCCATGGCTGATAGGTCTAGCAGGCTGGCAGTAGAGGGCCTACCGCACCCCCACTCCACATGCCCCCTTGTGGGGGACACTCCCTCCAGAGGGGTGTCCATTCCCACGCCCCTCAGAGCAGGCCTGTCCGCCCCACCCCAGGCCCTGACTACACACAGCCCTGGGGCCACCGTGAGGGTGGTCACCTGCTCCCTGCACCCACAGGCTGTGACCCTGAGCAGGAGGACCTGGGTGAGGGTTTGAGCTGCAAGGGCGGGCAGGGTGGAGCAGGGCTGCGCCCAGGAGTGCAGAGAAAGCCGGGTGGGCGAGGGAGGCAGAAAGGGAGAGGAGGTGCTGAGATGGGACGCCGCAGGAAGGGCGAGGAGCAGGGAGGAATCGCCCGAGGGCCTCCCGCATTCCTGGTGTCCAGCGGGACCTTTTGTGCATAAGTGACCCACATGCCCCGAATCCTTTGAATAACAGTCTCATCTGGACGTCCATCCCTAACCCAGATCCAGATGGGGGTCACCGAGGGCCCCGACCTGTCCCCAGGCGGAAGGCCGCCTCCACCTGCCTCTGCGCACCCCCTTCCCGCTTCCCGCTGGCGGGGAGGCCCCCTCTGCTGCTCCTTCTCAGGGGCCTTGACTTATTGAAGAAAGTGCTTCCCTGGACTGGCCATCTCCCCCACCCTGGCGTCCACAGCTGTGGTCAGGGCAGAGGGGCCTTGGAGATCCCAAGCAAAGGTCCCTGGCGGCCGTGGCTCCGGGCACCGGGGAGGGGGCGTGCGGGGTGGCGTGTTGGGACACGGGGACGCCGGCGGCGGCGGTCGGGGGCGGGGGGGGGGGGGGGGAGGCCCCACTCAGAACCGGTTGAGCCTGAAGAGAAGAAGCAAGTCTGAGGCTCAGATGAACCTCGTAAAACCAAATGCGCACCCTCCCCGGGAAGACAGAAGGTTAGCCTTCCGGGAAGATGTTCTCTCAACTTGACTTAGGAACCGGATCTGCTTCCCAATAACGCACCGGGGCGGGCGCCGCGGAGACAAGGCCGGGCGCGTCGCTCACTCCCGAGGCTGCGTGGCTGCGGGGCCAGCCGCCCTCCTCTCCCCTGTGAGTGGCCGGCGTTCTCCTAATAAAAAGTTGCTTTTTACCCAGCCGACCGGCCGGCGCGCCTCAGGGCGTCCGCGTCCACCTAGGAACCAGGAGGTCACGGCTCGATTCCCCGGGAGGGCCAGGCCCGGGTTCCCGGCTCCGTTCCCGGTGGGGGGCGTGCAGGAGGCAGCCGATCCGGGATTCTCTCTCATCATGGATGCTTCGCTCCCTCTCCCCCTCCCTTCCTCTCTGACATCCATGTGAAAACAAACTTTTTAAAGTTGCTTTTCATGTCACAAGTGGGAACACGACCGGAGTCGAGAAGCAGTCAGCAGCACATCAAGGTGCAGAGAGTGAGCGACGGGGTCCCTGTGGGCCCGCCGCTGGCCGCTGACCGCTGGCCGCTGACCGAGGCCCCCTCCCCGTGACTCCCATGAGGTCCGAGAACCCTCGGCTCCGGGTAACAGTGCGCCTGTCGGGGACACGTGTTTCCAATCACTCTGCCCGGCGCTGAGTCACCAGCAGCAGCTGCCTGTCTCCGTCCCGCACTCACCTCACACCGGCCCGCCCCAAGGCTGCGCTCAGCCCCCGCCGCTGCCTCCGGCCCCCTCTGCGCGGCTGCCCTGCCAGCTCCAGGCCTCCTGCCTCCCGCAGCGGCGCTGTGTCCAGAACAGCGGCCCTTGGGACGGGTATTCTTGCCTCCGGGTCTCCTGTACCCCTGCCGCCTCCCCGGTGCCCAGCACAGGCCCCGCAGGCACCACATGGTAATGGACTCCGTTTCCACTAACGGGCTGGTGCCGTGGGGGGAAGGACTGTCCGCTTCCCCAGCACCCGCACCGCGGGCCTGTGGCTGGTGCCCAACACCTACCTGTTGAATGAATGAGTGAATGGATGAATGGATGGATGAATGAATGAATGAGCTGTACCCTTAGGAAGTAGAGAGTCATGGGGAAGACGGGCAGGAAATAGTAACCCGTGAGAAAGGAAGTCCAGGTGGGGCTTCAGAGGGGGTTCCCATCTCTCCCTCCTTCGGGCGCCCTGCTCTCCACCAGCCCAGCTGGGCATCTCCTGGGACAGAAGCCACCCATGACCCACCTTGGGCTGGAGGCCTGGGCAAGTGAGGAGGGGTGTCCGCCTTAGCCAGGCTCCGTGGGAGAGGAGGGCTGGAAAGGGGTCTGTGTGCTGGGGGCCTGGGGGGCAGGGAATGCCTGCCACACTCGAGGACTCATGGGAACCCCCTAGCCTCCCCCAGACGGACCCCACGGGGAGCCCTGGGGGGACCCACAGCACCTGACTGACTGTAGGAAGCCCAGCGTGGCTCGAAGCCGGAGACGGGGCCGCCCAGACCCGGCGCGTTCCCTGCGGGCACCCGGGGGACACCTGTGAGGGGAAGCCGAGCAGGGGACAGCGGAGAGGCGGCCAGCCTTGCTCCAGGGCCAAGGAGCGTCAGGGCGGAACCAGGGACCCCAAGGGAGAGGAGACAGGCAGCAAAATGGGGCAGGACGGACTGCTCACAGCACCCCTCTCCGCCCAGGGGCTGGGCAGCCTGCGAGGAGACGCGGGCCAGGGAGCCAGCACTGGAGTCGGGCCCTCTTGCCTGAGGGTTGGGCGGCTGTCTGCGCGGAGCAGAGGCTGCAGTGCCAGAGAGAGTCCGCGAGCCAGACCCCAAACTCCAGAACCAGCTGGGGACGCGGTCAGGCCCCATGACTCACTTTCCCAGCAGCCGGCCTGCCCTTGCCTTTCTCACGGCTCCCTGCCTCCTGATCTCTTTGTTGGGACCAGAGCCGCGCCCCCTCCTACCCTCCCCGCCCCCCCCCCAAACTCGCTCTTTCTGTCGCCTGGCATCTCGGCTCAAGGAGGAACGAGGGCCTTTCAGACCCTGTCCCAGGCCCTCTCCCCCGCTGCAGCGGCCGTCTAGGGGCTGGGACCTGTTCTGTATGCTCCCACACTGGCCACAGCGCTGGGGGGCGGGGGCTGGAGGAGGCGAGGCGGGTTGGCATCTGAGCGGGCAGGAACCTGGACTGGGGCTGCTGACCAAGGGCGGAGCTCATGGGTACCCGGAGCCCCCAGGGGAGAGAGCACCGGGAGAGAGATGAAGGTGGGGGTGGGGGGGGTGTGAGAAGACCAGGTCGAAACAGAGCAGGAACCCTAGGACGGGGAGAGGGTAGGAGAGAGGCAGCTCTTGGGCACAGCCCTAATCACAGCCTTGAAGTGAAGTTTCCTGCTGCGCTCAGCAGGGGACCCGCCACACCAGCCCCTTGCGTTTGGATTAGGGATGACATCATGGCCACGGGCCTGTCACTCCGGGCACCGAAGGAAGAGGAGGGTGGCGGGCAGGCGGACGGGCCTCCTTGCCTCTCGGCTCCCAGGGACAGGAAACCCAAACCACAGACAGCCCCAATCACCCAGTGAGCTGGGCAGCGGCTCCCCAGGTGCCCGCCCCCTGCCCCAGCCAGCCCCGGTCCCCAGAACGCCGGCCCCGGTCCCCAGAACGCCGGCTCAGGCTGCTGGGGATGGAGGAGGCCTGGGTTCCCACCTCGCTCCCCGGCCCGCTCCCTGACCCGCCCGGGGAGGAAGCACATGACCACGTGCCCGGGGCCAAGAGGAAATGCCCGGGCAGGAAAGCACGCACGGCAGGCCGGCGAGCCCTGCTTCTCCGCTTCCTTTGTTTTCACAGGAATGAGTCTAAGGGAGGGTCGGGGGAGCGTGGCGATGTCGGGGGGACAGATGTGGGGGACAGACAGGTGGGCGAGGGAGGAGGGAGAGGAGAGCAGAGCTCAGGTGTGTGCCCCCTGGGCCCTCCCGCACTCTCGGATGGACCCTCCGTGTCAAGGGGAGGGGAGCGCTGGCTCAGAGCCCACATGACAGGTCGGCGCAGGCTTCCCCACACAGCCGCCTTCCTGGAGGAGGTGTTTGCTGCTCTCAGCAGGGCTGTCGGCTCAGGAGCGGCCATCTCTTCAGGCCAAGGACTTCCTGGGCTCCCTGGTGACCCCCAGGATGGCCTGTGTCCCCCCTTCTCACGGATTCCTTCTAGTCTGGGTCAGGACAGCACGGTGGTGTTGGGGTGGTGCCTGGACCTGCTCCGCAGCTTAGGGAGAAGGGGTGACTCTCCAGACAGGCTTGCAAGTGGAGGCCCTGGCTCAAGGCCGCCTTTGCCCAGCGGGGAGCCTGCCTGGCGGGAGGGGGCAGGGAGGGGACAGGTGCTCAGGCCGAGCCAAGGAGACAGGCCAGGCCTCACCTCCTTAGCCAATGCCCTCCCTCCGGGACAGCCTGAAACACAGCCCCGGAGGGTGAGCCAGAGCCAGGGTGAGCCAGAGCCTGCAGGTGGGGCTCATTTGAAAGTCAGTGCCCCAGGCGGGCGTGGGCCGAGCTGGCGGGAAGTGCTCTGCCGGGAGCTGTCTGTTTTACTCCTGTCCAAGGAGCAGGACGCGACCTCTGACCTCTGTCCTGTCACCTCCTTTCCCACCACCTGGAGCCACTCCTCTGACTCTTTGGTGAATGCCTTTTAGAGAGCTCTCTTTTATTTTTTTTTTATCTTAAATATGTTTTTTATTGATTTTGGAGAGGAAGGGAGAGGAATCCGAAACCACCAACACTCCGCCTCAATAACCCCAGTGAGCTGGGCAGCGGCTCCCCAGGTGCCCGCCCCCTGCCCCAGCCAGCCCTGGGCCGCAGAACAGCGTAGGCGGCTCGGGATGGAGAAGGCCTGGGTTCCCACCTCACTGAGAGAGAGAGAGAGAGAGAGAGAGAGAGAGAGAGAGAGAGAGAGAGGGAGAGAGAGAAACATCCGTGATGAGAGAGAACCACTGATCAGCTGCCTCCTGAATGCACCCCCTGGGGACTGAGCCCGCAACCCCGGGCCTGTGCCCTTGACCGGAATCAAACCCGGGCCCCTTCAGTCCCCAGGCCGCCGCTCTATCCACCGAGCCACACGTATGATCCATGCATACGTTTAATTTCCCCAGAAATGACATCAGATGCATGCCGTTTACCCAGAGACACTTCAAATAAAAACAATCTTTTTAGCATTCCTTGCCTGCCTTCTCTCCCTGAGAGCCGGTGGGGACGGAGGGGTGTGCCCGGGTGTGGCGGGACACACACTGGTCTGCTGGGAGCCTTGTTTATGTCCCTGCATTTTGCTTTTCTCACGACCCGAGATCTTTATCACTCAGGGCTTGTCAACCAGAATGCGTTTGCCTCCCCTTCCACCTACCCCCCCCCCCCCGCCCGCCCCCGACATTGAGCAACATCTGGACAGATGCCGGGGCGGGTGCTATCGGTGTCTGGAGGGGGGAAGCCAGGAATGTTGCTCAACCCTGCCGAGCCCAGGATGCCCCCGCCGAGCCCAGGATGCCCGCGCCGAGCCCAGGATGCCCGCGCCGAGCCCAGGATGCCCGCGCCGAGCCCAGGATGCCCCCGCCGAGCCCAGGATGCCCCCGCCGAGCCCAGGATGTCCGCGCCGAGCCCAGGATGCCCGCGCCGAGCCCAGGATGCCCCCGCCGAGCCCAGGATGTCCCCGCCGAGCCCAGGATGTCCGCGCTGAGCCCAGGATGCCCCCGCCGGAGAGAGAGCTGCTGGGGGGTGAGCAGCGCCGGGACGGAGGAGCCAGGCCTGGCTGGAGAGGATTCATCACAAAATGAACGAAATGGGACGAAAACCGGAACGCGCTTCCGAGTATCACCGCTGGCCACGAAGCCGCTACGCGGGCCGTGCAGGGGCCGTGGCCACCTTCGTGCTGTAGGCGGCGCGGGCAGTCCTCCCTTCCTCTGGCTGCCTTCAGGACCTTCTGTGGAAGCAGCCCTGCGGGGGTGCTGGGACAGGTGTCTGCCGGGTGGCACCTCCTGCCTGCGTGGCCGCAAGGCTGATGCCCAGTGTTGACGGGGCCCGTGTCCGCCCTGAAGCCACCGCCAGTTCCTCTCTGAGGACCACGCATCACAAACCACAGACACCTGGGCTCAGCCAGGCACCTGGACACGGCTGCCCCAGCACCCCCCCTCCCCCAGCTGCACTCACACCTGCCCGAGACATGCCCGCTCTCTCAGGCCCAGCTTCCTGGGTACATGGGGCCAGTTGTTTCTTTAAATATATATTTTTATTGATCTCAGAGAAGAAGGGAGAGGGAGAGAGACAAACATCCATGATGAGAGAGAATCATGGATCGGCTGGCTCCTGCACGCCCCACACTGGGGATCCAGCCCGCAACCCGGGCCGGTGCCCTGACCAGGAATTGAACCCTGACCTCCTGGTTCCTAGGTCCATGATGCTCAACCCCTGAGCCACACCAGCTGGGCCGTGGGGCCAGTTTTCACGCCCGTGCACCGGAGAGCACCTGGCTCCCGGGAACCTGCCCGAAGGAGTGGTGGGGCCTTGGCGCCCCTCCCTCTGTCTCTAGGGAGAGGACACTCCAGGCTCAGGAGCTTCTCCAGTCATGGGGAGGTGAGTCCCCCGGGAAGAGGCGCTCTCAGGGCCCCCCCTTCCCGAACTCCTGGCACAGCCTGGCTGGCAGGGCTTACTGCCCAGGCCCTGAGCTCATCCTGACTCTGTTTACCCGAGGAGGGCGGGAGGGCATGCTGCTTCCTCCTGGCCCTGCACAGTGGTGACTCCGCCAAGCCCAGCCCAGGACGGCAGACAGGGTGGGACGGCGGCAGTCTGCTGTGCTCTGCTGGGAAAGTCTCTTGGGGGGGGAAGGGAGGGGCAAGGTGGGTGCTCCTGGTGGGAAATGGTGACCCGGGAGTGTGGTGTGAGGGTTCTGGAAGCCCCCCCCCCCAGCAGGCCTGACAGGCACTGCCCCTCCTTTCTAACCCACGGGGAGCCACAGGTACAGGTGAGGTCCAGCGGGTGTGGTCAGGATGCCCACGGGGTGTGTCCCGGCCCGGCTCTCCTGCTGGCCCACGGCAATATGAAGGTAGAGGAGGCCGGGTAGGAGAGAAGGTGACCACCAGGTCCCTGCTCCGGGTCCCCTGCCTCCTTCCCTCTCTTGGTGGGATGGGAGGCGGCCAGACCTGGTCCTCCCTCCATGGGGCCCAGGTCGGAGCTTCAGCCCTTCCCTGGATTCCTCCTGCCGTGCTGCGGCCTCTCGGTGCAGGAGCAGAGAGCAGGTGACACTAGTTTGTATGAACAAAAGCCGAAAAAGTGACTCTGGGCTCGGAGGCTGCTAACAATATTGCTCTGCCCGCTATCCTTCCTCCCAGTCGTCTGCCTCCAGAAACAGAAGGAAGGGCCTTCCACCCAGCGTGGCCCAGTTTCTCACCTCCGCTGCACCGGGCAGGCAGCGGGCAAGCCTCCTCTAGCTGCGCCTTTTCCTCCCTCCACCTCCCCAGCCGGGCCAGGCGGTCAGCAACCCCCCCCCCCGCCCCCCCACGCGCCCAGCAGCAAGCGGGAGGTCCCCGGTGCAGCTGCCCCGCCCGCCCAGGGGCTCAGGACAGGCTCAGGGACAGGCAGACAGGGTCTCGGAGTCACACTTCATCATACCCCCCCCCACGCCCTTTCTGGAACCCCGAGCCCTTTCTGGAACCCCGAGCTGTTTTGGGAAAAGTGCTTCAGCTCCCACATTCGTGGGATAAGGGAGGGAACGGTGAGCGCAGCCCAGCAAATGCCTTCGTCCAATCCCACTGCCTCCTGCGCTCCTGGGCCCACCCCCCTGGTTCTTGTTGGCTGGTCAGAAATATGGCCAGTT
This sequence comes from Corynorhinus townsendii, assembly GCA_026230045.1. Lineage (NCBI taxonomy): Eukaryota > Metazoa > Chordata > Mammalia > Chiroptera > Vespertilionidae > Corynorhinus > Corynorhinus townsendii. Next base: position 1,820,485 of record JAPDVU010000009.1, read on the forward strand.
TATATAAAATCCTGTTTTGTTCGTAGTAACCACTCCCCCAACCTTTCCAACTCACAATTCTAAGGCCTCCGTTTGAGAAAGGGATCCCCAGTAAGTTTCAGTAGGCCCCCCTCCCGCATGGGCGGGGCCGCAGGAAATGACCTCTGCCCTAAGCACGTACCCTTTTTGCTCAATCCCTGGCCAGAATCTAAGGGTCTCGGGGTGGCAGGGTACATATACCTCCCATACCGAGCTGGAGTGGAAGGGGATGGGGTGGTGGGTGGGCTCCCTGAAGCCCTGCGGAGTGGGCTGTCTGTCCCAAGTGCTGAGTCAGGGCCCACTGGGCGCTGTTCCGCACGCATCACTCCCCGCCCCAACCTCTGGCGATTGGGGAGGCTGCGGGGCGCGGCCCGGGGCGGGGAGAAGCCAGGTGCGCAGCGGCGAGCCCCCGCGCTGGGCACAACAAAAGCGGGGTTTGGGGGAGGGCCGGGAGGCGCGGGAGGCTGGGGGCGGGGCCTCGGGGTTCCTCGAACCCCATTGGCCGGCGGCGCGCTCTGAGCGCTATAAAGCCGGCCCGGCCGATCCCGCAGCGCACACGGCCCCGGGAGGCAGACGCGGATCCGGGACTCAGGCTGCGCCGCGCACCTCGCCGCCCCCCATCCTTTCTTCTCCGCTCGTCAGCCGCTCCCCCGCCGTCCCCGCGCCTCCCCCGTGACACAAGCCCGAGAAAGTTTGTGCGGGCGAGTGCGGTCCTGGTGTGGAGGGCGCGCCCAGGAGCGCAGCGAGACCGCGCGCCCCAGTCCGCCCAGAAGGAAGCGCCCCGAACCCAGGCGGCGGCGGCCGAGCCCCTCGCCCGCGCCCCCGGCCCACGCCCCCGCCCGCCATGGGCGCCGCGGCCCGCAGCCTGCCGCTCGCGCTCGGCCTCCTGCTGGTGGGGACGGTGCTCCGCCGGGCCGATGCCTGCAGCTGCTCCCCGGTGCACCCGCAACAGGCGTTTTGCAATGCAGATGTAGGTAAGGACGGCGACCGCCCCGGCCCCGTGGGCCCCCCGCGGGGCGCGCGGGACCCCCCGAGGGTTCGCGGGCACCCCGCCTGCCCGCCGCCCGCCTGCGTCCTGAGGAGGAACCCAGCGCCCGCCCCCCGGCCCTGAGCGCCCGCTCCAGCCCTGCAAGTTGACGCCAGAATCGCACTTTCTTCCCTGCCTCCACTCCCTCCCTCTCCCTCCGCCGAGATGCTTCCCAACCTCAAAATTCCACCGAAATTCCGCTGCAGCTCCAGCCCCAGAAAGGGGAGCCAGGCCGGGTTGGGCTTTGGCAGGCGGAGGGGCCCGGGATGCCAGCGCGGGGGCGGGGAGAGTGGGGGACACAGCGTGTGCGAGACACGGCGTGTGCGCGTGGAGGGGAGCCCTGGCCTGGGTGGCTGCAGGGCTGGCGATCCAGGAAGAAACTTTCACGTCTGAGATGGCAGCTGGGCTCCTCTGGGCTGGGGGCTGGGTGGGGAAGGCTTTCTGTCTAGGTCTCTCCCACCAGCCCCATTTGGGGGTTCGCTGGATTATGTGAGGGGGGCGATGGATGCGTCCCTCCCCTGGGCAGGCTCCTGGGCTCAGGGGGGCTGCGCCTTCCTCCGCGCCCTGCCCAGGCCGCATTGCACCCAGGGCTGGACAGGAAGGAGGGTCCCTCAGTGACTGGCTGCTGGGGACCACTTTTTCCCCCCACATCCACAAAAGCTAGAGACTTAGTGACTTGAGAGGCGGGGCAGCTGGGGGGGGAGGGGTTCTACCCTCAGGACTCCTTGCCCTTCAGAGGTGGGCGAGCCCAGTCATTTGTTCTGGCCAGCCAGGGGCACGGCATTGGGTGGAACCAGCGGGGACCCTGAGGGGCCCTGAGGGACAATGAGGCCTCCATGCGGGTCTGCAGGCCTCACAGCCCCGGTGGAGGTCAGCCAGGCTGTCCTGGGCACCACAGGTGGCCCTGCAGCTCCCTCCCACTCTCAACAGGTGAATCTCCCACTTCTCCTCTCAGCCACGGCATCCTGGTCCCGGCCAGGGGTGGGGACGCCGGGCTGCCTCAGCTGCTCAGACCCCACGCTGGCTTTTCTGGGTCTCTCCTGTTGTCAGCTGTCCCCCCCTGGACTACCCACCCCACCATGGCTCCCTGCTGCTCCCCAGTGGGCTCTTTAAGCTTCTCTGCTGCCTGGCCTGGGAGAGGTCTTCAGGCGCTCCCACCTGTGGGCATCCCGTGCCCAGGCCACCTGGGCGTGGGGGGTGTGCTTGAGAGGTAGTTTGCATAAAGTCTGATTTGGGAGAAGTCGGTCTGTTTGGAGTTCAGCATGATTTGAGGGGGAGCCAGGATCGGCCGTCCCATGGGGTGTCCCCTAGGAGTCAAGGCCTGCCCAGGCCCCTTGGCTGAGAGAGAAACCATGTTTCTGAGCTGAGGGTCGTGGGGCAGAGTCAGGCTGAGGCGGGGCTCCTGGGCTCGGCGTGTGGCAGCCAAGTGGGAGGGGTTGGGCCTTGGGAACACTGAGCTTCACCAGCCCTTGGTGCTGGCCCCGTGGGGCTGGGGCTGTTTCTGCTTGGGGTTTGGATCCAGGGCAGCCAGGGGCCAGGGTCTGGGAGCTGCGGGATGTCCGGGCTCTCTCCTCCTTTGTGTCTGACTCCTGAGCCGGAGCTCCTGGCATTTGTGTCCAAATCATGGCCTCAGAATCGTCCTGCAGCTAAAACTCTCAACCCGCCCCTCCCAGCGCCCAGGCCTGGGGCCTGCAGATGCTGGAGCTGAATGGCAGAGCCCCGAGGGTTAGGTTCCTGGGGTGGGAGCAGGGTGGGGGACGTCACGCTGAAACCAGCAGGAACGGCTTCTCCAAGCTTAGGTCTGAAATCAAGGATGGGCAGGGCTGGTACCTTCCGAGGCTCCGAGGAAGGACCGGTGACAGGCCTTCTCGGCTCCCGGGGGCGCCACCTCCTTGGCGATCCTGGGCCTGTAGGCGCATCACTGCCCTCCCTGCTTCGTCTCCACTGGCGTCCCTGGGGGGGTGTGCTCACGCTTCCCCCTTCCTTTAAAGGGCACCCGTCACTGCATTAGGGCCACCCACACCCAGCATGACCTCATCTTCACTCTATCACATCTGCAAAGACCCTGTTTCCAAATAAGGCCGCCGCCACAGGTCCGGTCGGACGTGAGCTGTACGGGGATGCAATCAGCCTGGCTGCCCGGGTGTGCTCCACACCCAGCCCTTCTGTGCTCAGCAGCTCAGGGTACAGAGCCGGGCATCCCCACGCGGGTCCGGGGCGGCCTGGAGTAACCTCCCGGGGAAGGCAGTGAGTGGCTTTTCCAGTCACTTCTCCTTTAAGGGGCACAGGTTCTCCACGTCCTCCGAGCCCCGACTCTGGCTGAGAGCAGAACGGCCTGGGGTTGAGCGTCGACCTAGGAACCGGGAGGCCTCGGTTCGATTCTCCGGGCACAGGCCCAGGTTGTGGGCTCGATCCCCAGTGGGGGGCGTGCAGGAGGCAGCCGATCCATGATTCTCTCTTGTGATTGATGTGCCTACCTCCCTCTCCCTTCCTCTCTGACATCAGTAAAAACATTAAAAATAAGTGAAGGTGGCTCAGGCCTGGGTCCCCAGACCTCCGCTTTTGTCGTTTTAAAAGCAGTGCAGGTGATCACTGTGCCAGAGAGCTGTGGCTCTGGGGTGTGGGGGAGGGTGTGGCCTGCGTGCCTGGGGGTGCCCAAGGCCGACCTTGCGTGCAGCGTGCTGGCCTCATTGTTGCCCGCAAGCAGGTTGGTTACGTGGCTTGGTATCTGCAGGCGGCCATGGCTTAAGTCACAGGCTTGTCTGCCAGAGGCTCTGCGGAAGGTCCCCCCGTTCTGGCTGCTGGGAGGATGGGGACTCGGATCTGCAAAGAGCTTGTTACGAGGTTGTGAGGTCCAGGGTGAAGGAGGGGGTGAGAGGCGCCCGGGGCTCCCTGTGCGGATGTGTAGCTGGTCCGCTGGAGTCCTCCACCTACTGGAGTCCCCCACCGGCCACGGCAGGTGTCTCTGCCCTCAGGAGGGGAGCGCTAGACACCCGAGCCAGTGAGGACGTGGGTTTAAAGCCGCGTGGGCCGGTGGGCAGGAGCCCCGCAGGCCCCTCCCCCCATAGAGCCCGGTATAAAGTCGGTCAGAGTCCATGTACTTCGCACAAGAACGAACGGAGTCACGGAGCCACGGTGACATGCATCCCGGGAGCTGCAGGCACAGGGTTTGGGTGGGAGGTGGGGAGAGGGTGGAGGGGGGCCGGGCTGGGGGACAGAGCTCAGGCTGGTTGTAGACAGCATGCCTGTGAGGATGTGTTCTCCAGGGAGGGACAGGGAGTGAGCTGCTGGCAGCTCCTGGGATGGGGAGACCAGGAGAGGGGAGAGTTGGGGGGCGGGGGAGGCATGGAGGCGGCACAGCGGGCGTGGCAGGCTGGAGGGGAGCTCTCCTGGCGCCACGGCTCCCTCCCTGTCTGTGATCTGAGGACACGGAGCCAGCCTGGGACCCGCTCCTGCCCCTGGAATGGGCAGTCCAGTCCTGGCCAGTGATCCGTGAGCTGCAGGTGGGCTGGGTCACCGGTCTCTGCTCCGCTGTCCGGCTGGTTGTCAGGCAGATAACACTGGTGAGGCTCTTGGGTGAGGTTTGAACACATGGAGAACAGGGGTGTCGGTGACTCCCAGGCTTATGGGTGGGGCCCACAGCCACCCCAGTCCTGAGGCAGAACCACTGATCTGTACCCGAGGGGCTGTGTGTGTGTGTGGGGGGGGGGGGCGTGTGCTCATCACCCAGCCCTGGGGGCCAGCATGGTTAGCACACAGGTAGGGAGCTGGGAGAGCCACAGGCCAAGTCCTGGTGCCTCCAAGAGGGAGGCCAGGACGAAGCCGGGGGGGGGGGGCGGGGAGGAGGGGGGTGGCGAGGAGAGATGGTGACATTCTGTGAAGGGAGAACGATGCTGGCAGGAAGGACAGCGACCACAGCTGTCACGGTTCAGTGCCACGTGCTTGGAACCGCCTCCCGCACGTTCCTGGTGTCACCTCGGCTAATTCTCCGTTCTGATCCCCATTTTACAGATCGTCAGACTGAGGCCCCGGTAGTTAGTAACTTGCTCAGGGTCACACCGTGAGCAAATGGAGTGAGTGGACTGTTTTAAAGCGAGAGGGGGTGTTCGCAGAGCGAGGAGCCTGGTCCACGTTGGCTGGGCTGGGGGTGGGCGGGGGGCCCGTGGGGAGCGGATGGGTGAAGGGGGCAGAGTCCGGGCAGGGAAGCTCCTGAGGGCTGGCCTTGTGTGTGAGGCGCTCCCGTCCCTTGGCGATAAGCTGAATGCACAGAGCCCTATCCTGACAGCAGAACGTCGAGCCGTGGTCTTAGCGTGGTGGGTCTGTATCGGCTCCGGCTGAGGGTTTCACGCGTTCGAAGTCGTCTCTCCTGGCCTGAGGCGTGGGCACAACCGTGAGTGCACACTTTCAGCAAAAGTTAGCAGGCGCACAGCCAGGCCGGGCACCAGCACCGGCCGCTCCCCGACCGGCCACTGCCTCCTGGTCCCCTTCTCGTAGGGAGGACCCCGTCCTGGTGTGTATGGGGACAATCCCCCGGGCTTGCTTTGTGCACGCATTTCGGTGGGGACAGAGGAAGGCGGGAGTGTGTCCATTGACGTTCTAGGTGGTGGGAGAGACGGGAAGGTTGGTTTCTTTCTGCTTCTCTGCTTTTTCTAAATTCTCTGTGACGCGCGTTAGCAGGGAATGATTTAAGGCCTCGGGATGGGCCTGGAGAGCCGGATGGAGGCTCCCTTCGGGATGAGAGGCCAGGCTTCTTATCAGCTATGTTGGGGGGTCGCACCCGCTGTGCAGGTCCCGTTTCTGTGTCCAGTTCCGTGGTTTTGGGTGTGGTCACGGGCGCAGCCAGCACCACTGCTGATTTTGCAGCATGCAGAGGACGGGCCTCGGGCGGGGTCTGTCTGTCGTGTCTGAGATGAGGCTCAGGAGGTGGGTTTCTGCCTGGGCCTCGGCGGCCGCTGTCCTTCCCAGTTCCTCACCAGGGCAGGCACGTGATGGCCGTGGGCCTCCTGACCTTGGCCGGCCCTCAGGGCTTGGCAGACTGCCCGCCTCGCCGCCCGTTGTAAACAAGGTCCTGCTGGGAGGCTACAGCCGCCGCTCGGCTCCCGCTGCGGAGTTCAGATGCAGCATGGACTGCAGAGGCCCCGAGCCCAGAGCCCCCGAGCCCAGAGCCCCCGAGCCCCCGAGCCCAGAGCCCCCGAGCCCCCAAGCCCCTGAGCCCCTGAGCCCCCAAGCCCCTGAGTCCCTGAGCCCCCGAGCCCAGAGCCCCTGAACCCCCGAGCCCCCGAGCCCCTGAGCCCCTGAGCCCCTGAACCCCCGAGCCCAGAGCCCCTGAACCCCCGAACCCCCGAGCCCCCCAGAGCCGAATCGTGTTGCTCTCTGGTCCTTTAGGAAAACTTGCCTCTGGGCTGAGTCCCAAGGATGACCCCCCAAGCATCAGCTTCCTGGGCAGCTCGCCTTGCCCCTGCTTACCCGCTCCCCGCTTTCCAGAGTAGGAGGACGCGGGGAGAAATGATACCTGTGGGCACCCTTCTCCACAGGGACCCCAAGGTGCAGCGACTCCGCCCACATTTTCTGGGCTCCGGAGCCTGAGAGCCCCGTGGCTGAGAGCTCTCCTGGCAGCCCCGCCAGGCCCGTGGGCACTGCACCAGCTCGCCGAGGCCCCTCTAGGCTCAGCCGGAGGCCCCGTGAGAAAGCCCTTTCCCCGCTGAGCGTTAACTGAGGGCCCGAGGAGGAAGTGGCCGGACACGGCCATCCACCGGAAGCCACCTGGAGAGGAGGGAGGCTCCAGAAGGCCATCGAGGCCCCAACTAGCTATAGGTTGTGACTGCCATGTTGTCCTTCCCCCAGAACGTGTCCCTTGCTGGAGGGTGGCCTCACCAGACGGTGCTGGGGGCAGAGGGACCGGGCGTTCTCTGGGCAAGGAGCAGGCACAGACAGACTCAGTGTCTCTCAGGCCAAGAAGAGGGACCCAGACACTGGGTGGGCGTGGACTTAGGTTGAGACCTCCCTGGGGGGGGGGCGGGGAATGCCTCCTGCTCCATGGGGGGTCAGGGGCCACGTGACCTTGCTGCGCCCCTTCCAGCCCCAGACGAAGGCTCTGTTCCAGGGTCAGCTCCTCTGAGACGCCACGCCCTCGATGCCCACCTGCAGCCCAGTTCCTGCCGTTGACTCTCAAGGAAGCTGGCCTTGAGATGGGTTTGCTCTGCCTTCTTGGGGCCCACAGGCTGCTCCCCCAATTACGTTTCTTAATGGTCAGCTTGATGGAGGGTGCCCCTGGCCCGAGGCACAAGGTCAGGCGTGGTCCTTCTTTTGGGTGGGAGGGTGGGCGACACGGGGGGGGGGCCGGGCCAATCCCGTCCTCTGCCTCCCGTTGGCTCCCCGTCCCCGAGCTGAGTGGGGACAGATGCTCTCCCTGCGGGAGAAGGGGCGGCAAGCTCTGACCTTGAAATGCAACAGCTCGGAGGAGCGCCACCCCGATGAGGCGCGCCGTCCCGCTTCTCAGCTGTTGGAGCCAAATCCTTAGGCCTGGTGGACCGGCAACAGGTGTCCTGAGGGGGCTGGCCCTCTGGCTGGCTCGCCCCTGTCCCTGACTTCACCCCTGCTCTGATGTCACAGCACAGCAGCTCTGCCGTTGCCATGGCAGCGGCCCACCCCAGTTGACCAGCTGGGCGGATGAGGGCTGCCAGAGGAGGTGGGAGCTGCCATTCCAGCCAGCCTGGGTCCATGCGGACCAGCCGGGCTGAGGTCCCCGTGGTGTGCAGCCCCGAGCGGCTGCGGGGACGGGTTCTCTGTGCCCAGCTGTTCGGTGAGGCTCCGGACAGGCCCTTGGGACGTGGCTGGCCAGGGCCTCTGGGCCTCCTGCTCAGAGGCAGCGGGTTTGCCAGGCCCTGCACCCGGGGGCTCTCCGCACGCCCCTCGATGGGGAAGGATGGAGGGACGGGGTTGGGGATGAGGGTGGCTGGTTGGGAGACTGGAGGCTGAGGCTGTCCTGCAGCACGGCAGCTGTCGATAGTGGGGACCCCTGACCCAGGCGGGGGGGCCTGGAGTCTGTAAGGTTGGAGGGACACTTGATGATTGACAGGAAGAGACAGGTAGGAAGCCGCCAGTTGGCTCGGCCGTACGCGGCCCACCTGGTAGCCCGGTGTCTCCCGTAGTGTGGGGACCCCGTGCCTCGTGTGTGTCTCTGTGAAGCTGGTCCAGGAGGTAAGGTGACGTGGTGAGTCCAGGCTTGTCCCCCAAGGCTGGCTGCCCGGCCACCTCGGCCTCCTAGGACTGTCCCAGAGTCCTTTTCTATGGTCAGGAGATGGCTAGACAGTCCCAAGCCCCACCCGGGATGTGGTGGGAAACCTGAGGGCCTGCTATGGTCAGGAGATGGCTAGACAGCCCCAAGCCCCACCCGGCATGTGGTGGGAAACCTGAGGGCCTGGGGAGGACTCCTGTTCTGTCAGGTCACTCTGACGCAGCCCGTCCAGCACCCAGCCGGCTCGAGGGACCACCCGCCACCCCAGAATTTAGCTGAGAGTCGGAAAGCGGAGGCTCTGGGCAGCATGTCGGGGGTCACAGAGCGTATTTTTAGAGGCTGGAGTTCCGAGAAAAGCTTTTAAATGTTTCTGATGTTTGTTTTATCTGGGCTTGGCTTGGATGCCTCCAGTGATGGGTGTCTCACTACCTACCAACGCAGCCCAATGATTTCAGCACAAACCCATAGAAAGCGCTTCTTTGCACCCAGCCCATTCCTGCCTCTCTGATGTGCTCTCGGTGGTCTCGCTCGGTCATCTGGAGGCGCGCACAGTAAGTACCCCCCTCCTCCTCAGACAGCTCGCCAGGCATGGGGGTACGAGTGCTGGGGGTTGCTGTTGTTAACTCCCGTTTTACAGATGAGCAAACTGAGGCACCCAGAGTTAAGAAACGGACCTTGGTCACACAGGTCGCTGATGCGCTTCACCATCCCGGTGTGCTGCTCCAGACTTGATCACCACCTTCGAGCCCCTCTTAAGGCATTCTTGCTTCCTTAAGGGCCTTTCTTCCTACGACAGCTTTCTGGTGCGCTTTTCCGTCCTCGTCCTGAGCACCGAGGCGGCAGCCCCTCCTCCCGGCCTCACCTCCGCCTTCTCTGACTCCCGCCTGGGAAGACAGAGCTCTCCGCTATCCGGGCTCTTTTCCTCGCGTAGTTCTTATCGAGTGTATATTTCTAATCAGGTTAATTCCTGAGCGTCCCAGGAGGAATATTCTGACCTTGAAACGTCCCCTCCCCCCTCCCCCCAGGACGTGGTATAATCGGGCGTTGCCAGGTACAGGCACCTCTTCCCTGTTTAAAGTTCGCTAGACACGCGTCCGATGTCAGCCCCTTGCGGGTGGGTCCGTCCTTTTTCTTCACGTCTCGGCGGTGCTTGATATTTACTGAGCCGCCTGGTGGGCCAGGCGTTGGGCTGAGGGCTTCCTGGTGCTGAGTGCTTCCTGGTGCTGAGTGCTTCCTGGTGCTGAGTGCTTCCTGGTGCTGAGGGCTTCCTGGTGCTGAGTGCTTCCTGGTGCTGAGTGCTTCCTGGTGCTGAGTGCTTCCTGGGCTGTGCTATCTCCTGTGGGGTGGCGTGCGGGGGGTGATTATATCCTGGTGGGGTGCGGGAGGTGATCCTCAGCTGTTGGTACCCCTCCTCCATGGGCCCCTCTCACCCGGGGTGGACCGACCGTCCGGTGAAGCCTGAACAGTGCAGACGGGGCTGCCCCAGGCCGTTACCCGCCTTGTTCTAGGCATTCCGGTCAACGCACGGAGAGACCACACAGCCTCTCGGTGGCCACGCGTCTCTGCCGACGCCCGGCTCAGCCGCTCCAGCCCTCGGGCCTCCTGGCTTCCGCAGACCTCCACCCGTCGCGCCCACCGGCCCGGTGGGTCTGGCCCACCTGTGATGCAGTGTGTCCCCTGGTCTTGCGCGAGCCGGCAGGTGTGCGGCCTGTTAGCAGCCTGGGCCGGAGACTCGCTTCCCAGCACCGCGTGGGCTGGCGTCCAGCTCCCGGGGGAATGGTGTGCTGTGGGCGCCCGCCTCCGGGATCGATGAGCTCCGATTCCACGCTCACGGGCTTGGCTCGGCGAGGAGCCATCGGCGCCCCAGACTGTTCACGCTTATAGTTGTTGTTTTTCAAGCTTAAAAAAATTTTTTTGTTTCAGAGAGAGAAAGGGAGAGGGAGAGAAGGATAGAAACATCAGTGACGAGAGAATCACGGATCGGCTGCCTCCTGCACGCCCTCGTCTGGGGATGGAGCCCGCCTCCTGGACCTGTGCCCCGACCAGGAATTGAACCGCGACCTCCCGGTTCATGGGTTGACGCTCAGCCACGGTGCCACCCCGGCCGGGCCGTCACTCACGGTTTTAACAAGCTGCCTCGTGTGGGTGCCGGTCAGACAGGCCGACAGAAAGTCACCGCCAGGCAGGACCCAGGAAGCTGTCAGAAGTCGACTGAGAAACCCCAAATTATATCCTGGGGTCATGCGGCTGAGAGAGACTATCCCATGTGGATCCCCTCCCCCACCAACACACCTTAAAACCGTTAGCTGTTCTGTTCCCCGTATTGCAACCCTAAAGATAACCCAGCGTTTCCCAGAAGTTCCACTCCCGCTGTGCTCCGTGCTCCCAGAGGCAGAGGGATGCAGTGGCTGGGGAAGCAGCTGTAATTACAGGAAGTGTGCTCTCTCTGGCTGCACGGGCTAACGGGAGCCTTTTTAGAGCTATTTTTATGTGTTTCAAAGGAAAACGACGCCGACCCGCATCACCCCGGCTCTGAGCTTGTGGGCCCAGGCCAGAGCAGCTTCCCTGTTGCTGCTGAGGCCGGGGGACGCGGTGGCGGTGGGGGAAGGAGGAGCGGGCCTGGGCTGGGCACATGGGGGTGGGGGTGGGGGCCGTTTGAGGAAGAGGAACTGGGTGAGTGCAGTTCTGGCTCTGGACCTGGGTGTGGGCATGTGAATGGCAAGGCGCCCGGCAGCAAGCCCAGCTGGGAAGGGGTGTGGAACCGTGACCTGCTGGACCGTCCCCAAGCCCGCCGGCAGGGGTGGTCCGCGCGGGAGATGGTTAACCGAGCGCGTTCCTGGGCGCCTCCCGCGGAGGCTGCCATAGGGTCAGCCTGGGGTGGGGCCCGGGATCTGCATTTCAACTGGCAGCTCTGGTGGTATTGGTGCAGTAGCGTGTGTCATGTAGCTGAACCCGGGTGCTGTGGCTGTGGCGGGTCAGGTGTGGGTGTGGGGGCCTGATTGGCAGGTTCTTGGAGGGGCTCAGCGGCTGGGGGCGGAGCCGGCGAGGAGGGACAGATCCAGACACGGGTGCAGAGTAGACACCATGTCCACGGCTTCGCTCTAAGTGTGGTGCTCGGACCAGCGGCTTCACCCAGGGAGCTCCGAGGACATGGCATCTCGCCGCGCCCGGGCCTGCCGCGCCAGAGCCAGAGCCGGGCTCTCGGGAGACTCAGGAAACACTGTGCTGGATCTTGCCTTTCTGGGTGCAGGCATTATGCACACAGGGGTCACGGGAGGTCAGAGGTCAGGGGAGGACAAGTCCTAGCTCCCAGCTCTGACCTTCGTCCTCACCAGCGCTTATGGGCTGTTTGTTTTGTGTGTCTTTTTTTAAATAATATATTTTTATTGCTTTCAGAGAGGAAGTGGGAGGAGGGAGAGGGGTAGAGAAACATCCATGATGAGAGAGAATCACTGATCGGCTGCCTCCTGCACGCCGTCCTACTGGGGATCTGGCCCGCAACTCAGGCACGCGCCCTTGACCGGGAATGGAAATATGACCTTCTGGTTCATAGGTGGACGCTCAACCACTGAGCCACACCGGCCGGGCTCAGCTGTGGTTTCCATGGCAGCGGTGCCCGAGGGCTGAAGCCACGTCTCTCTGTGGCTCCAGGCAGCCCTTCCCCCATGACGGTTGACCTTGACCATCCTTGCCTGGCCTGTGGGCCGCGCACCTGTCTTCTTTGCCGGAGGTCCATTTCGGTCTTGGCCCGTTGTGAACAGCTGGCGTGTGCTCCGGGGGAGCGGGAGCGGTGTGTACGGCCCGGAGGCCGGTCTCCGGTTGGATGTGTGGCTGTGGCGTTTCTTCCCAGCCTGCCTCGTGGTGTCGCTGGTCAGGGACGTCTTTTGAAATGCGAAGGTTTTTTAAAGTCGGTGGGTGCCCGGTTGCTCGGTGCCCCGGGCCCCAGCGCTGCCGGTGGGGAACCTGAGACGTCGTAGCGTACGCCAGGCCGTGAGGGGGCGCTACTGCTGCCTTCTGAGCACCTGCCGCCGGGGACCGCGCGGGAGGCCTCTGCCCGCTTTGGGTCTGCTGTTGTGCGGTGCTGCCTCTGACGCCGTAGTGTCTGGAACCATCTTTCTCACACGTGGACGGCCAGCGGTGCCAGCAGCATTTTTAGGGGGGAACTAACATCCCCGGCGGCCCCCCATTCGGTTGCCTTGGCGCCTTTGTCAAAGCCCCAGTCGCTGTGTTCGGTGAGCCCGCGTCCTCTCCCTCCCCTCTCTCATCACGGTGGCGGGAAGCCTGGTAGAGTCGGACACGAGCCACTATTCTCAGTGGTCACATTTACCGAAAGCTGGCGGCAGGCGACCAGCCGAGGCGGGTCACAGTCACCGATTGACCCGAGCGGCAGAGGGCCTGTCTCTGCCGCCTGCCCGCTGTGTGATCCAGGTCCAGGTTCTTCATTGCTCCCTGCCTCAGTTTCCCCACCTGTGAACCCAGGGGGATAGTAGGTTCTCACCTCAGAGGTTACCATACAGAAGTGCCTGGAGCGTGGCTGCACAGTCACCATGGCGACTCCGTGGTTGAGCTGGGGTCCCCGGGGCCCCTGGGGGCCTCCCGGGTTCTGCTCCCCGGCTCAGCCCCCCCCCCACACAGACCAAGTGAGGGCCCAGGGGTCCCCTCCTTAGCCCGCAAGCTGGCTGACCTCAGCGGCAGGGGCCGATGCGCGTGACTCCATGCTCTCGGGTGAACGCACCCCCTCCCCTGGGCAGGCCTGAGCCCATGTCCCTTCTTGCTGCCCGAGAGTCCTCCCCAGAGAATTCCACGAGGAAGGAGTTGGGAGTCATGACAACAGAAGTAACTCCAGCCTAGTCTCCTCTCTGATTGGTTTGCATCGGATTCTAGTACCAAACGTGCACACACGCAGACTCACCTGCACGCACACGTGCACACACACGTGCACACGCATGCCTCCCCCCCATACATACACACCTGCACGGGTCTCCCCAGCTCCCTGCACACACATACACCCTGAGTAGCAAGCTCCTCCTCTACTCCTTTCTCCTTTATTTTTTTGTAAAGAATCTTTACTGATGTCAGAGAGGGAGAGGGGGAGAGAGAGAAACATCAATGATGAGAGAGAGCCATGGATCGGCTGCCTCCTGCACCACCACCACTGGGGATCGAACCCACAACCCGGACATGCGCCCTGACCGGGAATTGAACCGTGACCTCCTGGTTCATAGGTCGACGCTCAACCACTGAGCCACGCCGGCCGGGCCCTCCCTCCATTTATGAGTAGCTCTCCCTCCCGAGGGCCCGCCCTTCGCACCGTCCCACCCCGGCCGGAGTCCTCACATGTCAGTGTGGGACGGGGCTCTCGCCCTCGGCGCTACGGACAATCGGGTCACTCTTGGTCGTGATCCTGGTGCCCGGGGGCCGCCCTGGGCACGCGGGAAGTTGGGCAGCGTCCCTGACCTCACCCACAAGGTGCCCAGCAGCTGCCTCCCGCTGCGGCAGACACGTCTTCAGACACTGACACGTGTTCCCGTTGAAAAAAGTGCCCTGCGGGATCGTGTTAAGGTGTGCAGGACAGACATGGGGAGACCGAGAGCAGGCCCCGGGGGCGGGTGTGGGGGGAGCGAGTGGCCGGGACTCATCGGCGGCTGTCCCCTCACTCCGAGCCCCTGTGCCTTGTCCCCAGGGCCTTGCTCGCTCTCCGGGCAGCGGTGAGCACCCTCCTGCCCTCCCGGGCCTGGCGTGGAACAGCCGTGGCATCTGTGGCTCCGTGGCCCCCGGCTCCCACCCGTGTCTCTCTGACACCATGGCCTCCAAGATCTCCCACGCGAAACGGGGGGCGGAGAGAGATGCTCGCCCGAGTCCCCATCCCGACGACCAAGCCTTGCTCTTGAGGCAGAAACACAAGCTTCTGCAAGTCCGGGAGAGGGGCCCCCTGGCCATGCCGAGAAGGCCGGACCTGGGGCCGTGGAGGAGCCCGCAGCCTCAGCACTGGGCCGAGGGGCTGAGGCCGGGCTGGCAGGAGGCCGCCCACCAGCGTCGAGGCCTGGACCGGCTGCACATGGCGAATCTGCTCTGCATGGGAGGCGGATGGCCCCCGGGGCCTAGGCCTGACCCACAGGGGCCGGCTCGGCGAGGAGCCACCGGGCGGCCGAGGGCCCGGGAGAAGCAGAGAGCGGCCGTCAGGGGAGAGAAGCGTCGGCAGGAAGACCTGGTCCGGCTGCGACCCCGGCCGCAGAAGTCCCGGAGGACCGTGGTGGGCGCGGAGAAGAAGGGGGCCAGCAAGGTCGAGGGCCTGCCCCATCTGGCCCCGGGCCCCCCTGAGAAGAATAAAGGGAAGCGGGGGCCTTCGAGGAAGACCGGCAGCGGCGGCGGCGGCGGCGGCGGCGGCGGCGGCGGCGGCGGCCACCATCCTGACCCTCGGGTGCGAGGAGACCTGGACGTGGGGACGCTCTGGGCTGCTGCGGGCGGGGTCGTGCTCCTGGGGGACCGGGAGGAAGCCGGCGCCCCGGAAGGGAGGAGGTCGCCAGCGAGGATGGCTCGTCTGGCTCCGGGCCCCAAGAACGACTGTCTGGGCCAGTACCCCCGGGGCCAGGTGGACAATCTGAAGCCGCTGTGGCCGGTCGGCGTGCCCTGTGGAAGGGGAGCCTTGCCCCCGGCGTCCCCACGCCAGCGCCGGGAGGGGAGCAGGTGGAAGAGGGAGCTGGAGTCCGTCTTCAAAGAGCTGTTCAGCACCAACCGGAAGCTGAAGACACACCTGAACCTGTACCTGGAGGCCAGGCCGGGGGCGGACACGAGCCCCAGCGAGGAGCAGGGCTTCCCTGAGGCGTGCGGGTGCCGAGGGGAGCCCCTCTGGGAGAGGCGGGCGGGAGACACGGAGCTGGAGCTGGCCCTGGGGCCGGCCGAGGCGGACGCCCGCCCCGCGGCGCCCAGCGCCAACCTGAAGGAGCTGCTGCACCAGCTCAAGGACCGGCAGTACCGGAGGATGGTCGAGCCCCTGTTCTCGGACAAGGGGGACCTGGCCTCTCTCACCGGGGAGGGGGGCCCAGTCTGGCGCAGCATCCGATCCAGGCACGAGCCGCCCAGACCCGACCCGCTCTCGCCGCAGCTCCACCCGCAGGCGCAGGTGGGCAGAGCCAGCGCGAGGCAGAGCCCGGAGCAGAGATGGCGACCGAAGCTGGTGGAGGTGCTCGAGGTCCCGCAGCTGAGCTGGGAGGCCCTGGGCCTGCCCCTGACGGAGCGGGGAGAGGAGACGGAGACGACCGAGACGGAGACGGGGGCCCCGACCAGAGCTCACCCCGCTCACATCCCGGCTCACGCCGCGGGGCCCTCCTCTCCGCACCCGGAGGAGGCCCGGGGGTGTGAGTGCAGCGCCGCCGCCCCGCCCGCCGCCAGCAGCGAGGAGGACGAGGATGACAGTGAGCCCAGTCAGATGATCCGGGACCTTCAAGAGCAAATTTTAGAGCAAAGCAAGTCGCACAAGCAGTTTCTCGAGCAAGCCAGGAGGCGCTTGCAAGAGTTTCAGAGCGAATGTTAGCGCGCCCGCCCGGCAAATACAGCACTGACCTCGGTGCGGACCCAGTGGTGAGGCAGCTCTGTGTTGGCGTCGCCGGGCCGTTACTCAGTCCCGTGTCCTGCCCCGGGAGGGCTCCTCAGCAAGGAAGCAGGGGCTGGGTGGGGGTGGGGGTGGGGGTGGACACGGGGGCGGGGGCGGGGGCGGCCTGGCCCGCAGAGGCGTGTCCTGGAGCCGTGAGCTCAGGCGAGGTGGAGTTCAGGTGAAGTCAGCACTTCGGATGTTTTAGGCTAGGGGTCGGCAAACTGCGGCTCCGTTGACTAATGGGTTTGCCGACCACTGGGATAGGGGCTTAATCACAAGGAACAGTCTGTAATTATTGGAATCGAGAGTCTAGGCCAGTGGTCGGCAAACTCATTCGTCCACAGAGCGGGCTTGTGAGCCGCAGTTTGCCGACCGCCGTTTTAGGCCAATAAACACTGGACCTGCGGGGCCCCCAGGTCAGACAGGCACAGCCTCAAAAAGGCATCATCTGCCGCTCAGCCCCCCAGAGAGGCAGTGGCGGAGAGATTTAACCGGAACCTCTCTCTGTGTGGTTCACACCCACAAAACCAACATCGTCTGCTGGAAGGTCCCAAAGTAGCGTTCCTTTTCGTTAACCCTCACCCGAGGGCATTTATTGGTTTTCAGAGAGAGTGGAAGGGAGGGGCGAGGAGGGGAGAGAGGAGCATCCATACGAGAGACACATCGATTGGTTGCCTCCCACACACAACTGAAGTGTGTGCTCTTGATTGGAATGCCCCGCCCCCCCCCTTCCCCCAGACCCTTCGGTCCGTGGGCTGATGCTCTATCCACTGAGCCACACCTGCTAGGGCTCTTGGTGACATTCTTGTAGAGAATATTAATAAGTTGGAGGAAGGAGAGAGAGGGAGGAAGGGAGTGAGAACGGGAAGAGAGGGAGGAAGGAGAGGAGGAGGAGGAGAGAGACAGAGAAAGGGAAATGGGTCCCAGCCACTTACCCTAGTGGGGAACCTGGGTGTCTGGTCAGTTCCTACCCCCCACACCACCACCCCCCACCCCCCGCTTTACCTCTGACTCGGCCACCATGGAAACCCCACACTGGGACAAGGGTAGGGTTTCGTCTGTCAGTTGCATCCTTAGGGACTGGGACAGAGGGGGACAGACATTTTCTGCGAAGAGCCCGAGAGAAGCTAGTTTAGGCGCTCCGGCTCCACACTCCACGTGGGCGGGCGGCGCCGTGTGTGGGCAGCAGCAGTGCACAGGCCTGGCTGAGTTCCAGGAGACCTTGTTTACAGAAACAGGTGGGGGCTGGACTTGGCTGGGAGACACAGTCAGCTGACCCCAGACTAGCCTATCAGGAGACAGTGCCCCACGCCCCCCCAGGACCTGATACACCCGGCTGGATGGTGCATCCTCACCCAGGACACACTCGCATTGTTGGCTGTGAGCGGCCGCCTTATCTCCGGTAGATTCTGTAGACAAAACCGTGAACAGCCCTGAGCTCCCGTGCACACCGAGACCTGGGCTGGTGGCTCCAAAGCGGCCTCTGCCTGTGACTTCCTCTTCCTGCTGCTGCCCCCTGGGTGCAGGCCTGCTTCCCCGGCGGGGCTCCCTCACCCACCAGTGGACATGGACACACACACACACACACACACACACACACACGGAGCACGGAGCTGTGGAGTTTCACTTGTGTTTGAGCTTTATAAAAAGGACCGTGAGGTCATGTGTCCTGGGACTCGGGACAGTCACTTCATCCATGTCACACGTGGGTGTCCGTTACCCATTTGGCTGCAGCCTCCTGTCCCCACGTGACGCCCTGAGCCTTCTTCCCAGGGTCTCAGCGTCTCCTCTGAGTATGTCTTCCCCCCCCAAAGAGAACGGCACCCCTAATGCATGTGGGTCCGGGGCTGGGGTCCGGAGCGCGTGGGGCGGTGTGAACGCCACGCTGGGTCAGCGGGGCGGGAGAGGTCCCGGTGCCCTTTTCTTCCATGTTCCCCTTCGTTTTTCTTTTTCCTTTGGAAGATGTGGGCTGGGTCCTACCCTGTTTTTCCTTGTCCAGTCCCTGGGATGCACGGGGAGTGCACACGCTGGCGTCCCAGCCCTCGGGTCCCGGTGGAGGGGACGAGGTGGCAAGGACACGTGCGGTGACCGGTGGCCGTGGTGGGAGGCACCGGCAGGTCTGGTGACTGACAGGGGGGCGGGGGGGGAGGGGAGGGTGTCCCCGAGGAACCCGCGCCTGGCCTCCCTGAGGAGAATCACGAGCTCCCGAGCTGGCCCCCCTGTGGGGGGCAGCCAGCCCCCCCGTGCGGTGGTGTGGGTTTCGGTGTTCAGTCAGCAGCGTGGGTGAGGCCCCTCCCAGCAGCTCACGTTCCGTCCTGCGGGCGCCACTGCCTGTCCGCGGCTTTTCCCCTGGACGTGGGGAGAGGGTGGGCTCCCGGCGGGCTCTGCCTGCCCCGGGTTCCGGAATGGCGTGGGGCAGCCTGCAGACTGGCCCAGCCTGTGGCCAGGAGGGCTGTTAGGGGGCTGGCCTGTGGGGCAGGGTGCTGGCTTTGGGCTGATGCTCAGCCTCCTGTGTTACAAGACCACCTGTGGCTCCCGACTGCCCCGGGGGTGGCCCCGGGGGTGGCCCTGGGCTCAGGGTGCCGTGGGATCCCCTGGGGTTCAGGGTGCTGTGGGGTCACCGGGTTTAAGGCGAGGCCACAGGGACCCACACGTTGAGTCGCGAGGTCTCCTGACGCGACCTGAAAGCCGCAGGCTGGGGAGTGGACGAGCCTGGCCGGGAGTGGGTTATTTTTGTTCCCCATTTCAAAGGTCGTGTTTGTGGTCCCTGCATTGTAGGTGAGAGAGCGCCCCTTCGCAGCTAAAAGTAGGTGTGGGGGGCGGGCAGCGAGACAGGGTGCAGGCTGACTCATCTCTGCCCGGCCGTCCCACCCACACGGCCCCCTGGCCGAAGGAAAGGCACCCGCCCTCCCACCGTCCCACAGAAGGCGGCGTTGGGTTTGGATGTGACCCCGAATTCCAGGTGCTGCTCTGCGGGTCCTCATCCCTGTCCCCTGCCCCCGCCTAGCCAGGTGTGCCGCCATCGTGTGTGATAGCGGCCAGGACCTGAGAAATGTCACCAAGGGAAAGTGAGATGTTCAAAGCCGGGGGCCTGGGGGCCTCTCCGGCCTCCGATGGTCCTCCCAGTGAGCGGGAGAGGCCGCCGGGGGCGGGCGGCACCCTGCCTCTGCGCACGTCACGCCCCGACGTGCCCCTTGCAGGACAGGGGGTGTCTGGCCGGCCCTGGCCCCTGGCTGGAGACGGGGGTAAGGGGTGAGGCGCTGCTGGATCGTCGGGCACCCCACCCACTCCGGGTCTGAGGCTTATCTGCCATGGGGCCCGGGCCGCCCGGCGCCGGCCATCTCCTGCAGGGCGGACGCTGGGACTCCGCCTCGACATCCCCGTGTCGCCTCCTGCCTGAGAAGCGTAGCGGGCGAGGTCAGCCCCCGCACCCCGGGCCTCAGAGCCACGCGCACCGTGCGTGCGTGCTGACAGGGCTAAGCCTTGGCCCGGTCCTCGATTGTTCGCTGCTGGGAACGAGGCAGCTGGGAGAGGGGCAGCGCTGGTGAGGGCACAGCCACCCGTGGCAACATGGGCAGGACCCTGGTCTGCTGCCCCTTTGCTCCAAGCCGTCCGCCCTGCCTCTCCGAGCCCTTCCTAGCCTGTGGGTGGAGAGGGGGCCGTCCCTCATCGCCTGTCCAGGCCCCCCTGCCGCTGCTCCCGCCTGCCCCGGCTGCAGGCTTGGGGCTTGCAGGGCCGAGCTGGGCTGGGCTTGGCGGAGAGAGGGAACGGCAGCCCCCACAAAGCCGCTCTGTTCTCGGCAAACCCTCCCAAGGCCGGTGCATTTTTTTCACATGATTCAGCAGCACGTGAATGGAAGGGCCGAGCCCAAGGCTGTGGGCATGTGACCAAGGCCTGTGGCATGAGGTCCCGCTGGGCCCACAAGGAGGAGGCGGAGGGTGCTGGGCTGGGGTCGGGGTCGTGCCAGGGCCCTGGGGGGATGGGGCGGGCACGGGATGTGGACTGTTCCCTCCGGCTCCAAGGTCAGGATTGGGGAGCACATGGATAGGAAACAGAGATGGGAGAGCTGGTCTCCATGGAGACAGGCATCCAGTGGTATCCAGTGGACAGCTGCTCATGTGTGTGCTGGGATCCTGAACAGCCTGGACAGGCCTGGCAGGCCCCTAAGGACCAGGCTCACGGGCAGCGTGGCCCGGGGCTGGGGCTGCACCCAGGCGCCCTCCCTGCCCGACCCCTCCCTCCACCCCTCTGCTCTGAGCAGTTCCCGTTCCAGGCATTCCTGACCCTGACCTGGGTCACACCGGCCAAGTCTTGCCCTCGCCCTGGACAGGCACGGCCCTGCCCCAGAGCTGGGGACAGTGGTTGCAGGGCCCTGAGGGGGGCTGTGGCCTCTCACAGCCGCTGCAGGGACCTCGGTTCCCCCCGGCACAGGGCTGTTTTTAATTACTAAGTGACAGCCCCTTCTTCTTCATTTCCCTAAAAGGAGTGGACGTGGAGGCCGGCTCCACCACGGACCGAGAGGGGCCCGGCGTGGAGGCCAGGGGAGGCCGCTGAGAGCTCGGGGAAGTCCCCCGTCCCCCTCCCCCGCCCACTGCGGGCACCTGGGACGGCGGGGGGCTGGGTGGACAGTGGGGCTACAGGGGCAGATGGGGCTGGTGGAGCTGGACCCCCCCTCGGACTCTGGGCACCGAGCCAACGCTGATGTCATGCATTCCCTGTGACATCTCCGGGCTGCTCAACCGCACCCCGTTCCTCGTGCAGTTCAGGGGCGTGGCTTCAGCCCGGTGCCCGCGTGGGTCTGCAGTCTGTGCGTGCACGGTCCCCTTTCCATTCCTCGGGCCCGAGGGCAGCCCGCCTGCTCGCGAAGCAGACGCAGGCCCACTGAGAAGGTGCTCAATGTCTCTGCTGTGCCCCCCGTGTCCCCGGAGGTGAGCCAGGTACAGGCCAGCAGCTCGGGGTCCTCTGTCATCGAGGGGCAGGGACCCTCCCAGGTGGCAGCACGGGAGCTGGGTGCAGGCATCGGGAGCACCGGCGCTCTGTGGTTGGAGGGTGGGAGGTTTAAGCTCGGTGCCCTTCTCTGGGGAGTGTAGGCAGAAGCATGGAACCTTCCAGATCCCCAGCAGAGCGGGGCCCACCTGGGGAGCCCAGACCCCCCGCCCAGCCTGGAGGGCATGGGGGCTGGGTCCTGAACGTCTGGGAGAAAATCGTTTCTAAATGCCTCCGAAATGATTGGCATGTCATTCTACCCGGCACAGAAGTGGCCCAAGTGACGGACGAGGTCAGGGCGTTACACCGCCTGCACCCAGGAAATGTGCAATGCTCCGCGGGCACCGGCCGGCCGTGGCCACACGCGGCGGCTCCCGCTCTCAAACCAAGGCCCCAGCGTGCTGGCCAGCGGTCACTGCGGTCACCGCAGCGGGACGACCCGTCCTCCCACCTTCCCTCTCGATTGCGGCCAGTAGGGTCTTTGGCAAATGTGCTGGCCAGTCCCCCAGGTCCCCCTCCCACAGTGAGTGGCACTGGGAGCGAGGGCCCCTCAAGGGGGGGCACCGCTGGGCATTTCCCGGAGGCTGTGAGCAAAACCCAAGAGCACCCTGTCCTGTCCCTCTGGAGGCCTCGGTCGGGGGGCGGCGGGGCCGGGACCTGCCCTCGGCTAGCCCTGAGCCACCCTGCCCGTCTGAGTCAGGGCCCGGGCTCTGACCTTGCAGGAGCCGGATGGTTTTCCGAATCCTGGGATTCTCGCACCTCATCTGGGCAAACCCGTGACTTTCCCTCCGCCAGGGCTCTGCCTCCGGGCCGGGGGCTGGGATTCGGAGCGCTGAGGGCCTGGGCCCAGGCCATGGCGCCTGCAAGTCACGTGTTAACGCCCAGAAGCTTCCCTGTGCTCGGGGTTGGGAGCTGAGCCGCCGAGCAGCCCCGTTGGAAAGGCCCCACAGGCTGTACTCTCACGGGGGGGGGGGGGGGGGGCACACGGGGTCTTCTGAGAGCAGCGGGGGCCGTGGCATCGTGATAAAGATAATCCAACACGCGTGACCTCAGTGCACTTCTCAGAGGCAGTGCTCTGGGTCTGGGCCCCCAGAGAGGGTGCACATGGCCTGTTCGGGACGCAGCAGGGCTCAGAGGTGCTGGGAGGGGTGGGAGGGGACATGAGGCTCGGCCTGGGGACCCTGAGGTTTCCCGCAAGCCCCCTCGCTGTCCCCTGCCCCTCGAGACGGCGGCGGGACAGCCTGCCTGCGCTGGCCTTTCTCCGGGGCGGTGGCGGTGGCTCGCACCATCCGTGATCTTAACTTTCCGCCCACCCGTCCTTTTCCTCCCCAAGCCTGGCGGCCGCCGGTTGTTTGTGCAGGCTCCTCGCAGCAGGAAGTGACATCATGCGGTGTCCGCGGCCTGGGGTGGGGGTGGGGCCCTGCGGTGGCGTGTGCTTTGAATTAAGCGGACGGCTGTGCATTCCAGTAGCCGACATCTGGCGGTGAATTCGTCAGCCCGTGTGTCACCCTGGATCCTAAACGCAGATGTTGAGTGGATGGCCGACGGGAAGGAAGAAAGAAGCAGCGAGATCTGAGCGGCCCGGGGAGAGGCCGTCATTTTGGGGCGCAAATCAGAACAGGACTCTCGGCAAAGCCTCTCCCTCCTCCTGCTCCCTCTGCTTCCTGCAAGTGCGGGGGGGAGGGCTAGTGGGGCAGTGCAGCCCACTGCGGGGCCAATAGCAGGCCCAGCACACAGTAGGTGTTCAGTAAACACGAGTCCAGACCTGGGGTTTAATTTTTTAATATATTTGTATTGATTTCAGAGAGGAAGAGGGAGACAGAAACATCAGTGATGAGGGAGAGAATCATGGACCGGCTGCCTCCTGCACGCCCCACACGGATCGAGCCCGCAACCCGGCCATGGGCCCTGACCGGAAATGGAACTGTGACCTCCTGGTTCATAGGTCGACGGTCAACCATTGAACCACACTGGCTGGACTGCTCGTTGATGTTTGTTTCTCTCTCCCCCTCTCCCCGCTTCTCTTAAATCAATAAAAATAAATATGTAAAGGGAGAGGCAGAGGAGGCCAGCTCTAGGGAAACGGTCCCCAAAGCCCCAGCAGACACCTTCCGGACACGGAGGGCGGGCACACCTGTCCTG
This sequence comes from Corynorhinus townsendii, assembly GCA_026230045.1. Classification (NCBI taxonomy): domain Eukaryota; kingdom Metazoa; phylum Chordata; class Mammalia; order Chiroptera; family Vespertilionidae; genus Corynorhinus; species Corynorhinus townsendii. The sequence goes on from JAPDVU010000009.1 coordinate 1,843,489, forward strand.
CAGGTGCCAGGGATCGACCTCTGGGCTCAGCACTTGGGGGGCAGAGCACCCGCAAAGCTTTGGAAATGGACCCATCCCAGCCCCACGAGGCAGCGGAAGTAGCCGCTGGCTGGCACCGGATTGCAAAGCGTTTCCTGTTTTAGATGCGGGCAGCGGGCAGCCGAGGTGGATGCGTGAGCTGGAAGGGCTGTGACTGCAAAGGCCCCCTGGTGCTGGGTGTGAGGAGACCCAGGAACAAGCCCTCGGTGGCGGCCCGGGCGGCGTCTCCCAGCTGTGGCCTCTTGGGCTGGGGCCGGCCTGGGCTGGGCCCGTCTGGCTCAGCTCCGACAGAAGAAATAGAACGGGGTTTGGGCCTGGGCCGGGCGCTGGCCCTGGTGGGGGGCTCCGGCACCAGGCTGAGATGTAGAGAGCACTTTGGGGGTCCTGGCCCCCTGTTCCGGGGAAAAGCTGGCCTGGCCAGCAGGTCCCAGTCCACCTGGGGGTGGGGGTGGAGCCCAGCGCTCTGCTTCTCGTTCCTCCTCTCCCTCCCGTGTGTGTGAACGCGACCCTTGCCCCGATCCACCTGCACGGCCGCAGGTCACAGGGCAAAGCTTCGAAAGCCATGAGGACGGTTGGTGGCACCAGCTGACACGCCTGGAAATGGGAAGAGGGAGCGCTCTGCCCCAGTGGCGGCATGAGCCCTGGTCCCCGCGTTGTCGGGGGACGGGGTGGGGCAGAGTCCCGGCTTAATCGCCTCGAGGCTGCCCCTGCTGGCGCCGACCGTCCGCTCACTGCAGCCGACAGTCCGCTCATGTCTCTGTCCTTGTGCTCTGCAGTGATCAGGGCCAAGGTGGTGAGCGAGAAGGAGGTGGGCTCCGGCGACGACGTCTACGGCAACCCCATCAAGAGGATCCAGTACGAGATCAAGCAGATCAAGGTGAGGGCCGGGGCGGGGGGAGGGGCGGCAGGGGTGTAGCCGGAGTGAGGCCAGGGCCCCAGAGGCCGGAGACCACACGGAAGTGCGTCCACCCCAGCTCCCCCCACCCCTCCCACCCCGTCTGGAGGTGCCACTGGGCCCTGCATGCAGGCCAGCTGTCCGAGGAGCGCAGTCTGGGTGTCAAGCACCGGGCGGTATGATGCCCCTTGACCCGGAAATGCCCGGGGAGCTGATTGGACGCGCTGTGGCCCCGCCCCTGGGTTATTTCAGAACCGGGTTCTCTCCATTTCGATGGGTGTGGACCTGGAGCCCCCTTTCCATGCACCCAGCTTCCCTGGGGCTGTACCCCTAAAACCGGGGTGGGAGCCAGCGTTCTCAGTCCCACTCCAGTCCCCGCCTGTGGCCGCTCCCCGAGGGGCGGAGGGCGCTCCTGGCGTGACTTTCTCGTGTCCTGCTGGGGGGCCTCTCCGCTTGGTCCCCGTTCCAGAGCCTGGAAGCGTGCGGGGAGGGGAGGGGGGGTCCTCTGTGCCGGTCACAGTCGCTGGAGACGCGCAAGCCCCTGCAGAGATTCCGAAATGACCCCGCTGGTGGCGGGCGGGCGGGCGGGCACAGGTGTGTCCGAGGTGGGGCCCTCCAGGTGGCATCAGCCCAGCCCGTGGATAGCAGCTACACTGAGCGAGGAGTGACCCCGGAGAGTCGCCTTGCCGTGGGAACGGTGGTCTGCTGTCCGCCCCACTGGCACGTGCCGGCCGTGCACGGGCGGGGGTGGGACGCCCCGCAGTTCCGGGCGGGAGTGGAGGTGGTGGCTGCGGGGCCACTCGGCTGACCTGGGCCCCTCCTCGTCTCCCCAGATGTTCAAGGGCCCTGACAGGGACATCGAGTTCATCTACACGGCCCCCTCCTCCGCCATCTGCGGGGTCTCGCTGGACGTCGGAGGCAAGAAGGAGTATCTCATTGCAGGTGCGTGCCCTGCGTGGACCCGGGCGAGGGGCGGGGCGGGGCAGCAGCGGGCGGGGCAGGGCCTCGGCGCTGTGCGTGGTCTTAGGCTGCCCTGCCTTTTCTTTCTTTCTTTCATTTCTTTCTTTACTGGAGGCCGGTGCACGAAATTCGTGCAAGGGGCTCAGTCCTCCCAGCTGTGGCGGCTTGCCTCGGCCCTCGAAGCCCCGACTTCATCCGGAAGGTCATTCGGCCACCCGGTCTAATTAGCATATTACCCTTTTACTATTATAGATGGATTTTAGAGAGAGAAAGAAAGGGGGGGCGGGGAGAGAGAGAGAGATTGAGATTGCTTTGTTGTCCCACTTATGTATGCATTCATTGGTTGCTTCTTGTATGTGCCCTGACCTGGAATTGAACCCCAAACCTTGGTGTTTGGGGTGCCTTTTCCCGGGGAGAATTCCTGGTGCATGGTCCCCTCCTGCCCTCCCCTGTGGCATCCCCATCCCCCCTCCTTACACAGTGGGACCTGGGACCTGATGGGAAGAAACACAGTAACCAGGAGGGGATGGGAGGTCCGGCGGAGACCAAGGGGCGGGAGCTTTGCCTGTGAGATTGCTGGGGGCCTCCAGGCTGGGCCGAGGGACAGGAGCGGGGGGTGGGGGGTGGGGGGGAGAGGGGAATCCTCGTTTGAAATCTGTTGGTGTGATTGTGCACCCGCATCTCCATGGTTCGTTGTGGGCAAAGCCACAGCACACACATGACCGTCGTCACCGCTTCTAAGCGAAGGTCCCCGAGGGAGGGGGAGGCTGTGGCCTGTCCGGGGTCCCTCCCTCCCACCGGCGCCCACGCCCAGCACCTGCCCGTGGTTTCCTTCTGCTACACTGAGACTTCGGCTCCGCTCCTCGGGCGATGGGAGGCTCCCCCCTTGTGTGGGCACTTCTGAACGTCCTGGCCGCTTTAAGAGCGTCTGCTATTTGTTGGCAGTTCTATTGCGCTGTAATTCGCACGCCGTTCTGTTCACCCAGAGACAGCGTGTGGCTCGGTGGTTTTGGTACTGGCAGGGCTGTGCGGCCACCCCCCTAGTCCAGGAGTGTTGTACCCCCGCTCTTGCCTCCCCAAACCCCCTTTCTCCGCCCACCTCCGCGGAGCCGCTTCTGACTTCAGATTCCCCGGCTCCGGACGTCGGTGTGACAGGACCACGTACTCCGTGGCCCTTCAGGCCTTTCTGTGGCCCAGTAACGCCCAGTGCATGGATACACCCCATTCGGCCGCCCCATTCCCCCTTCCGCGGCCACGGGAGCGGTCCCACCTTGGGGTTCCGGTGAGTAGCGTTGCCAGAACAGCCGCGCACGCGTTTTTGCGTGGACGTGTGTTTTCATTGCTCCGGGGTGGGTACCACCAGCAGCGGAATCGCAAGACATATGGTGACTGCTGCATCATCCGAGGAGCCGCCAGACGGCCCTCCACGGCAGCCGGTGGCACCGGCTTCCCTGCCCGTGCCTGCTATTTTTACCGGGAAAGTGCCATCCAACGGAGAGAGGGGTGCGGGGACGCAATCGGGATGCGGCGATCGGAGACCCGACGGCTGGCTGCCGCAGTGGCAGGGAGGCGGCCAAGCTGCTGGCGCACCCGGCAGAGGTGCGGGCGTCCCCAGCGGCCTCAGGGGCCCGCCCGGCCTGTGCCCGCAACAGCGAGGCAGTCTCATCGCCGCTCACGTCTCCGTTTCCTACGACCCTGTGGAGGCTCTGTTTTGCAAACGACGACAGCGATTGTTTTTATGACCAGACACATGCGATCCGGAGAGAAGAGAAAGGAGCCCAAGTCTCCGCGCTGCGGGGAACTTGCCGCCGTGGCCAGTCAGCGGCCTCTGGCTCGCGGCGCCCTCTCCTTGTGCCGCACCCCGAGGACCCACATGATGAAGTGAGGGGCCCGTGCCGCCGGTGCAGGCTCCGTCTCAGCCTGGTCGGGGCGTGGGCAGGAGGTGGATGTGCCTCTCTCTCACGCCCCCTGCCTCCCGCTGCCTGTAGAAATTAACGGAGCCGGCCAGGGTAGCGCAGTTGGTTGGACATTGTCCCATGCACGAGAAGTCGCCAGTTCAATTCCTGGTCAGGGCAGGTGCCCGGGTGGCAGGCTCAATCCCCAGGAGGCAGCTGATGGATGTTTCTCTCTCTCTTTCTCCCTTCCTCTCTCTCTCTCTCAAACATCAATAACAACATTTAAAAAAAAATGAAAATGAATGGGGACATCTCCTTGGGTGAGGAGTAACAAAAATTAAAAATAAAATGAGAGCCTGAGAGGGACACACCGCCCCCTAGGGGCCATCTGCCCAACGGGCAGGGCTGCAGGCACTGGCTAAGGAGGCAGGGCTGGGCTCCTGCTCCCCGGCTCCCCGGGGTGTAGTGACCCTGGTCTGGCTTCGGCAGGGTGCACACCCCCCTGTTCTAGAAACCTGTGTGCCCTTGGCCACCCCGACCTCTTCCCCGGGCTCTGGGGCCGCTCCGGGTGGCTTTCTAAAGCAGCGATTCTAAACCTTTTTGTACTGGAGCTGGGACGGGCTCACCGGCCGTCACGGGGCGCAGCAGCGCACCCGTGCGGTTAACGGCCACAGACACCAGTGAAAGGGCCGAGGTACTTGCCCCCAGCCAGCGACGCCCCGGCCTTGATGGCGCTGAGCGCACAGAGAGTGGATGCAGGTCGGGAAAATTGCTCTCTTTTTTTGAAGCGTCGAAGGCCACCTGCACGCTTCTCCTTCTTGGCGCTTAGGATTCAGAGTAAGTGCTAGTCACCCTGCTGCTGCTTTTGTTTTGTTTTTTAATCCTCACTCGGTATTTTTCCCCATTGGTTTGTGGAGAGAGTGGAAGAGAGAGGTAAAGACATCCATGGGTTGTCTCCTGCGCCAGTCCCGAACAGGGCCCGGGCCGGGAGGAGCCTGTAACTGAGGTACGTGCCCCTAACCGGAATTGAACCCGAACCCTTAGGTCTGAAGGCCAGTGCTCTATCCGCTGAGCCACACCAGCTAGGGCACAACTCTGCCCTTAACCCATGGCGTTGTTAGAGCAACACTCCCCCGTGCCTGGGCCGCGCCCGCTGCTGGAGGCGGGCCGGAGGGAGCCGGCGGCGGGCCCCGTGCTGAGCTCGGTGGCCCCTTCTCTCCCCAGGAAAGGCCGATGGGAACGGCAAGATGCACATCACCCTCTGTGACTTCATTGTGCCCTGGGACACCCTGAGCACCACCCAGAAGAAGAGCCTGAACCACAGGTACCAGATGGGCTGTGAGTGCAAGGTAAGCCGCCGCCGCCTCTTCAGGGCTTCACCGCATCGCTGCCACCGCCTCCAGGTGGACAGCAGGGTTTCACCCCTGGCTTTCCCCGGGCCTCCCAGTGCACAGGACCCTGACTGAGCACGGGACTTTGGGAGGTGTGGCCTCCCTGCGGGTGAGGCTGTCGCGGGGACAGAGCCCTGAGGCGTGCCTCTGCGGAGGGAGGGGCACCTGGCCATGTGACCGTAGCTTCTGGGAGGAGCAGTTTTGGGGGGAGAATATGGTCCTCTGGGTACTTCCTGCAAGGAGAAGCGTCAGTACTTGTTCCGTGACAGGCCCCAGGGGCTACAGTTTTGCCAGCGTTCCAGCCATTTTCACGCGTGGGCCCTTGTGAACGTGGGGTCTGTGTGTCCACTGCACCAGGCACCCCAGCCCCCCTTCTTACAAAGTGGCCAGAGGTCGTGCTGTACAGCAAGAGCGTCACTAACACTGTTTTAAAAATTTTTTAAATATGTTTTTATTGGTTTCAGAGAGGAAGGGAGAGGGAGAGAGAAAGAAACATCAATGATGAGAGGGAATCGTGGCTCGGCTGCCTCCTGCACGCCCCCCACTGGGGACTGAGCAAGCAACCAGGGCACGCGCCCTTGATCGGAATCAAACCCGGGACCCTTCAGTCTGTAGGCTGACGCTCTATCCACTGAGCCCGACCGGCTAGGGTGCGTCACTAATGCTCTTGCGGTCGCAAAAGGTGAGCCATCTTCAGAGGCTCCCGCCCCTGAAGGAAGCCCCGCGGGGCACCGGGCGCCCCTGAGTCACCCCAGAGAGCCTCAGTCCTGAGGGGACGGGCCCAGCACGAGCCTGTCCGGCGGGAGGCTGCTGGGCCGTGGCCGTGGGCTGGCGCTGCGTGAAGCCCTCCTGCCCGTCCTCGTCCTGGCAGCTGCCTCCTGCCCAGCCCTTAGCGCCTTCGGCGTGAGGGTTCCGACCACAGTCCACGGGTGCTGAGCGCCCTGAGCCCCACACAAAACCGAAGCCAAGTGCGTCCTTTCCTTTCCCAGGCCTTGAAGGCCTCACCCTCTGGACTCGCTTCCTCAGCCCTCGTGCTGTTTGCTGATCCCCTCGGAGCCCACATGCTTGAGAGCGGGGTGCCGCCCCTTCCGTTCCCCTCCCACCCATCTTCAGAAATTCAGACCCTTCATCGTTGTTTTTAATATATTTTTATTGATTTCAAAGAGGAAGGGGGAGGGAGAGAGAGAAATATCAACAATGAGAGGGAATCATGGATTGGCTGCCGCCTGCCTCCCCCTCCTGGGGATCAAGGCCACAACCTGGGCCTGTGCCCTGACTGGGAATCGAACCGTGACCTCCTGGCTCATAGGTCAACGCTCAACCACTGTGCCCTTTGTCCTTGCTGTCACTCACCTCCTCCCAGGAGGGTGGGGCTAAGGTAGAGTTGCTTTGCTGGCTTCAGAGAAGGTAGACCAGCCGGCCCAGCGTGGAGGCGGCCTGCAGTGGCAGGGGCTGTAGGGGAGTGCACGACCCACCAGCTTCATCTCCCCCTGGGTGCTGCCGGCCGGCCGCTGTGTGGATCGCCTGGCACTCAGGAAAGGCTGCTGACGGCCGCCTTCACCCCGGCCCCAGCCCCCCGCTGCCCTCCCGCCGTCACTCATTCAACCAACTGCCCTTGGCCGCCTTCGCCAGGCACGTTGCTGGGTCCTGGAGCCGCCCCCGCGGCCCGGGTCCTGACGGAGTCCTCCTCCCTGCCCCCCCAGATCACGCGCTGCCCCATGATCCCCTGCTACATCTCCTCCGTGGACGAGTGCCTGTGGATGGACTGGGTCACGGAGAAGAGCATCAACGGGCACCAGGCCAAGTTCTTCGCCTGCATCAAGAGGAACGACGGCTCCTGCGCCTGGTACCGCGGGACGGCGCCCCCCAAGCAGGAGTTCCTCGACATCCAGGACCCGTAGGGGCCGCCGCTCCTCGGCCAACTGAGAAGCCTCCACAAGTGCAGACTGGTCCAGCTCCGACATCCCTTCCTGGAAATAGCATGAATAAAACCGTCATCCAAGTGGGTCTAAATTAGTGTCATTCTCCCCCGTGGGTCCCCCTATGTACGGCTGCGGTCCTGGAGGGAGAGGTGGGTCCCACCCTGCGCCCCCAGCCTGGGCTCTGCGGCCCAGCCTCCAACCTGGCTGCGGGCAGGGGTGGGACCCCGCTTCCCTCCCAGGCCCAGCCTGGTGCTGTCACAGACGCTGAGCAGGCAGCACCTAGGGGTCCCCTCCCCAGCCTGGCCAGGGCAGAGCCTGGATGTGTGCATTTTGCAGAAACTTGAGGGTCTTAGCGAGACTGTGTAGCAGGTCTACCAGGTGCCTCCCTCCCGACAGGGGCGTGCCCCTCGTTTCTTGCGGCTTCCACACCTCTGGCCGTGGGGTGTCATCCCCACCCCTTACAAGTGCCCCCAGGCTCCCCGAGCTGACCTCTGACCTCGGGCTCCCACACCAGCGGCTCCTGCATTCTGGGAGCAGCTTGGTCTGGAAGGAGCCCCGATTACTCTGCGGCATCCACAGAATTCCAGGGGGACCTCTCCCCGGGGCTGGGGCGATGTGAGAGTGACAAAGCCATGGCCTCGCCCCTGCACTCCTCCTCCAGCCCTGAGGGAGCGTGAGACAGAGGTGGGGGGGGTGGGGCACTTGGCTGCTCCTGGCTTGTTCTTGAGCTTCTGAAGTCCCTCAAGCCTCCTCCCCCTCCTCCCGGCACCCATGTCTAGACAGAGTTGCATGGATTGGCTTTGCGGGGTGTTGCGTGGGGCCAGTGGCCAGAGCTACTGTGCTGTCTGTGTCACTTCCTGGGGACAGGGAAAGCGGGGTCCCCCACCTGCGGAGGTTTAGTATGCGCCCTCCGAGACGGCCGTGCAGATGCCGTGCCTGGATTTCTGCGGGGAAGCCCGCTACGTGTCTGACGAAGTCCCGAGGGAGGCGGCAGGCGGCTTCGGGGAAACTCCTGCCTTCTGGGCTCCGGGGCCGTGGCCGGCCTTGAGACGTCTCGTTTTTCTAAAGACGGGTTCTCAGATCGCAGGCGAGCCGAGGCGCAGGCGCACCAACCTCTGCTGAGATCCCTTATGTTACCAAGATGTCTCCATGAAGAACCCTCATTCAGAGGGAACTAGGGGACCTGTTTGTCCCCTCAGCATGGTTTTCTGAGGCCGGCACAATGGGGGCGACCACGGGCAGAGCTCTAGTCGTCAGAGTAAAGAGACTCCTCTTACGCCTGCTTGTTTTGTAAAGACGCCCCGTTCTAAGTTCACTGTGCACATTAGGCAAACACGCCATAAAGCCCGGTGCACGGGTGTGCGCACACCACCAAGCAGGTCTGCTGGCCCGCGAGCTGCCACCATCTTCCAAGCCCGCTGTTCGGCGGTGACCCCTGTGCCCGTCAGACCCCCGTCTTCCCGGTGGCCGCCCGGGACTTGGTGAGCATAGACTTGGATGACTTCCGTTTCTGGGACAGACTGTGAAATCCAGGCATGGCCCGCCCCGAGGGCGCGTGCGTGCAGTGCAGTGGTGAGGTCTGTCGGGATGGACCAGCCCCTGGGATCGCAGTGTAGACCAGAGCGCCACCCGCCAGTCCGTAGAACACCCGCCCGCCCGCCTGCTTCCCGCCTGGTGTTCCCGTGTGTGACACTGACTCCCGCTCCCGCTGACTCAGCCTTTCGGTGTGTCTCTGACCACGGTGTGACCGTTCCTGAGCTGCTGAGCTGTGTTTTTATTGCCCTCGGGAGGTGGTGGGCGTGCGCGTGGTTTTGTTTGTAAGTTTCCGTCCTGGGCGTTTGGCCGGAGCGGTGAGCGAGGCGCGGCTCCCTTGTTTCACATCCTGACCTCTCTGAGTGTCCTGGCTACTTCCGCCTCCCAATTTCCCTCCGGTTCAAATCATTACAAAGAAAAGGGTCGAAAGGCCTTCGTATGTACTCCATGCACGCTGGCCTGTTAGCCGTGCCCAGCAGGAAAACACCAAAAACACGAAGGAAGTGGCTGGTGGCGTCCAACGGCCAGCACGGTTCAGGTCCCCGCACAGACCCCCGCAGCACACACGGGGTCAGGGCTCTCCCCTCGGCCCTGTTCACGTCCGTCATGCTCTTCCCTCCGCGGTCTTCATGCGAGCGGCTCACGCTATTGAAAATAAAGTTTCCGCTGTAGTCCTCCTCCCGCCTTGGCTTGATGATCATGTCGGACTCGCTGCCGTAATTTAAAGCTTTGTGGATTCTGTTGGGTTTCTCTGTGTGTGTTTTAAGAAACGTGTGGGGGGCACTGTGTGTTTGCTGGGATCGGACCTTCCTGTGCTGGGAACGCGAGAGCCGCGGCAAGCGGACAGGCAGCCTGCGCATGTGCCCGATGCTTTGTACCATTCCTGAGCGAGCGCTCGGTCCGTGGACAATAAACAGTCTTATCAAAGAGAATGTGCTCCCTGCGTGTGGCTGTGTCTGATGGTCGGAGCCGGGCACACACCCCCGGAGCCGGGTACACCCCCCGGAGCCGGGCAGACACCCCCAGAGCCGGGCACACACCCTCAGAGCCGGGCAGACACCCCGGACAGGATTCCCTTAAATTGGCAAATAATAGGAGTGGAGGAAGGGGCCCCTTCATTCACTGAACACAGGCCTTCCTGTTCATACACACACACTCGCCGAGCTCTGTCACGGAGCATTAATGCCATCCATTTCGTGGCACCGACGGCAGAAACAGTTCAGAGGGTGGTGGTGGTTTTCCGTACGGTGACGTATGGGGGGAAATGGTGCATAGCAACATCTGGGAAAAATAAGACCAAAACTCAGCGTCCTACGTGCCCTGACTGGGCATCGGCGCCCAGCCTGGCCCGGGGTCTTAGAACCACCGCGCCGACCGGCTCCTCTCCTCCTGTGTGCAGGTCACACGTGGCTTCCTATGAACACTTCCCGAGCTGGGAACTCTCCCGTAACGGACAGGAACAAGAGCGCGGCTTACAAACCGGGTGCCCCAGGCTTGGGCTCCGGCCCTGAGCCAAGTCTCCTTGATCTTTGCAAACAGTGTGGGAGCAGTCTGCAGACCCACAGATGGGGGGCCAGATTGTCAGGGAGCCTACCAGACACCATTATTTCCCCTCCGTTTTGCTCATTCTGCCACAGAACAGTGACTGGGCCAACGGAGGACAGCCTGGCTCTCGGGTCAGAGCACGCAGCAGACCGGGGTGGGGTGTGGCGGGGCAGGGGGCTGAGAGTGGGGGGGTGGGGGGGGAGGGGAGAGCTGAAGGACTGGTCCAAGCGCTTTAAAAGTTGGGTGGCCCTGTCTTTTCCTCCCTAATGCCTAATGGACATGTTTACCTGACCTTTTAAAAAAAATCCAACCAGAACCGTGGGCCTCCAGACGCGTGCTTTGCTGGAGTCAGCTTTACGCGGGCAGTTTGCTGTCACCATGAGTTGAAGTTCATGACCAGGCCCACCTCCAGCCTGGGGTCCGGGCTCGGAGCCGCCCACAGCGCACCTGCACCTGGCCCGCGCAGGCGCCCTGCCCATCCCGCAGTGCGAGGGGGGGAGGTGCTTTGATCTGGTGAGTCATTCAGTTGTCACCGCAGATTTCTCCTCCAAGAACCCAGCCGATGGCGGGGCGGGGGGGGGGGGGGGGCGCCGTTCAGAAACAGGAGCGGATGCCTGTGCGGTGACAGCGGGGAGAACGCTTCCCGGGGAAACAGCTCCAACTCCAGTCGCAGGAGAGGGTGAGCGGGAGGCGGCTCTGAGGAGGGGGCCGAAGATGGGGTGCAGGGAGCGCTGCCTGTGAACCTGACCTGAAGAACGCTGGGCCTTTCACTTTCAGGCCACGTCTTGCGTTGCCCCTGCAGGCGGGCTCCAGGGTGGGGGGAGGAGCAGAGCCATATTCCCACCAGGGGAGCTGGTTGGGCGCCCCCAGCCCCGGGGTTGTGGTGGGGTGCTGGTCATGCGGCGCCCTCCGCCCAGCACGTGGCACCCTCCAGGCTCCCAGAAGGAAGCAAGCGTTCAGCTGCACACACAGTGAGACCCATGAGCAGCGAATGGGGGAGCCCTTCCGCAATCCACGTTCCCAGGCACCACCGGCCTGTGAGCAGGCTCGGGCCGCGAGGGTGACGCTTGCAGGCACAGCGCTGTCCGTTCCCTTCCGTGGTCTGTGCCCCGGCTCCGGAGACCCCACTCCCGAACTCCCGTGGACGGCTGCTTAGGAAATCGCCTGCTACTCCAGCAGTTCCCGTCCTGGCTCACGCTGACGCCGCCGGGACTTATGCGAAGGGTCCTCCGTATGTTACCCCCTTAACATTTGCCAACTCTCATCTTTCTCATTTAAAAAAATAAGTTTAAAATGTATTTTTACTGATTTCAGAGAGGAAGGGAGGAGAGAGAGATACATCAAGAATGAGAATCATGGATTGGCTGCCCCCTGCACGCCCCCCACTGGGGATCGAGCCCACAACCCAGGCCTGTGCCCTGACGGGAAACCGAACTGTGACCTCCTGGTTCATAGGTTAATGCTCAACCCCTGAGCCACGCCAGCCGAGCGACCAGTCTTCTTTTTGGCTAGCATTTTTGGCGCAATAAAACCTTTCTTAAAGAGTTTCGGCTCTGGAAGTTCCAAGTTTTGTTTAACAGAAGCAATTCCCTGAGAAGCCAGCGAGGGCCCACAGGAAGCTGTCAGCACCTCTGGGGGGGGGGGGGGGCGGGGCCGTGGTGGGAGGCCGCCCAGGGAGCCCAGGGCGTGCACACGTGGGAGGCTGGTGCTCTGGATGGAGCCAGAGCCCCAAGCCAGAAACTCCAATCAAAATGGAGCAGAAGGGATGGCCCTGCTCCTTCCTGCGCCCTCTGGTCTTGCAAAAGTTGCCAAGTGGCCCCCTCCCCCCCCGCAACCCTCACCCCCCTCATCCCACCACAATGAGGTCCCAGGGCAGCCTGGGAAGAGTGGAAAAGGGCGAGGATTTGGTGTGAGTGTCAACACAGCAGCCCAAGTGGGCAACAGGGCAGAAATGGAGAGGCCTGGGGAGGGGGGGGGAGGGGGAGGGAGGGAGGCGGTGTCTAGGCACGGGAGTGTGAGGTGCCCCTGGGACCTCCAGGGGAGTTGTCCAGGAGGCACTCTCTGGACCCGCGATTCCAAAGAGGGGGAGAGAGGGCTGCCTCTGCACAGCGGGAGCCTTCCAGCCTCAGCCCTGCAGCGGCGGGAGCAACGGGTGTGCTCACATGGTCAGTGCTCCCGTTACAGGAAACACGGTCAAAATCATTTCCAAAGCGGTTGCTTCTTTAGGTCTGCAAGCTCCCCGTTCCCCCCAACACCTCATCTTGATTCCAGCTGCTGAGGAGGGCGTGCTTGCCTTGTTCAGCTGACCTGAGGTCGCGCACCCTCGTCACGTGAACATACCTCCAGGTTCCACCCCGAAGGCCTCTGGAGGGAAGGTGAAGGGGGACCACAGCCAGAGTGTGGGTGGCCCCAGGCCCCTCCCAGCATCCAGGCTCAGATTACATACCCAAGCAGTGAGCAGGACTCGGGCTATTTCTGTGTCATAAGAATTTCTGGGTTACCTGAAGGTGTGACCTTGGAGAGCCTAACAAATCCCTGGGTTCCCACCCTCAGGTCCTTCCCACGTGCCTGCTGGGAGCCCGCACACGCAAGCTTTTCCGTCTGTAAGACGGGCACCCTATCTTTTTGTAGGGTTGCCGCCCTGAGGATCAAATCAGACAAAGCTGGCCAAGTGGCCACCGCGGTATTTGGCACGTATGAGCTCCATGATGGAAGTAACGTCTTTGCTTTGTTATTGGAAGGATTAAAGAGGAGCTGGCGAACATCTTTGCTTCAGACTAGAGGCCCCGTGCACGAAATTCAGGCGTGGGAAGCACCCCCCACCCCCACAAGCCAGGAGCTGTCAGTCTCGAGCTGTGGGCCCCTGTCTCCCTGTGGTCCAGAGCTCTGGCCAGTCGAACTCCCGCCCGAGGGGACAATTTGCATATTAGGCTTTTATTAGATAGGATAAGGACACTGAGGCTCAGAGTTAGTTAAAAGAAGTGTCCAAAACCCCCTGCTAATTAGAGACAGAGCTGGAATAAAGTCTCCCCATTCCCCTACCACGCTCCCGCCCTGCACTGGGCCCACACTTGTCATCACTCACATAGATTGTGTCCGGACTGGAACAGTGAGAACTGTCTTTGAGTCATTCTTAGAGCAGGGACAAATCTCAGTCTGAAGCTCAGTAGAGGATTCTCAGATAAGGAATAGGCTCTTAAGGCTTTGTTCCTTTTCATTTGCTTTAAAAAACAAACGACAACAAAAACACACAGCAAAACCCTCGTGTAAACTACAGAGCGAACTTTGTTCCAGTTACACCCATTCTCCCTCTCCATCCCGATTCCCTACCCTGGGCCTGGAGGTGGGGCCTGAGACAAGACAAGGTAGGGCTGTGTGCCCAGGCTTTGCTTTCTGGGGAAGCCCTTTATTCGCACCCTTTGCCGAATGGGAGAATACCACCAGAAGTCAGGAACGGGTTTCTCCACGGCCACTGAAGCTGCTTCAAGGGAAAGGGATGACAGACAGACAGACAGACAAATAAAAGAATGCAGCCTGGTGGTTGAGCGTGGACCCATGAACCCAGAGGTCTCAGGTTCAATTCCTTTGGGCTCCATCCCTAGCAGGGGGCGCCTACCTCATGGATGTTTCTATCTCTTCATCCCTCTCCCTTCCTCTCCAAAAATATAAAACACGTATTTTAAAACATACTGCAAAAGTAGTGCACATTTGCAAACATTCCACCAAAGCTTTAACGTGGTCTTCACGGGATGATGCTTTTGGAGGAAGGGGGTCAGGGGATTGCGCAGGGCTCGTCCCTCCCTTCTCCGCACCTTTCCTGGGGCGGCTGCCCGGACCGCGCCGGCCTCTGCCTGGGTCACTGGAGGCCCTGAGGGTGAGACCCAGCCGCCACACCGTTGCGTACCAGCAGGTGGAAGGAGGCGCGGTCAGCACGCAGCGCCAGGTGTGCGCGCCGCCCGCGCTGGGGACCCGGAAGTGGGCCCCTCACGTGCTCTGCGGGAAATCAGCGAGCGCGGGCCAAGGGGGCGGGGCGCCTTCGCTCGGCGTGCTTGCGTCATTGCGTAGGCTGGCGGGGCCGCGGATGGGGCGGTGACGTTTCCGGTGCTTAGAGGGCTGTGGGCGGGCTCAGGGAGCGCGGCCGAGGCCAGCCCCTCCTCTTAAAGCCGCCCGGGTATTTCCGTCTTCTGCCGCACTGGCCGCGGGCCGCGGCGCCTTTAAGTGTCGCGGTGACACGTGTGTGAAGCGCCGAGAGCCCGGATGGTGAGTGTGCGGGGCCCGCGCCGAGCAGACGCCTGCGCCGGGGCTGCAGCAGCGGGCGGGCCGCGGGCCTGTAAGTTGGGGCCGAGTTTGGGCGGAGCGTGGGCCGGGGCAAGGCTGCTGTCCGGCCGGGGCGGGGAAGGCCTCCGCTGGGCCTGCTGCGCGGGAAGCCGCGGCGCGACGCGGGCGCACCCGGGGACCCTGCGGGGAAACGTGGGCGCGTGTCTGAGGGCCGACGGGGCGGGCTGGGGGTCTGCGGGGAAACGTGGGTGCGGGTCCGTGATGGCTCCCGGTCCACCGGGAGGGCCCGGGCTGCGTGGAAGGAGAGGAGCCCGGGGGCCCGGAGGGAGGCCCTGGCTTCAGTGTGCGGCCCCCGCGAACCCGACCGGAGGCGGAGCGGAGAGCAGCCTGTGTCCGCGCTGGGCCGAGTGGCCGCCCCCGGAGCATCCTTCCCGCGGGGCTGGCCTTGCTCTGGATGCTGTCAGGTCGGAGGAGCGCGCTGCTCGGCGGCGGAGCAGGGTTTGCTTCCTCTGGGTAGCGCGTTGGGAACCCCCTCCCCGCCCGCCCGCCCCGGAGAAGGTGGGTCCTTGCGGTCATGGATGTGGGGTTTCAAGTGCCGTTGCCTCGGTCGGTCCTGTCGGGTCTCCCCTGGGTCGGAGGAGCTAGCGTGGCACCCTGAGGCAGGACTTCCTGTGCGGGGTGCGGGGTGGGCCTCAAGGAGAGGCGCTCAGCTCGCTGGGGCCAAGCCGGGGGCCGGTGCTGGCTGGGCAGGGGAGCCCGGAGGCCCCCCTCGAAAGCGCCCCCGGGAGGCCCCGCGCCGCCCTCCCCAGCTCCTCCCGCACGCACGTGGGTGACGCTGGGCCTTGGGGTGGCTTCGGGGGAAGCGGAGAGCCTGTTTGAAGAGCGGCGTTGAGCGCTCTCCGAGGTAGAAAAACACCGGGAGGGACCCCTCCTCCCCCCGACGAGAATCGTGGCCCGGAGGGCGCGTCCTTCCTGGTTCCCAAGTGTATTCGTCCAGCCGTCGGTCGAGGGGGATGCTGGTGATGCCGGACAGTGTTCTGTGGGTCCCGCACTTCCGGGGAAGTCATTTTTAGGGTACCGCTTCCTGTGGGGGGAGGAAGGGGGACCAGGACGGAGACACAGAGGCTGCTGGCCTTGCTGTCAGAACTGGAAAATTAATGTTGGTTCCCGATGTCCCACTCCACGCGGAGGAGTGGGCTCTGGGGCAGGTCCTGTTCCGGGTCCTTCTCTCCAATTAAGTTGGGTTCAATCTCCCAGGCTCCGTTCATCCTCCAGCTGCTCGGTTCCCACACGTTCGCCCTTGGACCCGCGCTGGCCCCGGACCAGGACTCACCCGTCCCCGGGGCTCACCCGTCCCCGGGGCTCACCCATCCCGGGGGCTCACCCGTCCCCGGGGCTCACCTGTCCCCGGGCTCACCTGTGCGGGGAGAGTGTTGACTGCAGCGGGGACACTGTGGGGAGTTCTGTTCTGCTTCGGGTCCATAAGCCCTTCTTTGCGGGGAGGAGCCAGGATGTGTCTGCAATCGGCTGTGAAGTCCTGTGAGGGCAGGGAGGGGTCACGATGGGGTAGCGATGGCTGGCACAGCTTAGTGGTAATTGTTGACCCTGAATAAGGGGGTGAGGGGACCCTGTGCTGTTCTCCCCACATGGAGTGTGTCTGAGCTTTTTCACACGAAAGTGCCCGAAAGCACCTCAGTGTTACGTAATCACAGCGACTACAGGTGGTAATTCAAGGGGGAAATCCACACCACGCAAAGGAAAATGTGGCAATTCTTACTGCTCCATGAGTCTTGTCACTGATGGGAAAGGTCACATAGGCATGTTTTCATCTCCGGCCCCGGGAACCGGCTTGGAGCGAGCGACTCAGTCCCCCCACCCTTCCTAGGTCCAGGCTGTGGGTGTTTCTCCAGCCCCAGCGACTTCCCGGCAGGTGTCCCCTTCCTGCTCCGCACTGGAAGGGGGCTGGTGAGACGGGCGAGACACCGCCTCACGGATGCTGTTTATCTCACAGGTTCTGATGCCGGTTCTGGACGGCAGGCGCGCAGCTTTGGTGGCTTAACGGGCCGAACGCGCGGAGCACATGCAGTGGCGGGCCCAGCCCCACACCCGCCCAGCCCGGCCAGCAGCCTGACGCATGCTGCAGCAGGGTGTGCCCAGGCTCACACGTCCCGGGTAAGCCGCGTGTCCCTGCCCCCTGCCGCCTCTTCATCCATTCCCGTGTGGGACCGTTCAGGGGTGAGGGCCCTTAGAGGATCCGCCCCCCCCCCCCCCCCCAGGATGCTTTAATTTCCTCAGAGAAGGTGTACTTTCTTTTTTTAAAGACACATTTTACAGTTCTGTACTTGACAGACATTTGGACGGACAGACAGACTTGATCCATGTGTGAAATTAGATGCTTCGTGGCCATAAACGTGAACCTCTCTCATCAGAGCCGAGGCCTGGGGGGCTCCTGACTCAGGCGGTGCTGCTGTGGCGGGCAGGGACCCGAGGGGACTGCCGTTGTTGATGGGACCTGTTTTTCTAACCGGGCTGGCACAGTGCTGAGCTTTGGCTGCAGAGGTGTGGCCTTCCTGTCAGTCCGTTTCTGTGGCCGCGCCACCAGCACCCTCCCTCTCGCCGCACTGTTCCAGTGCGGGTCGGCCCATTCATTTCACCCCCGTCAGTGGTGCTGTTGCTCTCCCTGTTCTAGAAAGACAGGGGGACCTGGGAAGTCACAGTGCCTGTCCCTGGAGCGTACAGCTAAGCGGACAGCGAGGCCTGCCCTTTCCAGAGCCCGGGCTGCTGCTGCTGCCACGTGGCTTGCACTTGGGCACCTTGCGTTTACCATTCTAGTCCCGTCACCGTCCCTGTCCCCCCACCTTCATGCAGGTGACCGGTCCAGTACTGCAGTCACGGATGCAATTTCAAGTGTTACACGAGCCACGTTAAAAAGCGAGGAGCAGTCCCGCCGGCGGGCTCAGTGGTTGAGCGTTGACCTATGAACCAGGGGTCAGGGTTTGATTCTCAGGGCACATGCCTGGGTTACGGGCTCAATCCCCAGAGTGGGACGTGCAGGAGGCAGTCGATCAACGATTTTCTCCCATTGCTGATGTTTCTCTCTCTCCCTCTCCCTTCCTCGCTGACATCAATAAAAACATATTTTTGAAAAGAAGAAGAAAAAGCTGAAATTAAGCTTCATGGCCTATTTTATTTAACCAAGTAGATGTCAAATATAATTTCAGCATATAGCAATCTAAAGACTATAGGAGTGTTTTACATTCCCATACTAAGTCCTCAAAATCTGGTGTGTGTCACACTCACTGCACAGTTTGAAGCTGCCTCCTCCCATGTGGTCAGTGGCCTCCTGTGGCTGTGGCTTCGATTTGGAGAGCACGTGTCTGGGCAGACAAGCGCGCTCCTCGACTTGCCTCACTGACCCCTGTGTTACGTGGACGTGGGTGTAACCAGAGTGTCCAGCGAGAACTGGTGTTTCCCTAGTTCCGAGCACACGTTAGGATCTGCCCCCCCCCCCCGCGTGCCTTTGGATGGAATGTGCCCAGAGCCCACACTCCCTGAGGCCTGAGGGAGAGAGGCACGCCTGAGGTGCCCCGGCCTCCTGGTGCCACCCTGTCTGTCCAGCGTGCTCTGTGGAGGCACCTGGTCTCTCTGAGAGGAGCAGCGTGGACCCTCTGTGTCTGCGTGGTTCCGTGGATCTGTGGTTTACGCTTCCTCTGTAGGGTTGGCAGCCGCTCCGAGGAGCTCTCCTGGTGGCTGGGGTCCACAGTGACAAAGGGGCTCTTCCGAGTCGGACTCTGTTCGGGGCACCTGGTTACTGGGCCTGTGCTCTTCTCGCCCCGCAGTGCCGCCATGCCCATCGTCGACAAGCTGAAGGAAGCCCTGAAGCCCGGCCGCAAAGACTCGGCTGATGATGGCGAGCTGGGGAGGTTGCTGGCCGCCTCTGCCAAGAAGGTCCTGCTGCAGAAGATCGAGTTCGAGCCGGCCAGCCGGAGCTTCTCCTACCAGCTGCAGTCCCTGCGGAGCAAATACGTGCTGCTGAACCCCAGGCCGGAGGGCACCGCTCGCCCCCGTGGGGAGGAGCCACCTGCCAGGAGACGGGGTACAGACGCCTGGCGCGGGCACAGGGCCTCGCCGGGTGGTCGCCAGGGGGTGGGCGAACGTTGACTGATGAGTAGGCACCAGAGCAGATTGGTCCGCGTTGTGAGTTTCCGTGGGGCCCGTGGATCTCGGTTGCAGAAGTAGTGACCGGGAGCTGGGCAGAAAGAGATCGTGTCCTTAGGTTTCCCGGGAATGCGGATTCACAAACCTGGTTTTGGAAAGAAGCAAGAGTAATGGGTGGGCTCCAGGGGGCCGGGCCCGGCTCCTCCGGCTCGTCAGTCCCTGCCTCTTGTCCTCTCGCCTGTGGGAGCCCTTGAATTCTAGGCCTATGCCCTCGGGAAGATCCTGGGGCGGCTAGGCTTCCTCCTGGGCTGTCTGGAGCTTCCAGTAAATGGGATATCGGTTACCCTTCGCTGCAGTGTTCGGGCAAGTGCCCGCTGAGTGCACGGCAACACTTCATGTGCCTAGAAGTGCGTCATCCTCCTCTCTCCGTCTGTCCCAGGCTGCGAGCGCGTGTACGAGAGTGGAGGCGACGGAGTCCCCGCCCCGCAGAAGGTGCTCTTCCCCATGGAGCGGCTGTCTCTGAAGTGGGAGCGCGTCTACCGCGTGGGCGCCGGGCTCCACAACCTGGGCAACACGTGCTTCCTGAACTCCACCGTGCAGTGCCTGACCTACACGCCGCCGCTGGCCAACTACCTGCTCTCCCGGGAGCACGCGCGCAGCTGTGAGTGCCCACGTGGGGGTGGGAGTGGGGTGGGCTCTGAGGCCCGGAACGGGCTGGGCTAATAGACAGACCCACGTGCTGGTGGCGCCACCGCGCAGCCTGGATCACAGTTAGGGGTGACATTCGTGACACCTAGTAATCAATAAAACCCAACTTCAGGGGTGCCCACCGCAGGAGAGGCCATGAAAACGCACTGCTCAGGGGGAGTAACAGTCTCCAAACTTCTCTGAGCGTATTTCCTACAAGGAAAAGGGTTTTCAAAGATGTGTCCGATGACAGGGTGGGCAAAGGAGGTTTCTAGTTGCTCGTGTGGAAAATAGTGCAATCTACACATACAAAAGCCTAAGTGACCCCCGACTGGCCACTAGCTATGATGTGACCACCAGGGGGCAGACGCTCAACGCGGGAGGGGAAACCACAGGCATGGAAACATGGAACAGACGGATGACTCTCCGAGGGGGTGGGGGGGGGCGGGAAGAAATTAACCAAAGACCTTAGATGCTTACTAGAGGCCTGGTGCACGCATTTGTGCACCGGTAGTCTCGGCCTGGCCTGCGGGGATTGCCCGGGAGTGTGTTCAGTTACTTCACACCTGTCACTATGCAGTGTTTTACCAGCTCTTAAGGAAAAACCTCGTGAAGAAAAACAGCCGCTGAGATGATTCGCGGTGAGCTTGATGAAACTTGTGAGAATGAGATTGTCCAGGGCATCACAAACTGTCCTAGAGAGCTGAGAGGGGACGCTCAGCTGCTCCTCCCGGGAGGCGTTGGCAGCCTGGATCGCGAGGTTAAATACACGCGGCGTGGGGAAGAAACGGCAGTCTCCTCTCATGCGAGGAGGCGTCAGGCTGCCCAGAGCACAGCGAACACCTCGAGCCCCGTGTGCACCTGGGAGCAGGTGTCCTGGCACCTCAGCCTCTGGCCCCGCGTGGAGCACGGTGCGGGGCTGCCCGCCGCTCTGCAGCCTGGTTCTCTCTGTGGCCTCGGGAGCGTTGCCTAGCTTCCTAGAGCTCCCACTCCTCCCCTGCTGAGTCGGGCCTCCGTGCCGTATACCAGCGTTATATATACGTGTGTCCTCGTTTTAAAAAAGGAGAACTTGGAAAAACCTGGGGTTTACATGTGGGGAAATGAAATAGGGTCCCCACGTCACAGAATACACACACAGGGCTGAACACGTAGTGTCCAAGGTAAAGCGTAATGCTGCCGTGACACGTGTGGGCGGTCCTCTGTGGCCTGGCGGTGGGAAATTGCTTCAGCGAGACTCGGTGCAGCTGTTCCGGGAAGCTGACACATTGCTGCATTAAAATGAAGAGCTTGGTCATGAAAAACACTGAGAATGAAAAGGCCAGCGGGAGACGAAGCCTGGGACGCCCAGGGTTGGTGCCGGGAGTAAATGAAGAATTGTAAGGTGACGGGATTAAGGAACGGACACGAAGGGTGGACAGGCACCTGGCAGAAGAGGATGCTCGTGGCCAATAGGGGGAGAGAGGCTCAGCCTGGCTCACCCCCCGCTGAGCAGGGACAGGGACAGGGACAGGGACCTGCCGGCAGAACCAGAGCAGGGCACACTCCCCCTCTGGAGGACGGAGTGCAGGAGGCTGACGTCACGGCAGGGCACACTCCCCCACTGGAGGACGGAGTGCAGGAGGCTGATGTCACGGCAGAGCACACGCCCCCTCTGGAGGACCGAGTGCAGGAGGCTGACGTCACGGCAGAGCATACTCCCCCTCTGGAGGACCGAGTGCAGGAGGCTGACGTCACGGCAGAGCACACTCCGCCCTGTGGAGGGTGAAGGTGCGGTGAAGATCGCTGAGGTCTTCATAATCCTGGTCTGAACGGGCAGAACCCCAGCAGACCCTCGAGTAACAACTTCCCATTATAACGAAGCCGTAGGCACTTCGATCCCCCTTACGTCAGCGAGCCTTGGTTTTGCTATACGTCACTTTGCTGAAGTGTCAGGACCACTGGCCACGCTGAGGACTTGCCGTATTTTGGAAAACAGCCTTTCAGATCATCTATTACCCACGTTTCTGCAGAAAAGCCGGTTTGTGTAAACCAGGAAGCCTGTATATGTGTCTACGCAAGATACAGTCTGCAGCTCAAGGGCCTGTGTGCAGCAGGACACGCAGCTCGGGGCAGGCGTGCGGGCCACAGCTCCGGGAGGGGCGAGGGAAACGGCCAGGAGGCTGCGCACGCACGGCTTCCTGTGCGTGAAGTTGAAAACAATCCTGTACTTAAGTACACGTGTGGTAAGACTGTCTTAAAAACACAAGTGATTTTTAGAAATCGGCAAGCAATTAAAAATTAGGAGAGAGGGCAGAACCAGAGGCAGGGAGAAGTTTGGGGTTGCACGACGTGGGGACCTGCCTCGCTCTGAACTGTCCTAGACCTTAGCTTCGAGCTTTCTTAGTGCGCCGCGCGGGAAGACCCTCCCCGGGCTGGCCTCCCCGTCTTCAGACAGGCCGTGTGTGGGTTCTCACGGACACAGAAGTGCTCCCTGAGCACGAAGGGCCTGCTGGCTCGGAGCCGCGTGGTTACTGCCGCAAGCCTGCGCCACACCCGCACGGTCCTAGCGAGACAGAAACTGCCCAGCGTCCAGGAGGGTGCAGCCCTGTCCTTAGCACAGTGAGAGACACCCTCATCGGCTGCCCGAACCCACAGCCTACGTGTGTGCCCTGACCGGGAACCGAACCCACAGCCTACGTGTGTGCCCTGACCGGGAACCGAACCCACAGCCTAAGTGTGTGCCCTGGCCGGGAACCGAACCCACAGCCTACGTGTGTGCCCTGGCCGGGAACCGAACCCACAGCCTACATGTGTGCCCTGGCCGGGAACCGAACCCACAGCCTAAGTGTGTGCCCTGGCCGGGAACCAAACCTACAGCCTTTTGTTGTATGGGACAGCGCTCCAGCTGACTCAGCCACACGGCGGGGGCCGTGGTGGCATTGCTGTGTGTGCAGCAAACGGCTGTGTGCTGCTTCAGTGTTGACTCCGAGGTGGCCTGGCTGCTGGTGTGGGTGCTGACGGGAGAACGAGTGATGGAATGGAGTCTGCTTGGAGAGCTCTCACTGCTGCAGGACCCGCTTGCCCTTGGAGACAAGGTCGCACACCAGGACACGGGCCATTCGGCAGCGTCACGTGGCAGCAGGAGAGGGAGGGTAGCATCCCCAGCAGGGGCTGTGTCGTGGAATGTGCCCGCCTCTCAGGGCCATTCTCCGTGTGCGAGGGCTGAGCGCAGGCTGCGGGAGTTGGACAGCAGGCTGTGGGTGACACGCACCGTGTGTGCGGTCGATACGAAGGAAGCTTACCCACAGCTGCCGTGCCGCTGACTGGGGTGCGCAGTATACTCACACACCGAGGCGTTCGGGATGGCGATGGCCTGGCTCGGGCTGTGGTCTGTGATGAAGGAGCGGGAGGGGGTTGGGAGCGTTGGGAGGGGTGCAGGGTTCCCAGTGCGTCACTTTGGAAACTAACGTGAGCTGGGTGGTGGGACAGCCTTGTGCTTCTCTCTCTTCAGTATCTCATAACGTTCAGCAAAGGGAAGTCATGCCCCTGTCTGGCCGCACGCCTGGGGAGGAGCAGTAGTGTCAGTGATGGACTTGGCCTGGGGGCAGCTGCTGCCAGCACTCGGGCACGTGTCTGCCACCTGGTGGTTTGGCACCATGTACCAGGCTGGATGGCCCACAGACGGGACTTGTTAACCACAAGGGGCCTCACGGAAGTTTCCCGAGCCCTGACACGGGAGCGGGCATCTCCTGGGAGCAGCGGGCAGGCAGGGAGCAGGAGCCCTAAGTGTTCTGGCTGTTGGCCCTGTGATGCAGCTACAGTCAGAGAACCGTGGCCCTGAGCTCCGCCTTGAGCGTCAGGCCTGATCTCTGTGTGAGTCATGTGCTGAAGAAGCAGGGGGACCTGCAGGTCCCCACACGGCCCCGGTCGCAGGTGAGAGGAGCACAGCTGCGGGGGATCGTGGCCTGAGGCAAGGGGGGAGTCTGGTCACGGCCCCTGCATGTATGTGTGCGTGGGGAGCCTCACCTCAGGCCTCGCCCACAGGTCCGCAGGGCAGCTTCTGCATGCTGTGCGTCATGCAGAACCACCTCGTGCAGGCCTTCGCCAACAGCGGCAACGCCATCAAACCCGTGTCCTTCATCCGGGACCTGAGAAGTAAGTGGGTCCCGGCCTCCCGCCGGCTGGCTCTGCAGCCGCTGCTGGGAGTGGAGGGGGTCGGGGCGCCCTGAGACTTCCGGGCCAATGACTGGGTGTGGAGGGAGGCGGTGCACACTGAAGGGCTGTGGGCTCCGGACTGCTGTGGTCGGGGTCTGTGGAGACGGTGTCATCGTGGGGGCAGGTGAGCGTGAGTGAGGGGGCGATGGAGATGGGGGGCCAAGGCTGATGGCCTCCGCCCAGGCGGGATGGGTAGCTGGTGTTGGAAGCCAGGTGGGTTGAAGCATCATGAATCCAGCCGTGCTGCATTGGTGTGGGAACACGGGATTGAGGGGTTTCCGGTCAGTGTGGGCACCCCGAGCCTCCGCTCCTGTCTAGGGGGAGGGCTTGAACTCCCTGGTCTCACCCGGAAAGTTGGGCCATGAGGGGGTGTCACGTGTGTGTGCTCACTTCCTCGCTGCCCTTGCAAAGGTCTGCCATGGACCGGTCGCGGGGAGGCAGGCACGCACATGGCGCATGGAAGAAGCAGGGGCTCCCCTCACGTCTGACGATGCTCCTCCCTCCTCTCTCTGCAGAGATTGCCCGGCATTTCCGCTTCGGAAACCAGGAGGACGCACATGAGTTCCTGCGGTACACCATTGACGCCATGCAGAAGGCCTGCCTGAACGGCTACGCCAAGTATGTGCTGCCCTCCCCCCCTTTCCTCACGGGGCGGGGGGGGGGGGCGCAGGCCTCACTCCCACCCCGTTCCCTCTGCGCTGTGGCATCGGGTCCAGACCTGCTGACCTCATTCGGGCTGCACCTGCTCCCTGGGAAAGGCCCCCTGTGCTTGCCCCACCCAGTGCCGAGGCTGGTGCTCAGAGCTCAGGAGGGTGTGTGAGTGCTGAGCGGAGAGCCCAGGACGCAGCCTCCCACCGGCTCCCCTCCACCCCCGGGGCTGAGGCCTGGGGAACGCGGGGGCCGCTGTGCGGTGGGTGCAGCACATCAGTGCACTGGCCCCAGCCCTGCCCAGACGCAGAGCTCTCGGGACCATGACCGACCCTGACCCTGTGCCAGGCAGATGAGCCAGACTGAAGGCGGGAGAGTTGGGGAGGCTGGGCTGGGTTTGGGTGTGGGTGAGGTGGGGAGGGTCCAGGGTTATGGTCTGCGAACGGGCTTCATCTGAGCTCCCCTGCAGGGGCACTTGCAGCTCAGCCTCCGTGTCTGACGCGAGTCTTTCCCTACGTCCTTCCTGAGTTCCGTTAACTCTTTCTGTTCGAGTTGGCAAGTTTCTTACGCGGGTGGTTTTCGCCCCCCAGATGCGCTCACTCGGCTGGGAGCGCGGGTTGCGCCTCCCCTGCTCTGCTTGTGTCTGGGCTGGCTTTTATCAAGGGCAGGGTTGCTTCTGGTTTCCTGTTTTCGGCTTGAGCCGCATTGGCTGGGAGGGAAGCCGTTTTTATCTGTCCCTGGAATTGGGCGATTGCACGGCTTTCATTCCGGCGCCCCCTGCCGGCCCGGGGAAGTGCACTCCGTGGTGGAGGCCGAGGGCTGGGTGGCTGTGTTATTTTCAAGCCCGAGTTCCTCCTCTGCTTCTCTTGCCCTTCACCGCCCGGTTCCCCAGGGAGCCCGCCTGCCTTTGCCTCTGGCGGAGAGTCACCACCTTCGGGGGCTGCCTCCCTCCCCGGCTGTGCCCTGGTACCCCGAGCCTGAGGGCTGCATGCTGTGGGTTTTCTGTGGCTCGGGCCACCTCTGGCTCCCTGTCTTGCCCTCACTGTGTTTCTGGACCACTCGAGACCTGCTCCGAGGCGGGGCGGCACTATTCCGGGAGCTGGCGTCGCTTCTGTTCCCTGCTTACGGGTAACCTGGCGTGGGAGGCTGTGTCGGGCTGAACGGAGAGGGTGCTGTGGATCCCTTCACTCCGTCCCAGCCCCTGTGGGTGACCCGGGCAGCTGCCGTTGCGTGGAGGTAGCCACTGAAGTTGGCTCTGCTGGCTGCCGGTCCGAGTGCAGTGTGCCTTCCTCTGACGGGTGGCGGCGCTAGGAGGTGGTGCGGCTCACCTTTCACTTCCTGACTTTGCAGATAAGAATTTGGCGGCTCTGTTGGTCCCCACGCGTCTTAGAGTTACTTTCCTCCCTGAGCTCCCGGGTCTGGGTGGCCCTGCTGTCAACAGTCACATAGATGGGACAGCAGGCTGAGACGGGGCCTTCAGCACGCTCTGCAGGTGGCAGAGGCCGTGCAAGCATGTTCTCGTGTGTGTGTGTGTGTGTGTGTGTACACGTGCATGTGTGTAGAGTCCTCCAGGCTGCTGCATGTGGTGAGGAGCCCTGGCAGGGGAGTCGTGTCTGGGGAGATGGGGGCAGGTGCCGGTGGCGGGGGGACGCTGTCCTGGGCGGGAGTGGACCGTGCTGTGTTCCCTGTGGGGTTTCCATCTTTTTTAAAGACTAAGGGCCGTTTTTACTTGTGTCCTGGCCGTCTTGGTGGCTCTGAGGAACGAGTCAGGCAGGTGCAGGGGCTGCGGCTGAAACCTGGAGCAGAGGCTGGCTATGGTGTTGCTTCGAGAATCTTCCTTACACGAGCCTCGGGCATTATGCTCTGCGTCCTGTCGTTAGTAAACGGGCTGGGGGACTTGAACGCAGGCTTATCCGACCTGAGCCCCCGCCTGGGACCCCTGCTGTCCTGCGGAAAGGACCCCCGGTGGCCTCTGTCCCAGATCGGAGGCTGGCACATGCCCAGCCAGTGGAGGGTGAGGTGACCGTGCAGGACCGAGCGGGACCTGAGCGGGGGAGTGGGAGCGAGGCCGCCCACTGAGAGCAGCGTCAGGCTTGCGGGGGTGGGTGTGGGGAGCGGGCCATGTGGATCCCAGCACTGCCGGGGTCCTGCCGAGACTCCCGCTGAGTATGCCAGCCTCTGGGTGGTGGGGGAATGTCCTGGGGTGTGCAGTGGGCGGGGCGCTGGGTGGGGTGCCAGCGCTGCTTTGCTGTGTGCTGGCACCCGCTTGATGGCTATGGCCTCTCTTCACAGGTTAGACCGTCAAACGCAGGCCACCACTTTGGTCCACCAGATTTTTGGAGGCTACCTCAGGTCACGTGGTAAGTGGAAGCTCTTCTCTCCCCCTTCCTGTCAGGACGGGGTGAACCGGGCGCTGCTGAGAGCTAGTGCCAGGCTGGGCTCTCCTAGGCAGGCCCCCGAGGTCCGAGCCTGGCCGTGCAGTGCCTGATGGGCACCCTGTACCTGGGAGGAAGCGTGAGCAAACGGTCAAGCACGTGTGCAGTGAGGGCAGCAGTTCTTGCCGTGATGCCCTAGCTCAGTGGTCGGCAAACCGCGGCTCGCGAGCCACATGCGGCTCTTTGGCCCCTTGAGTGTGGCTCTTCCATAAAATACCACGGCCTGGGCGAGTCTATTTTGAAGAAGTGGCGTTAGAAGAAGTTTAAGTTTAAAAAATGTGGCTCTCCAAAGAAATGTCAATTGTCCTGCTGGTACTTGGCTCTGCTGAGTAATATCAACAGAGCCTCGGGGCAGCGTTGGGCCTGATGTACGTCGTCTTACGGACCCTTGGGGCCAGTGAGCTCTCTCTCTGGATGCCGAGGTCTCAAGGGGCTGGTTTGCCGAGGGGACCTCGTGGCTCTAGGGCTCGGACACCTGGTGGGGGGGGTTACCTGCACCCACCACCGCCCCTCTGCTCTGTTGCAGTGAAGTGCTCGGTGTGCAAGAGCGTCTCGGACACCTATGATCCCTACCTGGACGTGGCACTGGAGATCCGGGTACCCCCCCCCCCCCCCCCGTCTGTTTGCAATAGGACCCGAGGGCAGAGGGTGAAAAGCCCCACATGACGCAAACGCACACGCCCATACCCACACAGACGAGGCAGACACTCAGCACCCTCCTCCTCACAGTGGGAACCGGCACGTTCACACATTTCTTTCCAGCCTTTTTTCTGTGCACCTTTCTCCCTCTCTCCTTTCAAAACACCAAGATACCGTGCAGGTGTGTGGAGCCCGGAACCATCCCCGGTCAGCTCCGCTCTGAGCTGCCCATCGGGCCAGGAAGCGGGCAGCCTGGCTCCCCTGTCCCTTTGCTGCGGCTGTGAGTCCCAGGCGGCAGCCGGTGGCCGGTTTCTGTGCCAGCGAGTGTGGGCTTTGCGGGTCGGCCTGGAAGGGCCTGGCGCTGGCGCCGCGGAGGGAGCCTTCTCCGCGCTCACGCTCCGTTTCCGCCCTCAGCAGGCGGCGAACATTGTGCGCGCGCTCGAGCTCTTTGTGAAGCCGGACGCCCTGAGCGGGGAGAATGCCTACATGTGCGCCAGGTGAGTTCCAGGTCACCTGACCCAACCCTGCCGCTGCCCCTCCGCAGGGTGGCCCGCCCACGTGGCGTGAGGCCCATCAGCCTGTCCTCCAGCAAGAAACTGCAGGCCGCAGACACGGTGCCCGCGGTCTCTGACCCACGTTGGCACGGCACTCCCTGTGCCCTCCAGGCCCTCCCTGTCCTGTGGGAAGCAGGCCTTGCAATGGTCCCGTGTCCCAGGGGCGTGCATGCGCCCGTCTGCTGCAGGGCCCCGCTGCCACCCCGCCCTTAGGTGACCCCATTCCGCGACTGCCATTTCTTGCATTTTCTTGGCATTTTCCACCTCCGCAGATGCAGCTCTGACCCGTCCTTTGGGGGTTGTGCAGGCTTAGTGTGTGTATGAGGGGGTGTTGTTAATGGTCTAGTGAGGTCGTTTAAAAGCTGTAAAGAACAGTTTCCTTAATTCTGCTGTTGGGTTAACCCTGTGAGTGTCTGTGCCCAAACACTGCCTTTAGCGCCCCCTACGCCTGCCCCTGTGCTCGAGAGCTGCCTGTCCCTGCGCCTGCCCCGCCCCCTCGTTCCCTGTCTGGCTTCCTGCAGGGAATCCCTGCCTGCCCCCTGTCACCAGCCGTGTCACCAGCCGGTCGGCTCTGGTTTGTTCTTGGCTGCATCAGCCCACAGTCCCTCCTGCGTCTCAGCCTCAAGCTCGGAACTGCTTTACGTTGTCCAGTCTGCTTCCTGCCGTGGCTTCCCTTCCCCGCAGTGGTGTTGGCTGGCTGGTGGGATGCAGGAGCCACACGTCTCGTTCAGGAAGAGCTGTGGCTACCGCACAGCCTGACTGTTACTAACTAGTGTGAGGACGGTCCCTGGGAGCACGAGCTGACCCCCACGCCCCCCTCAGGTGCAAGAAGAAGGTGCCCGCCAGCAAGCGCTTCACCATCCACAGGGCATCCAACGTCCTGACGCTTTCCCTCAAGCGCTTCGCCAACTTCAGTGGGGGCAAGATCACCAAGGTGAGTGCCCCAGCGGGCTCGGGCTCCTCGGCGGCTGCTCCTTAAAAATACAGACTCTGGGCTCTACCCCAGAGCCAGTGAGTCCAGATCCCTGAAGACGGGCCCAGGAGCCTGCGCTTTTTACAAAACCTCTGAATGGTTCTTACACACTTAGTCTGTCCAAGAACCACTCACTGTCTTCCCAGACTTCTCCCATCCTCTCCCGGGCTTGGTCTGCTCCTGATGGGCAAGGGCAAGGTCACGGTCACGTCCTGAAGAGTGCGTGTGATGGACATGGGCATGGACTGTGAGGCTCTGGTCCTCCGTGTCCCGTTCGTGTCCAGACCAGGTGCGCTCACAGGCTGTGGCTTGTGGATATGGAGTAAAGTATTCTTTTTGCACAGTTGTGTTCTCTCAGACGATGTCGTGTTGCATAGAAGTTAGAGGTCTGTTCCTGTCTGTCAGAGCCTCATGATACCGTTTGGAGCAAGGCCCTTGCTGAGCCTCAGCCTCCTCGCCGGCTGGCTCCGATCAGCCTTTCCCTGATTGGAGCTCTGCAGCACGTTAGTGCTGTGCCCCGGAAGTGCGCTGGGCTCCACTGCTTCAGAAATGCCATTTCCTTTTCATTGCAGGCTTTCTCGAGCCTTTATAAGCTATGCAGCATTTTCATTCTCCCAGAGGGGAATTTGTTATGAAGGATTTTCCCAGACTTAATTGTCCGGGGAGTCATTGGCCGTACTAGTAGCTAGGAACTTCCACCGCACCCGGCACCGGGAAGTCAGTGGGACGTAGTCGGTGGAGAGTGAGATCCTGTGGATTTGCCTGCAGAACTCATAGATCTACTTCCCAGTGGGACACAGTGTGAGAAACAGTGGTCATTTGACCTGGGGGCCCGCATCTGGCCAGGTTGCACTGGGCTCGCGAGCCTCGGGTGCACGTTAGCTTTTGAATTTTGAGTCCCTCAGTAGAAGGAAGAGGACGTGCAGGGAAGCACCACAGCGTGCTGATCTAAGGGAGCCAGACACAGAGCCTTGAACTGCCTTCTCCTGGGCTTTCCCACAGGACGTGGGCTACCCCGAGTTCCTGAACATCCGCCCGTACATGTCGCAGAGTAGCGGCGAACCCGTCGTGTACGGGCTGTACGCCGTCCTGGTCCATTCAGGCTACAGCTGCCACGCCGGGCACTACTACTGCTACGTGAAGGTCGGTGGCCCCGCTCACGGTGGGTGGCGGAGGGGGTGCCCCGGGCAGGTTGGCAGGTGGGTCTGTCTGGACACTGAGGCAGCCTCCACAGCATGCGTGTCTGGGGAGTGGCCGTGTTCTGCAGCGGTGCTCAGGCCCGTGTGACCTCAGTGTGTGGGTGCGGTGGCTCTGAGACTGTCCGCAGGGTCAGCAGTGTGCGTGCGCTTGTGCTCCCGGGGCCCTGGCCTAGAACCCGGGACACGACTCGGGGAGGCCCGGTGTGGTGGAGACACCTTGCTGATCAGAGCTGCCCCGTGCCCTCGGGAGGAAGAGCCTGGGGCTGAGGGCCAGGAAGGAAGGGGACTCGGCACAGCACGGGGTTGCGTTCACAGTGAGCCAGACAGTAACGTGGAATCGCTGCCAGTTAACGTGGGGGGCGGCGAAAGCGGATTCTTCGCTCCCCGTTTACAAGTAAGGCTCATGGACGTCTGGTGTTTGTTTTGTCTTCCCTCACCCTGGGCTGCTCCAGGCAAGCAGCGGGCAGTGGTACCAGATGAACGATTCCCTGGTCCATTCCAGCAACATCCAGGTGGTTCTGAACCAGCAGGCCTACGTGCTCTTCTACCTGCGGTAACTTCCGCCCCCTCCGCCCATCGTGGGGGTGGCTGTGTCCACCGGGAGCGACATTCAGACCACGTCCTCTTGCTGTTGTAAAAGCCAGAGCCTCTGGGAAGGTCCAAGCAGTCCCACTGCCCCCACCCCCCGAGGTGACGTGCATGTGACGCGGGAGTGACCGCTTTTCTTGGTGCCCACATCAGAGACACTGGCTGGCCAGCACCCCTTCCTCTGTGGGCAGCGACCTCGGTGGGCCGTGAAGTACTTGTCAGAGGGGGAGGCTCCGTGGTCAGCGGGGGGTCAGTGGTCAGAGTGGGGCTGCAGCAGAGCACCTTGGGAAGGTGCCTTTTGTGGGAGCTGGTTGTCACCAACCTGGGCGGGAGAACGTGGAGCCTGGAGGCATTTTTGCGACCTGGTATGTGTTCTAAACTTGGGTGAGGAGCTTGAGGCATTGGTCTGGCTTTCCGGTAAACGGAGGCTCTGGTCTGAGGCTCTAACGGTAATTCGCTCTGCTGTATGGAGCACAGGGCCCAGGCCACCTGACAGCTTCCCGTGGGCTCAAGGGCAGAGCGGGCTTTCAGAGACAGACCAGGAGGGCCAGGTGTTCTGGGTTTCTGCCTTCTCTTCTGTTGTAGGAAGTTGTCACCTTGACTTGCGTTTACTCTGGCCCCTTCTCTCACTGGGGTTCTGGAATGGTTGCGGCACTGGTAGGAGACTCCCTGACCCGTTTTCTTCTTGGGCAGAATTCCAGGCTCCAAGAAGAGTCCCGAGGGCGCCATCTCCAGGGCAGGCTCCGCCCTCTCCGGCCGCCCCGGTGGGGTTCTCGACCACGGCAGGAAGAGCGTCAGCAATGGGGCCCTCTCGTCCCTGCTGCCTGGAAAGGTACCTCCTCCAGGGGATCGGAGTCTGCCACACGCGGTGCCTCCGGGGCGTGGAGGGAGCCCCGCTCGCTGCAGGCGTGCGCCGTGCGCGGTGGCCAGAGAGGCAGACGGCGTGTCCCACTTTGGTCCCTGTTCTCTCCTAAGCCGGTTGTCAGCTGACGGTGAGCGGAGCAGGGTCAGCGATGACCCAGCAATTCAGGACTGGGTCGCGCTGTGTCCCTGCTCTGGACCGGCTGCCACGCAGAGCACAGGGACCGGCTCGCTGAGCAACCTCTCGGCCTGGAGCATCGGGCAAACACGTCCCGTCCTCACGCTTCACGCTGAGGGCTACGGGAGCACCAGTGCCGATTTCCTGACAACCCTATTCGCTGGGTTGTCCAGCGGACACCCTTTTTCTCAGGACCGCACACAGATGTACTTGGGGGGAAAGGGGTCGTGTCTAAAATGTACTCAAATGGTTAGAAAAAGAAATGGGGGCAGTATACACGCACTAATGTGGCGAAACGTTAACCACTGAGAAAAACCTCTGAAGTTACTTTTGTGTGTATTGAAGTTTTCTGCTGAAAAAGGTGCGCTTATTGTTACTGGCAAAGCAGCGAGGCAGGTAAAGGAGTCGCTCAGGTGATGCAGAACCACCCGGGGCCGTGCAGAGGGCAGACGCGGGGTCAGCGAGCAAACGTTTGAAACAGAAACCCTCGCCGGAGGGAACCGTGGATGGGAACCGTGGATGCCGTGGGTCAGACTGCGGCGCCATCACGGACAAGTTCACGGCCCGCCGTTGCATTTCCAAACAGTCACGGGGGCTAACACGGAGACACATCCGGCCCTTTGCTCGTTTCACAAGCAGTTTCTAAGCAGACTCCACCAGCCCGAAGTGGTTGGGCGGCTGCGCTGGTAAATGCGCGGATTCAGGCCTGGGGTGGGAGGAGGGGGCATCGAATGCAGAGCCGTGGCTTAGCGTCCTGATGGAGTGGGTCTGCGAGGGGGATGAGGACTTCTGTGCGGTGACTCTGGGACCCTGGAGACCATGCAGCTGCGTGGCCTCCATGGCAGGAGAGGGCTGCTGGCCCAACATCACAGACCTTGACGGAGAGACTGAAACGGGTCGGCCAGGAAGCCAGCTGGTCTCCCTCTGTGGCCCAAACCTGCGGAAGCAAAGCCCCAGAGGAGAGAAGGTCATGTGTTCATCGGGCTGTGCCACGGGACGGGACTAGTGATTCCTTTATACTTTGGTATTTCTCACGTCTTGGTGGGAATGTACTGCTTCCACAGCAAAGGTGACTATAAGATTCACGCCCGGGGGTAAGGTAGTTGAAAGAAGTAACAGCACGTTTACTGCGTGGCCGAGGCCGTGGCCGTGGCCTGCTGCCCTGGGGGCCTGCTGCCGCGCAGCGTGCCCCTCACCTGCCGGATCGCTGCCAGGTCTCACCGCCCCGCCCCTGTCTTTCAGAGACCGGACCCGGCGGCCATGAGGAAGCTGCAGGGCCCCAGGGAGACGGGCGTGCCCGTGTCCAGGAACGGCTTCCTGTCGGGCCTGAAGACTCAGAATGGACACACTCCTCCAAAGCTGCCCTTGGGGTCCCCTTCCCCCCGACTCTCCAAAGCACCCACACCCCTGCCGACCATCCTGGACGAGCCTGGAAAGAAAGTCAAGAAGTCGGCCCCCCTGCAGCACCTCTCCCCGCCCCTCAAGACTTCTCCGGGGTCCCACGGTGCCAGCGGCAGGTGTGACAGCCACAGGCCAGGCTCCTGGGATGGCAGGGGCACTGGCCTCTCTACCTCACCCAAGCTCGTGCCTGCAGCGACTGCCAACGGGTACGGGCCTGCGGGCATTGCCCCGGACAGGGCAGCCTCCAGCAGTTCCAGCCCTGAGCACTCGGGGAGCAGCGACCCCGCCCAGGGTCCCCCAACCCCCAGGAGCGGGGCCGCCCGCTTCTGTGACTCTCAGGGAAGGGCCGCCACGGCCAGCGCGCCCAGAGCGCTGCTAAACGGTGAAGCCTCCACGGGGGTGAAGCCACGGTCCCCCGCCCTGAGCAATATGGCCACCGAGCCCGCAAACGCCATGTCTCCTCCGCCCGCCAAGAAGCTGGCCCTTTCTGCAAAGAAGGTGGGTATTTGGGTGTCGTGGTTGGGAGTTTCGGGCGGCTTTGGTTGGGGGAGCCAGACCCTGGGGCCTCCTGGGCACTGCAGATCAGAGGGGCTATCCCAGAGTCGGGGTTCAGGGAACCCTGATTTCCCACTGTCACTCCATGTGCTGACGGAGACTTGGGGCGATGCAGGTCTCCCTCTCTAAGGGGAGGAACCAGGATCCAGAGGGAGGACGGACGGGGTGCTGGGCTCACGGTGCTCCGAGCACGGGGTGGCCACAGGACACGGCCCGCAGGACCCGGGCACTAGCACCTCTGGGTGCAACGCAGAGCTCCGTGGTGGAATGGGCCTGCTGGGGTTTTGTTGAGATTTCCTTCCTTTTTCCTTTTTGTTTCTAACCAAAAACACTCTGATTCTTCTTCCATCACCCCCCCACCCCCGCTGTCCCCCATCCTGCTTTCTGAATTCTTCCATTTGTTTTGTGTTTGTTTATTCTTTTGCATTTATTTTTCCTCTCACTCACCACAACTTTCTTAGACCACCAAGTTTTTATTTATGTCAATAACTGCAGGCCAGCTCCCTGCGGAGGGCCCCCGGCACTGACCGAGCGCCGCCCCTCCCGCCACTCTCCGACCTCACCCACCCCAGGAAAGCCACTCACCCTGCCGCCGCCTGCGCCCGGCCTGTCGGTGCTGCCAGGTAAGCGTGGGCCCGGGCCGGGGCCAGCTGCTCTCCCCGTGCTCCCACGAGAGCTGCGGGGCCGCCGCGGAGGCCAGCGTGCGGCGGGACAGGCCCTCTGTTCGCACAGGGCAGGTCCTGAAGGTGTGAGGTATTTACTGGGTGGTTTTCTCTGTTGGGCGTTAGTTCCGGGAGACGCAGAGTGGAGGGTAGTGCGGTCTGTGGGCCTCGTCGCTTGTTCTGTCTGGATGGTGGCAATGACTGTTCCTCTGGTCCCGCGGAGGCCGGCGGTCTGGTCGGTCATTGGCAGGGGGTCTCATGTGGAGAGTTAACCTCTCCCGGTCCATAGCGAGCGGGACACAGATCAGAGCCGAACCCGACCTGCTCTAGACCCGTCCCTCGTCCCCACTCATTTCCCTGGTGAAATCTGACTCCCTGATTTCCCTGAACCCCAGATCCCAGAGGACAGTCCGAGTTGAAGATGCGCAGGCCTGTCCGGGCCCCTCGTACGGCCCTTCTCGTGCCTGGACACCCCGAGATGCCGGAGGGTGGGGGTTGATTGCCCAGTGCAGCTTTTACACATTTGTATCAAAAATGAAAAGCATTGGAGTTTGCAGACACACATTGTACTGCTTGGTGATGACAAACTAAGAGAGGGACAATGACTTTTGTTAACCTTGATCTTAAGGAGGCCTGAATTTCATCGCTAGTCTGTCTTTTGAACTTACACCTAGTTTTTTAAGCTGAGGTTCCTGGGGGTGATCCCTAGCTGGGGGGAGGGGGCTGCTGAGGGTGGACCTGGGTCCCAGAACAGCCGTCCTCACTGCCCGCCTGTCCTCACAGGGCTGTGTTGCCTACTCCCGGATCATCTGGCCTCCCGAAGCCCCCCCACGCTGCCACCCTGCCCAGCAGCCTCCCGAACTCCGCCTCTGCTCCCCTGCCTCAGGTCAACGGGGGCTTTCGGGCCCCCCCACACCAGCCAGAGGCCAGCGAGCCCCTTCAGAGCCTTTGTAAGAAGAGGAAGCGGAAGCGCCTGGGAGAGGCCCTGAGGCAGGGCTCAGAGACGGGGGAGGCAGGGGCCCCTCCTGGAAAGAGGAGGAGGAAGAAGAGGAAGCGCCCCGAGGACACGGACATCGCCCCTCTGCCGAAGGGGCAGGCACAGGGGCAGCACTGGAGCCCCGAGCGCAGACAGGAGGGCAGCGTGGAGCGACCAGCTTCCAGCCTGGAGGCAGAGGGTGGGCAGCAGCCGGTGAATGGCCGGGGCCTGGTGAACGGCTGGCCGGTGGGATGCAGGTCGGACAACCCCCACGTGAGCAAGAAGAGGAGGAAGGGAGTGGATGGCCCTGGTGCAGAAGGAGAAGCCTGCCTCCACCAGGACCCACCTTGGCACAGGTGAGAGCCAGGAGCCAGACACCCTGCCTTCCCACCAACACCCCTCCCGGTGGGTGTGGCCTGCAGGTCCAGCCTGCTGACCCAGGCAAGTGGGTGGCGGCAGCAAACCTGGCCGGCACTGTGCACAGGTGGTCACCTGACCCAGCCCGGCTGGCCCTGCACTTGCACCACCCGCTTGTAGGACTCCTGGGTGGGGCTCGCACCCCCATGCTTGGCTGTGGTGTGGGCAGCAGCGGGACTGGTCCCCGGGCCAGGCTCAGGGTGGGGCTTGTCCAGGTGACTGTGGGTCAGACGCGCCAGTGGAAGGGGAGGGAGCTGACTGCTGCCGCTGACCCCAGGAGCTGCTCCGCCTCGGACGCCGAGCCAGAGGCCATGGCAGCATCTCCAAGGAAGAAGAAGAAGAAAAAGAGAAAGCCGGATTCCCAGCGGGAAGGAGAAGGGAAGGAGCACCCCGAAGGCTGGAGGGGCCCCGCTGTCCCCCGGAGCGGCCCCATGCCTGCTGTCAGCGGCCAGGGTGCTGGGGGCCTCGCAGGTGTGTGCCAGGCGGGGCAGGTCCTGGGGTGGAGGGCTGCTGCGTGGCCAACCCCTTCCAGCGGGAAGACTGGCCCTGGAGCCCTGCTCTGCGTCCAGGGTGGTCACTCCCGCGGCGGTGGCTGCAAACGCACACTGTGTGTATCTGCTGGCAGGGCCGGAGCCGGCTCCTCAGCACTCGACCAGGGAGCGCGGTGCCAGTGTGGTCTGGGAGCTGCTCGAATGCGCGTCGGATAAAGCCTACGGCAGGAAAGGTGCTGCGCGAGCCTGGGCTTTTGTCATTTTGGGGGTGGGTCCTGGTGCCCCGAGAGCGCAGGCGGCACTGGGCTGTAAGGATGGGAAGAGTGTCTAAACGGTCCCATCTGACCCCATCGCAGAGGTCAGGAACTGGTCCTCACGGGGCGGGGGTTATCTGTGGAAGGATCCAGAACAGCTTCTGCCTGGGTCCAGGGGCAGGAGAGGGGGAGAGCACAGAGCGTGCACCCCGGGGCACAGGCCAGGCCAGGAGGGAGGGGGCGGCGGCACTGGCCCAGCACCCAAGGGTGACTTCTCACTCGCAAGCTTATTTTTGTAAACCAGACCTGGAGAGGGACCACGAGATGTTTGTTTCTCAGCTGAGGCCGAGCGTTTAGAAGCGACGACGCTGGGTGGGGGCGGGGCAGTGCTAGGGCAGAGGGTCACCTGTGAGGCCCGGAGCTGACTGAGGGCGTGGGTATGCGGTGCAGCGTACAGGCCACGTGTCAGGGAACTGCACCTCCATGGCACCGGCCAAGTGAGCTTTCTTAAAGAGGAGACCAAGAGATGAGGGTGGTGGGAGTCCGAGGTGCCAACACGCGCGTGTCTTGCAGTTCTGACGTGGGGTGGCGAGGTGTCGGCTGTCAGCCGGGATGCCATGCAGGACAGTAGGCTGGCCCGCGCCTCCACGGTGACCGACGACTGGGATGAAGAGTTTGATCGTGGGAAGGTACGGCGCAACTGCGGTCAGGGAGCGCCTGGTTCTCGGGCAGTTGGACGTGGTTGCGGCCCAGACTGGAGCCAGGTGCCAGGTCCAGGTGCTGCTTGGCCGCCGTAAATGTGGCCACGGGCAGGGCGTTGGTCCCGGTCGCTCCTGTCCCTTCATCAGCGAAGTGGGCGTGGGCGCGCCCACAGGCTGCGGGAGGAGGAGGGCTCAGTGTGTTGCGTGTGGAGAGAGGTGTCACACGTAGTGGCCGCTGGGACCTGGGACCACCCTTCTGGGAGGTGTGACTCCTGTGATTCTCTAAACAGGAAAAGAAAATTAAAAAGGTCAAGAGAGAAAGGAAAAGAAACTTCAATGCCTTCCAGAAACTTCAGAACAGACGCAACTTTTGGTCCGTGACTCATCCAGCCAAGGCCACCAGCCTCAGCTACCGCCGCTGAGCCGCTGCTGCCGAGATCGGTCAGTGTGGGCTGTGGGTTCGTGCATGAGTGTGAGTGTGTGCGTGAGTGTAAGTGCGGGTGTGTGTGTGTGTGGTGGAGTGAGTGTGAGTGTGGTGGAGTGTGAGTGTGTGGTGCAGTGTGAGTGTGTGTGGTAGAATGTGAGTGTGAGTGTGGTGGAGTGTGAGTGAGTGTGTGGTGCAGTGTGAGTGTGTGTGTGTGTGTGTGGTAGAATGAGTGTGAGTGTGGTGGAGTGTGAGTGAGTGTGTGGTGCAGTGTGTGTGTGTGTGGGGGGGGGAGTGAGTGAGTGTGTGGGGGAGTGTGTGTGTGTGATAGAGTGAGTGTGTGATGGAGTGTGTGTGTGTGTGTGTGGTAGAGTGAGTGTGAGTGTGTGGGGGAGTGTGTGTGTGTGTGTGGTAGAGTGAGTGTGAGTGTGTGGGGGAGTGTGTGTGTGTGTGGTAGAGTGAGTGTGCGTGTGTGATGGAGTGTGTGGGGGAGTGTGAGTGTGAGTGTGGTGGAGTGTGTGTGAGTGTGTGGTGGAGTGTGAGTGTGTGTGTGTGGTAGAGTGAGTGTGAGTGTGTGGGGGAGTGTGTGGAGGAGTGTGTAGTGGAGTGTGAATGTGTGTGTGGTAGAGTGAGTGTGTGATGGAGTGTGTGTGTGAGTGTGTGTGGTAGAGTGAGTGTGAGTGTGTGGGGGAGTGTGTGTGTGTGTGTGGTAGAGTGAGTGTGAGTGTGTGGGGGAGTGTGTGTGTGTGTGTGGTAGAGTGAGTGTGCGTGTGTGATGGAGTGTGTGGGGGAGTGTGAGTGTGAGTGTGGTGGAGTGTGTGTGAGTGTGTGGTGGAGTGTGAGTGTGTGTGTGTGGTAGAGTGAGTGTGAGTGTGTGGGGGAGTGTGTGGAGGAGTGTGTAGTGGAGTGTGAATGTGTGTGTGGTAGAGTGAGTGTGTGATGGAGTGTGTGGGGGAGTGTGGTGGAGTGTGTGTGTGAGTGTGTGTGTGGTAGAGTGAGTGTGTGATGGAGTGTGTGGGGGAGTGTGGTGGAGTGTGTGTGTGTGTGTGGTAGAGTGAGTGTGATGGAGTGTGTGGGGGAGTGTGAGTGTGAGTGTGTGGTGGAGTGTGAGTGTGTGGTAGAATGTGAGTGAGTGTGTGGTGGAGTGTGAGTGAGTGTGTGGTAGAATGAGTGAGTATGTGGTGGAGTGTGAGTGAGAGTGCATGGAGTGCGGTGCGGGGGGTGTGTGTGGTGGAGTGAGTGAGTGTGTGTATGTGGTAGAATGTGAGTGAGTGTGTGTGGTGGAGTGTGTGTGTGTGTGTGAGTGTGGAGTGTGAGTGGGTGAGAGTGCATGGAGTGCGGTGCGGGGGGTGTGTGTGGTGGAGTGAGTGAGTGTGTGTATGTGGTAGAGTGAGTGTGAGTGTGTGTGGTGGGGTGTGTGTGTGTGTGTGTGTGTGTGTGTGGTGGAGTGAGTGTGTGAGTGTGTGTGTGTGGTAGAGTGAGTGAGTGTGTGTGGTAGAATGTGAGTGAGTGTGTGTGGAGTGTGAGTGAGTGAGAGTGCATGGAGTGCGGTGCAGGGGGTGGGGTGAGGCACATGCACATGGCGTCCCTTGCAGAGGAGGCCTTGCTCCATCCCAGGCCCGGTGGTCCCTGGTGGACACGCTGGAGGTGGGAGGGGACGCCCAGGGCCCTTCTCCATCGGGATGACTGTTGTTTGCCCCACAGACACTCGGAGTCGGGCACCACCTCCTGGGAGCAGTCCGTGTGGGCTCCTGGCCGGGTCACCCCCGGGCCTGCACCGCCAGCCAGCACAGAGGATGGCGCCGAGGCTCCAGCTTCCAGGGATCAGGGCCTCTGGTGACAAACGACACCGTGCCGGGTGGAGCAGGCAGCTGCCCGTCGGGGACCGGGCAGCGCGTCTGGGCTGGCCATGGACAGCAGGGCCGGCGGGGACGGAGCAGGGCCGGCAGCTGCGCTCCCGTGTGCTGCGCGCCTGGGCGGCGTGGCGGCTGGTTTGTTCTCGGCGGGCCGGCCACCACCTGCTCCTGGTGGCTGAGCGGGCCCCCACGTGCGCCCGCCCGTTCCTTGCAGGGCTCCGCCTGCCTTACCGTGCGCCTCAGAAAGCGGAGCGAAGTGGCCCGTGCCTCCATCCTCGCAGGGAACGGGACGCTCTCGGGAGCAGGCGGCCGGGGCTTGAACTGCTGAGCCGGCCCCTGCCCGTTGGGCTGCTGCTTGCTCTGAGCGCCTTCCCGACCTCCCCTCAGCCGCAGGCCGCGGCCTCTGTCCAGGTGGGGTAGGGCCTCTTCCTGTCACGGCTGCACGTGCACGTCCTCTGGCCGGGCCTGGGCGCCAGCAGCAGCGTCCTCCCTCCTGCAGATCCCGGCTTCCCTGCTCCGCGTGTGCTTTTCCGCTTAGCGGATTGTAACTGCAATCACTGCACCTCTCGAGCCGTGCCGGCACACGTGTGCAGTAAATCATGGGAAATCCTCGTCGGGGTGACGTTTTCCAGAGCAGTCACAGGTGACCCAGGGTAGAAGGGTACGAGTACGTCTGACAATCATGGCTCCTTTCTCCGGGACCTGCTGCGTGGGAAGTCTGCGTGGACCCGTCCTCACAGCCGCCCCCTTGGCCTGCACTCACCCCGCGCCCCGCCCCTCCCGACGGCCTTGCCCTTGCCCTGAGGGCTGTGGGGCGGTGTGCACTTTTCCATGGGGTCGTCTGGGGGTTCCTTCCTATGTTCGTTTTCTCTGAAAAGCTGGGAGGAGGTGCCAGCGGCCTCACGGGCTGTCTGGTCCCAAGAAAGCCAGTGGCTGGGCCGAGCCTCTGCCTGTTGGCAAGGGCCTGGCCTCGGCCCGGCAGCCTCGCCTGTCCAGAGACCTGCACTTCGGCCCTTGTCGCCCCCGAATGGGGGTGCCTCTGGGCAGGGCTTTCTCCTCCGCGCAGTGCGTGGCGTGGGAGGGCCTCCCCATTTCCTGCAGCGCCCTGGCGGGGCTAGAGGGTGCGGATGTCAGGCTGACACATCCCCTTTCCTTCCCGCCCTGCCCTCGGGGTCAGCCCCGCCCTCCTCCCAGCCTCCTCCATGGGGTCACTGTGGAACCTCCTGAGGAGCTGTCTGTCACCCGTCACTGTGGGCAGCGCTGAGCATTTATCTGTCAGAGGCGAGCCCTCCCTCCCACGACATCCCAGCATCATGCACCAAACTGGGCCGGGGCGGGCAGGCCCAGGACGTTAGTCCGATTCTAGATGCCGTGTGCATATGTAAATGTACATAAATAACGAGCTTTTATAACAGTGGCCTCCGCTCACTTAGAATCTGGGTTTAATTTAATTTGTGTTTGTAGTGGGGGCCGGGTCTGTGGGAGGGGCCGCCTCTCCGCCCCCGACTCCACCATTGCTGCCTCTGCGTGGAGGTCTGCGCTCCGTTCTCTGCACTTCCCTCCAGGGCTGTGGACCCCCATGTTGCCAAGATCTTGGTGCAATAAAGTAACGAGATTTTGTGAGTCTTGCCTATGTCTTATTTCTTTTCCTTTGGTTTTAAAAAATACATATTTTATTGGTTTTTTTACGGAGAGGGATAGTTAGAAGCATTGATCAGAGAGAAACATCGATCAGCTGCCTCCTGCATACTCTACTGGGATGTGCCCACAACCAAGGTACATGCCCTTGACCAGAATCGAACCCGGGACCCTTCAGTCCGCAGGCTGACGCCCTATCCACTGAGCCACACCGGTCAGGGCTTCCTTTGATTTTTAGTAAAGTATTTTTTAGCCCTTGACTCGATGGTTAGAGCGTTGGCCTGCAGACTGAAAGGTCCCAGGTTCAATTCTGATCCAGGGCACATGCCCAGTGTGGGGTGTGCAGGAGGCAGCCAATCAAGGATTCTCATTAGTAATGTTTATATCTCCTCCCTCTCTGAAGTCAAAAGTATATTTAAGAAAGATGATAATTAAAAATACATATATTTTTTAGCCCAGCTGGTGTGTCTCAGCGGTTGAGCAGCAGCCCATGAACCAGGAGGTCAGGGTTCGATTCCCGGTCAGGGCCCAGGCCCCGGGTTGTGGGCTCCATCCCCAGAGGGGGGCGTGCAGGAGGCAGCCGATCCATGATCCGCTCTCATCGATGTTTCTATCTCTTCTCCCTTTCTCTGAAATCCATAAAGACATTTAAAAAATATTTCTAATAGCGCATTGATTTTTAGAGAGAAGACGACAAAGCGGGGAGAAGCACCTCCTGCGAGCCCCATACCGGGGACCGAGCCCACAATCTGCATCCAGGCGAGCTGTGGGTGAGGGCGGGTGCCTTTAGCTCCGGTGGCAACGTGAAAGCGGGTCTTTCTTCGCTCTTTTCTGGCCGCAGGTGGGCCCCTCCCGTCTGCGGGCCAGCGGCCGAGGTCCCCAGCAGGGCCCGCGCTCCGGGCACCAGGGGTCTGTGGAACGGTGGAGCAGGGAAAGCTGCTGAAGGAACACGGGGCATCTGGCCTCTGCCCAGAAAATGCCGCCCAACCCCGTCAGTGTCACTGCCTTGGAAATGCCGCTGCCCCCGGCCCCTCCCCCGCCTTCCCCACTGCGCTCACCGCGTGGTCTGGCCAGCTGCCTTCGGGGCGGTGGGGAGCTGTTGGAGACAGCTGGCCACAATCAGGTTCCGTGATACACATTCCCAGGGCCACTCGGGAGGAAATCACAAGCTCTCACAACATAAAACCGGGGGGCTTTCCAAGCAAGGCGCCGCCAGCCCGGCCTGGCCTGCCTGCGGATGCGCTCTGGTCTCCTCCCTTCCCCTTCCCCGTGCACCCCCACCCCACCCCCGGTGTAGCCGCAGACAGGGTCACGCAGGGGTGCTCCCCCGCTGCAGCCCGGTTCCTGCCTTGGGTTTATTGAGGTCGCCTACATGAGTGTCCGTCAGTCTGAGCGCGGGCTGGCCCACCCCCCTGGACTGGGAGGGTGGGAGGCCGGCTTCCGGAAGGGTTACCGCCCTGCCGTGTCACAGCCACTCTCTCCCCTTGGCCTCAGGTTGCCGGAGGTTGGGCTCAGGCGTCCCTCTGGGAAGCGGAGTCATCCTGGGGCGGTCCTCAGCCCTCCCCCCCCACCCCACCCCCGCCACGGTCTTGGAGGAGCAGCGGCCCCTGGGGAAGTGGCTTGGAATTGGGTTAATGGGAGCCTTGGAGACATCGGGGCTTCCTGCAGCTCTGGCGGCCTCGCAGCGTGTGTCCTGAGTCCGTGTTTTGCCCTCAGCCCTTCTCTCCCTCACCTGTCCCCGGGCACACAGGGCTCATGGGGGCAGGGGGAGGGGGAGGGGGAGGGGGAGGGGGGAGGGGCCGCCCTTCCTTTCTCACCAGAGCCTCCAGCCGAACCTCCTGCCTCACCCTGGTGGGAGAGGAGAAAGGCAACAAAGCGAATTCTTTGTCTTATTTACTTACTATTATTTCTTAACCCTCATTTGTCCCCATTGATTCCAGAGAGAGGGAGGGAGAGGGAGAGAAACATGGACGTGAGAAGGAAACATCAGTTGGTTA
The DNA here is from genome assembly GCA_026230045.1 of Corynorhinus townsendii. Lineage (NCBI taxonomy): Eukaryota > Metazoa > Chordata > Mammalia > Chiroptera > Vespertilionidae > Corynorhinus > Corynorhinus townsendii. The sequence goes on from JAPDVU010000009.1 coordinate 1,886,433, forward strand.
CCTCACAGATGCACCTCGACCAGGGATCGAACTGGCAACCTGGGCATGTGCCTTTGACGGGCACTCGAACCCATGACCCTTTGGTGCGTGGGCCCCTGCTCTAACCTCCGTGCCACTGGCCAGAGCAGGCCTGGCTTCGTTAAAAGCTTTCACTAAAGAAGCCATGGGCCTGGGCGTGACCCCACCATGACCTGCCCAGTTCGGAATTTATGATCCGATCATCCTGAGAAGGTAGTTCCCATCGAACCCCCCCCTTTGTTTTCACCCACCTGTGTACACTACACACACGGAAATACTCTACACCACTGCTCTGTCCTTGCCCTTCGCGCTCTGTGGATGCATCATCTTACTTAAAACGTGTTTTTATTGATGTCAGAGAGGAAGGGGGAGAGAGAAACATCAATGAGGAGAGAGAATCATTGACTGGCTGCCTCCTGCATGCCCCCTACCAGGAATCGAGCCCGCAACTGGGCGTGTGCCCTGACCAGGAATCTAACCATGACCTCCTGGTTCATAGGTCGATGCTCACCCCGAGCCACGCCGGCCAGCCGGCCGGGGAGCGCTCCCTTGTAGGAAAGTGGAATATGCAGCGACCTGCCCCTTGCTGAGGACTGAAAAGGCAGAAAAAAATAGATGTTGCTTAAAAGACTTCCTTCGTAATTCTAACTCATGAGATTATGTAAGGAAGGGAGGCGCCCATTTAAAAAACCAAGTGGTTAGGTGGATCGACCTCTGCACAACAGACCACAGTGAGGCCCGCAGGCAACCTGAGCCGTTTCCAAGGTTCTCTGAAGAACTGACAGAGTGGGGCCCGAGAGAAGGGAGGGGGGGGGGAGGGGGAGGGGGTCCGGGTTAGAAGCCTCCACTACAGTGAGTTCCCGATCCTCACCAGGGTGCCTCCAGGTGCCTGGGCACCCGCCTCGCCTTTGAGGTCTCACCGTGCTTAGGGCCGGTAGCCAGTAAGCTCATGAGACCCTAACTCCTAAGGGCTCTAACCTGTGACCTCTGTGGGCCTGTCTCCAAAGCTGCCTTCGGGAGATGAAGGCTCCCTCTTGGGGACTGTGAGGAATGGGAAGCCCTGCCCTGCCCCACAGGCAGGATACGGAGTAACCCCACCCAGGGGACGCGGTGCGCCCTGCACAGCCACGCAGGCCTTGGCCTAATTACAGGTGAGAGAGGACCAGGTTCCCTTCTGTTTATCCTGTCTTCTCTTCCTCTAGTGATTGGTCTCTCAACCACGCAGGGGAGGGACCTGTAGGTTGAAAACACTGCTGTAATGAAACGATGGTACCTAAGGGAATGTGCAGCCAGTCGGGTTCCCTGCTGATGGAGGTGATTAGCATCGCCCCAGTATGCCTCCTCTCCTGGTCTACCCGGTCTGTGAACCACAGAGCAGGTTGGGAGCGCAGATGGTGACCATTACCATGTTATCTTTTGTTCGAGAGTTTTGGCCATTGAGCAAGAGTTCTAGCAGCCGGAGACACCCGCGTACTGGTCGGGGGAGAGAGCCAGCTGGGAGATGCCTTGCACCTTCCGGGAACTCCTGGGCAGAGAGGAGTAAACACTGGGGAGAGCCTGCTCCACTGTGATGACTCCCAGCCAAAGGGGGGCAATTCTAAGGGCATCAAAGCAGCCCAAGGACAGCCCGGCTAGTGTGGCTCCGTGGATAGAGTGTCAGCCCGCGCGGAATGAAGGGTCCTGGGTTCAATTCCGGTCAAGGGCATTACCTCCAGCTGCAGGCTCAGTCCCCCACCCTGGTTGGGTGGGGCACATTCGGGAGACAACCAGTCGTGTGTCTCTCTCACATGGATGGTTTTCTTTCTCTGTCTATCCGCCGCCTTTCCACTCTCGCTAAAAAAAACCCACAATAAAAACAACAGAAAAATATCATCGGGTGAGGATGAACAAGAAATAAAATAAAATGTTTAATTTTTAAAAAATACACGCAAAGACAGCCGGGCCGGGTGGCTCACTTGGTTGAGCGTTGTCCCACGCACCAGGAGGTCACGGTTCGATTCCTGGTCAAGGCACATGCCCAGGTTGCAAGCTGGATTCCCAGTAGGGGGCATGCAGGAGGCAGCCTATCCATGTTTCTCTTTCCCTTTCTCTGAAATTAATAAAAACATTTAAAAAACCCACAAAACTGAAGGACCTCGGGGCCAAGATGTGATTCCCTGCTCTAATGTCGAAATCTGATGAGATCACTGAAGATCAAACTTGCAAATACACCAGATTGTGGGGTGAGTCAGTTCATGGGATCTAGAAGGCTGGGCGGGCCTGGCCAGCGTGGCTCAGTGATTGGGCCTCAACCTATGAGCCAGGAGGTCACGGTTCGATTCCCGGTCAGGGCACATGCGTGGGTTGCAGGCTCCAACCCCAGTGTGGGGCGAGCAGGAGACAGCCAATCAATGATTCTCTCTCATCACTGTTGTTTCTCTCTCTCTCCCTCTCACTTCCTCTCTGAAAGCAATAAAAATATATTTTAAAAAAACCCAAAAAGGCTGGGCCGGAGCTGTACCCCCAACAGGACATAGAGTAGGGTTCCTTAGGCTGCTATGTCAAAAGCCCTCTCACATAACTGAAATAGTAGTACTCTGAGCTGTGAAGTCTAAGGGAAGGCCGTGTTGGATCTGTCCCATCAGAGATCAGTTCAGTGGAAGCCGGGGTCTTGTAGGCAGAGGCTGGGTTGTGTGGGTGGCAAACAGGTCCAGGGGATTGAGAGGTTTGCCCAGGTCACAAAGCTAATCAGAGCAGACCCCGAATGAAAGCACATTCCTCATTCATTTAATGTTCCCACGAGAGTTAGTTACTGACTCGCCTTTGTTGTCTAGAACAAGGGGCAAGTCCTGGGAGGCACATTTCAGGGTTGGCCATTCAGAAATAGGCTTTGAAGCGGGGTCCCACCTCCCCCTGAGCGGAAGGCCAAGCTGCCTTGTGACATGGCCAATGTCAGGGCTGAGCCGCGCGCCCAGCAGCCCCGGGCAGGCAGAGACAACATGTAGGCAGGCAGAGGGGCGTGGGTCAGGGTCACTACAATCCTGAAATGCTGGGTAATAAGGTAAATTCAGACAATAACAGGAAGTATGAAGGCAGACAACTGGTGACTCGGGTCCTTGTGCTAAGATTCAAGCGGCAGAAATAAATGAATCCCAAGTGCTCTGCGGCCTCGGCCCAAGCACCGGGCCCTCCCTGGGCAAGCCGGGGCGGGACTGGCCGGCACGGTTGACGTCAGCGAGGACCACCCTGCCCTTCAGTGGCCGGACACGACCTCGGGCCTCTGTGGGCGGCCGGGCTGCGGGCTGTGGGCCTGGGCGGGTGCGCCAGTCCCAGATTCTGCGCGGTCCTTGCGACACCCGAAACCTGCTGAGCCCGCCAGGGGGGGTGGGGGCGGGGCCTCGGGCCCAGGGGGCGGGTCCAAAGGGCGGGGCCTCAGGCGAGCGCGCGGGCGCAGGAGCGGGCCAGGAAGCGGCCGCGTGCCGGGGAGTGTGCTTCTGAGAGGGCTGGAGGGCGGGGCTTCGGGCCCGGGGGCGGGGCCTGGGCGTGCGCGCGTGCGTAAGCGCCCGCCAGGAGGCTGCCGCGTGCCGGGGGCCTTGGGGGTGAGGGGAGTGCGCGCCGGGCGGGGCCGCGGGGAGGGGGCGGGGCCTTGGCGCGCGTGCGCAGGCGCGGGCCGGGAGGTGGCCGCGTGCCTGGGGTGCGGGCGCGGGCGGCGGCGGGCGGGGCGCCCCGCGGGAGGCGCGGGCCGGGGGCGGGGCTGGGAGCCCGGCAGAGGCGAGCGGGGCCGAACGCGGCTGGACGCGAGGGGCGAGCAGCGAGCCGGGCGCGGAGCCCGGTGTCGGCACCGGCACCATGGAGGAGGACGACAGCTACGGTCAGTACGGCCCACGGCCAGCGGCCCGGCCGGCGGACGCCCCCTCCCGCGTTTCTTCCTGTCCCGGCCCGGCGGCGCCTGTGGCGGCTCGCTTTTCCCGGGAATGGTGGTGCCAGACGCGATTCCGGGGATCCGGGGGTCGGACCGGGCGGGAATCGCGGGGGTAGGGGAGGCGGAGGGCGCCCGGGTCTCCGGGGTCGCAGGGCCGCAGGGGCCGGGTCGCGGGGTCTGAGTCGCCGGCCGCTGCCGCCCCGCGCAGGCCTGACGGTGCCCCCGGAGCACCCGGCGCCCCTGGCTGCGCCCTCGTGGTTTCCGGCCCCCGGTGTTCGCAAGTTGTGTGCCCCGGTCCGTGTCTTTGTCTGAGAGGAAAAGGAGAAAGCAGCACCCCCGCCCGGAGTGGACGGGCTGCCCCGGGACGTTGCTGCGGCCGAGGCGCGGGGGACTGGGGTGCTGCCGGGGCGGGACCTCGGCCCCTGGCCGGCCGGCCGGTCCAGGTGAATTATCGCGGACCAGGTCCATCGGCCACTGACCCCCAAAACGCCGGCCTGGGAAGCCTGAGGGTGCGGGGACCGAAACCCAAGTTTGCCTCGTCGCGTGTGCGCCCAGACAGGGAAAACTTGACAAAAACTTAAGAGTTTCTCCCTCCCGCAAACCTGGTCCTATGTGTTGGCCAGCGCGAGGGGTGTCCCCCCTCAAATAGCTGGAAATGACGGGCGTTTGGGACGGTGATTTGGGGTGCTGCCGTTCACCTGTGAGCATCGTGTTGGTGAGGACTGGAGGGAGGAATGGCAAACGCAGGCTGAGCAGCTGCTGCTGCGGTTCGTGGCGAGGCCGATGCAGCAGGGTTGGAGATGCCCGTGAGCCCCGCGCCGGCTGGGTGACGAACGCAGCTTCTCTGCTGATCTGCCAGAAAGTCATTGAGAAACGGGGGACTGGCCAAGCGGTGGGTTTATGACCTGCAGCCTGACCCCGCGCCACCCACGGGGGCCAGGCCGCTCTGGAGACCCAGGCGCGGCCGGAGGTCCTGGCCTTTGTGGGGCGGGCGCCCATGCCTTGGCCCCCAGTTACCTTCCAAGTCGAAGCCGGGTGTGCTTTCTGTGACGGAACAAAAAACCCTCCGGCCGTTTCCAAAGGATCTTTTTTCCCTCCCAACGTCTCTCTCTGCCCATGAAAACCCTTGTTCCGTTTTTTTTGTGTGTGTGTGTGTGTTTTTTTTCCGTTGGTCTATTTTCTCCACCTTCTTCTCTTGCCGTTGACTCTCTCCCAGACCCAGTGCCCGGCCAGGCCGTTCTTCTCGGCCTCTCCTGGAGTTCCTACCCTCCAGGCCAGGCAGGAAGCGGTTGGTTTGGTTGCTTTTAGTCGGCGACTGCCTTGCCACCAGGCCTGGCGTGAATCTGTGCTTAGGAGGGTGCGCGGAAGCGGGGTGCACGCGTTTCCTATGGCGGCTGCCGCAGCAGCACAAACGTGGTGGCGCAAGACGACGTCCGTCCGTGTCCACCCGTTACCTTCGCAAGCCCACGTGGGTCTCGCTGGGCAACCTCGAGGCGCGTGCGGGGCTGCGTGCCTTTCTGGAGGTGCTAGGGCAACGCCCGTCCTCTTCCTTCCGCAGCTCCTAGAGGCGGCCCGTGTTCCTTGGCCGGGGGCCCCTCCCGCCTTCAAAGCCAGCGCGTAGCCAGCAGGTAGCATGGCCTCCTTTCTCCCTGACTGCTGCCCCGCTGTTGGATAACCCCGCGTGCGGGTCCACAGCCTGACCCATGCCGTGGTCAGTCCCTTTTGCCAGGTAGGGTGACATAGCCATAGGTCCTGGGCATTCAGGCCTGGACAGCTTTGGGGACTCTTATTCTCCTGACCACACGCAAAGATGGGGAGAAGGTTGTTCTTCTTTATACATCTGCTTTGTATTTCGAAAGAACCAGGAAGGGTGAGTGGAGGAGGCTTCCCCCCCGTAGGGCTCACCACACAAAAAGCACCTTGTCGTGTAAGATGACGGTGTGGAGAGTCAGCTTCTGAGTTCTTTAAGGTCGGCCCGAGTTCCCAGAGCTGCCCATTTCCCTCCTGGGTGTCACGGAGAATTCACTTTGGGAGGTGACAGCCACTCAGATCCCACGTTTCACAAGGAAATGCCCGCCGCGGTCTCGTAGACCACCAGCCGCCCCGCCCCACGCTCCCCGTACCTGGGACACGGCCGCTGTCTTTCACGTTGCTTTTGGGGGAAATAGGTTATGATTTCCTAACTCCCGCTGGGCATAAAGAAACTTTAGAACGTAACTCATGCGTAATACGCTGAAGAAAGCGGCGGAGTGGCCCTGGCCAATTAAAGCAACTTCCAGCCGCGAGCAGAGAGTCTGGACTGCGTGTGGATCCGGACGCCCCACTGGGTCCGAAGCCTGTCTGCGTGGCTGCCCCGTGTGGCGAGCTGCCCATTCGGGGCTCACTGCACAGGTGCGGGCCCCAAAGACACCTCCGGTGCGATGCGCTCTGGCAGGAAGATGTGTGGGGGTAGGGAGGTTAAAAGGCCCTTTAAAGCTTTCCTTTGGAAACGAGGGGATTCGTGACTTCCTGCAAGCTCGACGGACATTCCAAGGAAGACGTTCCCGTCGCCGTGCCTGATTGGTCTCCGTCCCCTGAGCTTCTCCCTGACGCCTCCTCTTAGGCCGCACTTCCTGCGTCACTCACAAAAGGAAGAGTCCTCGCTCTGGTGGGAGCGCGCACCCGCGTTTCTGGAGGGTCCTCGGCTTCCCTGGGGTCTCACAGGCTCCCCAACCCGGGATGCGCTGCTCCCGAGGCAGCCCGTGTGGTGCCCGCCGCCCTCTTGGACCGGGTGTGCGGGAGAGGCTGCAGGGCCACTCGGTAACGTCGCAGAGGCTGGTGGCCCTGGCTCTGTGCCGCAGCCGTCACAGAGGAATCAGTTGGTGGGCATGGCTCTTCAGTCCAACTGGCAGAGCCGGTCAAGGCCTTTACTTCTCCGCGTGGCGCCTCCCCCTCCCGCCCCCCGTGTTTTATTAGCTTCAGCCGTGTCCCCGTCGGCACCACGAGGAGAGCTGGCCTGTAGAGACACGCTTCCTCCGTGTGGGGTGGAGAGGAGACCCAGCCGGGCCGCCTTCCGGGCCGCTGCAGGTGGCGAGGCTGCAGGTTCCTGTCTGTGCGTTCGAGCGAGCGCCCCACGCAGAGCGAGGAGGTCCCGGCAGAGCTGACGCGCGCTGGCTCGGGCTCGCCTTCAGGGCGTCGCTCCCAGCGAACGAGGCTTTTCTGTGGTCTGACCCAGGCCGGGCTCACTGTCGGTCTCCCTCTGACGTTGATGACTTCCGGTTCTCCGGTTTGCTTAGACACTTAGGGACTCGCTTTGACGGAAAAGAACACAGCTCCGTGGAGTCAGGGCTTTCTCAGGAAATCTGGAACGCAGGGTTCCCGTAGTTCTGCGTCTCGTGTCTTGTGGTCTTTAAGGGAGATTTGAGGGTGGCATTAGCAGGTCAGAGGGCACACACATCCTCGATGCACGTTGCTTTCCAAAGGGCTGTCTGTACCAGTCCACCCTGTTGGCAGCGGTGCCGGGGTGCGTGCTCCGTCACTGCGAGCATGCCATGGCTGAGGGTTACCGTTTGAAAGCGTTCAAAAGAGCAATCGAATGGGTACAATATGGCGCCTCATGAAAGCGGTGATGACCAGCTGGCTGCAGAGGCTCCTGCCTGCGCACGCGCCCGCGGTGGCCTGGCGGCCTATGGCCGGCGGTCTCTTTCTCACTGACCGCGATGAGCTCCGTGGCCTTTGTCCGATCCAGTGGTTGATGTTTCCTCATCTGTTCGTCCTGACGGGGGCTGGGGTCAGATTTGACCAGCTGTAGTAGTCACTTACTACCTTCACTTGATTTGTGTCTGAAAGAGGGAAGCTCTCTCTTCTGGCCAAACACCCGTGTTCTCCTCGGTAACAGAGTGAGCGAAGCGGCTCCTGCGGGCCTGGGCGGCGCAGGCCGGGTCCGCGGCTCACACCTGCCTCTTTCCGAGTGGCCGGTGTTCACCAGGCCATCTCGCCAGGTGGGTTTTCTTCTGGGTCGTGCATTCGACCAGGTGTTTCTGCAGTGAGAACCCGAGGAGTGCCTTCTGCTCAGGGGTGACCGCAGCATGTAGGTCACCTGGCGGGGGAGGAGGGAGGACCTTGGGGAGGCAGAGGCTGGGAGCTTCCACCGGAGGGCCCTGCCTGGTGGAGTCCTCCCTCCTGGGGGCCGCCAGGAAGGCTGGGACAGCGGCTCCCGAGAGAGCGCTTTGCCTGAACCCGCCCTGGCTCCGTTGGCTCCCTCTTCCCATGGTCTCCTGAGCGGTCGTCATTTAGTGTCATCTGCGAGGACAGAGCAGCAGGAGGGGAGTTTGTTCGCAACGTTCAGGAAGTGCGTCCTCACCCCCTGGAGCTGCTGCGCGCTTCCCTCTGGTCACCGTGAGACGGTGGTCACGGCGCTGTGTCGCCGACCCCGTTAGCACAGGGCCGGGACGTTGCCTTCCGGCGTGAGCCCCTGTTTCCCACTCGGCCCGAGGAAGGCTTCCGTCTCGGCAGCAGCCTGCGCCTGCTTGGTCAGGTGTGGGGACTGTGGATGGTGGCTGTGGGCGACGGAGCTGTTGGCCGTGACCTTGTCTCTGCAGGGGGAGCGCATGCTTTGGTTCCTGTGAGCAGTTCGCAAGCAGTCAGCAGCTTAGTGACCCCTCGCCTCTGCAGCCCTGCGGTCACGGGTGCTCCGAGCCCCGCAGGCCGGCTGCACGGACACTTGGTAAACACCAGAGCAGTCCTGCCGGAGAGGGTGGCACCGACTGGGCCAAGGAAGGCTCCCAGACCAGCTGGAGCTGGGAAGAGGCGTTGGTGCCAACGAGGTGAATGTGGCAGAGATACACGTCAGGCCGGACAGCGGGCAGAGGCAGGGCCGTGGAGTAACTGGCCCCGGGGAGCTGCCCTGGGTTGTGAGCCTGGACAGGGGAGGGAGGAAGCCGAGACCGGGCTGCAGGAGGGGACAGAGCCACGGAGGGCTCTGTGTTACCAAGGACTTCATTCTCGGGCTCACGGTGACTATTTTGCGTTTTGGGGAGATGCCTCTGGCTGGTGGCTTAGACGGGCGGTGAGAAGATCCTTAGGGCTCGGTTGGAGCAGCCAGGTGACTTTCCAGACCCGACGGCAGGTGCTGGGCGGCCTGGGGACCCCAGTGTTCCGTGTGTTTTGAGCGAGATACACTTCTGTGCAAACCGCCTCCTGGCGTGGGTGGGAGGGAGCGGGTAGAGCAAGCAGGCCTGCCCCGTCCCCGTGCTGCCTGCCGCCCTCTCATCCTCGCCCTCGCCGCGCTCTCGTCTTCCTCCTGGAAACGGCTGCCGCGTCCCGCAGCGGGACAGCGTTCGGGTGGTTTTTGGTTCATACGTGTGCTGCCGGTTACGGAACAGATTTCTTGCAAGAGCCTGTGGTTACTGCTCGGGTCGAGGTTGGAGGAGGCGGTGTTTCTGACAGTGAAGGCAGCTCTGGGGCCTTGCCTGTGGGTGGTGCTGGCTGAGAGCCGGCCTTTCCTCCCGGGGCACCTGGGAACCGGCCGGTGCTGTGGCGCCGGTCACGCAGCCGACCCTGAGGGCTGCTGAGCCAGGACACACGTGGGGCTTGGGTGGCCAGGATTTGCATGAGCAACCAGGGAAGCAGGTCAAGGTTAATACCAGCAATCCTGCCTCTCACATGGCACTGCAGTTTGCCTCGGCCCCTTCCAGGGACCTGTGCCGTCCCTCCTGCCGTCCCTCCAGGATGAAAGAGAAAGGCCATTGAAAGGGGAAACTCAGCCACAAAGCGGCAGTGCTGGGAAGACAGGTGTCCCCCTGGGAGGGAGAGGGCCGGGCCTCCTGCCCCAGGCTCCCACCTGGCAGCCGGTCCCTGTCAAGAGAGCTGCCTCGTCACCCGACAGGACCTGCGGGTGCCTGCGGACTCTGAGACGGCCTCACCCAGCCCTGTTCCTGTGTGGAGGCGTGTTTGAAACAGGCTTTGTGGGAGCTCCTGCCAGGGGCCTGGGGCAGGGCCTGAAACACGCCACTTGATCAGGGTGACCCTGGCGGCCTCTTCGCCATGGCCACTCGGCCACTCGTGCCGATTGTAACTGTGACCAAGACTCCTGCCATCTCCCTCGGTGTCCAGTCGGAGCATGGAGGAAGTGAAGCCCTGAGAAGCTTCCTCAGTGGCGTGGAGGTGACTATGCATCTGTGGCATCCCAGTAGGACCAGGGGTTCCACCCAGGGCTGGTGGTTCCGCTCCAGAAAGAACCTCCCTCTGGTGGGTCCGGTGCTGGCCCCTCACAGCCCAGCCGCTCCTCCGCCCCCGCCCCCCAGGGCCTCTCCAGCTGTTCACTCGAAGTGCTTGTCCCCCAAATCCAGCCTTTGCTTGAGTTCCCGTTCCCCCAGGGCCCCTCCCCCAGACTGCGCCGCCAACTAAGCAGCCTGTGCCCCTGCCTCGCCTGCCCGGGCCTGCTGGACCCGCCCACAGCACTCAGACCCCTGCCCATGTTGGCCGCCTGTGGTCTGCGCTGCGTGACGCTCCTGACCAGCAGGAAGGCAGGAGTCTCAGGCTGGTACTGGACGAGGACAGTGGTCCCTATTGCAGGCTCCTGTCTGATGGGCCCCGGTGTTTGCTGTGGAACTCAGGCTCCGGAATTGCTCGGGACCGCCGTGCGGCGTAGTTGGAATTGGCGCCCGGTCCTCTGGCCTGCCAGCTGCCGGCCCGTTCCGTCTCCGTCCTTGGTGGAGCGCTTGGGGCTTGGCTTCTGCGCCGGGTCCTGCAATGATCAGTTGGGAGGTTCTCCGTGCGGACCTGCTGGGAGGGTGTGGGGACATCTTAGGAAGGACGTCAGACGGAAGGTAGGGTTGTGCTGTTCCTGAGCGGTGAGTGCGGCAAAGAAATGCGCCCGAGGCCTCGGATGGCCTTCCGTCAGGTGCTTCGGGCGCGAGTCCGCTTGATTCCAGGAAGCGTTAAGGTGTTTGATAAACGCATGTGTCTCAGGGAGAATGTAAATGGCCGTTGATTTTTTTTTTTTTTTCACAATTAAAATAGTCTGGAGGGCCTCTTGGTAGTGTGCTGCTGTGACTCGGCCCTTTCTGGACGCTCAGTGTTCGCTTCTCACGGCCGCTGGACAGATGGTCGCGGTTGGTTGTTTTGCTGTCCTGGGTCGCTGGAGTGAGCCTCACCGTGAAGTCCTGGGCCCGCAGGGCTGCCTCCCTCTGGGGCCTGGCCTTCCCACCGGGTAGATGCCACCCGTGTCTCTCGCTCAAGCCCCATACCGTGGTCGGAGTGGGCAGTGGCCAGAGGAGTCACATCGCCTCACTCGGACACGGCTCTCTCGCCTCCCGCTTTCATGAGCAGGACCCTGTGATCCCATGGCACCCACCAGGCAACCAGAGGGTCCCCGTCTCCCGGTCAGCTGGCCGGCAGCTTGAACTCACCTGCGGCCCCGTGTTGGCAGGCGGACCCCTCTGGGACCACAGTCGCCTGGTGCTTTTGTCCCTGGGACGCTCCCGGGTAGGCAGCGCCACCTTCGCACCTCTTCCTTCTGAGGAAGGTTCCAGCGGTGGTGAGGGTCACAGCAGCGGCGAGGGTCACAGCATCGGCGAGGGTCACAGCAGAGACGAGGGTCACAGCACCGGCACAGGCCTGCGGGGGCCTTTCGTTAGCATTTCTGGCGTGAGAAGCGCCCTCCTCCCTCGGAGGCAGGGAAGCCCGCGGAGCAGCAGCGCTCTGACCCGCCGGCCGGCCTTCTCCTGTGCGCCAGCCACGCACGGGGACCGAGTGCTCTGGGAAGTCCGGCCTGTGCTGGGCCGTCTCACGAATGTTGTGTACGCACTCGGATGGCGAAGAGAATGTTCTGGTGTCCGGCGGTGGGAACAGCCTGAACAATGAGCTGAACAATGGGAAGGCGTTCACAGCTCTGGGAGGGGGGCCGGCTGGCACTGTGATGATCCCCCAGACCTGCCTCCCCGTCACGTGCTGGAAGCCGGGGGTGGTCCTCCGCCAGTGTCCCGGGAAGCCCTCATTTGGCTAAATGTTCGCCCTGAATACATTTCAAGGAAACAACCAAATTCCTGGCTGAATACGACTGTTCTTCCTTTTTCTGATACTGGTGTAACCCCATTTTCTTAAACACATACATGTGTGTATGTAGCATTCCAACAAGAGGAATTGAAACTTCTACTTTAAAAAGTCATAACAACACATCCGTATAGTAAAGAGCAATTGGTAGGAAAAAGCATATAGTTAAAGGTCACTTGAATTTTAAAGGGGTGTTAAAAGGGCTCCAGGAAGTTGGAAAGATTTCAGTCCTGTGTTGTCCCCAAGGTCAGTTGATTTCTGCACAAAAATAAGTTACACTTCGCCCCATTCCAGGCCTCCGGAGCGCACAGTCCCCGCGACGTGGCTGCACGCAGAGACCCCCAGCCCGGAGAGCACCAGAACCAGGTCCACTTGGGCTCAAAAGGCCGGGAAGCCGAGGTGTGCGCCGTAGCCTCGCCCCTGTGAGTGGGGCCGGGCGCCGGGGCCGCTAACTGTTCCAGGCGGTGGTGGCTCGGGCTCTGATACGTGTATGTCAGAACGGCACCGGCGCCTGTCTGCCTACAGGCGTGAAGGAGGCCCTCGATGCCGAGTGAAAAAGCAGGCTGCTCCTAAAATCCTGTTTATTAAAGACATCTGTATTTTATCAGCTGACATTCATTTGTTTGAAGAAAAACCTGTATAACCTTTATAAGAATTCAAGTCAAACACTGAAACCAAAACTAAACCATGGCCTGGGAGGGGGCAGCGGGGATGTGAGGGGAGAGAGGGCAGGGCAGCGGGGAGAGGGCATGGGGAAAGGAGGGGGGAGGGCATGGGGAGGGGAGGGGGAAGGGGAGGGGGAGAGGACAGGGCAGCAGGGGGTAGAGGGCAGCGGGGAGAGGGCATGGGAAGGGAGGGGGGAGGGCAGCAGGGAGGGGAGGGGGAAGGGGAGGGGGAGAGGACAGGGCAGCAGGGGGTAGAGGGCAGCGGGGAGAGGGCATGGGAAGGGAGGGGGGAGGGCAGCGGGGAGGGGAGGGGGAAGGGGAGGAGGAGAGGACAGGGCAGCAGGGGGTAGAGGGCAGCGGGGAGAGGGCATGGGGGGGGAGGGCAGCGGGGAGGGGAGGGGGAAGGGCATGGGGAGGGGAGGGCGGGCAGCAGCTGGATTTACAGGAGTGAGGATGACAGAACAGAGGCGGTTCTTGACAGTCGGTAAAAACGGTAATGGTGGCTGTGTGATGGTGATGTTTAGGGTGAATGTTGATTTCAAGCAGTGATATCATCAGACATTTGATATCTGTGTAGAATTACTTTTTAAAAAAATTATTGACTTTCTTTAAAAGAAAGAAAGAGAGGAAGGGGAGGAGAGAGGTAAACGTCAGCTTGTCCCTTCCACTTGCTCACGCCTTCGTTGGTTGTCTTGTGTGTGTCCTGACCCGGAATGGAACCCGCAGCCTTGGCACATTGGGATGGCGCTCTAGCCGACCAGCAACCAGCTGTGTAGAATTACTCTTACTTCTGCTTAAAAACCTTAAGCCCGGGCGTAGTGCGATTGGGTTTGCCGCGGAGCCATGCGATCTGGTAAACTGGAAGTCCTCGTAGCCCTTCGGCTGGGAGGCCAGGGTGGAAACGCGGGGCGAGAAGGAGGCTCGTCCACATGCGCGCTCCTGACGGGACCGTGATGCCCAGTTGCAGAGGTGCCTTTTGTCCCCGGAGGAGTCAGGTCCTGACGACGGACCACAGGAGGGGCTTGCTTAGCTCCTGTCTGCAGTCTGTCAGCCGGTCAGCTGGGGCTCCCAGACCGGACTGAGCTGCAGGCACCTGGGGAGGTTTGTTCTTAATCCTCACCTGGGCCCGGCCACGTGGCTCAGCGGGTGAGCATCGACCTCTGCACCAGGAGGTCACGGGTCGGTTCCCGGTCAGGGCACAGGCCGGGTGGTGGGCTCCATCCCCAGTGGGGGGCGTGCAGGAGGCAGCCGGTCCATGAGTCTCCCTCATCATTGATGTTTCTCTCTCTCGCTCCCTCCCCCTTCTTCTCTGAAATCAGTAAAAATATATTTTCTTAAAAATCCTCACCTGGGATGTTTACTACTTTTATTTTATTTAGTTATTAAAATATTTTAAAATTTATTTTAGAGACAGGGGGAGGGTTCGGGAGAGAGAGAGGAGAGAGAGGAGAGAAACATCTATGTGAGAAAGAAATATCAGTCGTTTGCCTCCTGTACATGCCCCGACCGGAGCCTGAACCCACAACCTCGGTTTGTGCCCTGACCGGGAATGACCTACACCTTTTTGGTGTACGGGATGACGCTCCAACCAACCGACCTGCCCGCTGGCGCCGATGAGTTTTCAAAAGCTATTCATTCTGGGCCCTGTGCGAACCATACCTGAGGAGCTAGGGTCCTGTAGGGTAGGACCCAAGAGTGAATGAGTGAGTGAGTGGATGCATGCACATGCGGTGCGCACACATTTCAGAGCTCCTGAACTGGAGAGGCCCGAGTGGAAGAGGTCTCAGGAGCCCCACCCTGCTCTCCTCGGGGCACGCCCTCCTCCTCCCCCCCACGCCCTGGCCTGTGGGCACGGCCAGTGGTTCCCTTCGTTTCCGGTGTGGGTTGCATGAAATGCGGGGCGAGGGTTGGAGGGTCCTGGGCTGTTGGAGGGGAGGCTGAGTGGTACTCGCCTCTCAGCTGCGCCCTCGTTGATGTGGTTGTGCTGGAGGCCATTCAGAACTCCGCGGGCTGGCTTTGAGCCTTGCAGCAGAGGTTTTTAGAAGAGGCTCAGCGACCAAAGAAGGAAACATAACCGGCCCGGGTTTTGTGTGTTTCTAACTCCCTTTACAGCTGCCACTCAGCTTCCTGTGTCTGCACGGTTTGTTTGTTCTTTCAGAAGACACCTTCCTTCGGGTGCTCTGTTGCTAGGCAGCCCCTGACGGGGGGGGGGGGGCCCCCTACAGCCTGGCTGCAGCAGGAAGTAACCACGAAGAGCTTCCCCTTCCCACTTGGGGCCGGTCACTCGCCAGAGGTGTCCTCTGAGTGGCTTCGGGCTGTCCTGGGGCTGATGGTGGTCCTCTGGGAAGGAAGCCGCCTTAGGCCTCGTGCTGGGGTGCTGGGTGCGGGGGTGCTGGGGTGCGGGGGCTTTGTGAGCACACCCTCTTCCTTCAGCTCACAAGGGAGAACCGCTCTGGAAACTTCCGTCACATGCAAAGTAGAGGGCGGCCCTCCTCTCCGGCTTCTTTCTCTGCATCTTCCCGTGTGTTCACCTGCCTTCGGGCCTTTTGGGGTGTTGCAGGGTTAATGCTGGATGCAAAATGTTGTTTCCCGTTTCAGGACTTAGAATAAGCTTAAAAAATAGTCCCAGGCAGTTTCTGGAATATTTTGTAGGCTTTTTAAGCCCACGTTTCTCTTTGCCGTTACAGTGTGCACATGGACAGTTTTTAGCGGCATCTGGCGGGGAAGGAGCCCACCCTGTCCCAGGGGGGCCGGAGCAGGTAGCGAGGTTCAGGGTCAGAGCTGGACGGCGGGCTCAGCCAGGAGCGCCCCTCCCCGACCAGTCCCGCGGTGGCAGGATGGGCCCAGACGATGGCCACCCTGGAAGGGGTTTGGTCTGCAGCTGAGGAGCGAGGGCCTGGGCCTGGCACCTGTGCAGCAGCAGACCGGCCCCGCCCCTCCCCGCCCCGCCCCCGGGCGTAGCACGCTGCCTGTGACACCGGCACGGGGTGCCGGGCCCACGGGGCCCATCTCTGCCACAGGAAGCCCAGGACAGGGGCGCCTCCTTAACGGCCCGAGGTTTCCGCTTGTCGCTGTCACAGCCCTGTCGCTGTGGGGAATACCTGGCACACATTTCCCGATACTGCCTTCCCCTCGTCTCCTGGGAGGGCAGTCCCGGGCCCGTGAGTTCAGCTTCTGATTTCTAGTCTTGAGGTGTGCTGCTAAATGCCTTCCAGAGAGTTCTATCAACTCATATCAGCTCTATCAGTGAAAGTGCTTCATTACTCCATGTAAAATGTGGTAGAAGTGATAAGGAATGGTGTGTAAGAGGCATGTAACTTTTAAAATAACTCCTCGAAAAGCTTTTACTTAACATAGTATATCCGAGTCAGTTAAAGAATGCTATTAACATCATTTTGCACCAATCAAAAAAATCGATATTTACCTGGAAAAAAGTGACATAAAACTTGAAACAGTCACAAACTAAATGAAAAAATTGGTTTCTGTTCTTGCAATAAATAAAACCCCACATTTTTGTACTATCTTAAAATTGGGGAGAAAGCTTCACGCAAAAAGTTTTAAGTGCAAATTCCTCTGGGTGGGCACATCCACCCAAGAGAACGGCAGAAATCAGAGCCGGTGTGGTGGCCTTCCGGAAAGTTCCACCAGCCTCGCATGCCTGCCGCTCCTGTGCGTTCCCCACTCAGAGCTTCTCTGTCTCGACCAGCTTCTCTGGGCAGCTTGTGGGTCTGCCCGTGACATTTGCGAGACAAACACCATGGCAGAGCCTGGCGGCCGCTCCGCTCCCCGTGGCCAGCGGACGGAGGCCTCTGCCATCGGCCAGCTCTTGCCAGCGCTCCATGCCAAGCGGGCAAGCTGCTTCTCTTTTCCTTTCTTCTCTTTTCTTTCTTTTCTTCTCTTTTCCTTTCTTTTCTTACTATGGAACGCTTCACGCGTCTGCCTGTCATCCTTGCGCAGGGGCCACGCTAATCTGCTCTGTGTCGTTCCCATCTTCGTGCCGCCGAGGCGCCGGGGGGGGGGGGGGGGCTCCCTGCAGGGCGCGGGCCATGAGGGCTGTGCAGAGCCGGGGCCTGCTCTGGAAAGGGGTTGGCTGAGGGCTCCTCGGGAGCGCCAGGATTGCTGTCCCCAGGTGGGCTCAGTCTAGGCAGGAGTTAGAAGTCACTTAACTCGATTCACCGTCGGGACCATTGGTCTTTGCCTGATTGCAGGATGGCAAACGCCCTATTTAGTCCACTTAGTTCCTTATTGTGTGCTGTGCTCTCTTAATTGTTAGTGCTGCTTAATTGAATGCTTATCTCAGGAGATTCCCCCAGTGATTACCGCCATGGCAGCAGGCTCTGATGCGTTTACCGGCTGCGGCCTGTGGGTGCCGAGGGGGGAGGAGTCCCCAGCTCCCTCATGGGCGTGCCGGAGGCTTCCGGAAAGGAAGAGCCATCTGGGGGAGGACTCGGTCCCCTGCGCACACTCGCAGTGTGATCTCGGAGGTCTTGTTTCCCAGCCACCGTCACGCAGGGCTTTTCGGCAGGACTGCCTTGTGCTAAACAAATAGGAAGTTCTCGGTCCGGACGACCGGCCGCTGGTGTCTACTTAGGCATTTCCCAGGCGGTGTCCCGGTGGCTGCACACGCCTGTGCGGCATCGCGCATTTCCTTGTTGGGGGCGCAGACCAAGTCACCTGCTCCTGCAGGGGTCCCCGCCCGGCTGTGCTCACAGCGGAAGCCAGAGGGCCAGCGGGCGGCATGCTGCTCCCTAGCTGCCCGAAGGCAGTGCCCATGAAAATGCTAGGCAGTGCACCTGGCAGGGCCCTCTCCTCGGCAGTGGGAGAGCCGGTGCATGGCATCTCTTCTTCCCCTGCCACCTTGTGACGGCCGGAGAGGAGGGCGGGGCCAGCTCTGTATCGGGGGACGGAGGGGGACGCAGGGTCCCCTGACCACAGGTTGCAGACTTACAAAGTAGGTCAGGTGTCTCCGTTGCGTCCCCGTAACCGGATCTTTTGAACATTTGGGGTTATCGTTCAATATAACCAATAGCTTTAAGTACCGCCTGTCCTCCCAGGTCCCCCAGATTCATAGGCCAGTCCTGGTGGTTGTGGATCTGTGTTTGTGAATTTGCCTGCTTACCGCCCTTTCCTGGTAACCCAGGTCAGCCAGGAGGCGCTTCTGGACAGTGCGAGTGGTGGCACCTGCCTTGTCGGAGCAGCTCGCCTGCCATAAGCAGGCACCAAAGGCCCCTGCCTGGTGCCACGTCTCCCTGCCTGGTGCCACATTTCTGTGCTTCCTGTTGGTGACCAGGCTGTTCAAAATGGCCCCGTGCTGCATGCCCGAGATGGGCCAGGGAGAAAGTCGTGTGTCCGGGAGCTTTGTTCAGGGTGAGCCCAGTGTCAGCGAACCAGCAATTAGGCGAGCAGGTGTCCTTAAAGAGCAGTCAGACCTTGAGGAGACTCTTGAGGGAACCCCGTTCGGAAACAGCGTTAGAGTTTTCCTGAGACCTCCTGCTTCTCAAACACGCCGGTCAGACTTCAGACACAGCAGCTTAAGATCAAGACGACCATGTTGAGATGCTCTTTGGGCTGTGGTCTGGCCTCTGCCCCCTTGGCCGCCCCCTCCCCCGACAGCAGGCCTGGTGTGCCTCCCTCCCCGGCTCTGTCACGTGCTGGCTTCCCCGGCGGTAGTGTGCCGGTCAGCAGACACCAGGATGGGTGGAGCGCACCGATTTCGTAAGGCTGGTCTGTGGTTTTACAGATAAAGGGCGTGATGTTCACTTAGTGAGCACAGGAGGGAAGGAAGCAGGAGCGGGGTGTGCGTGCCTGTGCGTCCGAGGGGACGGTGGGCGTCCTCGGCCACGGCCGAGACATGAGCCGGCCACCGGCGCCGCCACCTGCACTCGCTGCTCAGAACTCCGTGCTGCGCTGTCACGGCCGGTGCCGCCTTTCCTGCTGGTGAGGCGGAGCCCACGCCTCCTGTCCCTGGTGGAGTGGCACCCCCCCCCCCCAGGGGCTGGTGCACCCCCACACGGGCCTGTGGTGTTCCCCACGTGGGGCTAGTGCCAGGCGGTCGTTTCTGGCCGCAGGAACTCACTGACAGTGAGCGCTGGGGCTGCGCTGTTCCGTAATCGCTTCAAGACCGAACTTGCCTGACCGCCGTCTCTGCGGCCACCTGCAAGCCGCGTAGACCCGTTTGATCGTCACACGGTTCCCTCGTGACCCGGGGTGGTCACGTGGTGGGGTGACGGGTGTACATGGAGCAGTGGCACACCTGATGTGGCTGCTCTGTGGTTGCCTGGGCCATGGGAGGCGGGTCCAGCGGGTGCTCTCATGCTGGAGAACGGGAGTTCTCAGGTTGTAAAGTGTTCGAAGGTGAAACTTGTAAACCGGTCAGCACTGCCAGCTTGTGCCCACACATGAGTGTGGTGGGCGCGGCCTGAGAGCCACGGGCTCCGGAGCTGCGCTTCAAAGAATAGGTGGGATCAGATAGAAAAATAGAAAAGACTTAACATTTGTCGTTATTACAGTGACAAATGGGCACAGTTTAAAGACAGCACAGCACACAGAAATACACACAAGTACTCGGCCGGGTGGCTCAGTGGGTGAGCGTCGACCTATGAATCAGGAGGTCAGGGTTCGATTCCTGATCAGGGCACAGGCCCAGGTTGTGGGCTCAGTCTCCATGGGGGCGTGTAGGAGGCAGCTGACCAATGATTCTTTCTCATCACTGATGTTCTATCTCCCTCTCCCTCTCCTCTCTTCCCCTCTCTGAAATCAATAAAAATATACTTAAAAAAATATATATATATGAGTGCTTATTGCAGCAATATTCATAATAGCCAAATGTCCATCAGCTGGTGACCGCTGGAGGCTGGAGGGTGTGGACAGCGGGGAGTGCCTGCCTGCCAGTGGGTACAGATGGCTCTCTGGGGTGAGAAAACAGTCGTGGACGGTGCTGATACTCCTAACTTTGTGAACCCTGAAATCCACTAAACTGCATATTTTTAAAAGTTGAGTTTTATGGTTTGTAAATTATATCTCAATTTTAAAAAATTCTTCCTTTAGGAAATCTAACATTTGATACCATTTTAAGATTAAAGAAATGTTTGCTATATTGTTAAATCTTCACAAAAATAGTGGAACCCTCAATATAACAACATAATCCCGTTTGATCTTTTATGTTTGGGAGCACTACATGGACTTCATGGATTTAAAATAGAAACATAAATATGTCTTTGAACTATCAAATACAAACAAATATTTGCCACCTGGGCGAAAAGAAAAATATCGCAGAACTAAAAGGATTATGATGAAAAATCGCAGTTCCACGCCCCCCCCCCCCCTTGGGCCCGCGCTCTAGGGCCCACCATTTAGAATTTGTTTAGCTGTTTGCTGCATGTCTTGGCTCCAGGTTCAAAATAAGTAGGTCAGGTGCCAACCCGTGCTTCGTGACGGCCATTCCGACGCCTGTGGGCTTGCTGGTGACTGCGCCCACTGCGACGCGTTCCCGGGGCCTTACCTGCCCCGGTGTGTCCTCGCCTGGCTTTCTTGGGGATCTCCTAAACCCGGCGCTGCCAGCAGAGTGCGCTTCGTGGCTGCTTCGCCCAGCGGTCACCCTCGCTGGCCCGTCATTCCCTGCTGCCCGGTCTGCTGTCTCCCCGAGGCCTCTGCGGCTGCCACTCTGCCGGTCGCCTCCTTGGCCCGGTGCTTTCCGTGTTTGGCTGACTAAGCTTGCGGAAGCTCTTGTGTGTACGTGTCCTGGGGGAGGGGGTATGGGTCTGTGCTCTGGGCTGGCACCTTAGATTGTTCCCAGCACTTCCTCTGGGATGTGGGGTGAGGCGCTCCCAGTCAAGCTCCCCTCCATGTCAGCAGCTCTTTTGCTGACATTCTGTCCGTGAGATTTCTCTTGCCGTGTTTCCTGTAGCTGTACTCTGTCACCTTTACTAAAGTGCACCGTCTCATTGTGTGACGGCGCCCCGATAAACAGAAGTCGATTCCCCTTCTGATGGACATTTTGGTGGTTTCCAGCTCGGGCGTTTGCTACAGAGACCGCCGTGACCACTCACACTCACACTTCCCGGTGTCGTCGGGCGGATACACGACCCGCGGCATTTAGAGGAGGGCGGCCTGTGATTCCCCGGATCTGTCATAGGGCAAGTGCTCATGTCCGAGTAGGGCTGTTTCCGTGTTCTGGGTTCGGCTCTGTCGGCCTGTCCCAGGCCAGCACCCCACTGTGACAGTCCCCACAGCGAGCACCGCCTGCTGCATGTGATTTGCGGTGGCACTGAGTCCGTGGCCCCGGGGCACCCCTGATGTGGTTAGCGTCCTGGGTCAGAGCACGCTCTCTTCCATTCCTGCGGGGCTCTCTAGTCTCCATACCGCTCACCCTTCTCTTCCCGAGCGCCTGCGCGTGGCTGGCATTGACTTGGTGCTGTGGGTAACGTGGTGTTAACTGCTGCAGTGCACTTGCCTTTACCCAGCAGCCCGTTACAGCTCTGCGGCTGCTCCTAACAGGTTGGCTCAGGTGCTTTCTCTCCGATAGGACCAGCTGTGACAGCGATGGTGTCACGCTTCCCCTCCCGGGCCTCCCGCCCCTGCCGGCCCCAGTGAGTGGCGTGGCGAGGGCTCGAGGGCTTTGGGGCCTGGGCCCTGGGGAGGAAGCTGGGCTCTCAAGGGTCCGCTGGGAGCCGACTCCTGCCTTTCTCCCCGATCCAGAGGGAAAGGCCCAGCGTTCCCCGCAGCGTGGGGTGCATTGTGAGCTGTTTGTAGAGTCCGTCATGCAGGGAGGTGGCATTTCCAGCTGGCCTGCAAGTTTTTGTCAGGAATGACGTCCAGCTCCTTCACAACTTGCCGCAGCCCAGCCGCCCCGGGTGTTCCCTGTGACGTTGGGCATGACAGTGTTTTCGGGAGGACGGAATGCTGGGCCGGGGATGTGTTCAGGGCAGAGCTTGGTCCCCAGCCTGCAGTCCTCGTTGTCCACATCCCGCGGGGCACGTGTGACTGCCACCTCCTCGTCCAGGGCCTGCGGCTCTCCAGCACCCAGCTGCCGCGGCGCTGTCACAGCCCGACAGGCGGTGAAACAGAACCCACAGTCAGAACGGGACCTCTAGGAATAAAGGCAGCGCGCGCAGCTCGTGCGTCTTAGAAACACCGCGCGGTGTGTGTGAGCGCAGCGGGAGGTGGAGCGCAGGTATTCCGGCGCGTGAGCTCCTGCAGACTGGAGCGAGGGGCGCGGGGGGCCAGGTGACGAGACTGGCTCTGGAGGCGCGGCCGGAAGGGGGAGGCGCAGTGCCAGCCTCGGGGCCCCAGCCCAGACCTCCGGGGGATTGGCCTTGGGACTCGGACCTTGTGGATGCTGCACTGCTCCTCTCAGTGTGGATGCTGCATGTGGCGGGACCAGGACGTGGGGGTTCCGAGAGAGGGAGTGGGAGGTCCGTGCAGCACAGGCTGAGAAAGGAGGAGCCTTTCTGGTCTTTCTGGGTGGGGGGTTGGGGGTCCGATTTTATGTTCTCAGTGAGGCCTGCTCAGACCCCCATTTAGTGCTTTCGTGGCCTCCCTCCCACACACTCTCCCATGCCAGGCTGGTGCGTTTCCTCCAGCTGTGGTGTTGTCTGTGGCTGCCCGGGGCTCTCATTGTCCCATGGAGGCAAACCAGCTTTAGTTTGAACAGAAGCTTCTGAGAAATAATGTCAGGGCCGGGCCTGTGTTCCGAGGAGAGCAGGACTTCTCTGTGTGTCTGTCCGTGCATTCAGGGCAGCTCAGTGCGTGGGCAAGGACGGGCATGGCGACCCTGCTCAGCCTCTCCAGCCGCCAGCAGAGGGCAGCGTGGACCGAGTCCACCACAGCCGCGGTGACTTGGCCCAGGAAAGGCGTCTGAAAGGCTGCAGCCGCTCTGGCAGGTGCGCTGAAGCCATCCCAGCGGCGCTTCCTCCTCGCCAGTGAGACGTTGGTGACGTCAGTGGCGCAGGCTGTCGCGTCTGTCTGTCGGGGTGGAGAGAGGCGTCCGTTGGCGCGGTGACTGTCCCATTTAGCGCTGTGGCTCCTAAAGGATGCACGACCTGTTTCCAGTGGCCTCGGGGCAGTGGGGAGGGTGCTGGTGCTCTGGCTGCGTCCTGTCGGGCCTCTTTTCATCACCCGCAGGAGGCGGGCCGTCGCTTAGGCAGGGTTCCCTGGGGACGGTGCCCCTCCCCCCCCAGGACTGTGGTCGCCGACAGTGCCCGCAGCTCAGGAAGGGGCACACCGTGCAGAGCCCGTGCACTCGGTGCTGGGGGCGGGGCTCCTGGAGAGTGAGGTCAGCCACTGTGCAGAGCTGCATCCTCACTCTTTTGTTTATTTTTTGAAAAGTTAATGGCGCTTCTTGGAAATTCACATTGTGAACATAAAATAAAAAAGGGCTTTGCAAAGGGCAGGTTTGGGGTTCCGGTTTTTATACCTAATTGATTCTGGCGTTTTGTTTTGATGATGAGAGTGGTAAAAACCCTGCGCCACAGAGGTGTGCCCGGCGATGCCATCAGCGCCATCGCTGGCTGTGCCAGGTGCCAGGTAGGGGCTCTGCCAGGGATTCTCCACGTGAATTCTTGGTGACACAGCACGTTCCTTTGTCCTTGAGGTTTTCCACGGCCCCGTCGATGCCAGCCTGTCTGTGAGGAAACGCACGGTCACGCTCCCCAGGCCGCCCGAGTGCAAGGAGCCTTCCGCCGAGTTTGCCGCCTCCCCGGCACCTCCGGATCTGAGGGGTCAGGGGCCACCCCTCCTGGGGGCTCGTCCTCGCCGCCTGCTCACCTCCAAGCACCATCTCGTGGGGGGGGGGGTCAGCATATGAATTTTTGGGGTACACATTCAGTCCATTGCAAGAATATTTCCTAGAAAGCAGCTCAAAAAGGAGATAAAAGTAAGAATGAAAAGTTAAGGAAAATGCAATGATCCACATTGGCGGTCTAGTGTCTAGGAGAAATTCCAAAAAATGAGGACTGAAAGAAAAGGGATAGGAAATTATTAGAGAATGTAAGATTTCAGCACTGGGGTCTACCTGGTAGGTAACATAAAACAGGAAAAAAGACTCAACCTTGCCACCTCACTGATATTTTGCAGCATCGAGGGTAGAGATCAGGCCCTGGAAGCTTCCAGGGGGAGAAGGTCCCGTATGAAACCCGGGACTGGGAGTGGAATGCACCAGCAGCCGTCCAGGGACAGGCACCAGGGAGTCTGTCACCTGAGCAAGGGGTTTCACCTTGGAGTCCATGCCCAGCTGCCCTGTTAGGACAGTTCGCACCGCCAGGACCCCCTCCACACCTGTCTGTGTTGCTTAGTGGAGGGGGTGCCCCACCAAAGTAAGCTTGCAACCCAAGAAGGAGGGGAACAGTGCACTGAAGAAGCCAGCGCTGGGAGCTGGGGTCCCGGTGCTGCCAGGAGCAGGCTCAGGAGCGCAGGATGGGCTGGAGGGGGTGCGGGTGAGGGGAGGGCCGCTGGAGAACCGGCACGTGCACGTTGGCCGTATTGGTAGTTTCGTGCCTCAATAGAGCATTTGGCGATCAATCAGTGACAGCCGTGGAGAGCCAAGCCAACAGGAAACCCCGGTGCCTCTGTGTAACCTTAGTCACAGACACCGTCAGCTCAGCTATGAGCCAATTGATGGAAACACGAACTTACTCGGGGCCGTGTAATGTACGCGTGCGGGTGGGTGCCGTGTGCGGGTGGGAGTGACAGCTGAATCCTCCTCTTCCGGCAGGCAGCTGTGTCTAGAAGTGGGGCTGGTGAGCCAGTCCTTGAGAAACGTCCCTGGTCTGATCAGCAAAGTAGGTGCGGGAGCCTCCTGTGGGGAGCAGGTCCGATGGGGCCGCCGGGCAGGCAGCTGGGGCTTCTGTTGGCAGCCGTAGGCGCTGGTCCCTTTGAGGATGTGTACGTGTCATTTGCTTAAAGCGGAGCACAGGCACGAGTGGAGTGAGACCGGGCAGTGTGGGCGGGTTAAGGAGGGTCTTGAAACCAGATAAGGACCTGGGGCTTGGTGGGCAGATGCAGGGGCCCCCGAAGACTTTGGGGTGGCTCCCAGCATCTCCGTGCTCTGTGGTCCCCTAGCTGTCTGCAGGAGCAGCAGGACCGAGGGCCAGGTGTGCGTCTCTGCCCGTAGCTGAGGGTTCCTGAAGCCGCCTGTCCGCTGGCCCTGGGGCTGCAACCCTCGTGTTGGTCTCCCCAAACCCTGCCTCACTTTTATAGACGCCCCGCCTGACCCCAGAGCCGCCTGGACTGCGCCTTTCTCCCTGGGGTTATGGCTGACGTCGGGGGGTCACATGAGGAAAATTTCCCCCAGAATATTGCATGAATATTAACGTGGTATTCTGTCCTTTTTAAAATCCTCACCCGAGGACATAGTCATTGGTTTTCAGAAAGGGGGGAGAGGGAGAGAGAAAGGAAAAGAACCGTCAATTGGTTGTCTCCCGCGCACGCTCCCACCGGGGTCAGATCTGTAACCGTTTGGTGCCCGGACCGTGCCGCGACCAGCCGAGCCCGCGGCCAGGCTCTGCTAGTGCTGAGGCGTCTGCCCGTTCTCACCGAGGGTGAGGCAGGGAGGGCCGAGGCTCTCCAAGGAGTTTCACTAACGGGCAGTAAAGAGTCTCCTCTCGCTCAGAACCCCGCCTCCACATGCCTCCGGCGTGACTTCCGGACGCGGCTGTGACGTGTCTTCCACGTGGTTGGTTAGCGCTACTGCGGGGCCGGCTCCTGTGTCCCGTGTCCTCACTGCGGGGCCGGCTCCTGTGTCCCGTGTCCTCACTGCGGGGCCGGCTCCTGTGTCCCGTGTCCTCACTGCGGGGCCGGCTCCTGTGTCCCGTGTCCTCACTGCGGGGCCGGCTCCTCTGTCCCGTGTCCTCACTGCGGGGCCGGCTCCTGTGTCCCGTGTCCTCACTGCGGGGCCGGCTCCTCTGTCCCGTGTCCTCACTGCGGGGCCGGCTCCTCTGTCCCGTGTCCTCACTGCGGGGCCGGCTCCTCTGTCCCGTGTCCTCACTGCGGGGCCGGCTCCTGTGTCCCGTGTCCTCACTGCGGGGCCGGCTCCTGTGTCCCGTGTCCTCACTGCGGGGCCGGCTCCTCTGTCCCGTGTCCTCACTGCGGGGCCGGCTCCTGTGTCCCGTGTCCTCACTGCGGGGCCGGCTCCTCTGTCCCGTGTCCTCACTGCGGGGCCGGCTCCTGTGTCCCGTGTCCTCACTGCGGGGCCGGCTCCTCTGTCCCGTGTCCTCACTGCGGGGCCGGCTCCTGTGTCCCGTGTCCTCACTGCGGGGCCGGCTCCTGTGTCCCGTGTCCTCACTGCGGGGCCGGCGGCTCCTGTGTCCCGTGTCCTCACTGCGGGGCCGCCGGCTCCTGTGTCCCGTGTCCTCACTGCGGGGCTGGCGGCTCCTGTGTCCCGTGTCCTTATTGCGGGGCCGGCTCCTGTGTCCCGTGTCCTCATTGCAGGGCCGGCGGCTCCCCCGCTGGCTGATGCCATTCTGAATAGCTCCTGCCTTCAGTCTCCAGAACGTTCCATGTGGATGATCAGCTCTGCAGTCACTCTCCTTAGGGGTGAGTCAGACGCCTTCAGGTTTCTGTCTGAAGGACGAAGACACGCCTTGCACGTCCTCCAGCAGCCGCATGTGCCCTCGATGTGGGACCCTGCACCTCACACCGAAGCCTGGGCCTGGCCAGGTGTGCCGCCGGGCGCCCAGGGTCAAGGCCTGAGTGGCAGCTCTTCTGTGTCCTCGTGCCAGTGGCAAACGGGAGCCAGATAGCACCCTGCCTGCGGCTGGCGGGTCCCCTGGTGTGAGGACGTGTGGGCGGCGTGGAGCCGAGCGGTCATTCGGTCACGCAAGGTGCGCCACAAGGGACAGTGGCTGGTTGTACAGCCGTATGAAGCCTCCTCTGCACACACACGTCTGACTTCTGTGTAGTTGTCTCTGTGCGTATGCGTACATGCTGAGCTTGAGAGAATATAAATGCATCTGGTGAGAGAAATACGCCTCGCGTGGTTTTATGGTCGTTACGTGTGTTACACGAGAGACCGAGGCGGTCGGTAGCAGTAGGAAGGTGGGCATGAGAGAGACCGAGGCGGTCGGTAGCGGTAGGAAGGCGGGCATGAGAGAGACCGAGGCGGTCGGTAGCGGTAGGAAGGCGGGCATGAGAGAGACGGAGGCGGAACACGGGGCGCCGCCGCAAGAGTGTGTCCGGGTGGCGGGCCGAGGCCCCGGGTTGCCGCCCTGATGTCAGCAGTGAGCATGCCCCACGCATGTCGCCCTCGGATTTTTTTGCCTCTAAAATCGCCTTCTGCTTTTCGCCTGTGATCTCGTTACCGGACCCAGTGGTGACGAGTTCTTAGTCATTGTCTGGGGAGATGCTGTGAGGTCATGCGAGGAGCGGGGCTCCCCGAGGGGCCCCCGAGGAAGGCCCGGAAAGTGGGGAGGGGACAGCAGCTGTGGGCCAGGCGGCCGGGAGGGGGCAGAGGGCAGCCGTTGCTCGCGCTGGCGCCGTCCCAGCTGCTCCGGGGAGGAGAGGGTTAACGCCCAGGACGCCTTGGGCTTGACTTCAGGAACTGGGTGGTGGCCCCAACCGTGGCGGTGAGCAGTGCCGCCTTCTGTGGCAGGAAGCTGATTGGCCCAGGGCGCAGCCAGCCCCCTCCTGGGTCAGGAAGCAGCCCGCCGCCCACAGGTGTTCCTGCCCCGCCCAGCCCACCGCCAGGGAGGCAGTGCCTGCTGTCGGGGAGAGCTCACCGCGCTGCCCGGGGCTGCGTGCCGGGAAGATGGTCCTGAAAGCCGAAGAGGAGGGTGGTGAGTCCGGCCTGGCCGGAGCAGAGCGGGGTTTCGGTATCGCTTTCGCTCCTACGTGAGACCTGGCCGACAGGCTGCTGTGTGGGGCTGCTCCCAGGAGAGGCTGGAGCGCGCTTGGCGGGTGTGTGTGTGTGTGTGTTTCAGTGTGTTTTTAAACCGAGACCCCCTGCCCCCCGCCTTTGCCTGGTGCTCCTGGGGAGCGGGCTCTGACTTGGTGACTGTGCCCGGACTTCCTGCGTCTGAGTGGCAGTCGTCAGAAGCTGTGGCAGTCACACCTAACTCCAGAGTGCGTGACACCGAAAAGTGTCGCATTAGGGACCAGTGCAGGCACCGAGGGTTTAGGGTAAAGGACGACCGTTTCCTTGGCTCGCATGGAGCACAGGGACCCTGCAGAGCGAGGCCCCTCCCTGGTGGCTGGAGGGAGGACAGCCCTTCGCCGCCACACCCACCCTCAGCGGACAGTGAGTAAGGGTGACAGGCTCTGCGCTCAGCTCCCAGAGGTCCCGCAGACGCGCCGTCTACAGCAAAGGCAGGCCTCGCTGCGCGGGGCTCGGGCCGTGTGTCAACGTGTGTGGACACGTGCGTGTTTCCGTGGGCAGCAGTGTGATGCCACACGCACGAGTGGGGTTGGCCGGGAGCTCATGGGGATAGCTGTGTGGGAGCTGGTCGACACGAGCGAGGGAGTTTGAAATAAACATTAGGTTGCGTTTCAGAGTGGGTTTTGTGAAAGTTACAGTCGGCTTTGGGTCCTTCCTCTGCTTTTCCTTCACTGGTGCACTGGACCCGTTTTAGTCTCACCTCTGGGTGGTCAGAGACACATTGGTGGCGACTTGGGGAGCTGTGCCGTGTGGGGAGCCCTGGGGGAGAGGGACGACTGCACTGGCACTGGAAGAGGGAACTAGTAGGGGCGGCCGGGCAGGCTCAGCAGGCCCCGGGACAGGCCTGGTGTCTGAAAGGGGGTCCACAGTAGCCAAGGCCTCTGGTTTAAAGGCGCCACGTGAGAGTGGGAGAGGGCAGCACATGTCGTTGACCTGGTGCTGGGACAGCAGGGGGACAGGCCTGCCCTCTGGGGAGCCGGCTTCCGACCCGAGGAGGTGTTAACAGTCGCGTGGCAGCCTGCGCACGGCACTGCTGCCTGTCGGGGTGGGCGCCGCCTCCAGGCCAGGCCCCGAGAGCAGAGCTTTGGGAGGACTCATGGGCACCTTGGCCTTGAGTAAGGAGCCTTGAGGAGCGGCGGGTCCTGGCTCCCCGCCTGCGGCCCTTCCTAGGGTTGACATCAGTGTCGGTGTTGAGGCAGGTGCAGAAGTGGGGAGCTGTGGGCTTTCCGGCAGGTCCCACGCCCCAGGCGGGGAGAGCTGAGCATCCGTCTCACGCTCCCCGCAGCTGCTCTCGCCAGGTCTGCAGGAGAGCGTGCCTGTGCGGGGGAGCGGCTTTCTGAACGCGTCTCTAAAGAAGTCAGAGCCTAGCCTGCTGCCCTCATGCAGACCCCCCCCCCCCCGCCCCGGCACGGCAGGTGTGGCCTTGCGGTCCTCCCCTGGAGGGCTCGCCCACCAGCTGCCACTCCAGTGTCACGCAGGTGCGTTTGGGTGAGGGCTGCCCGCGCACGCGTCGGACGCTGCTGTCCTCGCTGCCCTGTCGGTCGCTGCCCGGTCAGCATCAGCTGCTCATTCTCACCTTTTTAAAAAAAATATTTTTTATTAAGTTTTTACAGAGAGGAAGGGAGAGGGATAGAGTTAGAAACATCGATGAGAGAGAAACATCGATCAGCTGCCTCCTGCACGCCCCCCATTGGGGATGTGCCTGCAACCAAGGAATCGAACCTGGGACCCTTCAGTGCACAGGCCGACACTCTATCCACTGAGCCACACTGGTCAGGGCCATCCTCCCCTTTTTAGTGCTTAGGCCCCCAATTGGCCTTGAACCGCTCCTGAGGGTGGAACCCCAGCCCCTTGCTGTGTGGACACAAGCACCTCACAGGCACTTGCTAGGCTCTCTCCCCGGTGCTGTCCACTCCCCACGTGCCTGGACCCTGACCCGACCCAGGTGCCAGCCGCGCCTGGCCTCCTCGCCTCACTTGGCCTCTGCTGCTCCCTCTGGGGGTCTGCTCGTCCTTCCAGTCCTGGCCAGAGGTTCGACCTCGCGTCCGTTCCCTGAGCACTGGGCATGCCCGGGGGCACTGGGCAGTGTGTGCTGCAGCTGGGCTCCGCCCCGCCCCACAGCCCGTGTGTCCCACGTGGCAGGGCCTGAGCTGTGGGCATCTGGCCCCCAGCTCAGCAGGGCCGAGCGTGACTGGCTCCGTCCGGCTCGCCTGGGATAGACGGCTTGTACCCCTAGCTGGGCTTCGCTGTAACATCCTGGTGAGAATGGGAGCGCAGGAGCACTTGAAGCTGTAAGCTGCCGTGTGGGTGTGAGACGGTCCTGTGCACCGGAAGCTGTTCCAGGCAGAATTAGCCGCGCCTGCGCGAGGACCCTGGCTCTGGGGCGTCTGCAGCGCTGCCCCTGCTGACCCCACCACCTCCCATCCATCCTTGTCCTTGTCCTTGTCCTGCAGCCTCGCGCTGGACAGGCTGCTGAGGCCGAGCGGGCACTGGAAGGAAGAGCCAAGTGCTGTGGCTCTAAGCGCACGTCCCCGTGGGCCGTGCTCACAGCCGTCCTCCTGGGTTGCGTTTGTATTTTGCAGAATCAAAAACGGTTGGATCTTTATTTTTAAGCAGGAGCGCTCGGCGCAGAAGCACCTGGTGCCGCAGCCCAGCGCCACCATCTGCTGGGCAGGTTTTAAAGGGGACGGACTCTGGTCTTCTCGGCTCGCAGTGGCACCCGCCGCCG
Source organism: Corynorhinus townsendii (assembly GCA_026230045.1). NCBI lineage: Eukaryota > Metazoa > Chordata > Mammalia > Chiroptera > Vespertilionidae > Corynorhinus > Corynorhinus townsendii. Next base: position 1,916,645 of record JAPDVU010000009.1, read on the forward strand.
AACGCCGTGGTGCTGGGCAGGGTCAGGCTGCCCTTCTTCCTGTGAAGAGGGAAGCAGAGAGGGGCGTGGGTTCAGCCCCTCTGAGAAGGTGGCATTGTCCTGGGCCTTCTGCGGCCTCCACGTCCTGTGGCCGTGCAAGCATAGGTGGCAGGACCCGCCCGCAGGCAGGTGGATGAGGGAGGCGGCAGGGTGGGTGTCTGAGGAGCCAGCTTTCGGAGAGAAAAGGCAGGTACGGGGGGTGGGCAGGCACAGGTCTGGGCCATCGGCCCTGCCCGCCTGCGGAGTGGTCAGCTTAGGCGGGGCCAGGCAGGTCCGCGATCTGGGCGGGAGGCGTCCAGACCAGGACACGGGAGTCCTGCCGCTGCCGTGGCCCCTCGCTGTGGCTCTGGAAGGTGCGTGGAAGCGTGCGGTGGAGCTGGTGGAGCCTGCCTGCCGCGTGCTGCTGGTGACATCAGAGCGGGACTGGACCTGGGTCTCCCTGGTGTCCACTCCTCACTTCCCCTCCAGGCACCTTCACGGACGATACCTGCTCATGGAGACTCCCCCGGAGGGAAGGCTGGCCTCTGGGAGGGGCTGCAGCTTGTGGGGACCCTGCTGGGGAGGCACTCAGTGGTCACAGGCCTGCGGGGCGGGAGTGGGTTACAGTGACCTGGTGTGGCCCGTCGCTGGGCCTCCCAAGGGACACCAGAGTCACACAGTGAAGACGGACGATCTCAGCACCTCACGCCTCTCCTGAGCACGTGCGTGTTGGGTGTACGGACCTGGCCCCACGCTCGGGGAGGATGGGCAGGAGAGTCAGGTGCTGAGGCCCAGGCTCGCCAGGCACCCTCCTTCCTTCCTCAAGGAGAGTCTTGGCTTATGTGCTCTGCCTGCCTCCACAGAGAATCACGCAGGCCTGACCTCTGACCTCGAGATCCCGTGCAGTCTTTGCCGGGCCAGCAACTGGTCTGCGACCCCCTCTCTGGCGCCTGAGCCCCCGTGCTCTCTGGAAGGGCCCAGGGCTCTGGCCTAGCCTCCGGGGAACCCACCTGGGCTCCGGCTGAGGGCTCTGTGGGGCTTCCCGCATCGCGGCCGCTCGGGGCCCTTATTTGGGGGCAGACGGGGTCAGGGGCTGGTGACATCCATGTTTTCTCTGAACGGAAATGCCACCGCAGTTTACCTTGTTTGCGGATCAGTACGGCCGGGGTTATGGGCGCCGGCCCCGCGCAGTGGGAAATCCCCGCGTAACTCCCGGCTTCACGTGGGGGCCTGCGCCTGGGGTCCCAAACCTGTGCGTGGGGAACCTCGTCACCTCACCACCGCGCGCTCAGCCGTCGTCAGGGGGCTCGTCACTGGCCATCGTCCAGGGTTGTCCCAGGGTCGCACTGAACCAGCCTGGGCTGCAGTGTGACGTGCAGCCTCTGGTCGAGACGCAGAGCTGTTGCCCAGGCACAGAGACGCCAGCACGCCGTGCAGCGGAGGCATGCCCTTTCAGAGGAAGGCCGTGGGCAGTGGGGCCTGTGCCCGCAGAGCCGGGAGCGGGGACTGGGCAGCAGGCGGTCAGGCCGCGGCCTGCTGACGCCGGGTGGGGCACGGAGGGGCCTTGTGCCGGGGGGTGTCAGTCAGCCTGCTCTCCGTAACGTCCACCGCTCAGGGAGGGAGGAGGCCCTCAAGCAAGGGTTAACCTCTGCGGTGCGGCCATCAGGCTCTGCTTCCAGGGGAGAGGGGCCAGGCAGCCTGGGAGCAAGTGCGGCCGGCGCGCCCCTCCCCCGCAGGCGGTGGGGAGAGGGGCCGGAGGAGGGGCGGCCATAACCGCATTCATGGAAATGAGCCCGCGAGCAGCGCACACTCCGAGTGCCAGCCGGCGGCAGCCCCGCACCTCCCCGCCAGCCCGGCTCCCTTTGCTCGGCCTCCGTGCAGCTTTTGTTTCCTCCGCCGCCTCCACCCTGGCTGAGCTGGCACACATGCCGTGCCGCTCCCTCGCTCCCTCCACCGGGCGCCGCGGGAGCGCCCAGAAGCCCGGGGCTGCGGGGCCGCAGGGCCGGCCCACCATGGGCTCTGAGGCGGACAGCTGTGGCCTGCCCCGGCTTTGACGGCGCTGCTCTGGGCTGCCAGGACCCTGGGCCCGCAGGAGAGGACTCGCCAGGGTAAGAGGTGGCTGGGTGGCTGGGGGCCCATGGTGTGGGGCATCCTGTGGAGCGCGGGGACCCCGCTCTCTGGACCTGCCGCCCAGGAGCCGGGAGCTCCGTGAGCAGGGCCCCGCCCGGCTGCCGGTCCCGCATCTGCTCTGGCCTCCGAGGGTTTCCACCAGCTCCTTCCGAGCGAGCGAGCGAGCGAGCTATGTGCAGGCACCCGGGGTGCTTCCTTCCGGGCCTAACCAGGGGCTGCGGTCCGGCTCAGTGAGGTGAGGGCGCCCGGCGGCAGGCGGCACGTTGAGGGGAGTCTCCCTCGGCCGCTGCAGGAGTTTGTTGTGGGGGAAGGTCGGGGACCTGGCCGGGTGGAGAGCCTCTTTCCACTGCACGTGGGGAAGGAGCGGGGGCGTTGCGTTTGGTCCTGGGGTCCCTCCGGCCCGGCCGGCCGCTGTGCAGAGGAGCAGGCTGCAGAGGGCCAGCGTGCAGCTGAGCTCTAGGAGCGGGAAGGCGAGGGACTGACCGCCTGACCCCCGAGCCTCTGTTCTGGGGGTGGAGGCTACGCGGCGTGAAGGTGATCGCAGCTGGCACAGGCCTGCAGGCCCTGGAGGAAGGGGCGCACGGGGGTTAGGTTTGGGGGCTGGGAATTCCGGGCGTTCCTGAGAGCACAGGCCCCGGGAAGCAGAGGCAGAGCAGGTTCGGTGGAGCTGGCCTTCCCGGAGCAGGTGGAAGGCGGCTGCAGGACCTGGCCAGCAGCACTGCCAGGGGTGAGGGGGTGAGAGGTGAGGAGGGGTGAGGGGGGGTGAGGAGGGGGGAGGGAGGAGGGGGGAGGGTCTTCGCAGGCCGTTGCCTTGTTCTCTCCGTTGGAAGCAGATGCTCGCTCTGTTTTTAAGCCTCTTACACTTTTAGGGTAACGTTTTATGACGTAGTTTCCTTCACTGTCTTGAAATTTGACCTCGTTTGCCGTTGGTTGGCTGCTTATGCCAACCAAGTCTTCGGCTTCCGGCATTTATCCGATGGGACGCATTGCTCCCTTTTCTGGGTAGGTGAAGGGTAAGGTGCCACTCCTGGGAGACTGCGACGGGGGCAGGGCTGGCACAGGCCTCGCGTGCTTGGGAAACGGGCGGGCGGTGGTCCCGAGGTCACGGGGCTGACCAGTGCCAGGGACCCTGTGCGGGGTCCCCCCCTCCCCGGGCTCTCGGCGGGGAGCGTGAGGCGGAGCGGGGGGTTAGCACTTCGGGAAGTCCTTGCCAGCGCCGAACATGGCGCTGTGCTCCTGCGAGGTGAGAGCCGGCTCTGCGTGGGAAGAAGGGTTACTAGAAGAGTCTAACGGTGCTGTCGGCGACCTGCTGGGCGGCCGCTGCGTGAACGGCAGCGCCCCCTTACCTCCTCCGGCCCTGGCGCTGGGACACGCCTTCCCAGCCTCTCGGGCGTGGATGGGGTGAGGCAGTGCTTTCCACGCTAACGAACATCCCCGTGCAGGTTCGTGGGAGGGGAACTGGGGCGAGCAGAAGTCAGGAAGCCAGGACGGCGCTCTTAATTTGTGGTTATTTTTAATTATAAGCCGCGCGTACCCTAAGATACGCCTCTTTTGGGGCCCAGGTCAGCGCGTTCAATACACTTCCATTGCTGTCCAGTGCACTTACGGCATTGCCAGAACTTTCTTACCTACGAAATTGAAACTCCGTCCCCTCCCCCAGCCCTGGCCCCACCGTCCTCTTGTGACTGGGTTTGACGGCTCCAGGTCCCGCGTGAGTGCTGACGCCCTCAGCATCCTGGCCTCGGCCCACCACGGTCGCAGGGGCCAGACTCTGACCTCGTTGGGGCCGAGTGACATGGCGGAGTTTTGAGAAAGGATGGCCGTGGTTCTGGCCTAGGAGGAAGCAAGGTGACGGTTTCCCAGAGGCAGCGGACTCGCGCGGTGTGTGGCCGAGCGGCGCGCTGTCCCTGCACTGGCTGCAGGTTTGGGGCTGCGGTCACCTCCCTTTGCCATGCTGCCCTCCCCCGCTCTGGCCTTCCAGCTCCAGGCCTGTCCCTGGACCCCAGGCTCCCGCAGAGTCGGACAGCCTTCTGCGTTGCGGACCCTGTTGCGTTTCCCTGGAGCGGCTCTGAGGCCTGGTGGTGTTCTGTCCGGAGCGCCGACCCCACACACGTGTCTAACACCAGTGGGAACCCAGTTTTGAGGAAGTTTGCTGAACATTTGTGTGTGTTTCAAACCTGAGTTCTTCCCAGTCCTTTGACTTTTCACGTTGTTAGTCCCTGGGATTTCCCGGAAGACGAGGTGACTTACCCATAGGGCGGGGCAGGGGCGGGTGATGTGACAGTGGCCGCTCGGCTGGGAAGTCAGAGTGCCGAGCCGGGACCAGCACTCACCAGGCTGGACTTCCGTGTTGGCAGGCGCTTTGGTCTTCCGGTCTTCGCGGCGGGGTGGGGGGTGGGGGGGGCGGAGACACTGCCTTCCCCCTGGACAGTCCCCACATGTGCCCTCTTGACCAGAGCTGTTTTTAAATGGCCATTGCCCCTCCGGGCAGAGGCCCTGGGAGAGCAGGGTGCTGGCGAGCAGGGTTCTGAGCTGGGCTGAGTCCTCGGTCTCATCAGATGCAGCCCTGTACAGGGGCAGGTGGGCAGGGCCCGGGCGCAGTGTGTGGGCAGGTGGGCAGGGCCCGGGCGCAGTGAGTGGGCAGGTGGGCAGGGTGCAATATGTGGGGCAGGCCATACCTCCTGGGCTGGGGGAAGCTGAGCCAGGTGGTCCCTCCACCGGGGAAAGGTAAGGCTCTGTGGGCTCATGGCCTCACTGCTCACAGCGTGTCCGCCTGCGCTGGGTTCCGCCTGGACCCTCCTCCATGGAAAGGCAGGTCTCGGAGATGGGTGACAGGACGTTTGATGGTCGTGGTGGAAAAAAGGCCACTGTGTCTTTTCAAGCCGGCAGAGGGCCCTCGTGTGGCCGCCGACCTCGGCGGTGTCGCGGACTCGTGTGGCCGCCGACCTCAGCGGTGTCGCGGACTCTTGTGCTCAGGCCCCTGGGGTGGAGGACAGACAGAGGGGCCCGTGTGGGTCGGCAGCGGCCCGTGCTCTGCTGAGCAGAAACTGCTGTCAGAAGACCACATTTGCATTTGCACGTGAACTTCCTGCGGGTCCCTGGGCACCTGCGGTGGCACTGAGCAGGGAGAGTGGGCAGGAGCCTGGATTGGCAGCATGTGCTGCACTGTTCCCGGGCCGCCGGCTGCAGGAGGCCTGTCCCTTTAAGACAGCTCCTTTGTATGCATGGCGTGGGGCACATTTCAGCTCTGGGTTCCTGCCACGGTGAAATCTGCAGAGCAGCATTTACATAAAGAAGCAAATAGCAGCTTCCTTGTGTGGCTTTTCTGTTCACAGCGGGACACGTGGCCCTTGTTGTGGGCCCTTCAGTCGTCCTCATGAAACCGGAGCCTGCGAGGCCGGCACCAGGTGTCCCCGCGCGAGAGCGGCACACCTGGTACATTAACCTTGTACACGCGTGCCGAGGCCGGGCCCTGGCCCTGCTCCCCGTCCTCTGCGCGGGCTGCTGCCCCACGTTGCCGCTCTTCTCCAGAGAAGAGGGCTCAGCGGCCTTCCTGCCCCGACGCGTGGCTGGGCACGTGGCGGTCGGGGGAGGGGTGTGTGCTGCTCTGCCATCTGGCCCGTCAGCCTGGCCTCTGCAGTTTAACCCTCGAGGCCACGCAGGAAAGCCACGGCGTGGGCGGATGCCCTCCTCGGGTCCCAGCTCAGGCCTCCTGGCCCGCTGTGGCTCCAGGCCACTCCCCCGCCCTGCAGCCAGAGCCGGGAAATGGGGCGGCCCTGCCCGTGGTCTTCCCCATGGGCCGTGTGAGAGGGAAGAGGTGATGCTGCCTCGATACGCTTACGCAGAGGAAATACAGGGGTTAAAATGGTAGATGTTTTTCTCCTCGCTAAGTTCCATTAGAAAAATGAGGTCTTTTTTAAAAGCTTTTAGGACCCGAAGGCAGCAGCACTGGGTGAAGGTGACTGAGTGTGGAGGGAAGAAGGTTCCCGGTGGTGAGGTGGAGGGCGCGCACCTGCCCCAGAGAAGTGACGCGTTGTCACCTCGGACGGCGCTGCGGGAAGCCTTTCTGTCCGACCGCCTCCATGCTGCGCCGCTGCCCCGGACCGCCTTCACGGTTCGCTTTCTGTTAACGTGCACGCTCCCCAATGTGCCTTTCTAGTGTCTCAGCTCTCACACCCTCCTGGGAGCGCCGCTGATGCTGATCCGGCAGGGGCTGCCAGACTTCGTGTGTCTCCTTTTTAACAAAATACGTTGTTATTGGTTTTTAGAGAGGAAGGGGAGGGACAGAGAGCTAGAAACACCAACGAAGAGAGAGACTCATGGACCGGCTGCCTCCTGCACGCCCCCCCCCCCCCCCCCGGGGATAGAGCCCGCACCCGGGCCTGTGCTCTGACTGGGAGTTGAACCAGGACCTCTTGGTTCCTGGGTCAACGCTCAACCACTGAGCCACGCCGGCCGGGCCAGACTTGGTATTCTGACCTCACTGATGTGTCCCAGTCAGACCACCTCCTGACGTCCTCCGCCTCCTCCCGCTCCTCCTCCCGCTCGCCGGGCGCACTTTCCGTTTATCACCATGTCCGCTTCCTTTGTTTCCCTCGGAAACTCCGTACCCATGGCTGCAGCCTGGATTTCCTGTCTGACCTGGCACCCCACCCAGAGGAAGCCACGGGGCCTCCCTGCCCTGGCGCTGTGCCCGCCCCGGCGCACACCTCTGCCCGCTCCTCCTCCCCTTTGCCGTGCTCCTGGCGGTGGCCTTCCTTGTGTTCTGTGACCCCCAGCCTCCATGTCGTGTCCACGGGGGACTCGGAAGTTACCTTGTGCCCAGCTCACGACCAGGACCCGGCACTGCCCGCGGGAGCCACGCTCGCCGCCCGCCGGGCTCCCTCTCTCGGGAGCTGTCCCCTCCTTGCCTCCCACCGCCGGCTCCAGTGCCCATGGCATGCCGGTGCCAGTGCCGTTCACCCGGCTGCCCGCAGTTCCGGATTTTCCTGTTTCCCAGGCGGCAGGTGCTCTGCACTTGGCTCGCGGGCCTCGCTTGTCATGCTGGGGAGACGCCGTGGGAACTGACTCGTTTACATCAGGCGGCCTGTGGTAGCCTTGGTGTCGGCACGACGCCGGGTTTCGGTACCCCGAGCCGTGCCTTCTCGTTCTGTTGTGAGAAGACCGTGTGGTGCCGCTCCTGTCAGAGCCCCTCAGTGCTCCCCGTCACCTTGTTCCTGATCATCCCGTCCGATGGCGTCCGGCGCCCATGGGCTTCCTGCGTTGACCTCCCCATCCTGTGGACACAGCCTCTCCTCGGGGGCTGGGGACATCCCCATCCTGTGGACACAGCCTCTCCTGGGGTTCGCGGGAGCTCACCTTTCCGAGTCCTCATGTGTCTGAAACGCGTCTGCTTTGCCCTCCTGCTTGCCGAGGATTGATTCTGGGGTCAGTGGTTTTGGCCAGAACTTCGGAGGCCGCCTCCCCCCCCCCACCCCCACACTGTCCTCCAGCCGCCCCCCAGCCAGGCGGGCCTTCTCTCCTCGCGGCACCAGTTCCCACGCTTGCTGCTCACGCACAGTGGGTCCAGCTCTCTTGGTTTTGCCTGGGAGTAAATGCCTGTGCACAGAAAGCCACCGCAGTGTGCCAGCTGGGACGGTGAGACGGGGCGTCCGGGGGGCACAGCAGCCTGGACACCCCGGCCCCCACGGCAGCTCTGCCCTGCAGCCTCGCACGGGGGCCTGCGTCCCCTGCGGGGCGGAGCTCACGGAGACCTGATTGCACGTCGGCGGCTTCAGAACTGAAGCCCGATCACTCGTGACCATGTTCTGTTTCCGTGGCTGTTTGTTGTCTAGAACCCCCGGAAACTGGTTTCTTCAAGGGAGCCCTGGTCTCCGTGGACCAGGACCCCTCAAGGCCCGGCACGCGCTCGGGGTCGTGGTGTTTCTCTGGTGGCTTTCGGCTGATGGAGCTGATTTGTCATTAGCCCAGCACCCTCCCGAGGCAGCGTGGGGACGCTCACCCCGAGTTCTCCAGGACACGTGTGGGGCGCAGCGGGGCTGGCCTGGGACCCTGCACTGGGGAAGCCACAGTCAGCTCCGTGGGCAAGCGCCACTGCTGACCCTCAGTAAAGCGACAGAAAGTGCGGGGTGGCGCCCGGAGCCTGCGGCCTTGCTGGGAGGGAGGGCGCGGGGTCACGCGTGTCTCGCTGTGGGGCTCGGGTGTCATGACGCTTTTCTAGAGAGGCGAGGGAAGCCCGGCGGTTCCGGCGCAGCGATGAGCCTGCAGCAGGTGCGCGATGTTTATGGAACGCGGTGGCGGGGTGGGTAGGGAGGCGCGGGCGGGGGAGCAACTGCCCTGTGGGTGGGTGGGTTCCTCTCGGCTGGCCACAGTGCTGTGACCCTGACTGTCCTCACAGCCCCGTCCGCCGTGGTCCCGTCTCGGGGCCCCTGTGAGAGCAAGTCCGTAGGTTTCCCTTAGAAGGCAGGTCCGTGTGTGGCCCTCGTAAGACATTCAAGCCAGGACCTGCTATTTCGTACCAAGACAGGGGTGACTCTCACACAGCACAGCTCACACTGGACTCGTCACATTCCAAGCGCTTAGCAGCCACGCGTGGCCCTCGGCCACCACGCCATGCATTAGCTGACCCACGCAGGCGCCTGCTTGGAGGACAGAGGCGCCCGTGCCCAGCCGCCCGCGCGTGTCCGTCCCCGAGGGCGGGTGCTCTGCGGCTTGCAAGCACCAGGCATGGCACAGGCGCTGTTCGTGCGTGGCCGTCCTCCCCACAGCAGCCCGGGAGGCCAAGGGCGGCCCCGCGGGCGGTGATGAAACGGGCGCACAGTGGGCCAACGTGTGCGGTGACCTAGTGGGTGGGGGTGAGCCGGGGCTGCTGGTGCCCCTGCTCCCTTCCCAGACCACATGCTCTGCAGCGCAGGGCGCCTGCTCCCCCTGGACGCGGGAGCTGGGCGGGGAGCTGCGGGGGAGGACTGTGCTGGGGTAAGCGCGTGTCAAACAGCAGGCCAGCTGGGGCGGGTCAGAGGGAAAGAAAGCCCAAACCCCGTCCCCGGCGCGGCGCTGGCCTCAGTTGGGGGTCCTTCGAGGGCTGTTCTCTGTGCGTGCGCAGCCCCTCTGCCCCCAGAGGCACCCAGCCTGCGGCTCTGCCACCCCCACCTGAGTGTGACACGGGTCATTCCCGGGGAGCTGGGCTCGCGGGGGGTGGGGGGGCGGGCCAAGAGAGATTAGTTAACTGGGGCCTGAAGCACCGCTGTGCGGGGGCAGGGGCTGGCTCTGCTCCCCTCCCTTCCCGCTAGCCTCCCCTCCCCCTCCCCTCACCCCCACCCTCCCCCATCCCCACCCTCCCCTCACCCTCACCCTCCCCTCACCCTCACCCCCACCTGCCCCGAGGCAGCCTCTCCCCAGCCCTTCGGGCAGGGTCCTCCTCGCCTCTCGGTGCCCAGCCCGCTTCCTTTGAATCTGCGGGAGCTGGGTCCTCCGTGGCCTGGGCTGCGGCTTGGCGAGAGGTCAGCTTTCTCACGTGTCCGTCCCCCCGCCCCCCGCAGTGCCCAGCGACCTGACTGCCGAGGAGCGGCAGGAGCTGGAGAACATCCGGCGCCGGAAGCAGGAGCTGCTGGCCGACATCCAGGTAGGCACGGCCGCGGGGTGGGGGTGGGGGGTGTCCCCCGCAGCGGCCCCCCTCACAGCGCCGGGCGGAGTGTGGGTGTGGGAGTCATTGCGTGGCAGGCGGGGAGGGGTCGGGCCGGGAGCGGCTCGGGCCCCGCGGCGGCGGGTGCGGCGGTGCCAGGGCGCAGTGGACCGCGTCCGGCCTCGCGCTGCCGCCTCCTGGGCAAGTGGCTTCCGTGCCAGCATCTCGGTCCCTTGAACTCAGTTTCTTCGTCTGTAAGACAAGCGGGAAGACACCTGCGGACAGGTGGCCGGCGGCGCTGAGCTCCGGGTGGGCAGGGCCCAGCGCAGCTGCTGGTCCCGCAGTCCGCAGGCAGCCCCCGGCCGCGTGGTCGCTCAGCCCCTGTCTGTCAGCCCCCCGGTCGGTCAGCCCCAGGTCGCAGTGCTGCTCTAGGTCCCGGGCAGAGCCACCCTCGGGGCTGTCGGGCCGCCATGCGCAGGTGGCAGCGCTGGGCGGCTGGGCGGCGGGAGGGGTGCAGAGCGCAGACTCCTGCTCGGTGCCGGTCAGTGTGTGGTCGCTGCCCTCTCTCTGATGCCCGTTTCCCCGCTGACGCTGGGAGAGCCTTGCCCCGCGGTGACCCTCCGGCTGGGCCCGCTCACCTGCCCGAGGAGCGGGAAGCAGAGCCGGGCGGGGTGGCTGGGGGGGGGGGGCTGCCTTCCCTTTGCTGCGTGGCGGCCGAGTTGACCGCGGGAGGCCCCGGCCTCGGTCCTGTCGAGAGGCGGCCGCTGGCGTGCTCGGTCTGCGGGCAGCTCGGGGAGAGGTGGGCAGCCGTCTCGGGCGTGCCCCGTGTGGTGGCTGGCTGACGTCACGTGGCTCTTCGTTGGACTGAGCGCGGCGGGACTTGGGAGGACGCGGTGACGGGCTGTGTGTTTTGCAGAGGCTGAAGGATGAGATAGCGGAAGTGGCCAATGAAATTGAAAACCTGGGCTCCACAGAGGAGAGGTGAGTGTGCCCCGTGGCGGCTTCCCGCACACACGCCGGCCACTGCAGCGCAGGTCCCGCAAGCGCGTGCAGTGCGGCGTGGCCGTGCGGCGTGGCCGCCTTGCTGTTCCTCCCTCCCGTGGGGCCCGAGGAGGCGAGGGCGCGGGCGGTCGGCAGGCTGACCGGAGAACTGCCAGTCCCGACCCTTCGTGCCCTCGCTCTGGCGGGAGCTGCGCGCTCTGTCGCTGTGCGAGGGGCTGCCGTGGCCGTGCGGGCCCATGGCGAGCTGTTGGCGCTTCCTCGCTGACCTGCCCGCGAAGGAGGACAAGGAGCCCGTCACCGGGCGAGCGGCTGCGCTTTCTTCCCGCCCGGGAACGCTGGGAGTGAGAGTAGTGCGAACGGGGCGCCCGGGCCGCGTGTAGCTGCTGGATGCGTACCGGCTGTTTTCAAGCCCGACCCCCCCGGCTTCAGTCTGCTGGGCTTGGAACCGTGGGGCAGTGCCCGTGGGTCGGGAGGCTGCCCGTCCAGGGGCCAGCTCGCCACTCAGCCTCCGGGTGTACGTTCTAGTTCGCGCCTCCTTCGCATTTTTTAAAAGCTGTTGCTTAAAAGAAATGGATACGTTGGAGCTCACCAAATGTACAGTTTCTGTTCTTAAAGAAGATACTGTACAGACAAGGAACACACATTTGCAATACCTGTATTTGAGGATTTGCATCCAGAACATATACCAGCACATAAAGAATGCGTACAGCTTGGAGAAAAAGTCAGTCCAAATGAAAGTGGGCAAAACACTTGAAAAGACACTTTCTCCAGGAAGCCGTGTGCAGTAGACACAGGGAAAATGCTCGCCGCCATTAGTGATAAGAGACGCACCCGGACCTGCCACGGGCTGCCCTCCGCACCCAGGTGGCCGAGGGAGAGCCTGGCGGCCTCCTGGCGGGGGCGAGTGAGGAGAAGGTGCGGCCACGGGAGCCAGCACTGTGGCCGTCTCTCATGTTACGCGGGAACCCACGCTGTGCCCAGCAGAGCCACATGCAGGTGGTTTACTCGGGAAAGGAAGCCTGTGCAGGGAGGGTCAGAGCGTCCTTATCTAAAACTAGAGGCCCAGTGCACGGATTCCTGCACAGGTGGGGTCTGGCCAGCCAGGCCTGGGATCGGGGCGGATGGGGCAGGCCTGGCGGGAGGAGGAGACAGCGGGAGGTTGGCCAGATGGCCGGCCAGCCGGCCCGCCCCAATCGGGGTCCAATCATGGCCGGGCCGGTTGCGAGGAGGGGCCAAGGGAGGTTGGCTGGCCAGCCCCACCCCCAATTGGTGTGGGGGAGTCAATTAGGCGCAGAGCTGGTTGGGGGGAGGGGCTGCAGGCCGATTGGAGTGGTGGGGGCTGATCGGGGGTGGGGAAGGGCTGTGGGTGGCGGGCAGGCCGGCCCTGCCCCGATATGGGATGGGGGGAGCCGATCGGGAGCCAGCGGCCTGGGGGATGGGCATGGGTGGTTGGCCAGCCGGCCCTGCCCCTGATCAGGGGGGGGGGGGGGTTGATTGGGGGTGGAGCTGACTGGGGGGAGGGGCCGCAGGTCTATAGGGTTGGTGGGGAAGTCACACAACTTAGCAAGCTGCTGGCCGTCTCAGGACGCTAGCCTGCGTGCGGTGTGTGGCGTGGGGAGAAGAGGTGATGAAGTTCAGACCCGTGTGAAACAGCCCCGAGTGGAAGAGCGCGAGCAGGCCCGGGCGGGGCCTCCGGGTGGATGGCACACGGTGCTGCCGGCCGACCCCGCAGGCCCGCATCGCGGCGAGCGCCTGCGAGTCACTGTCTTTCCGACCTTCCGGGTGCCCGGCACTGACGTGGCTGCTGGGGCTGCCTTACAGGAAGAACATGCAGAGGAACAAACAGGTGGCCATGGGCAGGAAGAAATTTAACATGGACCCTAAAAAGGTAAGAGAGGCGGACGCCTCGGAGCCCCAGGCTCTCGGGTGCTGGTTCCGCTCACCCGCCGTGGCGGGCTCAGCCCACGTGGCGGCCCGGCGCTGTCAGCAGCAGTTTGTCATACACTCCCCCGCGTCCAGGGCACCACCCCCTCGCCCCGTGCCCTCGGGCTTCCTTTCTCGGTGTTCCTGGGGTGAGCGTCACTGTGTCTTCGTTGCGTTTTAGGGGATCCAGTTCTTGATGGAGAACGGCCTGCTGAAGAACACCTGCGAGGACATCGCCCAGTTCCTGTGTAAAGGCGAGGGGCTCAACAAGACGGCCATCGGGGACTACCTGGGGGCGAGGTGAGGCCTGGCACGTGAAGGAGAGCCGCAGAATGCCGGCTTCTCTTTTTGCAGGTGGTTTCATTATTGATTTTAGAGAGAGGGGGAGGGGGAGGGAGAGATAGACACATCGATGAGAGAGACGTCCATCGGCTGCCTCCTGCACGCCCCGCACTGGGGATGGAGCCCGCAACCTGGGCGCACGTGCCCTGACCTGGAATCGAACCGGTGACCTCTTGGTTCGTGGCTCGACTCTCAACCACGGAGCCACACTGGCCAGCTGAGAGTGCTGGGCTCTTGATGGCAGTGTGCCCTGAGGCAGCAGCATCCTCACGGCTGAGGGGCGTGGCCCTGGGCAGCAGCTCGTGTGCCGCGGTGTGAGGGTGCCTCGTCCGCTCTGCAGTAGGCACAGGAGACGGTGCCTCCTCCCTGGGCCCATAGGAGGCAGCGCTCGGGGGCGTGGAAACTGCCCGGCTGGGGGTGGGGATAGGACGCCCTTGGACTCCAGGGTCTGACACCTGTCTTCCCCGCCCCCCATCCGCCCCCAACCCCGTGACTTGTTTTTCTTGATAGAGACGAGTTTAACATCCAGGTTCTCCACGCGTTCGTGGGCTTACACGAGTTCACCGACCTGAACCTGGTCCAGGCGCTGCGGTGAGTGCAGGCAAGCGACGCCTGAGCGGGGCCCAGTCTCAGCTCCTGCCTCCCAGGGGGCACCGCCTCCCAGGGGGCTCTGTGGGGGTGGCACTGCCTCCCAGGGAGCTCTGTGGGGTGGCACTGCCTCCCAGGGAGCTTTGTGGGGTGGCACCGCCTCCCAGGGGGCTCTGTGTGGGTGGCACTGCCTCCCAGGGAGCCCTGTGGGGTGGCACTGCCTCCCAGGGTCACTGTGGGGAAATGGCAGCGCTGGGCTGTGGGAACCTGGAAGTGCCCTGAGAGAAGCCCTCTGCGGGCGGCGACTGGGACGGTGGGGAAGTGAGGGAACCACGTTGTGCTCTGAGGGCAAACTGCAAAACCTCCCCCCGGCCTTCAGTAGTGTTCTTTCAGGAGGTGACGTGCAGTAACGTCTGAAGTCTTCCCTAATTTTAGCTGAGAAAACACTTCAGGTTAGCCCTGGAGGAGGAAATAGGTGCACGAGGCACCTGTGCACTTCATTTTAGGAAAAGTAAACCTCAGTTCTCACGAAACGTGTTCGTTTGTGCTGAGGAATGACCGGGAGTTCTCCCTGCCGCGGGGGCAGTGTGCTCGCCTCCTGTGCTTCACTGAGCGCACAGGTCAGCCGTGGCACGGCCTCTGGTCCCAGGGGCCACCGCGAGGCGGGAGTATCGGCCTGCACCCGCCCGTGCTCCGCAGGCCGGGCTCACCTAGGATGAGCATGGCCGCGTGTCAGTCCCCGGTGATTCCCAGGGAAATGCTCTTTGCACTGCTTCCTGCGCACCCCGCCTGTGCCGGGACGTGGTGACGTGCGCTGGCGCGTTGGTGTCCGAGCGGGGATACTGTCAGGAGCCCAGCCCGCAGGAGTCCCTGGGCCTCGGGAGGAGGGTCACGGCAAGTGAAGGTGGCCAGCCGCGTGACAGCGTGTCCCCCTCGTAGGCAGTTCCTGTGGAGCTTCCGGCTGCCGGGAGAGGCGCAGAAGATCGACCGGATGATGGAGGCGTTCGCCCAGCGCTACTGCCAGTGCAACCCCGGCGTGTTCCAGTCCACAGGTAGGCAGGCGGCCTCGCGGGTCCTCCCGGCGTGTGGGCATTTACAGGGAGAGGGCGGGCGCGTGCGGAGTGCGCCGATGAGGTGGCGCTGACGGCGGGAAACCCCCAGAGTCCCAGCCGTCGGGCGGAGACATGTGAACTGTGTCTCTAAATTATGTCCCTTAAAAGTAATGTTTTAAAAGTTTTTATTGATACAGGGAGATGCTAATGAGATCGGGTCGCAAACTATGTACCTGTTTTAATTCCAGTGGAGTCACAGCGTGGCTCGTTGAGGACACTGGCGATGTTACCGCTGGAGGGCCACGTAGACGGGAGTGAATAAAATAGGTTCCCGCAGTGGGGGATGATGGGTAAAAGATTTTCTCTCGCGTTGCATGGTTTTCCCGATGCTCTCAGGGTGCCGTCTGTTAAGGCCTGAGAAAGGGGGCCCCTTTGAGTCCTGGGCACTGTCGCCTGGCCCTCCTGGAGCGGCCCTGCTACTCAGTGCCAGCGTGCCAGGCGCCGACGTGTCCCGGCAGCGGCCTTGACGCCACCGCGTGCCCGGCTCCTTCGTGGGCACTTCTGAGCGCCGCTCGGCTTCTCTCTAGACACGTGCTATGTCCTCTCGTTCGCCATCATCATGCTGAACACCAGCCTGCACAACCCCAACGTCAAAGACAAGCCCGCCGTGGAGAGGTTCATCGCCATGAACCGGGGCATCAACGACGGCGGGGACCTGCCCGAGGAGCTGCTGCGGGTGAGTGCGCGCCGGCGGGCGTGGCCTCGCACTGAGCGGTGCGCGTTCCCGGAGGAGCCGGTGGGAGGCCCAGCAGGGCCAGGACGAGTGGCTTGTGGACGGGGAGCTAGCGCCTCGCTGGGCTGGCCCGAGGCGGCGTCTCACTTAGTCTCCGGAGCCGCCCGAGGCAGGAGCTGTGGCGGCCCGGTGCCGGTGCGGTGCCGGTGCGGGGCAGGCACGAGGCGGGAGGGCGCCTTCTGGAACCACAGGCAGGCAGCGTCGTCTCTCGCAGAACCTCTACGAGAGCATCAAAAACGAGCCCTTCAAAATCCCGGAGGACGACGGCAACGACCTCACGCACACCTTCTTCAACCCGGACCGCGAGGGCTGGCTGCTCAAGCTCGGTGAGTGAGCCTCCGCCCAGCCCCACGCAGCCCCCTGAGGGCGCGCACACGCGTGCGCCGGTGTGGGAACACGGTGGCCACGGAGGCGCTGTGAGGGCCTTCGGGGTGCATTCGGGCTGTTACCGCGAGACCCACCTCCAGAAAGGCACCGGAAGCCAGTCTGTGCCCCAGGGGACGCCAGAGTGCGGGGCGGGACTTCCCGCTCCTGAAACAGCCGCGTGCGTTTGCACCCCCGCGCCCGGTCCCTCCTCTTCCCCGCCCCCTCTCGCTCACTGGCAGTGGCCAGCTGCGTCCATCTCTACTTCCCATCACACACGTGCACCCCGCACCCCCGGCATCATCATGCTCTGCATCTGGCTCCACGGGCGTGTGCATGGCGAACCTCGGCCCGGCTGCGTGCACCCCGCAGCACCCCCCGACCCAGCCACGCTGATGCCCTCCATTCAGAAAACCAGTTACTCCTCCTCCCTGTGGCACCGGGAGGGAGCTCCATGGCGGAGACGTGGCCGGGAAGGGGCTGAGTCACCAGGAGGGAAGAGGGGTGGGGCTTCCAGGCGTGTCCCGCGTGATGGTTTCCTCAGTCGTTCCGGAGCCCAGAGGAGCCTGGACATGGCGATGGCAGGGTTTGGCCGCTGAGAGTGCTTCGTTCTGCCTCGGCCTGGCTAGCCCGGGCCCCACACTGTCAGGGCGTCGGTGCGGGTCCTGCTCCCACTGCA
Source organism: Corynorhinus townsendii (assembly GCA_026230045.1). Lineage (NCBI taxonomy): Eukaryota > Metazoa > Chordata > Mammalia > Chiroptera > Vespertilionidae > Corynorhinus > Corynorhinus townsendii. Next base: position 1,933,156 of record JAPDVU010000009.1, read on the forward strand.
GCTGCCACCAGGAGGCGGGAAGTTGAAGTCGCTGCTCAGCTGCCGCTGACGCACCTGGGCGTGCTGGCCAGGGGTCAGGGCAGGGCCTCCATGTCCTCCGAGAGCACCGCCCAGGCCCGTGTTTGTGCCTGTGACCCGGCCCGTGCGCTCCTAAGGCTGCGGGAGTCCTGGACTCCTGACTTAGCCCGCGCTCGGTCCACTCTAGCCAGTGGGTCCTTGAGCTTCAGGCTCTCGCTTAGCAACCACAGAGGCAGCCACGCTGCTCTGCGCCCTCAGCGCCATGTGGCTCGGGCGTAAAGGGAGCCCGCTGGGACATGAACGGGGCACCCAGGGCTGCATGTGCGTCCCTCCAGCGAGACGTGTGTGCACGCTGACCGTTGCCAGCGAGGCTGAGATTAGGTCAGCGAGGATCGCCTTGGTGCTTGCACCAGGACACGCAAATGCTGAGGCTCCCCGTGGTTCTTAAAGAAGTTTAAGCGTGGTCTCGATGGTTAGGTCACTGCTTTCCTTTCCCAAAGCCCCACCACCCCGACCTCAGGTCTTCACGGTGTTCCCTAAGGGCCGGGTCCCGCCACCTGGCGTGGTGTGTGTGTGTGTCTGTATCGCCACAGAGCCTGTACTCTTGTGTATACACACGCACGCGTGCATTCATGGGTGTGTGCGTGTGCGTTCTCACACACACTACAAAGTGCCACCAGCTGAAGGAAGTCCACTTCCCCGTCTCCTCACTCTGCCAGGGGTGCGGGCCCACAATCTGCGGCTGCTTTGTGAGCAGATTGGGGGCACGTGGGGGGCCAGGCTTCAGTGATGCCTGCAATCCCGCCTTTCCCGTGGGGTGAGGCCAGGCAGCAGCACGGCCGGTGGTGATGTTCCCCTGCCCCCGCGCCCCTCCCCCAGCAGTCGTGAATGACTAATGCAGTGCACTGAGACTAAGGAGGTGGATTTAATTTCTTGGTTGTAATTTTCTTTTCTCCCTCATTTGTATGTTTCCATGATTTTGGCTCTCCTTTTCCTTGCCCCCAACTCCAGGAGGTATGTAACCCCTCGCCCTGCTCGCTCGCTCTGCCCAGGCGCTGTGACTGCTGCAGCCTTCTGGTGTTGTTATTTTGGTGGTCTGTTTTTAATTGCTGGTGGTAGTGTTAATGCCGCTTCTAACTTCTCGTACAGTCCCTGGGGAACTGGGCAGGTCCGGGTCCCGTGGAGGAGTGGCGCCCGGTGGCCAGGCAGGGAGGCGCCAGGTGCAGTAGCTGCCCTGTGGGCGGCAGTGCGAGAAGCCAGGGGACCCCGACTCCTCCTCGGCCACGGCAGGGCTGTGCTGGTGGGGTCCTCGCCCTGTGCTGAGAAGGTCTCCTCTACCAGGAGAGGGGCGTTCTGACGTCCCAACGCCAGTGCCAGTGCTCCGTCCGCCGTGGCCAGAAGGCACCTGGGGAGGGGAACGTATTTCCTAAACGCAGGGCGACGCCCAGTGAGACCGAACGGAGACAGAACCAGAAACGCCCCGGCACCCTTTGCTTCACGTCCCAGGTGCTGGGGGAGGGCATTCCGACCTCGGCTCTGTTTTTTATATTTTTATTGTTAAGATATTTTAAAAAATATGTATGTATTGATTTCAGAGAGAGGAAGGGAGAGGGAGAGAGAGAGAGAAACATCAACGATGAAGAGCTGCCTCCTGCACACCCCCACTGGGGATCCAGCCCACAACCCGGACCGTGTGCTGACTGGGAATGGAACTGGCGACCTCTTGGTTCATAGGTCAACGCTCAGCCACTGAGCCGTGCCAGCCGGGCTTGGCTCTGTTTCTTTGTCTTTCTCCCTCCTCTTTCAATGAGGCGTCACTGAACACCACAGGCCGGCCTTAGTTAGCTGTCGGGGTCCCCTTTGCACTCGCTGGTTTGGGGAACGTGGTTCCCCACGTGAGGGGCTCCGTGACGTGGCAGAGCCGCCCGGAGAAAGAGCCACCGGATGGCGACGTACGGCAGCGTTGGGCTGGCAGGTGCCGATGCCGGGACAGCCGCCTCTGCCTCCCCTCGGGCGGGACCGTGAGCCGTGTGGCCCTGTGAGTTCCACAGGGACTGTCCTAGGTGCGCACTGACCTGTCTGCTTGTCCCACGTCTGCTCCTTCCCACAGTGTCCCTCTGGGACGCATGGAGCTGCCTGGCAGAGTCTGAGGCCGCAGGTGCTCAGGGAACGGCCCGGCTTTCCCGTCAGGGCGGGGGGGCTCCCAGCTTTGCTTTTGCTGCTAGACTCCCCCCTCTCCCTCCCGAGTCCCCGGGGTCCCGCGCCGGGAGTGCATGGTCATCAGCGAGGGGCCAGGTGCCCTGGGTGCTGAGCCCTGTGTGGTGGAAGAGCTGAGTTGAGTTCTTGGACCCCAGAATGGGGAGGGGGTCCCTTTTCTATCCAGCTAGCTCCAGTTCTAAGTAAATCCCATGTCTTCCTTTCCTCATGCCTTTGCTCTGCCCAGCCTTCCCATTGCCACGTGCATGTCACATCTCCGTCCATGGTCCTCACCCTCGCCTTCGGGGCCAGAGGCACGCGCTCACGTCCCTGCACCGCTGTGGGGAGAGGGCCGGCCTGCCCAACCCATCACAGGCGGTGGCCAAGCCCGCCCCTGGCCGAGGCGGCGCCATTCAATTTTGGTGCCAGTGGTCAGCCCTTCCCCTCCCAGAGCTCAGGCCCACGCAGAGCCCGCCCTGCACAGGGACCTACACTGCAGGCTCTCTTCACGACACTCCTTCGCCCCCGCAGGCACCCCCGGGTGGTGGGAAACACTCCCCCAAGCCACCGTCTCTGCGAGGAGGGAGGAGAGAGAGGCCCGGGGCGCACTGGCTGCACACAGTGCCCTCGCCTCGTGTGCGGATTGGGGAGGGGATGCTCTGCTCTCCCCGGTGACGTGCGGCGGGCAGAGCCTGGGCCGCCTGGCAGGACGCGCTTAGAGCCGCCTGTCTCGCACTGCGGCCTCTGGGTCACTGTGTAGGCTCGCGCAGAGAGCTTTCCCTCGACTTGACGTAAGTGGAGGGAAAGGATGGGTCGTGGTCGTGACCGAGGCAGGAGGCTTGTCCACGCAGCCAGGCCACCCGCCCTCCCGGCCACCTTCCCGGGGCATCGGGCCACGTGCGTGTTTCTCGCTGAGGACGAGGGAGCCCGCTCTCGGCTGCACTCAGTGCTCAGGAGGCCGTCTGCTTGTTGGCTGCCAGTCTCCTGTGAGCACGCCCTGCTGCCAGGAGCCCCCTGAGACAGGACTCTGGGGCGTCCCCACTGAGGACACTGGTCCGGAGGCTGGAGCTGGTGTGGGGTTCACGGCCCCAGGAGGGTGCGGTCCCACGTCCAGGAGAGCTGGTTCCACGGCGACGGGATGGAGTGTCCCTCCCGTTCCCTCCCCTCCCCTCCGGAGGCAGCAGCTCCGTGTGCGGCTGCATCGCGGCGAGGCTGGCCCTCTCCCCTCGTTTTGTCTGAGAGAAGCTCCCAGCTCAGTCAGACCTGCGCTGCGTGCCCTCACGTCCCGCCTCCCTCCCCTCCCCGCGCTCATCCTCATCGCTGTCCTGGCCTCGTCTCAGGCGCCGCTGGCTTGCTTGCTGTGCTTGTACCACACACTTGCACTCCGTGAACGGTGCTTCTGTCTGGCTGTGTCTTGTCACCGCTGTGAGCTTGCCATGGTCTCCGTGTCCCCCGGGCCTGCCCTTGCTTCCTCCTCGCCTGGAGGGGGCTTCGTGCTGCGGGCCGCCCTGCCCGGCGCCTCCCGTCCCACACGCATCTCTTCTTGTTCTCAGGTGGCCGGGTCAAGACCTGGAAACGCCGCTGGTTCATTCTGACCGACAACTGCCTGTACTACTTTGAGTACACGACGGTGAGCTGCCGTGGGCGCCTGTGGCTGGGGCCAGGCTGTCAGCTCTGTCCAGCTGTGTGTCACCTGTCTGTCCGTCTGTGTGTCACCTGTCTGGCTGTGTGGAGCTGTCTGGCTGGCTGGCTGTGTGTCACCTGTCTGTCCGTCTGTGTGTCACTTGTCTGGCTGTGTGGAGCTGTCTGGCTGGCTGTGTGTCACCTGTCTGGCTGTGTGTCACCTGTCCAGCTGTGTGTCTCCTGTCCGGCTGTGTGGAGCTGTCTGGCTGGCTGTGTGTCACCTGTCTGGCTGTGTGTCACCTGTCCGGCTGGCTGTGTGTCACCTGTCCGGCTGTGTGTAGCTGACTGGCTAGCTGTGTGTAGGTACCTGTGGGATCACCAGCTCCTCTGAGCTTGGAAGCCCAGCAGGAGGGCCAGAGAGGGGGCAGCTGGGCAGGATTTGAGGTGCCCTTGTGGGCCCTGGGAGAGCTGTCGAGCAGGTGCTGTTTGAGGAGAGGCGGTAATGAGCGGATAATGCCCTGTGACAGCTCTGGCCCCGGCACTGGGGCTCCTCGGACTAGACGGGGGCCTTTGGGGGAGCCTGACTCCAGAGCAGAGGCCTCCCCAGGGAGCAGGGCAGGCAGCACCGCCTCTTCCTGCCAGGGCAGCCATGGCTCCTGCCGGCATCTGTTAGACCCTGGGCGTGCTCTTTGCCGAGGCCTCTGGTGCTGGGGCCCACGTGGTGCTGGGGTTCACGTGGTGCTAAGACAGCACCCATGGGGTGTCCGACGCTGTCCTTGTGTGAGCATCGATGTGGGCCCAGCTGAGGCGGGAGAAGGCCCCTGGGGAGGGGGCGTGGAGCCGGGTGTCGCCCACCAGCCTAAGCTCCCACCCCCCCGCAGGACAAGGAGCCCCGGGGGATCATCCCGCTGGAGAACCTGAGCATCCGGGAGGTGGAGGACTCCAAAAAGCCCGTGAGTGCTCGCGCTGAGACGGGGGGCGGCAGGTGTGGCTGTGCGGCTCCTCGCCCAGGAAGTGCGGGGGCGACGGACAGACGCAGGCGGGAGAGGGCTGGCGGGCCTCGGGTCAGTGTTCCAGCCAAAGCCGAGGCCCTAGGCAGCCTCCTCGCTTGTCCGCCTGCGGAGTCCACTCCCTGCCCGGCCACGGGGGCCGTCCGCCCCGGGCAGCCACTCCCTGCCCGGCCACGGGGGCCGTCCGCCCCGGGCAGCGCCACTCCCTGACCGGCCACGGTGGGTGGTCCCGCCCCGGGGCAGCGGCACTCAGCCGGCGGCCTGGTGGGAGCAGCGGGCCTCGCGCATCATGGCCTTGCTGTTGGCTCCGCCTTCGTCCAGGCGCCCGTAGAGCTGCTGGTCTGGGGGGTCTGACCCGGGGCCTGGTTAGACGCAGCCTTCAGCCTCAGCGTCCACACCGGCCCCTCGCTCCCCCAGGAGCACACGCGACCTGTTGGGGTCCGCGTGGACGCTCGGGGCGAGGGCGTTCCTGTGTGCTCGGCATCGCTCAGACGCCTGCTCTGGTTCCAGAACTGCTTCGAGCTGTACATCCCGGACAGTAAGGACCAGGTCATCAAGGCCTGCAAGACGGAGGCGGACGGGCGCGTGGTAGAGGGCAACCACACCGTGTACCGCATCTCCGCCCCGACGCCCGAGGAGAAGGAGGAGTGGGTCAAACGCATCAGGTAGGCGCGCCACGCCCGCCCGCTTTCCCGGGCGCATGCTCCTGGCGGTGAAGGCCTGGGGTGTGCGATGGGACCGTGGGTCACTTTGCTGGGTCCTAGCACCCAGACCTGGCTTTCCCGGGCGGGACCAGAGCCCTGCCCAGGGCTGGTCTTCCCAGGCCTCCGGCCGCAGGTCCCGTGTTCACGGTGGCGGCAATGGTGGTCGTTGTGTTTTGTCATTTCTGAGTCCCATTTACAGATGAGGAAACTGAGGCCCATAGAGGGAAAGCTGCTGGCCCGAAGCCCCGTGGCTGTGAACTGGGTCCTACCTTGGGGGGGGGGTGGGGGCCAGGCCCCTGCGCCGGTGAAGACAGCTGCGGGCCGGCTCGCTCACGGTCCTGCCGCGCAGGAGAGGGGCTCACGGGGCGGGCTCGCTCCCGTTCTGCCTGCAAAGCCTGTGAGGGCGCTGCCCTGCCCGCGTGCCAGCTGCTGCCGCCCTCCGGGCACAGCCGCCTGCGCCGGCCTCGCTCTCCCCTCGGCACCCGTCCTCCAGCTTGTCCCCGGCGCTCCCTGAGCGTGTCCCTGTGACGGCCTCGCTCTCCTGAGGGTCTGCTGCTCCGTGGTCTTTGCCCTGTTTGCGGCATCTCCGCCGAAGCCAGCGCCGTGCGGGCCAGTCAAGCTGCGAGCAGACGACACCCCTCTCACCTCAGGTCCCCTCGGGACACGCTGTGGGCACTGCCCGTTCTGGCGTCCCCAAGGAGCCCTGGGGACATTGCTCACGACACAGCGTGGCCGTGAACGCCCCGTCCTCACAGGAGCTGGCACTTACCGGTCAGGGCGGAGCCGGCGGCCCGGGGCTGGGAGCTGCCTGGAGCAGTTGGCGCCCGGCCGCCGCTTCTCTGGAAAAGCGTTCAGGTCTACGCCTTTCCGAGCACGACCTGCTCGGCCTGGAGGATGTGAGGGTGGTCTGGCGGCTCTCGCGCTGCCCCTCCGGTGCTGGGCCAGGGCCAGGCCCTGCTTATGGAGTGGGCAGTGCAGGCACTCCGAAGTGACCCGGCCGGCCGGTGTGGCTCAGTGGTTGAGCATTGACCTATGAACCAGGAGGTCATGGTTCCCTTCCTGGTCAGGGCACAACCCCAGGTCACGGGCTCGATCTCCAGTGCGGGGCGTGCAGGAGGCCGCTGATCACTGATTCTCTCATCATGGATGTCTCTCTCCCTTCCTCTCTGACATCAGTAAAAACATTTAAATAGACGCGGGCAGACCTGGCCGCCCTCCGAGAGCACCAGGTGCAGCTGGGCTGGCTGGGTCGCGGGCGTCACTGCCCTGACGCATGCCAGCTGCCGTCACGGGACTGAAGCACACGCTTGTCTCCCCGAGTTAGACCGGAGCTGAGAGAGTGCGTCCATCCGCCCCAATGAGCACCCCTGGCTCATCGCCTGCACCACGTGTCTCCCCTTAGGCGTCGTGCGGACACGGCGGGCGGGCGGCACGGGCGGGGCCGCTGCAGGCCTTGGGCAGGCAGGGCGCAGGCACAGGGGTCTTCTCCCTTCCTCAGCCTCTGCACCCCCTTTCTGTTCCAGGGCAGCCATCAGCAGGGACCCCTTCTACGAGATGCTGGCCACGCGGAAGAAGAAAGTGTCCTCCACCAAGAGACACTGAGGCGGCGCCGCTCTGCCTCCTGCTTCAGCTTCGCTGTTTGTTTCGAGCGGGGCCGGCCGGCGGGCCTCCGGGGGGGCCTGGGCCTCTCTCCGGGAAGGGGGAGCTCCGTGCAGAGCCCGCGCGCTCCGCTCAGCGGCCGCGGCTGAGCCCCGGGACAGTGCCGCTCGGGCTTCCCGGGAGGAAGCCTCCAGCCCGCTCAGGACCCGTGCCTCCGCCTGGTGTCACACGTCAAGAAAGCGCATGGATGAGAAGCCACGTCCTATAAAGATATATTTTTGGTTTTGTTTTTTAAAGAGAAAGAGCAGAGCTGGACACGTGCATCCTGCCCGTCGGCTGGGGAGGCTTCTCCGCGGGCAGCTGCCAAGGGCGTGGGCCCCAGGCCGGCGGCCGAGGAGCAGCAGGGACGTGGCCCTGGCACGCCGTCCGGCCGTGTCCCGGGCACCAGGAGTGCTGAGCAGAGAAGCTGCCAGATCCTCCTGCTGCTCGGCTCTCGGCACCTACGCCCGCGGGGCTTTAGAATAGAAAGTGTGTTTCTGCGCGAAACACCTAATAACCAAAACTGTGTGGCGGCCCGCAGAGCCGGGGTGACCCCAGTCCCGTTGGCTCTGCTCCCCCGGGCCAGGCTCCTCGAGAGGGCCGCCTCCCTTCCTGGCTGCACCCTCCTGCGCACACCTCCCCGGACACTGGCTCTGGTCAGCCCGCGGGGCCGGGGAGCAGGGCGGCAGCGGCCTGTGCTGTGGCTTCGCTGTCCCTCCTGACGGGGAGGGCCCACCTCCGGCCTGGGTGTGAAGGGCCGGAGCAGCCTGGCCCTGCCTTCTCTCAGGGACCGGCTCCTGTCGCTGCAGGCCAGACAGGAGGGCGCGCACATCTCTGGAAATAGCTTTCGGGAAAGGGCTGGTGGGAGCGGGGGGAGGGGGGGGGGAGGCGGGGCTCTGGGGCCCTCCCCTTGGGATAGGTCCTCCCTGGGTGGCTTCAGGCGCTTTTACGCCGGAGCCCGTGAAGGCGACCGGTCCGGGCTGGAACCTGAACTTGAGGCTGAGCGCCCAGTCCCGGCCGCCTCGGGCCACCCACAGCCCTCCCCTGCCAGGGCAGCAGTGTTCGTCTATTTATCAGAGGTGTAAATTACCATGTATAGTTTTCTCCTTTCAGATTATTTTGTATTTGTTTAAAAAAAGTTTGTCAAAATATAAAATATAAAGAAAGCTGTTGACAGGGTTTTTAAAGAATTATAATTATTATCCCAGTTGTTTTGTTTGGTTGGGCTTTTTCTTTGTAAACTAGCTCCAGGAAGTGCAGCAAATAAACTCCAATCTGCCCCGCGCGTGGCCATCTGGATCTGTCTGTCCCCTCGCCCCGTCCGCTCCTCCTGCCCCCCCGCTGCGCCCCCTGCGCCTCACAGACCCGACTCCCCTGGGGAGTCCCTCCCCCCCTCCCCCGGCTGCTCCTGCCCCTCCCTGAGATCTGGGGAGGCCCCCTCACACCCTCGCTGTGTCCCTGTCAGCACCTGCCTGTCCCCCACACGGGCCCTCTGGTTGGAAAGGAACACTCTCCATCGTCCGGCTCGCCGTTTCCCGTCACCACACTGAGTTTCCTCTCACAGCCGTGCCTCCCGGCTCAGCCACACCCACGGGTGTCTCCTCCAAAACCGCCAGGACGGGAGGCGCCTGGCCCTGCACACGGGCTTGGAGCTCCGAGAGCTCGGTGAACTGGGACGAGCCCGGTGCCAGGCCGTCGGGACGCTCCGCGGGGCTTCTGGCCCCATCCGGCCGCCCGGCGCTCGGGCCTCTGTCGAGGGCCCTGGCCTGTTCCACGGGCAGAGGGAGGATGGGCGCCACGTGACCCACTCTCCCGGGTAGTGAGAGTGTCTGGATCCAGGGCCAGATCTCACACCCAGTCTGTCCAGCTGTGTGCCAGGGCGGGGCCCCGGGGGGCAGCGTGGGGCTCTCCGCAAAGCCCCGGCCTGTGGAGGCAGCAGCCGCACCCTGGCTCCCACAGCAGTCACTGCACAAGCACACGTGTAGGGCCCGGCCGGCCTGGCTCAGTGGTTGAGTGTCAATCTATGACCCAGGAGGTCACGGTTCGATTCCCGGTCAGGGCACGTGGCCGGTTCCCAGGCTTGATCCCCAGTGTGGGGCGTGCAGGAGGCAGCCGATGGGGATTGTCTCTCATCACTGAGGTTCCTATCCCTTCCTCTCTGACATCAATAAAAATGTATTTAAACACACGCATCCATGTGGCGTCCGTTCACATGACGACATTCTGGTGTAACGGGTGGCCTCTCAGGCTGGTGGTTTACGAGGCGAAGCTCTAACCCCCGCACTCGGCCAACGTGCTGTCCCGAGCGGCGCCCAGGCAGCGTGGTCGCGGCGCAGGATCTGAAGGGCCGCCCTCGGCTGCACGTCCTCCGTGATGGGCGGCCCAGCCCGCCGGCCGGCACCGGTGAGTGCCCGCAGGGCTCCCAGCGTAACTTCTTACCTGGGAGGTGGGAGCCCTGACAAGCACACGGGCTGCCTTGGCTCTAACGGGGACGTCGCACCCTGGGTGGGGGCCGCTCTGGCCGAGGGAGGGCTGCTCGCCTGTGCCCAGCCCGGGGCATCTTCTGGGCACCTGTTCGGAGCTGGCGTGTCAATCACGCTCACAGGTTCCACCGACGGCCCGGCGTCTGCTTTGCTGATGAACGCCCATCCGGTAGACAGCGCCGCTCTGCGCGGAGTCGGGGGGGCGGGGCCCCGGGGGGGGGGACTGTCGTCATCCCGCTGTGTGTGGCTCTGGTCAAAAACCAAAAGAACTTTCCCGGGCTCCTGGCGTGGCTCCTGATGGGGTCGCGCTGGGCGAGCTGAGCCCCCGCGGCCCCGCGGGTGGAGGTGGACGGCGCTCTGTAACCACACCACGCGTCCATTTCCCAGGCTCGTCTGGAAACACCGGCCAGTGAGGTTCCGTCTCCCCTCCTGCTGGCCAGTCAGGTTTCCTGATAAACGACGGGAGGAGAGCGCTGGGTCTCAGTTCCCAGAAGGCCATCATTTGGCTCAAATACATTCTTCCCCAGAAAGCTTTTCGGGTAAAATAAGTAAATGAAGAGGAGGGAGTTTCGTTTCCGGATGTTGGATAAAATGGTCACAGCCCCTGGGCCGCTCCCGTGGAGGGTTTCGGAAGCAGCAAGGAGACGCCCACAGTGAACGAGCAGGAGTGTGGGGTGAGCCGGTTCTGTGGGAGTTGGCGTCGGAGAGCAGTGTAGCCATGGAGCTGTTCCGAACATCTGCTTCTCAAAACTACCATCTGCAGGAAGAGTGTGTTCACAGTGGCTGTTTCTCATTTCTTGTTAAAATGTTTCCTTTGTGCCCTGACCGGTGTGGCTCAGTGCGGACTGAAGGGTCCCAGGTTCGATTCCGGTCAAGGGCATGGACCTCGGTTGCAGACACATCCCCACTAAGGGGTGTGCAGGAGGCAGCTGATCGATGTTTCTCTCTCATCGATGTTTCTAACTTTCTATCCCTCTCCCTTCCTCTCTGTAAAAAATTAATAAAATATGTTTTTAAAAAATGTTTCCTTTGTGTTACAGAACCAGGGTGTCTGTGTGTGTGTGTGTGGCCAGTGAGGAGCCCCAGGTGGCCTGGCCCCCGCTGTCTGCCAGAACCCTCCGCCCCCCGGGAAATTGTCCTGAAATTGTAGTGAATGATGGCCGTCTCTGCCTGAGACTGGCCAGCAGGAGGAAGGGCGCTCCCGGGGAACCGGGCGTGGAGGGTGAGCTGTGGGTGCTGTGACTGCAGGAGGGAGGGGGGGCAGGGAGGGAGCGACACCCGCCCCCCGGGGCCTCCCTGGCAGGCGCTCCCAGGCAGTGCGGCCAACAGAGCGCTGGTCAGGACGCGTCCGGCCATTCCACGGCACGGTGGGCCATGGATTCGTGCCGGACGATCCTTTGTGCCCTGGAGCGTGTGGGTCCCTCTCGGTGTCCTTTGCTTGGCGGCGCCCTCCCCCGCCTCTCTCCTCCCCTCCAGGCAGCGGGGCGAGCCTGGCGCTGCGGTTTGAAAGCCACGGGGCTCTCCCAGGCCCCTCCACGACCGTGGCTTCGCCTCACATGCTTGATCCCCTGTGTCTCGGACGCAGACCCGGGGACATTCTGGTGGAGGGGCCTGGCTAAGACCTCGATCTCGTGTTGCAAACGGCCCCCAGAGGAGGTGAAAGCACAAAATGCCCGAGTCCAGCCCGGCCGCGTGGCTCCGTGGTGGGGCATCCACTAAGGGACCAGGAGGTCACGGTTCGATTCCCGGTCGGGGCACAGGCCCGGGTTGCGGGCTCCATCCTCAGTGCAGGAGGGGGCCGATCTCTCCCGCTCCCTTCTTCTCTGAAACCAATAAAAGTATGTATTTTTAATGACCGAGTCAGATGATGGCAGGAACGGAAAAGGAAGGGACTCAGGGCCGGCCGGCATGAGCACCGGGCAGGCAGCGCGCCTCAGTCCCGGGTGCTGCCACGGCACAGCCGCCTCCCCAGCTCCGGGCACAGGCCGCGCCGTGGGTGGAGGTGGAGACCTTACATCCCGGGCCTTTCCTCGGTGGTGGGAGCGGAGGGCTGTCCTCTGCTCCACCGCCCGCCACTCAAGTCCCCAGAAGGTTCTAGAAGCCCCGGAGCCGAGGGGACCTGGGGTTCTATGGCAGTTGGAGCCGTTGGAGGGACGGAAGCCATTTCCTTTGCTGGTCTCGGGAGGAGTACCTGTCAGTGTGCCCTGCTGGCCCCTGGGCAGCGTTTGCCGTCAGCTGGTGAGGGGCCCTCGGCCAGGGGAGGGGGACCCAGGCCCCAGAGGACGGGGCTGGTCACCTGCCCAGAAGAAGCTCTGCTCCTGCTCGGGTCCAGTTGGGGGGCTGGGGCCCATTGGGGTGGGGTGGGTGTGCTGGGACCGGTCGGTGGCTGGGGCCGGTCAGGGGTCTGGGGCCGGTCGGGGTGGGATGGGTCTGCTAGGACCGGTTGGGGGGCTGGGCCAGTTGGGGGGCTGGGACCGATCAGTGGCTGGGGCCGGTCGGGGTGGGATGGGTCTGCTAGGACCGGTTGGGGGGCTGGGGCCGGTTGGGGGGCTGGGGCCGGTCGGGGGCTGGGGCCGGTCGGGGTGGGATGGGTCTGCTAGGACCGGTTGGGGGGCTGGGGCCGGTTGGGGGGCTGGGGCCGGTGGGGGGCTGGGGCTGGTCGGGGGCTGGGGCCGGTCGGGGGCTGGGCGGGCACCGCCAGGAGGCGTGCTGCGACGCTGCATCCGTGCGCCTGTCCCTTTGCCAGGGCCCGGTGGAAGTTAGGCCAGCATGACCATCACGCCGGACTCGCGCTTCGAGTACCTGGAGGGCATCGCCACCCTCCTCCTCAGGTTCAAGCCGGACAAGTGGGGGAAGCTGCTGGGCGCGGAGGAGAACCTCGTGCTCTTCACCGAGTTCTTCGACAAGCCCGACGAGATGGTGCTGGTGCTGACGCTCAACGCCGCCGGCATGATCGTGCCCTGCCTGGGCTTCCCCGCCGCCCTCAAGGCCAAGGGCGTCTACTTCATCAAGAAGAAGCCGGGGAACGTCAACAAGACCAACATCAAGGAGTCGCTCATCTACGGGGACATCAGCCCCGCCCCCGTGGACCAGCTCATCGCCGCGGTGGAGGAGGTGCGCGCCAGCGGCCGGGCCCAGCGGGACTGGGGGCCCGAGAGGAGCAGCCTCTGTTCCTCCTGCCCTCCATGATGGGCCTGGAGCCCCACCTCCCAAGGGTGGTGCCTGGCCGGGGAGCTGGTTAGAATGGCAGGACAGGCCCCGCCCCCCCAGATGGCCGGGACACCTGCGATCTTGCAGGACCTCCGGGCGCTCCTGTGCGCCTGCGGCTGAGAGGCTGGGGATGCTTTCCCGTTGGTTTTTAGGGGGAGTGGGAGGGAGGGGGCGAGGCAGAGAGAGAACAGCGATGTGAGAAAGACACATCGATTGGTTGCCTCCCCCACGCCCGGACCGGGACCCGGGATGGAGCCTGCAACCCACGTACGTGCCCTTGACCAGAATCCAATCTGGGACCCTTCAGTCCACAGGCCAGCGCTCTATCCACTGGGCAGAAAAAAGGGTGCCCCGCCCCCCCGCACAGGAGAGGACTCGGTGTCCCCGGGTCCCGCTCCGCGCTCGCCGTGCATTCCCCCTGGGCGTCGCGGAGCCCGAGAAGGCCCGGCCGACGCAGACCCCGTCCTGGCAGGTCCTCTACTCTCTGCTGAACCAGAGCGAGAACATGAGCGGGTGGCCCCGCGTGGTCGCGGAGGACCTGGCGAAGCAGGTGCACCGGCTCAAGAACGAGATGTTCGTGATAGGGGGCAAGATCCGGGGCAAGACGCTGCTGCCCATCCCCGAGCACCTGGAGAGCCTGGACGGCACGCTGGAGTCCCTGGAGAGGTGCGCCCGCCGGGGCGGCCCCGGGCCTGCGAGACGCCGGGGGCGAGACGGGGCGCCGAGTCCGGGTGGAGGGCACAGGGCCGGACAGACGGGACGCGGGAGCCCTCCCCATCACGTACCCGGGCTGGTCCAAGGTCATGTTTCCCCCAGCCGGGCAAGGGGACCTCCGCTTTAGGATGTGGGTACCCAGGGCACTGAGGGGCCTGGCAGGGATATCCAGCAGGTGGGGATGGCACTCCCAGGGGCCCCCACGTGCCCGACCCCCACGTGCAGCTGCTGGTGCGTCAGGCTCCCGGAGCTGCACAGGGCGATGGCTCGTTCCACCTGCTCACACCCGAGGGTGGCCGCTCCGGGACTCGCCGTGCGGGCAGGTCCTCCGTGGGCCTGAGCCCCCATCGGAATGGCCAGCAAGCACCATCTGGGACATTGTCTTTCAAAGCTGGTCTTCTGTCTCTGGGGGGAGCCGGCCTCTCTGAGCGCACCCCCCTTTGCTCAGGCTCTCTCCTCCGGCCTCCCCAGGTGGCTGTGAGGGGGAGCCTGGGAGGGGAGGCGGGATCAGGGCTGCTGGTGGGTGTTGGGGGCGTGTCGGAGGGAGGCCGGCTGGAGCCCTGTCAGGCAGGCCTGGCATGCCCCCACCCCTGCCTCACAGGCTCCCCTCGCTGGACAGCACCCTGTTACACTCCATTGAGACCATCGTCATCGACTGGTCCCACCAGATCCGGGACGTGCTGAGCAAAGACTCAGCCCAGGCCCTGCTGGACGGGCTGAACCCGCTGCCCCGAGTCGAGTTTGAGTTCTGGGAAGCCCGGCTGAAGAACCTGAAGTGCATCCATGAACAGGTGCCCCCGCCCCCACCGGTGCCCGGGCGCCGGCCTCTCTGGCTGAGCCTCCCCGAGCCCGAGGGGACCCGGCTCCCCCGAGCTGGTGCCTCGGCGCCCCGGCGCCCCGGCCGCAGGGTCAGGCTGAGCGTTCAGGGTCTGCGCGTTCTCCTGAGAAGCTGACTTCCTTCCTCTCGCCCCGCAGCTGAACAGGCCCAAGGTGAACAGGATAGTGGAGATCCTGGAGAAAGCCCAGAGCTGCTACTGGCCAGCCCTGCAGAACGTGTACCTGAGCGTCACTGACGGTGCGGGGCCCCCGAGGATCCCCCGGGGAAGCGGCCGGTGCCTCCCGGAGGGCCTGGGCAGGGCGCCAATCCCGGGGCCTGGCCGCCACTTCTGAGGAAGCTCCTGTGTCTGTGTGTTTTTAAATATATTTTTATTGGTTTCAGAGAAGGGAGAGGAAGCTAGAGATAGAAACATCAGTGATGAGAATCATGCATTGGCTGCCTCCGGCACGCCCCACACTGGGGATTGAGCCTGTGACCTGGGCATGTGCCGTGACTGGGAATCGTACCGTGTCCTCCTGGTTCATAGGTCGATACTCAACCACTGAGCCACACGGGCTGGGCACAGCTGCTGTTTTGAGGGAGCAGGGCTCCCTAACACAGAGCCCGCCGGGTTTTGTCTGACCAGCGGCGGGGGAGCCGGTGTTCTCTCCCATGTGGATGCGCACTTGACCTTGACCTTGGCCTTGTTGGTTGTGTGCAGGGCTGAAGGAGGCCAACGACATCGTCCTGCATCTGAAGCCTCTGCAGATCTTGCTGGAGGAGATGGAGCAGATGGACTTCACGGCGGTACGTCCGCGTCCGCGTCCACGAGAGGAAGGCCATGGGCAGGGGCGGGGCTCGCGTCCCGGGAGCAGCGCCTCTCCCTCCGCGTTGGGCTCTCGGGAGGGGGTGGGGGAGGGGGCCAGCTGCGATGTCACGGCAGAGCGCCCGGCGTGTCCCCGCAGCTCCCGACCTTCATCGCCAAGGTGCTGTACACCATCTGCCTCATCTGGGCCACCTCCAAGCACTACAACACGCCCGCCCGGGTCATCGTCATCCTGCAGGAGTTCTGCAACCAGATCGTGGACATGGTAGCCGCCGCCACGGCCCTCGGGGCGCCCAGGCCCAGGCCGGCGTGGGGGGCTGGGCCCTGGGGACCCCGGAGCTCTCCTGGGACCTGGGCTATGCCAGCACCCCATGCTGGAGGGAGGAGAAAGGGAAGGGGGCTGGGCCTGGGCTCGGTGGGGTCCTGGGGTCCTGTACTGAGCTGCTCCGTCTCCCTCAACCCGATTCCCTTCCCTTTTCCTTTGCATCAGCCGCCCGCCTGCCCGCCTCCCCTCGGGTATTCATATCGTGCCCGCAGCCCTGTCTGCAGGCCCCGCAGGGCACTGCGGCCCGGACCCGCCCCCCACACCTCCCCACAGCCCACAGCCCGCGGCAGGTGGTCCCAGCCCCACCGGGAGGGTCCAGTCACCTGTGACCAGGGAGGAGCCAGGTTAGGGGGCAGCGCGGTCCCCGACGACCACCCGGCAGGCGGGCTATGTCCCGAGAAGCAGGTCCCGCCCTTGGGGGCTGGTTTGCCTGACAGCCCTCGGGCAGTGCGCCCGGCGGGGCCCGTGGGGCCGTCCGAGCTGCGCCCGTCTGGTCTTCGTGCAGACGCGGACCTACCTGGGCCCCGACGAGGTGCTGAAAGGCCTGCAGGGCGAGATCGAGGAGGTGCAGAACGGCATCGCCCTGTCGGTGTGGGTGCTCAAGGGGCTCTACCGCACCTACCAGTTCTGCTGCGCCAACATGACGCTCTTCTTCAAGGTGCGGCCGCGGCTCGGAGCCGGAGCCGGCGGGGGGGGCGGCGGGCGAGTGGCCCAGGCGGCCGGGGGGGGGGCGGGCGAAGGCGGGAGGCAGGCTCAGCCTCTCCCTCTCTCCTCTCCCCCCGCCGCCCCCACCCAGGACAAGGAGTCTGTGCCTTGGGAATTCCCGTCTTCCCTCGCGTTTTCCAGAATGAATTCTTTCTTCCGTCGCATCCAGACCATCGAGGTAAAGGTGAAGCCGGGCTCAGCTTTGCCTGCAGGTCAGGGCGGCCCTCACCTGAGGACAGCGGCCTCTTCCATCCCCCTCTTACCCCCCCGCCCCCATCCATGTCAGGGGGACACCCAGCCGTCAGGCCAGCCGCCTCCATGCCCGGAGCCGTTAGCTGAGCACCGAAGTGCCCCGAGCTGTGGCTCCTGCCTGGGAGCAGCTAATGACACACAAAACGCCCGCAGTCGGGGTTCCAGTGGTGCCCCCTGGGGAGCAGAGGGGAGACGCGAGGGTCAGACAGCTCGGCCTCTGGTCTTGTAACTCGGTGACCATGGTGTGCCCACCACGAAAAGGGGAAACCACCCGGGAACCCCTGAGCATGGATTCCGCGAGGGCGCCGCTGGCCATGGCCTGGGAAGGCGCGTCACAGAGGGTCTTCCAGCCCGAGGACCCGGGGGTCCCCGCCGAGCTCCCGGCCGTGCAGCCGTGGTCCCGTGTTAACCGTTCCGAGTTGGGGTGAAGATTCCGGGAGAGAGGGGCTTTGACGGGAGGGAGCGGGGAGGAATGGCCTGCTGTTCAGCCCCCACCCTGTGGGCTGTGGCAGCCACGCTGGGTCCGGGGGGGGGATGGGGGGGTAAGAGCCCGGGACCGGGTGTGGCCGAGCGCCCCCCTGGGCTCCAAGACGGTGACTCTGACTGAGCAGATGGGCGGCCCGCTGCTCCCTCCGCCAGGACCTTTACCGAACGGCCATCGAGTTCCTGAAGCTGGAGAAGATCGAGCTGGGCGGCGTGCGCGGCAGCATCCTGGGGAGCCTGGTCACGCAGATCCACGAGGAGGTCTTCGAGCTGCTGAAGGTCTTCGTCGACTGCAAATATGACCCCTTGGACCCGGACGACTTGGTGGGTGGGGCCCGGGCTGGGGCGATGCAGAGGCCCTGGGGTGGGGGCACCCGGCGGGGGGCGGGGGGGGGGGCATGTGAGGCTGAGGATCTGGACACTTGAGGGCCTCCCGCCAGCTCTGCTGTGAGGAGGTCCCCGCAGCGCGCGTGCTCAGCCGAGAGGGCACCCCGAACGTGGCCAGCGGGGCCAGTCGGGGCGTCAGAGTGAGCACCCCTGGCTGCGCGGGCAGATTGAGGCCGACGGTTTGCCTTGCCTGGTGAGCATCCTCCCGGGCAGGGCACATGCCCAGATTGTGGGCTCGATCCCCAGTGGAGGGCGTGCAATGTCGATCTCTCACATCAATGTCTCTCTCTCTCTCTCTCTCTCTCTCTCTCTCTCTCTCTCTCTCTCTCTCTCTCTCTTCCTCCCTCCCTCCCTTCCTTCCTTCCTCTCTCTAAAACCACTAAAAGCACTTTTTTTTTTTTTTAAGAAAAGAGGTGATGTTTGAATTCGCTTTTAGGGTTTCGATAACGATTACGCTGATTTTGAGACCAAAATCCAAGACCTGGACAGGAGGCTGGCCACCATCTTCTGCCAGGCCTTCGACGAAAGCAGCTCCATCGAGTCCTGCGCGAAGGTACGCGGGTGGGGCGCGGGGCCGCCCCTCGGACGCCTGCACTTGGGCGTGACGAGTGGGGCCCGCAGGGCGTGGGGCCCGAGTCAGGGTCTCGGAGCTCCTGGGCCGGGAAGCCCTGGAGCCGCGTTGGGGCCACGTCTCGGGGTGACACGGCCGGGTGCCTCTCCTGCCCGTCCCGGTCCTCTCCGGCTCGTGGCCCCCGCCCCCCTCTGCTTACCGGGAACAAAGGCTGGAGGAGCCGCCCACACGGGACCGTGGAGAGGAACTGCATGTTCTTCAGCCCGGTCAGGAGGCCTGGGGGCCGACGGGAGAGGCGGTGGGACTCCATTAGCACTTTGTTTGTTTGTTTTACAATTTTGGTGTCATTCTCCTCTGAGAACCTATTTTTAAAAATATGTATCTATTTTTATCTCAGAGCAGAAGGGAGAGGGGGAGAGAGAGAGAAACATCCATGATGAGAGAGAATCATAGATGGGCTGCCTCCTGCACGCCCCCCACTGGGGACGGAATCATGTGCCCCGATCCGGAATCGAACCCGGGACCCTTCAGTCCTCAGACGGAGGCTCTATCCCTGAGCCACACTAGCCAAGGGCCTGTTAGCACTTGAGAGGATGATGACTTTAGGGAGGCCCTAGGGAGCACTGGTGCATCAGGGGTGCATTCTCCAGGCCGTGGACCTACTGTGTGCTATTGGGTTAGAAGCCAGGGGCTCCCAGCGGCTCCGTCTCACCGGTGGCTGCGTGGAGAGGCCTCTTGGTCTCCGTGGGATGTGCATTTTCTCCTCCCTCCGGAGCCTGGCGGGAGGGAAGGCGGGGGCGGAGCTGGGCCCGCAGCAGCCGCCTCCCGCCCGCAGCTCCTGTACATGTGTGGGAGCCTCCTGGAGCGGCCGCTGATCCTGGCCGAGGTGGTGCCCCGCTACTCCGTCATGCTGGAGCTGTTCGACGCTGAGCTGGACAACACGAAGATCCTGTACGACGCCCAGATTGCAGCCTCGGCCACCGGGCACATCCCCCCGATCCACCGCAACATGCCCCCCGTGGCCGGGCAGCTCAAGTGGAGCCTGGAGCTGCAGGAGCGCCTGGAGGCGCCCATGCGGGACCTGAAGCACATCGACCACCCGTGAGTGGGGCCGCAGCTGCTCGGGGCAGCTCCCACGGGCCACGCGTCCCACGGGCCTCCCCCCACCTCCGGGTGCCTCCTCCCTGGGAGCAGACTTGGCTTCTCCCGTGGGCCCGACAGCAGGCACGGAGAACACAGGGGCGGGGGCTATGAATCAAGCCCCGGCCGCGGGCCCTCGCTGCCCAGGGTTCTCGCTGCACTTCCCTGGCCCGGGGTGCACGGACTCGGCGTCTCGGCGGGAAGAGGCTGAAAGGGGCCGCCTGTGACGGCACCCCGGGCTCTCCGGCCGCGGTCGGGGCCCCACGGACCCCGCAGGGGCGGTGTGCCCTGGCACGTGCGGGCCCTCACCCGCCTCCCCGACCCCAGGGTCATGGCCAGCACCGAGGCCAAGCTCATCTACCAGAAGTACGACGAGATGATGGAGCTGCTGCGCAGCTACCGCGAGCGCATCTACCAGCAGTGGGCGTCGCGTGTGGACGAGGACTGCCGCTTCAACCTGGGGCAGCCGCTCCTGCAGCGCGGCGCCACGGGCCTCATCTGTGTCAACTTTAGCAAAGCGGTGCGTGGGCCTCCACGCCGGGCTGGCCTCTGCGGTGGTGGCTGGGAGCGGCGTGGCCTCTGCGGGCGTGGCCGCTGCGGGCGGAGGTGACGTCATGCCGCGCTAAGGCTTTGTCTTTGAAGCCTCTGTTTTCTTGTGTGTATTTTTTAATTTAACCTATTTGACTAGCTAATGCCCTTTGGGAGAATTTAGATCTTTAAAATATATGTGTATTTTTAAATTCATTTCAGAGAGGAAGGGAGTGGGAGAGATAGAAACATCAATGATGAGAGAGAATCACTGATTGGCTGCCTCCTGCACGCCCCACACTGGGGATCGAGCCCGCAACCCAGGCCTGTGCCCTGACCGGGAATCGAACCCAGGGCCCTTCCGTCTGCAGGCCAAGGCTCTATCCACTGAGCTAAACCAGCTGGGGCCGTTTAGATTTTTTTTAATCTATTTTTATTGATTCCAGAGAGGAAGGGAGAAGGAGAGAGAGAGAGAGACATCAATGACGACAGAAAAACATCAGGGATCGGCTGCCTCCTGCACGCCCCCTACTGGGAATTGAGCCCACCACCCAGCCGGTGTCCTGACCAGGAATCGAACCGTGTCCTCCTGGTTCGCAGGCCGACGCTCACCCACCGCGCGCCGCCGGCCCGGCCATTTTCGCTTTTGTTTTACGTTCGCTCAGGACGTGTTTCAGATCTGAGACAGAGCAGTAGCACCCGGGGGGGGGCGGGGGGCGGCTTCAGCACGCGCACTGGTTGCAAGCAGGGCCACCCACGGGACCCCGCGCGGACACATCAATCTGAGAATTTATATTAAAAAAAAAAATTGAAACCAAAGAATGAGAAACAAAGGTATTTCCCTCCCGACCGGCTCCGCGTCTCTGTGGGCCTCAGCTGGTGGCCGTGCTGAGAGAAGTCAAGTACCTGAACTTCCAGCAACAGAAGGAGATCCCACACAGCGCCGAGACCCTGTTCTCGCAGTACGAGACCTTCCGCAAGTTCGTGGGCAACCTGGAGCTCATCGTCAGCTGGTACAACGAGGTGCGCCCATGGGTCCCGCTTTCCCGCAGACGCGCATCCGGCGGCCGCCCCTCGCGGCCTGCCCGCTTGGCCCTCTCTGCCCTCGCCGGCGGCCTTTTCTCCGCGCGAATCGTCTGAAAACGCCACGGGAGGCGGGAGGCGTGGGGGCCGTGGCAGCGCCGATGCCGGTGAAGTGGGACTCCGAGAGGCGCATTGTCGGTGCCCGGCGCGCCCGGTGCGCGGTTTTCATGCTGCGCGCGCCCCTCACGGCAGACACACGTGCCCTTGGAGAGGCACCTGGGACACGGGTGGTTGCGAGTTGGGGCTCACGGGTGCCTGTTGTAGGGAACAATGCAGAGACCTGCTCCTGCCCTCCTTCCTTCCTCGTCTGTGGGTGGAGGTTTTCAAGCACTAAATTCGCTTCTGAGGGCAGGCAGCGCCGCACCCGGCCGGACAGAACCGACGCTGCTGTTAGCGCCGGTGCCCCCGAGTGACCGAGCGTCGCTCTCCGCCTGGGGAGCCAGCCGGGCCCAGTTGCCCGCCCCAGGCCGCCGGCGGGTTTGGTGGAGCAGAGGCCCCGGCCCGGCTTGTGTGTTGGGCAGATAAAGACGACGGTGATGGATGTGGAGTTCCCCCTCATCAAGGCGGAGCTGGAAGGGATCGACGTCCAGCTGCTGACGGCCGAGACCACGCTCTTCTGGAACGGCGAAGGTACCCGCCCTCCTTCCTCCCCCCCCCCCCCCCCGCGCCCTCTTCCCTCCCCCCTGCCAGGCCGCCTGGGCCGAGGTGGGCGGGGCAGGCCGCTTCTGCCTTCTGGCTGCTGAGTCGGCTTTTTTTTTTTTTAATGTGTTTTTATTGATGTCAGAGAGGAAGGGAGAAGGGCTGGAGAGAAACATCAGTGATGAGAGAGAATCATTGACCGGCTGCCTCCTGCACGCCCCCTACGGGGATGGACCCCCCAACCGGGCGTGTGCCCTGACCGGGAATGGAACCAGGACCTCCTGGGTCATAGGTCAACGCTCCACCAATTGAGCCACGCCGGCCAGGGCTGGTGGGTCAGCTTTGACTGGAACAGGGTCCTGTGCTTGCCCCAAGGGTGGTGCCCCCTGCCCGCCCAGCCCAGAACGGCCTGTGGAATCTGCCGAGGCTCCTTGGGGACCACCCAGGACCTCCGTTTCCCAGCTGCACTTGCCAGAGGCGGGCACCGCGGAGGCAGGGCCGATGCCCGTGGCAGCCGGCTCAGGGCAGGCATCCCAGAAGCAGAAACAGATGTGCTCACGAGCCCCCTCCCCCCTCCCTCCTCCCAAGTGGACCAGGCCGAAGTGCCTTCCCCCGCTCCCCCTGGGCTCAGGACCCACTCTGGCGGGCACCCCCTCCATCAAGACCTCCAGCCTTGCCTCCCGCCCTCTTTTGCGGCCTCCGCCGCCATGTCTCGCCTCCATCCTCTCTAGGCGAAGGCGGGACTGTCCACTCGTCTGAACCGGGGTCCGCGGGCTCTTCTGGGCAAGGAAGTCACATGATTCTTTTCCCTCCTTTCTCCCTAAGCGCATCTCTTGCTGGCTGCTCACCTCCCGCACTCGGTGGCGGTCAGGGCTGGCCACAGGCGGGCCCTGAGCCTCAGGGGTCTGGAGTGCGAGGGGGGTGGGGTGGGGAGTGACCGATGGCCCGTTGGGGACAGGGAGGCGCTGCTCCCAGCGGCACCCCGGCGCCGCCCCTCCGGGACCCTCGGCGACTCCGTGCTCCAGAGGAGCGGAGGAGCTTTCCGGGCGCGTCTCCTAACACGGCGCGCCGAGCCGGCCCTGGAGCGCCCTCCTGCGGCTAACGGGCTGGGCGCTCGCTTCCAGGCGTGCTCGAGTACATCCAGGAGATGCGGGACCGCCTGCACAACCTGCAGAGCCGGATACAGAAGGCCAAGCAGAACATAGAGGGCATCGCCCAGGCCATGAAGGTGGTCGCACGATGGTGCAGCGACGGCGGGGCCCGCGGGGGGCGGGGGGCGCAGGGGGCTCACCCGTGGCCTCGGGGGGGGGGGGGCCTCCCAGAGGAGGGGGGGACGCCGCGGCCGTCGTCCAGCCTCAGAGACCCCGACTGGCTGGGAGACCCGGCACCCAGGGCGCTGGCCTGCGTCCTCAGGGCCGCGTCCTCTCCGAGGCCGGCAGGAGCCAGGCCGGAAGCGCGGCCTCCAGGCGCCTCCCTCACACGCTGGCGCCCTCTCAGGACTGGTCGGCCAACCCCATGTTCGAAAGGAAGGACAACAAGAAGGAGGCCCTGCTGGACCTGGACGGGCGGCTGACCAACCTGAACAAGCGCTACACGGCGGTCAAGGAGGCGGGCGTCAAGATCCAGGCCATGGTGGCGGTGAGGCCCTGGGACCCGCGGGCTCGGGTTCCCGTAGCAACGGTGCCGCGGTCCGGAGCCTGCGCGCTGCGATCCCAGAGGCTTGTCGTGAAACGGCGGACACCCCCCACCCTCCCGGAAATGCGACCTCCGAGGCCGGTTTCTCTTGCTCTGTGTCCCCCTCCAGTGCTCTAGGAGCGAGACCGGTGCCCGTCCCTGCACGGAGTGGGTGTGGACAGGGGCCACCCTCCCGCAAGGTCCCTGAACTCATCTGCCGGGGTCCGTGCTGGAGGGCACGTGTGGCGTGAGGCTCTGGTGACCTCCGGAGGTGGCCGCCCAGCCTGGGGGCGTGAGGCTCCCTGGATGCGTGTGCCCGGCCTGGCGGTGCCAACACACTCAGTGGGGACCACAGTGCAGGTGCACCTGTTGGCCGACACACTCACGGTCCGGGAGCCCACGGCCCTGCTGGCCTGGCGCCTGGCCCCTGGGTCCCTGCCTGGGTCCTTGCCGTGCTGGGTCCCCGCGGGCACCGCCCTCGGCGGCCGTGGCATCCAGCCTGTGTTTTGGTCGGTTCCGACGTGAACCCTCAGGAAGCAAGAAGCACCGTGTGTCGGGAGCGTGGGCCCAGGCAGGGCACCCCGCGTCCTTGCGGACACTGACGGGGAGGGGACCGACGGGCGGTGGAGGCGGCCGCCAACCCGGGGTCTGCTGGCAGGAAAACGCGGAGCTGTTCCGAGCGGTCACGACCAGCCAGCCCTGGAAGGACTACGTCATCTACATCGACAGCATGGTCTTGGAGGCGTTTGACACCTTCATCCGCATGTCGCTCAACTACCTCATCAGCAACATGGTTCAGGACGTGAGTCGTGCGTGCGAGACGCGTGACGTGTGTCTGTGTCCGCGTGTGTGCCCATGTGCGTGCTGGGACCCCCCACTCAGTGCGGCCGTGGCCACCAGCACTTCGCGGCGCGCTGGCCCCGCTGGCACACTGCCTGTGTCCTTGGTGCGCTTCGCCCCTGCGGTAACCAGAGAGCTGGGGCCCGTCCGTCGTGGCCTCGGAAAATGCTTTTTCTCGTTGCATTATCACGCGTGTTTTGGGTTTATCCTCATCTGAGGATATTCCCTCTGATAGTTAAAGAGAGCGTAAGGAAGGGGAGAGACAGGGAGAGAGAAACATCGACGGGAGAGACACATCGACTGGCTGCCTCCCGCACGGGCCCCCCCACCGGGGCCAGGGATCGAGCCGGCAACCGAGGTGCGTGCCCTTGACCTGCACTGAACCCAGGTCCGACGCTCTACCCCCTGAGCCGCACCGCCAGGGTCGTGTTGCACCTCTGGGGAAACGGAGGCCACAGCTAGCAAGCAGCAGACACACAGGCTGTGAGCTGGCCCGAGCAGCCTGCACCTCCAGCCGCCGCCCTGTCCTGCCGGGGCTTCTCCGGCGGCTCCAGGCCCCGGGCCAGTGGGACGCGTGCTCTTCGGGTGGTCCCGGCTGGCCGCGGGAGTCGCCCCCTCCCCGCCCCCCCCCCTGGGTGGGCCCTGAGGACGAGGTGAGGCACGGACTCCTGTGACGGCGTTTCAGGAGAGCGTGGCGCCGCTGTTCGAGATCCACATGGAGCTGAGCAGCGAGGGGCTGGTGTTCACGCCGTCGCTGGAGGTGGGCGACGACAGCGGCTTCCTGGCGCTCATCGAGAGCCTCATAAACGACATCTACAACGTGGCCAAGCTCATCCCCCGCCTGGCCAGGGGCCGGCTCAGCTACAAGGTCCGTCGGGGCCTGCCCCACCCCCGTTCCCTGCTCCGGGCCCCGAGGCTTTGCTGGCTCGGAACTGCCTCCAAGCTCAGCAGTGCCCGGGCGCGTCAGTCTACCTGACGTGGTTCTGGGTGCGATCAGGGGCCCCAGGACTGCGGGTGGGACTTCCCTCTCCCTCCCCAAACCTCATCCTTCCTCCTAAAGTGGCCCCTCCTCCGTGGGCCTGGCCTGCGTTCTCCGATGCCTGCCCACCCCCTTGGGACGCCCAGCATTGCCCTGGCCCCTTCCTGGTGCCTCTCTCCTCCTGTGACATAAACCGTGATTCCCTCCGCACCCGGCACTCTCACACTCGTGACGCCCCCGCTCCCCGCCCACGGACTCTAAGTGCCATCAACCCTGTACAGGAGGAAGGACAGCCAGGTGGGGTTCTGGGCACTCCACAGGCACTGAAATGGGGCTCCCCTTGGGGCGTGTCTGTCGGAGCGCTGTCTGTGCGACAGTAAAACAAAAATTTGGAAAAGACCTACATGCGCCCGGCTGGCACGTCTCGGGGCTGAGCGTCAACCTAGGAACCAGGAGGTCACGGTTTGGTTCCCAGTCGGGGCCCAGGCCCGGGTTGCAGGCTCAGCCCCAGTGGGGGGCGTGCAGGAGGCAGCCACTGCATGATTCTCCTTCATCATGGATGTTGCTCCCTTTCCCTCTCCCTTCCTCTCTGAAACCAATCCTATCTAATAAAAGAGCAATATGCAAATTAACCACCACTCTGCTACACCCACCAACCAATCAGAAGAGAGTATGCAAATTAACCCAATCAAGATGGTTGCAGTCATGGAGAGAGCAGGAGGCTTGGGTTTCCCCGGCAATGGAGGAAGCCAAGCTTTCCACCTGCCCTTGCCAGCCCAGGCCTCCACTCAATGCTACAAAGTTTCAATTATAGAAGATACATAAATCCAAACAGAAATGGCAGCAGCCATGGAGCTGGAGAGAGCAGGAGGCTAGGGTTGCCCCTGGTGATGGAGGAAGCCAAGTTTCCACAGCCCTGGCCTGCTTTGGCCTCTGCTTAAGGCTACAAAGTTTCAATGATAGAAGATAAATAAATCCCAACAGAAATGGCTGCTGCCACGGAGGGAGCAGAAGGCTTGGCTCCGCTCCAGGCTACAAAGTTTCAATTGTAGAAGATAAATAAATCCCAGATCCCAGGGCCTCCGCTTGGGTCGCTGGAGGGTGTGGCTGGCCTGCAAACCACCACAGGCCCCTCCCCAGGCCACCCCACGCCCCAAGGGAGCCCCCACCCTGATCTGGGACACCGTTCAGGCAAACCAGCCAGCCCCCATCCGTGCACCAGGCCTCCATCCTATCTAATAAAAGTGTAATATGCAGATTGACCATCACTCCAACACACAAGATGGCTGCCCCCACGTGGACACAAGATGGCCACCACAAGATGGCCAGCAGGGGAGGGCAGTTGGGAGGGACCAGGCCTGCAGCGGAGGGCAGTTAAGGGTGACCAGGCCGGCAGAGGACGGAAGTTGGGGGCAAACAGGCTGGCAGGGGAGCAGTTAGACATCAATCAGGTCAGCAGGGGAGGGCAGTTGGGAGGAACCAGGCCTACAAGGGAGGGCAGTTGGGGGCGATCAAGCCTGCAGGGGAGGGCAGTTGGGGGCGATCAAGCCTGCAGGGGAGGGCAGTTAGGGGTGACCAGGCTGGCAGAGGAGGGAAGTTGGGGGCAAACAGGCTGGCAGGGGAGTAGTTAGGGAGTGACCAGGCTGGCAGGCAGAAGTGGTTAGGGGCAATCAGGAAGGCAGGCAGGCGAGCAGTTGGGAGCCAGCAGTCCTGGATTGTGAGAGGGATGTCTGCCTGCCCATTTTGGGATCGGGTCTAAATGGGCAGTCGGACATTCCTCGAGGGGTCCCAGATTGGAGAGGGTGCAGGCTGGGCTGAGGGAACACCCCCCCCCGTGCACGAATTTCATGCACTGGGCCTCTAGTAAAAATATATTTTAAAAAACCATTAAAAGTATATATTTAAAGTATATTTTTAAAAAACATTAAAAAAAAAGACCTAAGTGCCCAGCAGACAGGTGCTGTCTGTAGACTCCGCCCATCCTCATGAAGGCAACTGCACCATGCACGCTCACCCCTGTGGCTGAGCGTCTGTTGGCTGCTGGGGGGGGGTGGGGTGGCGGCGTGGAGAACACGACCGCATCCCTTTAAACAAACAAAACCCGTCTTTCCGTGGCCACACGCTGGCCCGTGAACAGCCCTTCCTTTGGGGAAGCGGGTGGCGGTGGCGGCCGGGGTGGTGGGTGGCCCGGGTGGTGGGTGGCCAAGGTGGTGGGCGGCTGGGGCCCAGGGGCTGCTCACATCACGCACGTCTGCGCCTCTGGACCTGTTCGGCGGCGGGCCCCCGGGGACAGCCGGCGAGCGAGATGCTCAGGGCAGCGCCCCCTCCCCTCCCCCCCGCCCGCCGCAGACCGACCTGGAGGACACAGCGGACCTGACGGAGATGCGGGAGGAGATGTCCAACCTGGTGATGGGCGCCATGAAGGAGGCCGAGGAGTTCCAGGACTCGTTCGAGCGCTACTCCCACCTGTGGGGGGACGACCTGCAGGAGTCCATGAAGAACTTCCTCACCTACGGCCGCGTCGTCACCGCGGAGGACCTGGACCTGCGGCTCGAGGAGCTGATGGCCAAGTCGCCGCCCACCCTCGCGCAGTTCCAGCAGCAGGTGCGTGGGAGCCCCGCCCGGCGCCCCGCCGCCAGTCCCCCGCCCGGGCCCCTGCGGCGGGGCGTGGGGTTGGAGGAGAGCCTGGTCTTAGGACGTAGGGTTCGGCATTGTTCTGGTCTGGGGAGGCCGACGGATCAGGAGGCAGCTGCCCCCGAAGGAAGAGTCTGTGACTCTCAGTTCCAGGGGGTGGGGTGCGCCGGCCGGCCCCCCGGGGCCACACGGGGAGCCCCAGGGCCCGGCAGCAGGCGAGGGGAGGAGCGAGTGTGGGAGGCGGCTTTACCGTGGCTTCTGGGGGAAGCAGTGAAGGAGGCAGGGCACGCGGGCTGAGGGGGGGCTGGTTCGAATCATGGCGCTCGGACCGGCTCTCCGGAGCCGGGCAGGCGGGGGCAGGCGGCAGGGGCAGGCGGGGAGGGGGGCAGGCGGCGGGGGCAGGCGGCCGCCCCGGGTGCAGGGTGCAGCGCCGTCGGGCGGCCCCCAGCCCAGGCAGCCGGGCGAGCGGAGCCTGTGTTGCAGATCGACTCCTACGAGCGGCTGTACGAGGAGGTGTCGCGGTGCGAGAACACGCAGGTGTTCAGCGGCTGGCTGCAGTGCGACTGCCGGCCCTTCAAGCAGGCGCTGCTCAACACCATCAAGCGCTGGAGCTTCATGTTCAAGCGCCACCTGAGCGACCACGTGGTCAGCAGGTGGGCGTCCCCCCCACCCCCGCCCGTCCGACCAGGCCATCCGACCACGCCAGAGGGCAGACGGGGCTGTGGGAGGGGGAAGTTGCGGCTGAGAGGGCAGCACCCCACCACGGGGGGCACCTGGTTGCCGGGATGCGCCACTGCCTCCCCCGAATCACGGTGTCTGGGTGCCGGGTGCGAGGAGCCCTCGGGAGCCTGGAGCCCAGCCGGGCGGCCTGACAGGTGGCGAATGTCCCAGTGACGGTGCAGCTGCAGGCGGCGGGCAGGTCCTGAGTGCGTGGGGCTGAGCTGAGGGCCCGGGGGGCAGCAGGGACCTCCCTGGATTTGCCCCCCAGGCCGAGGGGAGCGGGTGGGGCGCGGGCGCCGAGCAGGCGGGAGCCGCGTGTCCTGAGATGGGCTGGCGGAGGGGCGCCCGTCACAGGCCGCTGTCTTGCCCACAGCCTCAGTGACCTGGAGGCCTTCATGAAAGCCGCCAGGGCCGGCCTGAGGACGCCGGCCAAGGAAGGGGACTACGACGGCCTCGTGAAGGTGATGGGGCACCTGATGAAGGTGAAGGAGCGGCAGGCGGCCACCGACAGCATGTTCGAGCCGCTGAAGCAGACCATCGAGCTGCTCAGGACGTACGGGGAGGAGATGCCGGAGGAGATCTACGTGAAGCTGCAGGTGGACGGCGGCTGGGGCCTCGGTGTCCAGGGCAGGGAGGGGCACGGCGGCCGGGGCCTCGGTGTCCGGGGCAGGGAGGGCAGCCAGGAGCCTGGCCGAGGCCGGAGAAGGGCTGTGGACTAGACCTCCTGTTGCAGACATGGAGGCGAAGGGGGAAGGAGCTGGGGGCCCAGGGCCATGCTGTGTGGGTGGCATGGCTGCGGGCCCCGTGCTGAGGACTGGGCGTGTGTGTGGCTGATCCCGGGAGCTCTGGGACTGCAGACCCAGGTGGGGAGTTGCGGGAAGCGGTGAGAGAACGCGTGCTAGAGGTGCGCCGCGCGGACAGAACCCATTAGCTCACCGCAGCAGCTGAAACCAGGGCCGTGTGTGGGCAGAGCCCCTGCGCAGCGCTGACAGAGGCAGTTCCTTCATGGTGACACCCTGTGGGGACCCGGGGCAGTGGCTGCAGGAATCTGTATATGGGATAAGACTGCCTAGGATTACACACACACACACACACACAGACGTATACATACAGTGCACACATGCATGAATACGCGTGTAGACACAATCACAGCACACGTGCACGCGCACACGGGTTCAGGTCACCTGGGTCACAAGCCGCTGCCTGGTGCGGCCCTGACCGCAGCCGGGCGGAGGCAGCGGAGGCTGGCGGCGCACAGGACTGGGGCGCTCCGGGTCTGTGACTGCTCCCCGCTAGAGAGCTGGAAAGGAGCAGGACAGGATCGTCCCTGCCTTCCCGCCTAGGAGCTGCCGGAGCAGTGGACCAACACCAAGAAGCTGGCCATCCAGGTGAAGCAGAACGTGGCGCCCCTGCAGGCCAACGAGGTCAACATCCTGCGGAGGAAGTGCCAGCAGTTCGAGGTCAGGGCGAGGGCGGGGCTTCCACGTGGGGGCAGGGCATGGGGGCAGGGTGTGGGGGCATGGGGGCAGGGCTTGGGGCATGGGGGCAGGGCGTGGGGGCAGGGCTCTGGGCGTGGGGGCGGGGCAGGGCACGGGCGGGCGGGACTGCCGCTAGGGGCGAGCTTCTCTGTGGGGGCGGGCTGCAGCGTGCGGGCAGGTGGGCAGGTGTGTGACCTGTGACCTCCCGTGGTGCTCGGCAGATCAAGCAGCATGAGTTCAGGGAGAAGTTCAGGCAAGAGGCCCCGTTCACCTTCATCGACCCCGAGCCCTACCAGTCCCTGAATAAGGTACCTGTGCCCCGGCCGCGCCCCGGCTGGGAGCCGCACCGCCTTCTCCCCTCAAGCTCTGGTTGCGTCCGGGCGGCGCGGCCCGTGGGACTGGCCTGGAGAAGGCCGTCCTGAGCCCCAATGTAACTGGCCGGGATAACCGCCTTCCCGCCAGATCCACGGGGGGAGGGCTCTGAGGGCGGGAAGGGGAGGGTGAAAGCTCGAGAACATCCTCAGCAGGGGCTGGCGTGGAGCCGGCTCGTGGCCCTGAGGAAGGGCCAGGGCGCCACCTGCGTGCATGGGCAGCCCGGCTCATCGCCACCTTCGCCGCCCGCCCGCCCGCCCGCAGGAGCAAAAGAGCATCATGGCCATGGAGAGCATCATGGAGGGGCTGTGCAAGTCGGGGAGCCTGTTCGAAGTCACGGTGCCCGACTACAAGCAGCTCAAGGCTTGCCACCGGGAGGTCCGCCTGCTGAAGGAGCTCTGGGACATGATCGTCATGGTGAGCCGGCGGGCGGCGGGTGCTGGCGCACGGCGGGGCCTCGGCACCAGGAGGGGGCGCTCCCGGTTCCCCTCTGTCGTGAAGAATGCCAACAGGTCTCCTGGCCTCTGTGGGGTCGCCCGCAGGTCCCCGCGGTGGGCCGCTCTCTGCAGCGTCTGTGTTTCTTCGTCTCTGTGCACAGAAGGTCTCCCGTCCACTGCCTCTCCCCCGCCCCCGGTCCCCCTCGCCCTCCTCCTCCTCCTCCTCCCTCCTCCCCCCCTCCTCTTCTCTCCCCCCTCCTCCTCCTCTTCCTCTTCCTCCTCTTCCTCCTCCTCCCCCTCCTCTTCTCTCCCCCCTCCTCCTCCTCTTCCTCCTCCTCCTCTTCCTCCTCCTCCTCCTCCTCCTCCTCCTCCTCCTCCTCCTCCTCCTCCTCCTCTTCCTCCTCCTCCTCCTCCTCCTCCTCTCCTCCTCCTCCTCCTTCTTCTCCTCCTCCTCCCCCCCCTCCTCCCCCTCCTCCTCCTCCTCCTCCTTCTCCTCTCCCCCTCCTCCTCCTCCTCCTCCTCCTCCTCCTTCTCCTCCTCCTCCTTCTCCTCGTCCTCCTCCTCCTCCCCCCCCCTCCTCCTCCTCCTCCTCCTCCCCCTCCTCCTCCTCCTCGTCCTCCCTCCTCCTCCTCCTCCTCCTCCTCCTCCTCCCCCCTCCTTCTCCTCCCTCTCCTCCTCCTCCTCCTTCCTCCTCCTCCTCCTTCCTCCTCCTTCCTCCTCCTTCCTCCTCCTCCTCCTCCTCCTCCCCCCCTCCTCCTCCTCCTCCTTCCTCCTCCTCCTCCTCCTCCTCCCCCCCTCCTCCTCCTCCTCCTCCTCCTTCCTCCTCCCCTCCTCCTCCTCCTCCCCCCTCCTCCTCCCCCTCCCCCTCCCCTCCCCCTCCTCCTCCTCCTCCTCCTCCTCCCCCCCTCCTCCCCCTCCTCCTCCTCCCCCTCCTTCTCCTCTCCCCCTCCTCCTCCTCCTCCTCCTCCTCCTCCTCCTCCTCCCCCTTCTCCTCTCCCCCTCCTCCTCCTCCTCCTCCTCCCCCTTCTCCTCTCCCCCTCCTCCTCCTCCTCGTCCTCTCCCTCCCCCCCTCCTCCTCCCCCTCCCCCTCCTCCTCCCCCTCCTCCTCCTCCTCCTCCTCCCCCCCTCCTCCCCCTCCTCCTCCTCCTCCTCCTTCTCCTCTCCCCCTCCCCGTCCTCCTCCCCCTCCTCCTCCTCCTCCTCCTCCTCCCCCCCTCCTCCCCCTCCTCCTCCTCCTCCTCCTTCTCCTCTCCCCCTCCTCCTCCTCCTCCTCCTCCTCCTCCCCCTTCTCCTCTCCCCCTCCTCCTCCTCCTCCTCCTCCCCCTTCTCCTCTCCCCCTCCTCCTCCTCCTCGTCCTCCCCCTCCTCCTCCTCCTCCTCCTCCTCCTCCTCCTCCCCCCCTCCTCCCCCTCCTCCTCCTCCTCCCCCTTCTCCTCTCCCCCTCCTCCTCCTCCTCGTCCTCCTCCTCCTCCTCCTCCTCCTCCTCCTTCTCCTCCTCCTCCCCCTTCTCCTCTCCCCCTCCTCCTCCTCCTCCTCCCTCACATCTCACCTCTCTAAAATTTTTAAAAAACAGCCCAGCTGGCGAGGCTCAGTGGGAAGCGTTGCCCTGGTTTCCCCACCCCCCTTTTGAGTGGCGCCTCCGCCGTTGGCCATCCCCGTCTTTCCTCCCGCCACCTGCGTCCCCGGCGCTCGAGGTTCCTGAGTCAGGACCCCCGTGGACTTTCCCAAGGACCCGCTTTGCACGTCCTGCTTTTTCTCCATCGCTCTGCACCTCCCTCCCCCGCCCCCGCGCCTGGCCTCGGTGTTATCCTCCCCTTCCTTCTGTTTGCGGTGGGTTTGTTTTGCGCTCTCTCCTTTTTCGTGTGATCGGTGTGATCTTTATGGATTGGACACGTTCCATCTTTTCCCGTGTGGACGTTCAGTGCCGTAGGACTGCCTCTCTGCTGTGGCCGAGCCCCGCGTGTTTGATACTTCCTGCCGTTCCGCGTGGTCTCTGCCGCTCTGCCTGTCTGTGGTTTCTGTCGAGGTCTCCTCCGGCGCCTCGGATGACTTAGAAGTCCGTCTCTGGTTTCCGGACGCTGGGCATTTTCCTGTTGCCTTCCTGCCGCTGATTCCCAGTTTGATTCCACGTGGTCAGAGACACTCTGTGACTTCAGCTGAGTGGCAGTTCCTTAGGCTGGTCCCCTGGCGCGCGCGGCGGTGGCTCTCTGGGTGGCTGTCCCCTGGGCACCTGGCAGGCGGGGGGGCACATTCTGCTTTTGTTGGGCGGGATGCTGTGTGCCGGTCAGACCCTGTGGTCCGTCTGTGGTTCAGTCCTTCTATGTCCTAACAGGTTTTCTGCCAAAATAGATCTTAGGTGCTAACTTTCAAGTTGTATCTTTTTAAAAGGTTATCTTTCTTTACCTTTTAAGCTGCATCTCTCCAGCGGGATTGTTTTTCCCTTGTACCCACCCAGTTTGCCAGACTCTGTCATTTAGCTCTAAGGGGTCCTCACTGGCGTTTGCTGCCCGAGAGCAGGGGGCGCGGGTGTGGGGTGCCGGGGGGGGGGGGTCGTCCCGAATCCTCCCCCGCGAGCGTGCACGGCCGGCACTCCCCCACCCCCCCGCCCAGGTGAACACCAGCTTCGACGACTGGAAGACCACCAAGTGGAAGAACATCAACGTGGAGCAGATGGACATCGACTGCAAGAAGTTCGCCAAGGACGTGCGGTCCCTGGACAAGGAGATGAAGACCTGGGACGCCTTCGTGGGGCTGGACAACACCGTGAAGAACATGATCACCTCCCTGCGCGCCGTGAGCGACCTGCAGAACCCCGCCATCCGGGACCGCCACTGGCAGCAGCTCATGCAGGCCACCCAGGTACCCGGGGGCGGGGGGGGGAGGGCTGCCGGGGGGGGGCCGCCCACTGCAGGGGGGCTCTGCCATTACACAGCTTTCCGGGGAGGGGAGGCGGGGCTGGGAGAAGGACCTGGCCCGCTCTCCGCTCTCCGGGGCCGGGGATGGGCACGGACCTGCCTCTCTGGGAGGGACGGAGGTGTCCTCGCCAGAGCGCGGGCGACCTCGTGTGGAACCTGCCTGTTCCCCGGCCCCAGGTGAAGTTCGAGATGTCAGAGGACACTGTGCTGGCGGACCTGCTCCAGCTGAACCTGCACAAGTTCGAGGACGAGGTCCGCAACATCGTGGACAAGGCGGTGAAGGAGTCCGGGATGGAGAAGGTAGCCCTGCGGACGGACAGGGGTCTTGTCCGGGACGGGGAAGGTGGCCCTGTGGACGGACAGGGGTCTTGTCCGGGACGGGGAAGGTGGCCCTGTGGACGGACAGGGGTCTTGTCCGGGACGGGGAAGGTGGCCCTGTGGACGGACAGGGGTCTTGTCCGGGTGACGCTGAAGCTGAGGCACCACCTGCCATGCCTGTCCCCCTCTCCGGGGCCAGCGCTCACGGAACACGAAAGGGCCGTCTCCCGGCCCACACAGGAGCCCTGTCAGGTCTCCGGGCTTCATTATTGGGAAAAGTCCCGTTCCCGCCCCCTTTGCCTCCCTGCCCAGAACTGTGTGCGCCCCGACTCTCCTCTCCCGGAGCGCCCACCTCGTCCTGGCCCCGCCCCCTCTGCCCCGCAGGAAGCGGGGAGGGCTGACCCTCAGCCGGAACCTGGTGGTTAATGAGCCGCCACCACAGGGGCCTGTGCCCTTTAGCTCCCCCACCCCGTCTTCTCCCCCCACCCGCCCCCTGAGCGACCCCGGGCCACCTCCGTCGGCGTGGGTCTGTCTCTTCCGGCCGCGTCACAGCCACGGAAGCACAGGAGGCGCGGCTTTGTGTCTGGCTGCTCCCTGGGCACCGTGTCCTCAGGGTCCACCATGTTGGAGCAGGGGCGGCGCCCCATTCCTAGTTGACGGCCGATGCCGTCCCGCCGAGCGCAGGGGCCGGCGGCGCTCATCTGCCGTCTGCTGGGCGCTGCGGGGGCTCCCCCTTGGGCCGCTGTGAGGGGTGCTGTGCAGGAGCTGCGTGGTTTTCTCAGGCGGGGCTCGCTCCCCGTCCTGGGGAACCTGGGTCCCTCTCAGCCCTCCGGCCGGGGCCCGCTGACCTGCCCTCCCCTCACCCCCCGAAGGTGCTGAAGGTGCTGGACAGCACCTGGTCCACCATGGTGTTCGAGCACGAGCCGCACCCGCGCACGGGCACCATGATGCTCCGGACGGACGAGGTGCTGGTGGAGACGCTGGAGGACAACCAGGTGCAGCTGCAGAACCTGATGATGTCCAAGTACCTGTCGCACTTCCTGCACGAGGTGGCGGGCTGGCAGCAGAAGCTCTCCACGGCGGACGCGGTCATCTCCCTCTGGTTCGAGGTGCAGCGCACCTGGAGCCACCTGGAGAGCATCTTCGTGGGCTCCGAGGACATCCGCGCCCAGCTGCCCGAGGAGTCGCACAAGTTTGACGACATCGACAAGGAGTTCAAGGTGAGCCCGGCCGCCCGCCCTGCCCGCCCTGTGCAGCCTGGGCCTCGTGGGAGGAAGCGGGGCCTCTGACCCGGCGGCCCCTGCTCGTCCCAGGCCCTGATGGAGGAGGCGGTGAAGACGCCCAACGTGGTGGAAGCCACCAACAAGCCCGGTCTCTACGAGAAGCTGGAAGACATGAAGAAGAGGTGGGGCCCGGCCTGCCGGGGACCCGCGTGCTGGCCAGGGCGGGGCACCCAAGAGCCGGGTCCTGGGTCCGAGCACCCTTTCCTTGGGAGCTGGTGCCCCCAGCCGCGCCATCCGTCCCCCCCCCCCCGCCCCCCCGAGGGAGCTAGCACCGTGGAGATGAAGCCGGGCTCCCCCTGCCCAGGGAACCCATGGGGTCAGGGCTGCAGGGAGTGA
The DNA here is from genome assembly GCA_026230045.1 of Corynorhinus townsendii. Lineage (NCBI taxonomy): Eukaryota > Metazoa > Chordata > Mammalia > Chiroptera > Vespertilionidae > Corynorhinus > Corynorhinus townsendii. Next base: position 1,968,492 of record JAPDVU010000009.1, read on the forward strand.
GCGCTGCGGGCTGGAGCGTCCGGATAGAACGGGCTGTGAGCCACACCCGCGTCGCCTGCCGCCAGTCCCAGGCCAGGGCGGCCGGAGGAGACCTGCCCCTCGGCCTCCAAGCCTCCCCCCCCGCCCCGCCCCCCAGGCTGGCCGTGTGCGAGAAGGCCCTGGCCGAGTACCTGGAGACCAAGAGACTGGCCTTCCCCCGCTTCTACTTCGTGTCCGCGGCTGACCTCCTGGACATTCTCTCCAACGGCAACGACCCCGTGGAGGTAGGCGGCCCGCGCTCGCCCCGCGTCCGGCAGCCCTGGGGCCGCGGACGATTGTCCCCGCGTTCCCCCATCGCCACCAGAAACCGCCCGGGGCCCGGCCGTGCACGCAGACCGGGCCCTCACTGTGGACCTGGCCTTTGACCTCCTGGGCCTCCGTTTCCTCCTCCGGAAAGTGGGTTTGCTGCCGGGAGCCGAGCGAGCCTGTTTTCTGAGATGCTCACTCACTAGGCGGCCTCCGCCCTCACCCCCTCCTCCTCATAAAGCCCGGGTCCGGGTCCGGGAGGGAAGGAAAGGCTGCCCCAGGCTCTTCAGACAGAGGACAGGTCACCTGACCAGGGGGAGGGGGGTGGGCAGCGGCGAGCGGTCGGGTCACAGCTGCCTGTGTAAGTGCAAGAATGAACCCTGTGTCCCGGGGCTCACAGGTGTAACCCTGCTTTTGCCCACCCCTGTGTTTTACTTGAACCGGTAAGCTGTGGGACGCACCCCGGGGCGGGGGCACAAGCGTGGCCCCGGGTGGCAGGCCTGAGCGTGTGACAGGGAAGCAGGCCTGGGGCTGGGCCAGAGCTTCTCAGGGAGGAGAAATCCCGGGACGGGCCCTGCCCCAGGCCTGCCCGGAGCTGCTCCGCTGGTCCCCGCTGTTGGCTGAGCGCGTTTAGTGAGCGTTGGCCAGGGAAGGGGGAGCGTACCCCCCAGAAAGAAAGATGCTCCCAACCGCCAAGGACCGTGGGCTGCCAGCGCCCTCCTGATGGCCCCGCCCCGCCCCGTCCAGGTGAGCCGCCACCTGTCCAAGCTCTTCGACAGCCTGTGCAAGCTGCGGTTCCAGCTGGACGAGAAGGAGAAGCCCATCAAGATCGGGCTGGGCATGTACAGCAAGGAGGACGAGTACATGGACTTCGACCAGGAGTGCGACCTCTCCGGGCAGGTGGGCGCGGCGGCAGGTCACGGGGCGCAGACGGGGACCCACCCCCGGGCGGCAGGGCAGGGCGTGTAAGAGCTGTGTGCCCTCGCCGGGGGTGTCTCCTCTTCCCCGCCTTCGTAGAACGCGTGCGCAGAGGACTGGTTTCTAGAATTCCTGGCACAGCCTTCCGTAGAGAGAGGGTGCGCCCTTGAGAGAAGAAGGGAAGAACGGGAGAGCTGGGGAGGAGCGGGCGCGGGTGCCAGGGAATTGCTCTGTGGCTTCGGAGGGGCCCCGCACCCCGGACCCGAGTCCTCACCCGGCTGAGGAAGAGCCACTGGCCTCATCGCTTTGCCAGATGCTGGAGGCCCCTTCCCTAGGGTACCCTGGGCCCCTCTCCCAGCCAACGGTCCGGGCTGCCCCTCCCCTACATCCCATTGCCCAGTATTGGTCAAGCAGCCGCCTAAGGACTATCTTTTGACATTAGCCTAAGGCAGTGGTCGGCAAACTGCGGCTCGCGAGCCGCGGTTTGCCGCTCTGTTGACTAATGAGTTTGCCGACCACTGGCCTAAGGAAACTATTATCCGGAGGCAAGTCAGCTTGGGGGTAGGGGGAATCTCACGCGAGACACCCCGAGATTCGGTCGGCGACGTGGACTCGGAGCACCGACTGCCGGGGTGGGCGGGGCGGGGCCAGACCCGTCCATCGCACTTTGTCCAGACTTAGCCGTGACCACGAGCCACAGCACGGGCCGCCCAAGCTGGACTCGCGGTTCCAAAGCGACCGTGACCCTGTCGGGCTCCTCCCCCGCGGCAGTCAGTTGTGGGTTTGGGTTTAAGATACAAACAAGGCTTGTGGGCCAGTTTGTCTGGTGACGAAGCACTGAGGAGCAGGTGGGGCTCCCCTGGTCGGAACGCTTGAGGACGGGGAGGCGGGTGGAGGGGGCAGGAGCGGGGACATACAGATGCAGCAACGCCTCGGGGGCTCAGACTAGCCTGTCTCCTCTTCTAGATTCTAGATTTTTCCCTGGTCTCCCTCCCTCCTCTGCCTAGAAACTGCCTGCACATGATCCCAGCACCCCCACACCCAGCTTCCCAGCCCCGTTTTCCCCAGTTGGTCCTTCTCCCTGACATCTCCACCCTGGGAGAAGGTGAGGACCAATATTCCAATATTAAATTATTTTATTTTTTTAACCCTCCCATGAGGAGTTTATCCATTGATTATTAGAGACAGTGGAAGAGAGAGGAAAAGGCAGAAACATCGACGTGAGAGAAACACATGAATTGGTTGTCTCCTGCCCGCGTGGGGACCAGGGCCCGGGCCGGGGAGGAGCCTGCCACTGACCGGACTCGAACCCGGGACCCTTTGGTCCACAGGCCGACGCTCTATCCACTGAGCCACGCGGGCTAGGGCCCCGTATTAAATTGTTTGCATAACAAAGCAAGTCGTGGGCATGAGATGCGTGCGCACAGCCTCTCGGTCAGTGTGGCTCCCTCCTCCGCCCTCTGCCCGCAGGTGGAGGTGTGGCTGAACCGCGTGCTGGACCGCATGTGCGCCACGCTCCGCCACGAGATCCCGGAGGCCGTGGTGACCTACGAGGAGAAGCCCCGGGAGCAGTGGATCTTCGACTACCCAGCCCAGGTGGGCGGCGGGACGCGGGTCCGCCAGCGGGGGGTCCGCCAGCGGAGGCAGGGTGTCTCCTGCTCACCCAGCGCCGCGCGCCCTCCGCCTGCAGGTGGCGCTCACGTGCACCCAGATCTGGTGGACCACGGAGGTGGGCATGGCGTTCGCGCGGCTGGAGGAAGGGTACGAGAACGCCATCAAGGACTACAACAAGAAGCAGGTGCGTGGGCATCAGGGGCACAACAGAAGGCAGCTGGGTGGGCCACGCCCGCGCGGAACTTCGCCCGGAGCGGTTTGCCGGCCACCGGGACCGGGGCTTAATCACAAGGAACGACAGCAGCCTGTAGTTATTGGAATCGAGAGTCGAGGACTCAGTGGTCGGCAAACTCATTGGTCAACAGAGCGGCAGACCGCGGTGGCTCGCGAGCCGCAGTTTGCCGACCACTGGCCCAGCGCACAGAGCCCTACGTCCCACGAGGAGAGGCCCCTCGTTGGCAGCCCCCGTGGCTCTGCCCGCGTAACCGTGTTAGCAAGGCCTGGCTTTAATTTCTTGCCTGGAAATTGACAAATGCTACCGCCGGCCATTTGCAAAAAAGATTCCTGATGAGGAATTTAGAAACCAGAGGTGACTGGCCCGTTGGCCTGCGGAGCGAAGGGTCCCTGTCAAGGGCCCGTGTCCGGGCTGTGGGCTCCAGTGGGGGGCGTGCAGGAGGCAGGCGATCCATGATTCTCTGTCATCATGGATGTTTCCCTCTCTCCCCCCTTCCTTCCTCTCGGAAACCAACAAGAAAATATATAAAAAAAGAATTTTTTAAAAATGAAACTACCGCTCTTTAAAAAGAAAGGGGAGAAGGAAAAGCCACGGTAACCCATGCCCAGATACAACCACCGTCACCGTGTTGCCTAGTCGCTATTCTAGAGCTACTCAGCAGTAGCCACTAACCGCGTGTGACGTGTTGTCATCTCCTGGGGTTCGTATGTGTAGAGAGACGCGTGAAAACAGACAGCCGGCGGCTTACTTTTATGGGGAACGGCTTTCCGACGCCTAAAGGCCCCGATTTCACTTACTGCGCGCTCCGTCCGCGGCACCAGCTCTCCTACCCCGCCGTCCCCGGGGGGCCCCGCAGCACCCCCTGGGGGCCCCGCCGCAGCTGCCCCTCCCCCGGTCAGGGGCCCGCGGAGAACATTCTTCTGCGTTTTCATCATCGGGAACGACACGGTGGTCTCCCCTACCCGGAGCGAGCTCCAGCGACCCCCGCGGCCCGGGCACCCCCCCGCGGGTGGCGGGCCGCCCGCGCCCCACCGAGGCCGTTGCTCCTGCAGATCAGCCAGCTGAACGTGCTCATCACGCTGCTCATCGGGAACCTGAGCGCAGGCGACAGGATGAAGATCATGACCATCTGCACCATCGACGTGCACGCGCGGGACGTGGTGGCCAAGATGATCACGGCCAAGGCACGGCCGCCGCGGCCCTGGGGGGAGGGGGCGGCGGGGAGGGGGGCGCGGCTGGGGGACTCCGGCCCCCACACCGCCTCTTCCTGGGGAGGCGGCTCTGTTCCTGGGCACCTCCCCTTGTCCCTCACTGAGACTCCCCTGCGCTGGCGGGGGACGGGGAGGGAGGGGCGGGCACGGGGACGGCGCCCTGACAGCTGGCGCCCGCGGCCGCGCAGGTGGAGAGCTCCCAGGCCTTTACCTGGCAGTCCCAGCTGCGCCACCGCTGGGACGAGGAGAAGAGGCATTGCTTCGCCAACATCTGCGACGCCCAGATCCAGTACTCCTACGAGTACCTGGGCAACACCCCTCGGCTGGTCATCACCCCGCTCACGGACAGGTGGGTGCGCCTGCGGGGCCGCCGCCTGACCCCGGCCGGCTGAGGGGGGGGGTGGGGGGGGAAGCACCGGCCTTCTGCAGGCTCTTCCCTCAGCTCTTCCCGTCCTCAGACCCACGTGTCCTGCGGGGCTGAAAGAACCAGGCACCGGGGTCCGGGGCCCTGAGGTGGGCGCTGTCTGCCCGGGGCCCGAGGGCCGGCAACGTGGGGATGATACTGTGTGAAGCCTCGTGAGCTCGTTGGGGATGGAGCAGCGGGGTTCAGAGTGAACCTCGGGACGTGGGGTGCCTGGGACCCGGCACCAAGCTTGCCCCTCGGCCGCGTCTCACGCCTTTCCCTGCCTGCGGGGCGGAGCGGGGGTGGCCGAGCCCCTGGCCTCGGAGTTAACCTGGGTCCCTCGCAGGTGCTACATCACCCTGACCCAGTCGCTCCACCTGATCATGGGAGGCGCCCCCGCTGGCCCGGCCGGGACAGGCAAGACGGAGACCACCAAGGACCTGGGCCGGGCCCTGGGCACCATGGTGTACGTCTTCAACTGCTCCGAGCAGATGGACTACAAGGTCCGGGGCAGGGCCTCCTGCGCCTCCCCTCCCCCGGGCTGCAGCCGCAGGGGCAGGGGCTCCGGGGGTGGGGGGGGGCGGCTGCGGGCCAGCTCAGCGGGTCTCCCCTCTCCTCCCATCCGCCTTTCCAGTCCTGTGGCAACATCTACAAGGGCCTGGCTCAGACCGGCGCCTGGGGCTGCTTTGACGAGTTTAACCGCATCTCCGTGGAGGTCCTGTCGGTCATTGCCGTGCAGGTAGGGTCGGCCTGTCGCTGGGTCAAGCACGGGGACTGGGGCCAGTCAGCTTTCCCGTGCGGGGTCCGCGTGTCCAGCCCGCCCAGGGGGCACAGAGATCAGCGAGGCCCCAGCCCTGTCCTCCGGGGCCGCGCTCTGGCTGGGCGAACAGAAGCGCAAACAGTAGGAATCGGCTGTGGAGGGCTCTGTGGGGCTGGGTAGGGGTGAGGGGACCCGGACAGAGGGTTTTGTTGTAGGTGTCAGTGGGGCTGGGTGTTGAAGGATGCACAGCAGTTCGTTCGTTAGACAAGAGTGTGGGGGGAGGGGGGGGAGAAGAGGGAGACCAGGGAGAGAGAAGGAGAGGAGGGTGTGTGCTCTGGTGTTGGGGGAACCCTCGGGCCAGAGCGCAGGACGGGGCGGGGAGGCGGGGACCGGGTGGAGCAGGGCTTGCCAGTGATTTAAACTCTGCGCCTCCACTCTCTAATCCGTAAAATGGGTTCGATGACCCGGGTTCGATGACCCGGGTTCGCTGCAAGGTCAGGGGTGGATGCGGGGAGCTGACACCCTCCACTCAGGTTTCCCTCCTCTGCACGAGGAGGCCAGTAAGACAGACAGAAGCGAGGCAGCCGGTTCCCCTGGACCCTCGGGCAGTGCTGGCCATTGCCTTGGGGACCCCTAACCCCAGTGCAGCAGCAGAGTTACTGCCCCGCCCCCGCTCCTGCCCCAAAAGTTAGCGAGCAGACCCCGGGCCTTAAGTAGAGCTGCCTCGGGTACTAGATGTTTGTTGACTGGAATGAAGGAGTGAGAACTGGAACGGAAGCGAAGGAGGGGCTTCTGCAGCGGCGGGCAGCAAGGAATTCTGAGGGATCCCCCCTCCCTCCCCCCCCCCGCCCCCCCGCCCCCCCGGCCCTGGTCCCCCAAGGAGAGGAGAGTCCTGGGGAGACTTTGGCAGGAGGCCTTTGAAAGGGGTTAACTGTGAACGTGGGGCGCCCTCGCGTGGCGGCTGGGAGGGCTGCAGCCTTGGCGGCACGGGTGGCCCCCGGAGCTGAGGTGCCCCTGGGACCAGCCTCCCGCAGGCTGACTGCTGCCCTCAGGGGCCTGAAGGTCACTGCCGGCAGGAGCCGCGCGGGTGGGGCAGTGCGCAGCGATGCAGGACGCGCCGCACACCAGCACCTGGGGCCCCCTCGGGACCTCAGGGATGCGCTGGGCGGTCCACGCAGGCCCTCCACGGAGGACAGGAGAGGCTGGGGCGGGAGGGAGGGGTTGTGGCTGCAGAGGTGGCTGAAGGGGCCTCCCAGGGACAGGTATGCCCGTGTCCTGCCTGTCCACATCCGTGCCCGTGGTGTCTGCACCCCAGGTGCCCGAGGGGACCGTGGGGCCACGGCGCAGAGCACGAGGGGGCTCCCCGGCACTCGGTCTCACATGTGAATTCACCGCATGTGAATCCACGGGCGTCTCAAGATTTCAAGTTCAATTTAAACAGAGAGACCGCGGGGGAGGGGGGGGGAGTCCTCTGCAAAGCCGTCGCCGACTGTCTGCGTGCCGACTGCCTAGGGCCGTGGTCGGCAAACTGCGGCTCGCGAGCCACATGCGGCTCTTTGGCCCCTTGAGTGTGGCTCTTCCACAAAATACCACGGCCTGGGCGAGTCTATTTTGAAGAAGCGGCATTAGAAGAAGTTTAAGTTTAAAAAATGTGGCTCTCCAAAGAAACTTTAGTCATCGTGCTATTGCTGTTTGGCTCTGGTGCCTAATGACTTTGCCGACCGCTGGCCTAGGTCAAGTGCGTCCAGGATGCCATTCGGGCCAAGAAAAAGACCTTCAACTTCCTGGGGGAGATGATCGGCCTCATCCCCACGGTCGGCATCTTCATCACCATGAACCCCGGGTACGCGGGACGCACGGAGCTGCCCGAGAACTTGAAGGCCTTGTTCAGGTGCGTGGGGGAGGGGGAGGCGGGCAGGGGAGGAGCCGGGAGAGGGAAGGCCTGGTGCAGAAGCAGGTCCCCGGGGCAGAGGGGACCCAGCCGGCCAGGCCCCCCTAAAGAGCCCATCCCCTGTGCAGTCCCCCCAGGGCAGGTCCCTCCTGGAGACCATGGCAGGCAGGGTGCAGGGTGACCCCCAGAGAAGGGTGGAGGGGCGCAAACGCAGGGCCTGAGGGTGGGGGAGAGACCGGGAGGTGGGGAGAACGGAGGGGAGGGGGCTGGGAGCGCAGTCCAGCCTTGGCATCTAGACCAGCCATGCTGCGTGCCCCCTGCTCCCCACAGGGCAGGTGAGTGCACCATGGGGGGGGAGGGGCCTGGGCTGACCGGCGGACCCCTCGCAGGCCCTGCGCGATGGTGGTGCCCGACTTCGAGCTGATCTGCGAGATCATGCTGGTGGCCGAGGGCTTCCTGGACGCCCGCCTGCTGGCCAGGAAGTTCATCACACTCTACACCCTGTGCAAGGAGCTGCTCTCCAAGCAGGTGCGTGCGGGCTGCCCGCCTGAGCCGGCGCGAGGCCGAGTCCAGGGCCCGGCGCGCTCCCCGCTGGCCCGGCCGAGCTCCGCCCGCCCTCCTGGACCCCAGGACCCCCTCGGGCGAGGGCACCGCCGGCCGGCCCCTGGGGGCGCTCACACGGCACCCCCGCCCGCAGGATCACTACGACTGGGGCCTGCGGGCCATCAAGTCCGTGCTGGTGGTGGCCGGCTCCCTCAAGAGGGGCGACCCCAGCCGCGCGGAGGACCAGGTGCTCATGCGGGCGCTGAGGGACTTCAACATCCCCAAGATCGTGACCGACGACCTGCCCGTGTTCATGGGGCTGATCGGGGACCTGTTCCCCGCCCTGGAGGTGCCCCGGAAGCGGGACCTGAACTTTGAGAAGGTGGGTCCCACCCACCCAGGGCGTTTCCTCCCCGCCACGAGGGGGACTGGCGCCCCGGGGAGCAGGCGCGACGTCGGAGTCCCCCAGTCTGCGAAGTTCGCGGCCACCGCTCAGCCCCGGCCAGTCCTCGCTCAGCGCTGGGTCCTCGGGCAGACCCGTGCAGGTCTCGCAGCCTCAGGGCGGGGCATGGAGACACGGCAGCTGGGGGTCACGGCTCCCCTGTGGTGTCGCCCCGGGCCGGAGGCTCCCTGCCCAGAACACAGCCCGGTCCTGTGCCCACGCCCCCCCGGTGCCCACGCCCCCCCTGTGCCCAGTGCCCCCCCGTGCCCATGCCCCCCGTGCCCAGCGCCCCCCCCGTGCCCACGTCCCCCTGTGCCCACGGCCCCCCTGTGCCCACGCCCCCCCCCCCCCAGATCATCAAGCAGAGCATCGTGGAGCTGAAGCTGCAGGCGGAAGACAGCTTCGTGCTGAAGGTGGTGCAGCTGGAGGAGCTGCTGCAAGTGCGCCACTCAGTGTTCGTCATCGGGAACGCGGGCAGCGGCAAGTCCCAGGCACGTGCCCTCGGCCCGCCACCTGCCCCCACCGGGGACCCCGCCCAGGCCTCCAGGGACCCCAGCCCTGGGGTGGGGGGCAGGGAGGGCTGTGCTGGGTCGGGGAGGAGGCAGGCGGTGGCCACGGGACCCTGGTCCCTCGATGGGCCCTTCTCCCGGCTTCACGGGGGGCAGCCCCTGCCTGCCGCCTCTCAGCCCTGGCCAGTCCTGGGGGTGAAAGCGAGGGTGGCCCGTGACCAGCCTCTCGGACGACCGCCGACGGCCGGAAGGTTCTCGGGCAGCCAGACGCCGTGGGGGAGGGGGGGGGGCTCCTGCGCTCTCAGCGCATCACCTCCAAGCGCTGACGACGGGCGCAGCGTTTCCTGCAAAGGCAGGCGCTGCCCGGCCATCTGCTGAGGGGACACCTTCTCAGGAGCAGGCCCCACACTTGCGCCCGCAGTGATGGGAGGCCGCGTTCACGAGGGAGCTCAGCTACCTGTGCGCACGTCGGGGGGCGCCCTGCACACGCGCAGCAGCCACAGTGTCCTCAGCTTTTGCCTCTGGCCGGAGGACACGATTGCTCCTGTCCCATACCTCCCCCCCCGCCCTGTGAGCACCTCCCCTCCCCCGTGAGCACCTCCCCCCGTGAGCACCTTCCCCGTGAGCGTGGGTTACGTTGTCATCGGGAAGCTGATGGCTCTCCCCGGGCTCAGCGTGGAGGCCAGGCCAGCGCCCATGCCGTCTGAGACCGGAACGCAGCCCCTGTTTGCCGCCCGGCTCCCGTCTGGGGGACACAAACCCACCTGCGTGTCACCAAAGCAAAGCCAACCCAGGGCAGGGGGCTGGGCTCCGAGTTCCCCTGTGGGCGTCGCCCCGTGGCCCCGCCTTGAGTGACCCCCCCCCCCCCGTGACCCCCTTCCGCCAGGTGCTCAAGTCCCTCCACAAGACCTACCAGAACCTGAAGAGGAAGCCGGTGGCCGTGGACCTGGACCCCAAGGCCGTCACCTGCGACGAGCTCTTCGGCATCATCAACCCGGGCGACCAGGGAGTGGAAAGACGGTAACGGGGCAGCGCCGGGGCGTGGGCGCGTGGAGCACGTGTGGAGACTTGCCCCTGCCTGGCCAGCCTCTACCCGTGGTGCAAACAATGGTCCCCGTGAGAGCAGTGAGCACACGCGTGGGGGCCCGCATGGCCCAGGCGGAGGGAGGGGCCTCAAGTCCTGGGGGAGATGGTCCCACATCACCTGTCAGCTCCCACCAGCCCTGCTCCCACCAGCCCTGCTCCCACCAGCCCTCCTCCCACCAGCCCTGCTCCCACCAGCCCTGCTCCCACCAGCCTGCTCACACCAGCCCTGCTCCCACCAGCCCTGCTCCCACCAGCCTGCTCACACCAGCCCTCCTCCCACCAGCCCTGCTCACACCAGCCCTGCTCCCACCAGCCCTCCTCCCACCAGCCCTGCTCCCACCAGCCCTCCTCCCACCAGCCCTGCTCACAGCCCTCCTCCCACCAGCCCTCCTCCCACCAGCCCTGCTCCCACCAGCCCTGCTCCCACCAGCCTGCTCCCACCAGCCCTGCTCCCACCAGCCCTCCTCCCACCAGCCCTGCTCACACCAGCCCTGCTCCCACCAGCCCTGCTCCCACCAGCCCTCCTCCCACCAGCCCTGCTCCCACCAGCCCTCCTCCCACCAGCCCTGCTCACAGCCCTCCTCCCACCAGCCCTCCTCCCACCAGCCCTCCTCCCACCAGCCCTGCTCACACCAGCCCTCCTCCCACCAGCCCTGCTCCCACCAGCCCTGCTCCCACCAGCCCTCCTCCCACCAGCCCTGCTCACACCAGCCCTCCTCCCACCAGCCCTGCTCCCACCAGCCCTCCTCCCACCAGCCCTGCTCACAGCCCTCCTCCCACCAGCCCTCCTCCCACCAGCCCTGCTCCCACCAGCCCTGCTCCCACCAGCCTGCTCACACCAGCCCTGCTCACACCAGCCCTCCTCCCACCAGCCCTGCTCCCACCAGCCCTGCTCCCACCAGCCCTCCTCCCACCAGCCCTGCTCCCACCAGCCCTCCTCCCACCAGCCCTGCTCCCACCAGCCCTCCTCCCACCAGCCCTGCTCACACCAGCCCTGCTCACACCAGCCCTCCTCCCACCAGCCCTGCTCCCACCAGCCCTCCTCCCACCAGCCCTGCTCCCACCAGCCCTCCTCCCACCAGCCCTCATCAAACCCCTGCTCCCACCAGCCCTACTCACACCAGCCCTGCTCACAGCCCTCCTCACACCCGTTCCCACCAGCCCTCCTCACAGCCCTCCTCACACCCCTGCTCCCACCAGCCCTGCTCACACCAGCCCTGCTCACAGCCCTCCTCACACCCGTTCCCACCAGCCCTCCTCACAGCCCTCCTCACACCCCTGCTCCCACCAGCCCTCCTCCCACCAGCCCTGCTCACACCAGCCCTGCTCACACGGCCCTTCAACCAACAGCCCTGCTCACAGCCCTGCTCGCTCCTAGGCCTCTTCTCGACCATCATGCGGGACCTGGCCAACATCACGCATGACGGCCCCAAGTGGATCGTCCTGGACGGGGACATCGACCCCATGTGGATCGAGTCTCTCAACACCGTCATGGACGACAACAAGGTTCGAGGGGCTCCTGGACTTCGAGAACCCCCAGAACCTACGTCGCCATCCACCCACACGGCAGACGGACCTGCCACAGACGGGACGCGGGGGGCGGGGGTGGGGTCTGTCTGGGGCTCCACACGGACAAGTTATGAACAGGGAAAGTCCCGTGTCACAAGGTGTGCTCCACGCGCGACCCCGCTCCACGCGTGTCCTGTCTTAGACGTTTTGGGCAGCGCATGGGTGGAGGGTGCAGACATGAAAAGCATTCTTGTCTGGTTACTTGGCATAACGCGGAAAAACAGCTAAGACCTTGGACGGAAGAGTTGTGTAGAGGCCGCTTAAAAGATGATTCTCAATCGAGCACAGGAGGGAACTGCAGGGTTCGGGGGGGCGGGCGATGCCCACATAGTGTGAGAGTGCAGTCCTAACCCTTGTCCCGGGGCAGGAGGGGCCGAGGGGGGACCGGGGCCAGGGACACAGAGACCCGGGTTGGGGGAAGCCAGTCAGCAGTGGGGCCCGGGTGCAGGGTCCCCGGCTCCCTCCTCCTCGTTCCGAGATGTGTCCATGGGGGCACCCTCGGGCGATGGTGCCTTGGCTGCTGGGAGCCACCACGGGGCCCTCCCTCGCTAGGTCCTCACCCTGGCCAGCAACGAGCGGATCCCCCTGAACCGCACCATGAGGCTGGTGTTCGAGATCAGCCACCTGAGGACCGCCACGCCAGCCACCGTCTCCAGAGCCGGCATCCTCTACATCAACCCTGCCGATCTGGGCTGGAACCCGTGAGCTGGGGTGTCTGTCTGCTCCAAACTGGCAGAGCGAGGAGGCCGGGGCGTGTCAGTCACACACGTGACGAGGCTGGGGGGCATGTCAGTTACACACGTGACGAGGCTGGGGCCTGTCAGTTACACACGATGAGGCTAGGGCGTGTCAGTTCCACATGTGACAAGGCTGGGGCGTGTCAGTTACCCCGCCTCATCACGTGTGTAACTGACACGCCCCAGCTTCGTCACGTGTGTAGCTGACACACATTACACACGTGACGAGGCTGGGGTGTGTCAGAGGTTCACACGCACGTGACGAGCCTGGGGCGTGTCGGATGTCAGTGTCCTGTGCTGCAGACAAGGCCCACAGACGGGGAGGCCTCATGTAGAGGAAGTCTATTGGCTCAATTCTCCAAGCATGCTTCAGGCATGGCTGGATCCAGGAGCCCTGATGATGTGATGAGATGCTCCTGCTTCTCTCCTCTCTCTTCCTTTCCTATCCCCTCTCCCTGGCCCCATGATGTCACAGAATCTCCCTCCCCTCCCCTCCCCTCCCCTCCCCTCCCCTCCCCCCTCCCCTCAGTGTGAGCTTCACCTGGGACGTAGGGATGCCGGTTGCTCTGGGCTTGTAGCACCCCCATCGCTAGAATACCGGCACCAGAGCAGGCGCCCTCAGCGGTCCCTGATCTGCGCGGCCAGGCAGGGGCCCCAGAGTCACGCGGAGGCGCCGGCGCTCCCCCGGAAGAGATGCTGGGGGGGGGGGCAGCACGGCAGCCGGGCCTCAGCGCGCCTCCCGCTCCCCCCCCCCCCAGCGTGGTGAGCAGCTGGATCGAGAGGCGCAAGGTGCAGTCGGAGAAGGCCAACCTGATGATCCTCTTCGACAAGTACCTGCCCATGTGCCTGGACAAGCTGCGCTTCGGCTTCAAGAAGATCACGCCGGTGCCCGAGGTCACGGTGATCCAGACCATCCTGTACCTGCTCGAGTGCCTGCTCACCGAGCGCAACACGCCGCCCGACTCCCCCAAGGAGCTGTACGAGCTCTACTTCGTGTTCGCCTGCTTCTGGGCCTTCGGGGGCGCCATGTTCCAGGACCAGGTGGGCGCCGCCCGCGCAGACGCCGCGCAGCCCTGGCCCGCGGCGCCCGCTCACCCTCCGTCCTCCCGCAGCTGGTGGATTACCGCGTCGAGTTCAGCAAGTGGTGGGTCAACGAGTTCAAAACGATCAAGTTCCCCTCGCAGGGCACCGTCTTCGACTACTACCTGGACCCCGACTCCAAGAAGTTCCTGCCCTGGTTGGACAGGGTGCCCACCTTCGAGCTGGACCCCGACGTCCCGCTGCAGGTAGCTGCCCCGGGCGGGCCCAGCGCCCAGCCACGCACCTGGACCGGACCGAGACTAGTGTGTCCGGGGCCACGGCTCCTCCCGCCGCCCTCCTCCCTCCTCCCCAGGCCTCCCTGGTGCACACGACCGAGACCATCCGCATCCGCTACTTCATGGACCTGCTCATGGACAAGTCGTGGCCCGTGATGCTGGTGGGGAATGCGGGGTCGGGCAAGTCGGTGCTGATGGGCAACAAGCTGGAGAGCCTGAACATGGACGACTACCTGGTGCAGGCCGTGCCCTTCAACTTCTACACCACCTCCGCCATGCTGCAGGGTGAGCGGGCTGGGCGGGGCAGGGGGGCTGGGGGGAGGCGTGGGGGGACAGGGGAGGCTGGGGACAGGGTGAGGCTGGGGACAGGTGAGGCTGGGGGGGAGGCGTGGGGGGACAGGGGAGGCTGGGGACAGGGTGAGGCTGGGGACAGGGTGAGGCTGGGGGCAGGGTGAGGCTGGGGACAGGTGAGGCTGGGGGCAGGGTGAGGCTGGGGGCAGGGTGAGGCTGGGGACAGGTGAGGCTGGGGGCAGGGTGAGGCTGGGGACAGGGTGAGGCTGGGGACAGGTGAGGCTGGGGGGCAGGGTGAGGCTGGGGGCAGGGTGAGGTTAAGAAGCGGGGAGCAGGGGTCGGTCCTCATAACCCAGCCTGGACACACACAGCCACATGGCTGTCGGTCCCAGGGACTTGCCAGTTGCTTCTCCATTCCCCACCCCCACCCGCTGGCCCCCACCCCAGAGTAGGGACAGGTGGTGGCCAGGCCCCTCCCCCGTGCTCCCGGCGGATCCCACAAGGGCCCTGTCACCACCGAGCTGCGGGGGCCACAAGGTTGAGGGGCACAGGTTCCCGCAGCCCTTGCCCCCCACCCATGACGCCCACCACCCCCTCCTTTACCCCGGGGAGTGGAGGCCCCTCTAGGCCTCATCCTGGGCCCCACGACCGGGTGCCCGGATGCGGGCCCGCCTGGTGGCAGCGCTCCCTCCCCAGGGGTTCTGGAGAAGCCGCTGGAGAAGAAGTCGGGCAGGAACTACGGGCCGCCCGGCACCAAGAAACTCATCTACTTCATCGACGACATGAACATGCCCGAGGTGGACAAGTACGGCACGGTGGCCCCGCACACCCTCATCCGCCAGCACATGGACCACGGGCACTGGTGAGGCGGCCGCGCAGGGCGCAGGGGGGTGCGGGGGGGGGGGGGCCTGGCAGTGGGAGTGAGGTGAGATGGACCATTTCACAGCCACATGCCAGGTGTGGCAGGGGTGTGGGGGAGTGGGGGGGTGTGGGGGTGTGTGAGGGTGTGGCGGGGTTGTGGGGGGGGTGGCGGGGGTGTGGGGGAGTGGGGGGGTGTGGGGGTGTGGTGGAGGTGTGGGGGTGTGGTGGAGGTGTGGTGGGGGTGTGGGGGGGTGTGGGGTTGTGGGGGGGTGGCGGGGGTGTGGGGGAGTGGGGGGGTGTGGGGGAGTGGGGGGGTGTGGGGGTGTGGTGGAGGTGTGGGGGTGTGGTGGAGGTGTGGTGGAGGTGTGGTGGGGGTGTGGGGGGGGTGTGGGGGGGTGTGGGGTGGTGGGGGGTGTGGGGGTGTGGGGGAGGTGTGGGGGGTGTGGGGGTGGTGGGGGTGTGGGGGTGTGGGGGAGGTGTGGGGGGGTGTGGGGGTATGGTGGGGGTGTGGGGGTGTGGGGGAGGTGTGGGGGGTGTGGGGGTGTGGTGGGGGGTGGGGGTGTGGGGATGTGGGGGGTGGTGGGGGTGTGGCGGGGGTGTGGGGGTGTGGCGGGGGTGTGGGGGGGTGTGGCGGGGGAGTGGGGTATGTGGCAGGGGTTGTGGGGGGCTGGGGGTGTGGCCAGGGTGGGGGGGAGGGGGCAGGACCCCAACGCGGGCCCCCACGCAGGTACGACAGGCAGAAGCTGACGCTGAAGGACATCCACAACTGCCAGTACGTGGCCTGCATGAACCCCACCTCCGGCTCCTTCACCATCGACCCCCGGCTCCAGGTAGGCGGCCCCGACTCATCCCGCAGCCGCCGGGCCACGCGGGAAGGTGAGAACGAAGCCTGTTTGGGGCATCAGGACGGCAGGCTGACTTCTCTGGGCGCTCGGGGGGGGCGGGGGGGGCAGAGGCCAGCAGCCGGGCCCCGGGACCCCAGCGGGCTGGCAGATTCAGCCAGTGAAGCCCAGGCGCCCTGTCCCGTCTGGGTTTAAGATGACCAGCAAGCATCACCCCCACCTGGCCCCGGATGCGGGACCCACAGGGCTGTGCCCGCACCCACCAGGACCTCCCCTCCGGGCCCCTGAGCCGATGGCTCCTGGGCAGAAGCCAGGCCTGGGCTCTGAGACCCTCTTGCCTCCGCCGTTTTTCTTTTCTTTCAAAAAATAAAAATAAAAATAAGTGTATTGATTTCAGAGAGGAAGGGGGGGAGAGAGAGAAATCAATAAGAGAGAATCCTGGATCGGCTGCGTCCCGCACACCCCGCACTGGGGACCAAGCCGACCCGGCACGTGCCCTGACCGGGAATCGAACTTTGACCTCCTGGTGCATAGGTTGATGCTCAACCCCTGAGCCACACTGGCCGGGCTCCACCAACATTTTCCTCGAGAGCGTGAAGTGCATTTGGTTGTTTCAGACGTGACCAGTATTTAATGGGGCACACACACGCACACACGCGCACATACACGGCCTTCCGGCCACAAGACACTGGGCGGCGCGGACAGACGCTTCCCACGTGGGCGGCCACGCGCAGGCAGGTCCCCGAGGCTGCCTGACGCGGGGCTGTGCTTGTCCGGGCAGCGCCACTTCTGCGTGTTTGCCGTGAGCTTCCCCGGCCAGGAGGCCCTCACGACCATCTACAACACGATCCTGTCCCAGCACCTGACCTATCGCTTGGCCCCCCTGGTGGTCCAGCGGATGAGCGGGCAGCTGGTGGCCTCGGCCCTGGGTAAGCCGCTGGCCTCCCCTCTGCCAGGGAAACCCGCCGCTTTCACGGGGCTGCGGGCTGCTTCCCGTCCCCCCTGGCAAATGTCTCGTGCCGACTCGCCAGTCAATGTCGGAAACGATGCTGTTTGCACAGGAGAAGTTGTGAAATCCAATTGCCGGGGGGGCGGGCGGTGTCGGGGTACAGAAATGCCTTGCACGTCGCCCGGGCAGCCCACCCCCCCACCCCCGTGCTCTGCAGATTTCTTAAATGGCCACTGGCTCCGCGCATTGGCTCTGGGAACCCCTCAGCCTTGCCCTTCCTGAGGCAGAGAGAGTGCATGGTGGCTTCTTCCCACACAGCCCTGCACCAGAAAGTGGCGGCCACGTTCCTCCCCACGGCCATCAAGTTCCACTACATCTTCAACCTCAGGGACCTGTCCAGCATCTTCCAGGTGCGGCCCTCAGCCCAGCCCGAACCCGTGCGCTCTCCTCCTCCGCTGCTCTCAGGACCGAGAGCAAGTGACCTGGGGACGGGACAGGGATGGCGATGGCAATGGTGGTGGTGATGGTGGTGGTGGTGGTGGTGGTGATGGTGGTGGTGATGGTGGTGGTGGTGGTGGTGGTGATGGTGGTGGTGATGGTGGTGGTGGTGGTGGTGGTGATGGTGGTGATGGTGGTGATGGTGATGGTGGTGGTGGTGATGGTGGTGGTGATGGTGGTGGTGGTGGTGGTGGTGATGGTGGTGATGGTGGTGGTGATAGTGGTGATGGTGGTGGTGGTGATAGTGGTGGTGGTGGTGGTGGTGATGGTGATGATGTTTCCTCTTATTTACTGACGGTTTAGTGTGAGCCAGGCTCTGGGCTTGGCCATGACACCCCACATTCTCCTCTAAACAACGAGAAATGCTCTCACCCCATTTAAGAGAAGGGGAGGCTAAGGCTCAGGGAGGTGAAGCCGCGCCGTCCCCTCGTGCGAGTGCAGCTCCCACGCCATGCTCTCCAGAGGCCCTCCCGTCTCACACGTGCTCCCGACCACCCGTTGGGGCCATCCATGGCACGGCC
This sequence comes from Corynorhinus townsendii, assembly GCA_026230045.1. Lineage (NCBI taxonomy): Eukaryota > Metazoa > Chordata > Mammalia > Chiroptera > Vespertilionidae > Corynorhinus > Corynorhinus townsendii. The sequence continues at coordinate 1,985,973 of JAPDVU010000009.1, forward strand.
CACGTGTCATTTGCGTGACTCTGTTTGCCGGGTACACCTCCAGCTAAAACGCAGCCGCCATCTAGGCAGGGCCTGTCTTTGGTCAGAGCCCAGAGAGCCCCCTCCGGAAGCACCTGCTGGCTTTGCCGGGTCACGTGGTCCGTGAACGGCTGGGCCAGAGCTGGACAGGCCGCTGGCTGCAGAGCCCACGCTGGTCCCCACGGCCCTGAGGCTTCCAGAGGGTGGGTCCCCCCAGGAGCCTCTCTGGTCCCTTCTCCCCTGCCTTCCCCGCTAGAGGATGGAGCCCTTGACCTTGTCTCGTGGGCAAAACTCCGCCACGTCTCTCCGGCCACAGACTCGCCCTCCAGTCCCGGGGTTTGCGTGGACGTGGCAGCGGTGGCTTCCTTGGCCCCGGGAGACGCTGCCCCAGCTGCCGCGTGGCGCTCCCGGGGGAAGTGGCCACTGTCCCGTCGCGCACGCACAGCACGGCCGGCTTGCCTCACAGCCGACCCGCCTGTGTGGGGGGGCAGGGTATCTTGTTCTCCACCACCGAGATCCTGAAAACCCCACTGGACCTGGTCCGCCTCTGGCTGCACGAGGCCGAGCGGGTGTACGGCGACAAGATGGTGGACGGGAAAGACCAGGACACGTTGCGCCGAGTCACCATCGCGTCCACCAAGAAATTCTTCGATGTGAGTCCAGCCGCTGTGCCTCCGCGGAGCCGGACACTCCCGTGGGCAGGCTGCTGGGGCCGGCGATACCCGCACCCCCAGCCCGGGAGAGCCCTCCGGAGGGCAGGGAGGCCACGCCGGGTCCCACGAGGCGACCCTCACGTGGGTGTGTCTCTGAGCGAGAAGACGTTGCGCTGAGCCACCATCGCGTCCCTCCATCCCGGCGAGGAGGAGAGAGGCCCCGCGTGGGCCCAGCTGCTCTGCTGGGGTCCTGGGGGTCCTGGGGGACCAGTTTGTCCCTCATGTGATGGGGACAGACCACCCCACAGGGGCTTCTCCCCGCGTGACCACGGAGGCGGACGACAGAAGCGCCCTGTCCCTCACCTGTAGGATCTCGGTGAGGAGCTGCTGTTTGCCAAACCGAATATCTTCAGCCACTTTGCTCACGGGGTCGGCGACCCCAAGTACCTCCCCGTGACGGACATGGCCCAGCTGAACAAGCTGCTCACGGACGTGCTGGACAGCTACAACGAGGTCAACGCAGTCATGAACTTGGTGAGCCGGGCGAGCCGAGAGCGGGCACCTTGCCGGCGCCCCAGGGCGGTGCCATTCCAGGCGAGCCCCGCGGTGGGGGTGGGGACCGGGGGGGTGGGGTGGGGGGTGGGTCACGGATGAGGTTCTGTGACGTGGAAGGCGGGTCACCGCGGGGCGAGGGGCTGAGGGTGCCTGGCCCCGCAGGTGCTGTTTGAAGCCGCGGTGGCGCACATCTGCCGGATCAACCGCATCCTGGAGTCGCCGCGGGGGAACGCGCTGCTGGTGGGCGTGGGCGGCAGCGGCAAGCAGAGCCTGTCGCGCCTGGCCGCCTACATCAGCGCGCTGGACGTCTTCCAGATCACGCTCAAGAAGGGCTACGGGATCCCCGACCTCAAGGTGAGGCGGCGGGGCGGGCGGGCGGCCGGCCCCGGGGCCTGTGTCTTGGCGCGAAGGCCGGCGGGGCTCTGAGCCTGTCCCCCCGCCCCACAGACCGACCTGAGCGCGCAGTACATCAAGGCGGCGGTGAAGAACGTGCCCTCCGTGTTCCTGATGACGGACTCCCAGGTGGCCGAGGAGCAGTTCCTGGTGCTGATCAACGACCTGCTGGCCTCGGGCGAGATCCCGGGGCTGTTCGCCGAGGACGAGGTGGAGAACGTCATCGCGTCCATGCGGCCGCAGGTCAAGTCGCTCGGCCTGCCCGACACGCGGGAGCTGTGCTGGAAGTTCTTCATCGAGAAGGTCCGCCGGCAGCTCAAGGTGCGGCTCCGGCTCCGGCTCCGGCTCCGAGGGCCGTGCCTGCGGGGCTCCGGCTGTGGGTCTGGCTGAGGCGGGGCCGCTCCCTCCCAGGACGGGGACACGCGTGAGGGCGGGGCAGCGCGTGGGGCTGCCTGGTGGGCAGGGAGGGGACTCTTAGAGGCACCTTGTGGCCCAAACACGTGTGTCACACACACACACACACACACACACACACACACACGGCAGGTTTCAGTAGCTCAGCACACCCGGCCCCTCGGCATCCTGCTCAGGGAAAGTGGGCTGGCCTAGCCAGGCTTCCCTGAGACAGACGTTCCCAGACTGGGGGTCCCTGGGGGACCCCGCTTGTCTGGGGAGTAGCCACGGTCCTCGGCGGCCTGGAGGCGGCTCCACGTCCCGAGGGACAGACCTGCTAAAGGAGTGTGGCCCGCCCAGCGCGGCCGCCCCTTCGCCGCCGGCCCTTCATCCGCGCATTTCGGTCCGCCTTTGTGAGCGCCTCTTGGGGGGGGGGCCTGCTCCCTGACACGGCTGGGGGGGTCGTGACCTCAGCTGAGCCTGTGTTCGCTGTGGGGCAGCGGCCACCGCGAAGGCCGGAGGCGGGAAGGCACCGCCCCGACATCTGGAGCTGAGCCTCCTGCCGCGGCGCCCCACCAGCGGCCCCTCGGCCCCGCCCGCAGGTGATCCTGTGTTTCTCCCCCGTGGGCTCCATCCTGCGGGTCCGAGCCAGGAAGTTCCCCGCCGTGGTCAACTGCACGGCCATCGACTGGTTCCACGAGTGGCCGGAGGACGCCCTGGTGTCGGTCAGCGCCCGCTTCCTGAAGGAGACGGAGGGCATTTTGGTGAGTCGGGGGCCCAGCCGCCTCGGCCACGTCCGTGCCGGCGGCCGTCACGGAGACGGGATCCCGGACCCTCCGCCTGCAGGGCCCGGGTTCGGGTGAGGCAAGCGAGGCACTCGCCTCGGGCACAACACTTCCGGGGCACAGAGAACCTCGGAGACGCGTCATTTTAACGCAGCATTTTAAGGAGTCAACATGAATGCTAAAAACTTCCCGGGGAGCGAAACTAAACCAGGGTGGGGCTGCTGCCGGTGGTTCCGGGCCCTGCGTTGCCCGTGGCCGTGCCCCCCGGGCGGCCCAGGAGGCTGACACGGCCGGGCCACCCACAGGGCCCGCGCGCGGCCTGCAGAGCCTGTGTCAGCTGGCGGGCGACGCGGGGCCCAGGCCGGGGGCGTGCCCGGCGGGGCCCGGGGTGACGGCGTCTCGCCCCGCAGCCGGAGGTCAAGGCCTCCATCAGCCTGTTCATGGCTTACGTGCACACCACGGTCAATGAGATGTCCAAGGTGTACCTGGCCATGGAGCGGCGCTACAACTACACCACGCCCAAGACCTTCCTGGAGCAGATCAAGCTGTACCAGAGCCTGCTGGCCAGGAAGCGGGCCGAGCTGGTGGCCAGGATCGAGCGGCTGGAGAACGGGCTGATGAAGCTGCAGAGCACGGCCTCGCAGGTCCGGGCGGGGCGTGGGCACCAGGCGGGCGGCCCGGCCCCGGGACAGGGCGGCCCCTCGTGGTAGAAATGGACAAGAAGCGGGAGGACCCTCCACCTACCCCCTCACTTGCTATTCCTGCCCGGCACACCCTCCTGCCTGCCGGCCGGGGCCTCGGCACGCCTGCTCCCCAGGGTGGGCTCCGCCCCCGGTTTCCAGCTTCCTCCCACCGCGGCCCCCGCCCCCCCCCAGGACGCCCACCCCCCCCAGACCGTCAGACCCGGGCGGCGGGAACATGTCTTGCGCCTGTGACTCCGTGTACCCAGTCGGGGCTCCGGAAACGTTAGCCTTGGAGATCCTGGGAAGGCGCGCAGAAATGAGTGTCGGGGAGCCCGAGCTGCGTCTCCCGTGCCCCTCCCTCCCCAGGTGGACGACTTAAAGGCCACGCTGGCCATTCAGGAGGCCGAGCTGCTGCAGAAGAACGAGAACGCGGACAAGCTGATCCACGTGGTGGGCGTGGAGACGGAGAAGGTCAGCAAAGAGAAGGCCATCGCGGACGAGGAGGAGATCAAGGTGGAGGTCATCAACAAGGTGGGTGGCAGCCGGCGGCGGGCCTCCCCTGCCTGGTCCCCGCAAAGGCCGAGGGGGTCCGGTCCAGCGGGACCCCCCCACCCCCCACCCCCGAGCTCAGAAGAGGACGGCGCTAAAGAGCAGTGCGTTCCTGAGGCCACGGCGCAGCCCCTCCGGAGCCCATGAGAAACGCAGGCTCCCCTGGCCGGACAGGCTGCCTCAGGGCTGCCTTCTGGCCACTGCCGGGGTCCCTGGGCTCGGGAAGGTCGGGGAGGCTGCACCTGGAGCCCCCAGGCCCCGTGCCGCGGCGGGGGGTGGGGGGGCGGGGCGCCGTGCTGGCGTCCTTGTCACTATTGCTTTGGTTTCTCGTCTCCTGTCGCTGCCTGTTTCTGTGTCGTCATCACACGTCTGCACGAGGGTTTGAGTTAAGGGGGGTCCCCGAGCCCTAGCTGGTGTTGCTCAGGGGATAGAGCATCAGCCTGCGGACCGAAGGGCTTCGGGTTCGATGCCCATCAAGGGCACATGGCTGAGGTGCAGTGTGAGGCGTGCAGGAGGCAGCCGACCAATGATCTCTCTCATTGTGGATGTCTCTCTCTCCCTTCCTCTCTGAAATGGATAAAAATATATTTTTAAAAAGGGGCGACCCCGAGAGTGTGTCTCCTGAGAGGGAGGAGGCCCCCTCAGGCAGGTGTGGAACCTGAAGCTCCGTGTGGTCAGTGACATGCTGCGGACTCCAAACTAGCAAGTGACAGAGGCAGGCTCCGCGCCGAGCCGGGACCCTCCCCCCCCCCCCAGCAGGCCGAGCTCTGTGACCCGGTGCCCAATGTCTGGGCGCCCACTCCTCTCCAACCCCGCAAACACCCCCCCCGCCCCGGGGCTCCAGGAAGAAGGCCTGGGAGCTGCCCAGCACAGCTGGCTGGGTCAGTGCCCGCTGTGCCCATTCCCTTCCTCGTGCCCCACTTGTCCCTAAGGCAGGTGCAGAACCGGATTCTCCAATTCTCCAGGAGGTCAGGGTCAGGGTCAGGGTTAGAGTTAGGGCTAGGGCTAGGGCTAGTTCTCTGTCTATGGTTAGGGTTAGGGCTGGTTAGGGTTATATTTTTATTGATTTCAAAGAGGAAGGGAGAGAGAGAGCAATGGAAACATCAATGATGAGAGAGAGTCATGGATCGGCTGCCTCCTTCCAGCCCTCACACTGGGGATGGAGCCCACAACCTGGGCCTGGGCCCTGACTGGGAACTGAACTGTGAACTGTGACCTCCTGGGTCATAGGTGGATGCTCAGCCACTGAGCCAGGCTGGCCTGGCGTGTGCGCTGTTTCTTATCAACAGACACCAAGCATCTGTGGGACCATCTGCGTCCTAAGGCTCTGAGGGGCTCTTTCTGACTCAGAGTTGGATGCACACGTGAAGGAGAGTGTGTGTGAATGAATGAATGAATGAATGAATGAATACACATGTGAATGAATGATGCGTGCATGACGGAACAAACTCTTTCTGGAGGGAGAATGAGCTGTCCCCCTGAAATGTTCCCAGAGACAAGAAGGCCTCACGCCGGGGGGTCTGCTGGCCCCAGGCTCCCCCGCGGCCTGGAAGCCGGAGCCCATGGGAGAACAGCTCCATCCTGAGCCTGGTCTGCATGGCAGGCTCACGGAGGCCGGGTGCTGAGGGGCCGGGACCGAGGAGGGCGGGAGCAGCAAGGCCCATCCCATACAGTGACCGCCCCTGCCCAGGCGCCCCTGCACGCTGCCCAGACAGTCCACCACGCCGCTCTTTCCTCTCCGCCTTCCTTCTAGAACGTCACTGAGAAGCAAAAGGCTTGTGAGACGGACCTGGCCAAGGCGGAGCCGGCCCTGCTGGCCGCGCAGGAGGCTCTGGACACGCTGAACAAGGTGAGAGGAGGAGGAGAAGCGGGGACCCGGATGGAGGGGGGTGGGGGGAGAGGCCGTGGCCGTCACCCTGGGGTGGCTCCCGCCCGGCGGGCTCCCTGGGGTCGTCCCGGGGCCGCCAGGCCCCTCCCAGGTCGGCCCTGCCTGCTGTTTGCAGAACAACCTAACGGAGCTGAAGTCCTTCGGGTCCCCGCCGGACGCCGTGGTCAACGTCACGGCCGCCGTGATGATCCTGACGGCACCCGGGGGCAAGATCCCCAAGGACAAGAGCTGGAAGGCGGCGAAGATCATGATGGGCAAGGTGGACGCGTTCCTTGACGCCCTCAAGAAGTTCGACAAGGAGCACATCCCCGAGGCCTGCCTCAAAGCCTTCAAGTGAGTCGGCCCCCGGGCGCGGCCCTTGTGCCTGAGGGAGCCCGTCCAGGCAGCGTCTCGAGGCCAAAGGCGGGCCCGGGCCCCGGGCTGCAGGGCGGGGAGGCGGCCTGGGCACCTCTGGCTGCCCTGTCAGGAGGGCCAGCCGCTGGCAGTGCTGCCCGGGGGTCGCTGGAGGGGCACAGGGGGGCCTCCCGGTCTTACCCATCATCCCATGCGGCAGCCCTCACGAAGCCTCCACATGTGAGCACCCCAGGCCCCGTTCACGTCTCACGTGGCTGCTGGGGGCCCCTGGCTGAGGCGCCACCACCAGGACCCCGGTGACCCCAGGCCAGACCAGCGGTGTGACAGCCGGGAAGGGAGGGGGTGGGGCACCTTAACCCCTGCCCCCGGGCCCCTTCCCACGCCGAAGCTTAGACGGGAGGCCAGCACCCTGGGTTCACTTGTCCTTCCTGTAACCGTTACGGTACAAAAACGTTTTAATTTGGCGCTCACTGTAGCCTGTGGTCAGCGGGGCTCAGGTGGGAGGAGGCGGGGGGCCCGCGCTGCGGCGCCCAGGCCAGCGCCCCTCTTCTCTCTCCAGGCCCTACCAGGGCAACCCGACCTTCGACCCCGAGTTCATCCGCTCCAAGTCCACGGCGGCCGCGGGGCTGTGCTCCTGGTGCATCAACATCGTGCGCTTCTACGAGGTGTACTGCGACGTGGCGCCCAAGCGGCAGGCGCTGGAGGAGGCCAACGCCGAGCTGGCCGAGGCCCAGGACAAGCTGTCGCGGATCAAGAACAAGATCGCCGTGAGTGCCCGCGCGGCCGCCCCTCGCCCAAGCCGGCGCCGGCCCGTGCCTCCGTGGCAAAGGGGTGGCCACGCCACTGCGGGGACTTGTCCAGCAGCGTGAGACCACGCCCCGGCGCCGGGCCCCTGTCCCACCAGGAGGCCGCTCCACGGGCAGGGACACCGCAGCTGCCGCCCAGCTCGGGGCCCTCCCCTCCGCCCACCTTGGGGCCCTCCCCCTCGTTACCCAGGAACTCAACGCCAACCTGAGCACCCTGACTTCGGCGTTTGAGAAAGCCACGGCTGAGAAAATCAAGTGCCAGCAAGAGGCCGACGCCACCAACAGGGTCATCTCGCTGGCCAACAGGTAGCTGCTCCCCAACCCCGCCCCCTTCTTCCCTGGAGAGGGGAGCCGCAGCTTCCCGCCAGCCAGAGCCCGGGCGGAGGGCGTCCAGGGGCAGCCTCTGCACGTGGGGGAGACGTCACGGCATCGGCGTCACCGTGGCAACACACAAAGGGCCGGGGGGTGGGGGGGTCGGCCAGAAGCACTGGTGTGCTCCCCTGAAGCACTTACCCCAGGACCCCCAAAGCATTCTCCCCCGGAAGCGCTGAGCCAGGTACGGACGCGCGAGGCGGGGGTCGCGGACGGGGAGGCGGGCGCCCTGCCTCGCTCCTCTCCTCCCAACGTCCTCGCCCAGACGCGCTCCCTCGCTGACCCAGGGCCTCGGTGCCCGCAGGCTGGTGGGCGGCCTGGCTTCCGAGAACGTGCGCTGGGCGGAGTCGGTGAAGAGCTACAAGGCCCAGGGCATCACTCTGTGCGGGGACGTGCTGCTCATCTCGGCCTTCGTCTCCTACGTGGGCTACTTCACCAAGAAGTACCGCACCGAGCTGCTGGAGAAGTTCTGGGTGCCCTACATCACCAAGTTAAAGGTGGGTCCGCGCGGCCGGGAGACTCGGGAGAGCCTCCCCTCCAACCCGAGACCGAGGCTCCGGCCGTTCGGGTCCAAAAGAGGCCCCGCGTGGCCAGTGCCGCCATCCTGCCAGGTGGCTGCGCCCACCGGCTAACGGCAGAGCCCCCGTGACCTGGACGGGGTCTCCCGAGGCACTAAGGCTGCCCCTGCCGGCAGGTCCCCATCCCCATCACGGAGGGCCTGGACCCCTTGAGCCTACTGACCGACGACGCGGACGTGGCCACGTGGAACAACCAGGGGCTCCCCAGCGACCGCATGTCCACGGAGAACGCCACCATCCTGTGCAACACGGAGCGCTGGCCCCTCATCGTGGACGCCCAGCTGCAGGGCATCAAGTGGATCAAGAACAAGTTCGGCAGCGAGCTGACGGCCATCCGCCTGGGGCAGAAGGGGTGCCTGCCGCTGGGGGGGGGGGATCCGCCTGGGGCAGAAGGGGTCCCCGCCGCTGGGGGGGTCCGCCTGGGGCAGAAGAGGTGCCCGCTGCACCCACGTGAGGATGGAGGTGGGGGCAGGCCTACTTCAGGCCATTGGTGCTTATGAACCCTGCGGCCTGACCACCAAGCACCAGTGCTGGCCACGGGCGGAGTTTTAACACCTGGCCCTGGGCTCAGCTCCAAGAGTAAAGACTGAAACTCGGGGCTCCAGCCCCCCCCCCCCGTTCCCGGCGGCTCCTGCAGGGAGGGCGCGCCTGGGCTCAGCCCGGCCACTTGCCGGCCTAGAGGCCGCAGCTGCTCGTCTCTCCTCTCCCGTGCGGTCTGTCCTCGTGGCCGTGGAGGCGCAGTAGCCGTCACAAAGGCGCCCGGGGGGGCCGGGGAGGGCCGGAGGGGCAGCGTTTGCCTCCATGGCCCACAGTGTCAGCGGCTCCGTTTCCCCCGGGTGATGCACAGGGGCCTGGGCCCCGGGGAAGGACGGTCGGGCGCGTGCTGCCGGCTCCTGGCCTGGCACTCAGCCTGCCCCTGCTCGCAGCTACCTGGACACCATCGAGCGGGCCATCTCCAACGGGGACACCTTGCTCATCGAGAACATCGGCGAGACCGTGGAGCCCGTGCTGGACCCGCTCCTGGGCAGGAACACGATTAAAAAGGGAAGGTGCGTTTCGGGGTCCCCCTCCGCGGTCTGGCCCCCGTGAGCCCCTCTGTGTGCTGAGAACAGTGCAGGGAACTCCAGGCGGGCAGCAGGGGTTCCCCCCAAAACGCCGCCAGGTGTGGGCGATCCCCACTCAGAGGGGAGACGGGAACGTGGGCCACATCCCATCGGGAACAGCCCCGTTTTGTCCACGGCGGCCTGCGGGGGCGGGGGGAGGGGGGCCCTCACAGCCACATGCGCTCCGTTCCCATGCATTTTGCAAATCTGGCACCAACTTGACCGTAGAAATTCAGGTGAAGTCCGCACTGGACACGGTCGAGTGAACATTTTAACGTGTCCAGTTCACTTGGCGTCGAGTGCGTCCCGTGTCGTGTGGCTACCACCCCCACCTACTCCTGGACTATTTCCACGGCCCAGAGGAAGCCCCTCCCCCTCGGGCCCCACCCCCCCGTCCACGGTTGGCCTGCCCTGGCCACGCCTCAGTGGCTCCCTCTGGGGCCTTTCCGTGCCTGGCTTCTCTCCCTGGGCACCACGCGTCCAGGGCGCGGCCGGGCTGCAGCAGGTGGTGAGCTGCCCCTCCTTACGGTGAGGGCCTCCCCTCGTGCTGGGACCCCGAGGCGGTTCTCGGGGCGTGGGTGGGCCTGGGCCCGGCTTCACCTTCCGCGCAGAAAGGAGTGAAATCAGCATGAACCCGGGAAAGCCAGAGTTAGTGCGAACCGCCCGCAAGCGCAGGCCTGGCCTCTGCGAAGGGCCTGGCGGGGGTACCACTGCCCGGGCGGGGGGGGGGGTCGTGAGGCCCCCAAAAGGTCCGCTCACCAGAGAGGGGGGAGCCGAGCGGGGAGCCCAGGAGAAGCGGCCCCACAGAGGTCTGGCCGGCCCGGCTTGGCCCCGGAGCTTCCAGAAGGCGCGGGCTCCAGTCAGGACGCCAGTCTTTCCGATGCCAGGGCTTGGGGTGGAGCCCGAGCATTTCCGTGGCGGCTGGGGATCTGACCTGCTGAGTAAACGCCACCGTGAGGATCAGGACAAACCCCCAGGGACAGAGCAGGGCAGACAGGAGGACGGCACAGTCCCTCCCCAGGGCCCCGCGGCGGGACCACGCGGCAGCCGGGTGGGGACGGCCGCCGGGCTAGGGGGGCATCACCACCGGGAGCCCCCTGACCCCTCCTGCCGGCCGCCAGGTTCATCAAGATCGGCGACAAGGAGGTGGAGTACCACCCACAGTTCCGCCTCATTCTGCACACCAAGTACTTCAACCCCCACTACAAGCCCGAGATGCAGGCCCAGTGCACCCTCATCAACTTCCTGGTCACCCGGGATGGCCTGGAGGACCAGCTGCTGGCCGCTGTGGTGGCCAAAGAGCGCCCGGACCTGGAGCAGCTGAAGGTGCAGCCGGCGTCAGCCATGGGATGCCGGGCAGCTGGAGGAGGGACGCCCCCCACCCCCCCTCCTGTGAGGCTCCCTGGCTCTGGGCACCCACCCCCCCCCCGCCCCGCCCCGGGAAGGTGCCTTGTACCACATCCCGTCTCCCGGCTGCCGCTCCTGCAACTCCATCCAAGACAGAGCCACAGTGGTGCCCCACGGCCTGCAGTGCCGCCCGCCGCCCGCGGGCCTGGCCTGGCTGCCCGCCCGTGTGCCCGCCACGCCCTGAAGCTGCTTTGGCCACACACTGGGCTCAGAGGGGACCCAGGCTCACGCCTCCCACGGTCCCAGGGCCTTCCACGTGGTGGCCGATGACCTGCGGCCGCAGGGGCCAGCAGGCGCCGCACTGCTGGGGCGCCCCGCCCCCGGCTTCCGTTCAGGGCCCCTTCCCCCTTCTCTTGTCCCAGCCCCGGCTTGCAGGACCCCGGCCTCGCCTCGGAGGCCCCAGGGCTGGGCGGTGTTGGGGGGACCATGCCCACGGCCGGCTTCCCCGCCCGGGCTCTGCCCTCTTGCAGGCGAACCTCACCAAGTCCCAGAACGAGTTCAAGATCGTCCTCAAGGAGCTGGAGGACTCGCTGCTGGCCCGCCTGTCGGCCGCCTCTGGCAACTTCCTGGGCGACACGGCGCTGGTGGAGAACCTGGAGACCACCAAGCACACGGCCAGCGAGATCGAGGAGAAGGTGCACCGGGCCCGCCCGGGCAGCTGGCCTGACGGGGCCCAGCCCCTTGGCACCCCGCCGTCTGCCGAGAGCCCCCAGGACGGCTTCCGAGGGAGCCAGGGCTCTGGGCAGGGCAGGGCCCCCCTCCCCCGCCTCCCCCCGCCCCCGCTGTGCTGCCCCCCACCCCCCCCCCCGCTGGGCTCACGCCGCCCTCTGTCTGGCTTCAGGTGCAAGAGGCCAAGATCACAGAAGTGAAGATCAACGAGGCGCGCGAGAACTACCGGCCGGCGGCGGAGCGGGCGTCCCTGCTCTACTTCATCCTCAACGACCTCAACAAGATCAGCCCCATCTACCAGTTCTCCCTCAAGGTGCACTGCCAGCTGCGGCCTGGGCACCCGCGGGCGGGGGCCAGGGGGAGGGGCGGCCGGGAGCTCACCGCCCCCTCCCCAGGCCTTCAACGTGGTCTTCGAGAAGGCCATCCAGCGGACGGCGCCGGCCGAGGAGGTGCGCCAGCGGGTGGTGAACCTGACGGACGAGATCACCTACTCCGTCTACATGTACACGGCCCGCGGGCTCTTCGAGCGCGACAAGCTCATCTTCCTGGCCCAGGTCACCTTCCAGGTGAAGCCCGCTGCCCAGCGGCTGGTCAGAGTCCCCTGGGGGTGAGGAGGCCAGTCTGGGCCTCGACGGGGCCGCGCGTGCAGCCAGGCGGACGTGCCGATGCCGCGGAGCTGTGATCGGTGAAAACGGCAGGGTGTGTCGTGTGCGTCTTCACCCCAGTTATTCTTTCTATCTCTTTGGCTTTTAGGGTAAAAAATAAGTCTCACCAGATTGTAGACACGAAAGAATTCGCCCTTGTTTCACCACAAGTAGAAAGCCGGGTGGCTCAGTGGTTGAGCACTGACCTGCCAACTAGGAGGTCCCAGTTCCAGTCCAGGTCAGGGCACATGCCCAGGTTGCAGGCTCAGTCCCTCCCTCTTCCTTCCTCTCTGAAATTAATAAAAAATAGGTTTATAAATAAATAAATAAAGATTCAAACACGGTGAAGCCAAGTTCTCCAACCCGAGGGGCAGGGCAGCGTGGCCTGCAGGCGCGGTGGCGGCTCCTCACGCCTCCTGCCCAAGGCGGCTGAGCGGTGCCCTGTGCCCGTGGGGGCTGAAGTGCCCCGTCCGTGGCGGCCGAGCAGTGCCCTGCGCCCGCAGGTCTTGTCCATGAAGAAGGAGCTGAACCCGGTGGAGCTGGACTTCCTCCTGCGCTTCCCGTTCAAGGCCGGCGTGGTGTCGCCCGTGGACTTCCTGCAGAACCAGGCGTGGGGCGGCATCAAGGTGAGCGGTCGGACATGAACACGGTGCTCGTGTTCCCTGGCCCTGCCCCCGTCCCTGCACGCCGCCAGCCTGGCCCCGGAGGCCTGGGGGGTGTCCAGGGGTCCCCGCCTCCGGCTTCCAGGAAAATGCCAAGTGTCAGGCCGCTCCTCGGACCCTCGGATCCCGGCCGCACGCTCAGGCTCTCGGTGTGTCTCCCAAAACCACCTGAGGAGGCCACCCCTGGGGTGAGACCGGCGCCCTCGTCCAGATCCCCGAGAAGCGGCCGGAGTCGCATCCCGATCCCAGGCCCCTCCGCGGCCCCCGCTGCGTGCCGGCTGCCCTGTGGCGCACGGTCTCCGCGGCAGCGAGGTCCCGGAGCCCGGCTCCCCGCGGCGGGCGGGCGCGGAGGACGGGAGCAGCAGCCGTCTGCCCGCAGGCCCTCTCGGAGATGGACGAGTTCAAGAACCTGGACAACGACATCGAGGGCTCGGCCAAGCGCTGGAAGAAGCTGGTGGAGTCGGAGGCGCCGGAGAAGGAGATCTTCCCCAAGGAGTGGAAGAACAAGTCGTCGCTGCAGAAGCTGTGCATGGTGCGGTGCATGCGGCCCGACCGCATGACCTACGCCGTCAAGTGAGCGCGGCCTGTTGGGGACCCGCCCGTCGGTCGCGGGGTCTGAGAGGTGGGGGCGGGACCCTGGGCCTGCGCTCACGGGGCGAGGAGGGTGCCCGGGGCCACGCGGCAGAGGCGGACCCCGCCCGTGAGCTCTGAGGTTAAAGGAAAGAGGCGTGGGAGGCACGACCTCCGTGGCCACAGAGGAGCCCTCGGGTGTCGTCGGGGAAGCGAGGCTCGGCGCCCGCACGTCCTGTGGAGTCAAACCCCCCCACACACACCGCCCAGTGGCTCCCAGGCCTCTCCCCCCTCCCCCCGTGGGCCTGCCATTGCTCGGGGCGAGGGATCCGGGGCGCCCAGAGCAGACACAGCCAGGGCGGGGAGCGCCCGCCCGCCCTCCCTGCCCGAGGGAAGCGGGCGCTCCGCTCCGAGTGGCCGGAGGCAGCCCCGCTGCCCGCTGACGCCGCCCGCCCTCAGGAACTTCGTGGAGGAGAAGATGGGCAGCAAGTTCGTGGAGGGCCGGAGCGTCGAGTTCTTCAAGTCCTACGAGGAGAGCAGCCCCTCCACCCCCATCTTCTTCATCCTCTCCCCGGGCGTCGACCCCCTGAAGGACGTGGAGGCCCTGGGTGAGTGCGGCCGGCCGGCCTATCACCGAGGCGCGGGTGACAGCCCCGTGGCGGCCCACCCGTCAGATGGCCGTTCCGTGTCAGAAACACGGAGCACAGCAGTGCTGGAATGTCAGACGGTGTGGCTGCTGTGCGAGACAGTGTGGCGGCTCCTCAGGGAGACGCACACAGACCTACACGTGACCCACAGACCTACACGGGGCCCACAGGCCTACACGGGGCCCACAGGCCTACACGCGGCCCACAGACGTACACGCGGCCCACAGAACTACACGTGGCCCACAGAACTACGTGTAACCCACAGACCTACACGCGACCCACAGACCTACACGCGGCCCACAGACCTACACGCGGCCCACAGACCTACACACGACCCACAGACCTACACGCGGCCCACAGACCTACACGCGGCCCACAGACCTACACGCAGCCCACAGAACTACACGTGGCCCACAGAACTACGTGTAACCCACAGACCTACACGCGACCCACAGACGTACACGCGGCCCACAGACCTACACGCGGCCCACAGACCTACACGCGGCCCACAGACCTACGTGTGACCCAGCAACTCCACGCCGGGCACAGACCCCAAAGGGACTGAGACGGGTGTTGAGACCAGCGCTCTGCACAGATGCTTGCTCCCTCCCGCAGCCGAAAGGCAGATGCACCCGAACGCCCACCCCCCGGTGAAGGCAGGTCATGGCGGGTGATGCTCACGGGGGAGTACTGCTCGGCCCCGAAACGGGAGTGGAGCCGGGCATCTAGCCCGTGGTGAACCTTGGGGCACGGTGCCGAGGGGGAGCAGCCAGAGGCCCCTGTTGGGTGACTCCCGTTCTGCGACACATCCAGGGCCGGCCAATCCAGAGAGCACGCAGATGGGGGCTGCGGAGGGGCGAGGAGGGGAGTGACTGTCACGGGTGGGTCTGCCCCTGGGCTGACGAGAAGGTTCTGCAGCCAGAGGGTGCGCAGCGCTGCGCACGTGCTGAAGACGTGCACGTGCTAAAGACGTGCACGTCAAGGTGGTGTGTGCAACGGTGACTCTGCACGACGTGTGTCTCCCCCAATAAAAAGGAGCGCGGGAGCCGGCGGAATTCCCAGCCGGGGGTCCCAGAGGCGCCCGGGGTCACGCGATCGCCCCCCCGCTTTTCCCGTTTCTCTTTCCTTCAGGGAAGAAGCTGGGGTTCACCATCGACAACGGGAAGCTCCACAACGTGTCGCTGGGGCAGGGGCAGGAGGTGGTGGCCGAGGACGCGCTGGACGTGGCCGCGGAGATGGGGCACTGGGTCATTCTGCAGGTGCGGCGCCGCCTCGGGCGCGGGCACCCCCCTGGGGGGCCTGGGGCCTGGGACACAGTGGGTCGTGGGTCCACGGTCACAGGCAGGTCACAGGGAGGCCCCCACACCGAGTTCAGCTCTGCCCAGGCCAGCGGGTGGCGTGAGGCGACAGGGGGCTCAGGGGACAGCGTGGGCCCTTCAGTGGCGAGGGAGACACGGCTCCGGGCTGGGACCCCGGAGGAGACCCTGCCCAGAACAGGAAACAGAGTGACAAAGCGCCCTCCTCCCCCCCAGGAGGCTGCGCAGCACAACCCGGGCGAGCCCCAGCTCACACCCCGAACCCCAGCAGCCCCGCCCCCCATCTGGGTCCGGCAGCCTCCCAGCCCCTCCTCATTCGCCGTCCCGCTGCCTCCCGCTGCCCGGCTCCCACGGACCCCGGGGAGGCTGCCGGACTCGACCCTCGGGCCTGGCCTGGTCACTGCCATTGTTGGTCGCCCTCAGCTGAGGACGTTCGCCCCTTGACTTTTAGAGAGTGGGCGGGGGGGGGGGGGGACAGAGAACACCTCGATGGAGAGAGACAGCGGCCGGTTGCCTCCTGCTCACGCCCCGACCGGGCTGGGGCTCGAGCCTGTAACCGAGGTACGTGCCCTTGCCTGGAATCGCACTGGCAGCCGTCAGTTCGCGGGCCGGCGCTCTAACCACTGAGCAACACCGCCCGGGGCACGGCCGAGCGGCCTGTCCTCGTGGGAGCGCGTGCGGGCGCTAACACGGGTCTTGGCCGCAGAACATCCACCTGGTGGCCCGGTGGCTGAGCACCCTGGACAAGAAGCTGGAGCGGTACAGCAGCGGCAGCCACGAGGACTACCGCGTGTTCATCAGCGCCGAGCCCGCCCCCAGCCCCGACTCCCACATCATCCCCCAGGGCATCCTGGAGAACGCCATCAAGATCACCAACGAGCCGCCCACGGGCATGCACGCCAACCTGCACAAGGCCCTGGACCTCTTCACCCAGGTGGGCTTCCCGCCCGCGCCCGCACCCCAGCCTTCCCCCGTCTGCGCCGCCCGGGGACCCCGACCACGTGGGACCGTGGACCCCAACCACGTGGAGTCGCTCGCTGGGCCTGCAGAGGCCAGACTTGAGCTCTGAGGATGCTCCGCTCTGCTGCTCTCCATCCATACCACCGGCAACACGCGTACACGCACACACATGCACATGTATGCATGAACACACACATGTGCACACACTCGTGTACACTCCTGCACACATACACTCACACACCCCTGCACAAGCACCCGCGCACGCACACACAGAGACACGCTCACACACACCTCGCACTGCAGTCACTGTCTTCCTGAAAGGCCGCCCTGACGTGGCGGTGCGCCCCCTGCAGGACACCCTGGAGATGTGCACCAAGGAGTTGGAGTTCAAGTGCATCCTGTTCGCCCTCTGCTACTTCCACGCCGTGGTGGCCGAGAGGCGCAAGTTCGGGGCCCAGGGCTGGAACAGGTCGTACCCCTTCAACAACGGGGACCTCACCATCTCCATCAACGTGCTGTACAACTACCTGGAGGCCAACCCCAAGGTAAGAAGGCCTGGTGGCGGCTCGGCCCGCCCGCCCTCCTCCTCTCGGTCCGAGTCACAGCTGGGCGCGCCCGCCCGAGGCAGTGACCGGCAGGTGGTCCTGGGCCGCCGCCTGCCGGTGTCAGCCCCTGCTTGCTGTCACGCTCCACGGGCTCAGGTGTCCGGCACCCGAGCAGGGATCCCCCCCAGAAACGCCAGCCCCTTCGGGCGGCCTGAGCCGGCGTGGGCAAGGTTGGAGACGGAGCCCAGGTGGAGCGAGTGGGGGACGCTTCCTGGCGCTCCTACCGGAAACCGGAAACCAAGTGTGTAGTCAGACGCAGGCACGGAGGACGGAGCAAAGCCAGGCGCCTCTGGGAACGGCCTGGCGCTGAGGGCCCAGCAGGCCCGTCTGCAGACTTGGGGCCCCCCTTGCCCTGAGGCGTGACCCCAGGCGCGGGCAAGGGGGCAACGCGGGCGGGCAGAGCCAGCATCGTCAGCAGGGTGCTGGTGCCAGGGGCCTGGGGTGAAGCCCAGCTCTGCCCGCGCTGGCTGACCCCCGGAGCCTGGGGACAACCCCCAGGCCTCCAAGCATTAGGGGCTCCGTGAGGAAAGGTGGGAGGTGCCCTGTATTGTAAGAAGCTGTGCAGGCGGGGGGGGGGGGCTGGGTGGGGGACGGGAGGGAGGGGGGCGGGGTCGGGGAGCCTCAGGTGAGGACAGGGGCAGGTGAGCACGGGTCCGCTCCCCGGGTCCGCTCCCTGGGCAACCTGTCCAGGGCCGACCTCTGATGACCTATGATGTCAGACACCCCTGTGGCCCTGGAGAGGGCCCCCCACCCCTGGCCCAGGCGCCCCCACAGGGCCACCAGCCCAGTCAGCCGAAATGTTGTTTGTTGCTTGGTTCCCTGGGAAGGCGGGAGGCCCCGGGCAGAGGCCCACGGGGTGGTCCCCACGGCTGCAGACATTCTGGGGGGGCCAGGGCGGCCATGTGACCTGAGACGGGATCGGGAGGGTTTTCCGTGACTGTCACTTCCTCGTGTGGGAGGAAGCGTCCTGCTAGTCACGCAGGGACTCCCCCACCTGCACACACGCGGACCCGGCGGTGCCCGCACGCCAGGGCGCTGGCAGGGAGGCACCGACAAGTGACAGAGCTGACGTGGCCCTGTCCCTCAGGCCCGCAGTCCTCCAGACATGACTCAGCCTCCCGGGGAGGCCTGGCCACCAGCCCACAGGCATGCCGGGAATTCCATCGGGAATTCCATCGGCAGGTGTGGGGTCACCGCCCGGCCCAGAGGGGAAGGACCCGGGGACAGGGGGGTGCAGAGGCGGAGGGGCAAATGCGTGAAATGCGGAAGCTGCCGCTCAGCACACACCCAAGGTGACGAGCCGAGGAGGAACGCTAGGTCACCAGCGGCATTTGAGGGAATATGCTCATTCCGCCTATAGACACACGCGGCCAAATTAGACCCACCGGTCAGCGCGCTCCTATTCGGGGACCACCTGACCGGACTTGGTGAGCAGCGGCTTCAGGCAGGACGCGTGAGGCTACCTGCACAGACGCCCACCTCGCCCTCAGGAGACGGCGCTCAGGGACACGCTGCATGCGGGCGTGCAGGCGCGGTGGCAGGCATGCGCCTGAAGTCCCATACCCACGCTGCCCGGCATGTGGCGGCCGCCAGCCCCACCAGCGTAGTGCCGTGCGCCCAGCGAGTCCGAAAGGAGCTAAAGTGCACCCTGGATTTCAAAAGCTTGAGACAAAGGGAAAAAAGAATGTAAAACCTTCATCATTTCTAAGCTGATGCTTTGGAATGAACTTAAGACGTGGGACACCTGTCAGACGGGGTGAGGGCACTGGGCACCGGCTCCCTCCCGGCTGCTCCTGGCGGCTGGGATGGCAGCTGAGGAGCGGTGCCTCCGCGGCAGCCGGCAGGCAGGCCCATTGTTCCCTTGGCGGGACTGCGGGACCCGGACAGCAGGACAAGCGTGTCCGCCGAGTCACACCTGCCCGGGTTTTGCTCCCCGAGCCCTGAGCCCAGGGGAGGGCGGGTGCCAGCGGTGCTGAGCTGGCTGTGCCGCAGAGACTGCTGGGAACGGAGCGCCAAGCAGGACGCGCAGACGGCACCGCGGTGGGACCCGAGGGAAGACCCACAGGAGACCCAAGGGATGGACGCCATGGCCACAAAGACGCATGGGGCTGAGAGGCAACACCCACCGGGGCAGAACGAAGGCGCTCCGCTCGGCTCCGTGGACGCGGAGGGAGGGCCGCCGGGCCCCACGATGCCCCGCGTGTGGGCCTCGGAGGAGCGGGCGAGGAAGGGCTACTGCGCGGGGAGCTGGCCTCTCTCCACGCCGACGGGGCCGCGCCCCTCACTGCCGGCCTCCTCCCCAGGTGCCCTGGGACGACCTCCGCTACCTGTTCGGGGAGATCATGTACGGCGGCCACATCACCGACGACTGGGACCGCCGGCTGTGCAAGACCTACCTGGTGGAGTACATCCGGGCCGAGATGCTGGAGGGTGAGATCCAGCTGGCCCCCGGCTTCCAGATCCCCCCCAACCTGGACTACAAGGTGAGGAGCCTCCCGGGGGCGCACAGACGGGTCACGGGAGGAACGTCAGGAGTTGAGCCCGGAGCAGGGAACCAGATGGGGGACGAGGGGTGGGGGGGATGGAGGGGGGAACCTGGGAGGGGGCTCGGGCAGCAGTGGGGGTGCGCAGAGGGCGGAGTGTGGACAGAACATTCTGGTAAGAAGGTCCTTGCTGACCCCACCCCTCCCCCCATCTCAGGGTTACCACGAGTATATCAATGAGAACCTGCCCCCCGAGAGCCCCTACCTGTATGGCCTGCACCCCAATGCGGAGATCGGCTTCCTGACGGTCACCTCGGAGAAGCTGTTCCGCACGGTTCTGGAGATGCAGCCCAAAGAGGCAGAATCAGGCGCCGGCACCGGGGTGTCCCGCGAGGAGAAGGTGGGTGCCTGACGCGCAACCACCCGGCAACGGTGAAGGGTAGGGCCCAGAGCCCGGGCTCACGAAGTGCACCCCAATTGGCAGAGCCCCTCAGAACCTGTCAGCAACCACACACCCCCCGACCCTCGGTGACCCCCCCAACCCTCGGTGACCCCACAACCCTCGGTGACCCCACGGGGGCGGATGCAGGGGCCTGGCTGCAGGTACCAGGCAGGGTGGCCGGAGACCCCCTGACCACAGCCCCAGGCCTTGCCACCAGGCCGCAACGCCCTCCCTCGCCACGTGTGCTGCTGTGCTCTGGCCACGCCGTGTGCCGAGCTCCCAGAAGCAGGGGTGGGAACCTGGGAACGGGGGGCAGGCTCTGGCCCCGAGACCTGACACTGGGGAAGGCGGGGGCGGGCGCGGTGATGCCTGTGGGCTGACTCCCAGGTGAAGGCCGTGCTGGACGAGATCTTGGAGAAGATCCCGGAGTCGTTCAACATGGCCGAGATCATGGCGAAGACGGCCGAGAAGACGCCCTACGTGGTGGTGGCCTTCCAGGAGTGCGAGCGCATGAACATCCTGACCCACGAGATGCGCCGCTCGCTCAAGGAGCTCAACCTGGGGCTGAAGGTAAAGGCAAGACGGGTCAGCCGGGCCCGGGGGTGACGTGGGAACCGGGCTGGCCCCCGACGGGTCAGCCGGGCCCGGACATGACGCGGGAACCGGGCTGGCCCCTGCAGGCTGACTCACCACAACTGCAAAGAAACCACCCACCACAGGCCAAGGGGCACCTCCCTCTCCCTGGTGCTGGCCCCCGAATTTCCTGGTCGGGAGCTGTGGGCATCCAGGACAGGCCCTGGAGGGCACCCTGACTGTTCCCGGCAGGAGGCACGACACGGCCCCCACAGGCTCTGCAGAAGCACCCGGTGGCCCAGGCCCTGTGGGAAACCACGTTCCCGTGACACACACGGACGGGGCTCTCCCACCTTGGCGAGAGCGAGGCCCACGACTGGCCGGGTCTGCGCTGCACCGCGCGGCCCAGCCTGGGCCCCCAGCACCCGTATGTCTGTCTGTCCCTCAGGGGGAACTGACCATCACGACAGACATGGAAGACCTGTCCACGGCGCTCTTCTACGACACCGTGCCCGAAACGTGGATGGCCCGGGCCTACCCGTCCATGATGGGCCTGGTGGCCTGGTACACGGACCTGCTGCTCCGCATTAGGGTGAGGATGGGGTCCCGGCCTCAGTGCACCCCCCTCTGCCCAGAGCCCGTGGGAGCGTGCTGCGAGGGGGCGTGTCCCCAAGGCCTGCGGGCCCCACTGGCCTGGCCTTTGTCAGAGCAGGGTCTGGAGGGCGTGCCCTTCCTCCCGGGGAAGGAGAACAGCTGTCTCCTGAGCAGAGGGAGCTTCCATCCCCACGGCTCCAGGGATGGCAGCCAAGCCTCTGCTGGGCCCCCACGTCTCCCTCCGTGGCCCTGCTGCCCACCCCTCACTAAGACGGGGCGGCACGGGCAGAGCGGCTGCCCTGTCTGCCGTGAGGCCCTGGCGCTCGGCTGAGACCCCTCTCCTGGCAGGAGCTGGAGGCCTGGACCACGGACTTCGCCCTGCCCACCACCGTGTGGCTGGCCGGCTTCTTCAACCCGCAGTCCTTCCTCACGGCCATCATGCAGTCCATGGCCAGGAAGAACGAGTGGCCGCTGGACAAGATGTGCCTCTCGGTGGAGGTGACCAAGAAGAACCGCGAGGACATGACCGCGCCCCCACGAGAGGGCTCCTACGTGTACGGGCTCTTCATGGAAGGTAGGAGGGTGCCGCCCAGGCCCCAGGGCACAGCGCCCGGCCAGCAAAGGCTGTGCGCGCTGCGGGGGGCACGTGGAGCTGGTGCACAGACAGGGGCCCGAGGGGACAGGAACATGCCCAAGTGGCCACCGGCAGGCTCGCCCTCGGCCCGAGCACCTGTCACAGGTGGGGGCTCAGCCCTTCCAGGCTGGGGCTGGGCCCAGGTCAAGTGCATCTGACAGGTGAGGGGAGGGTCCAGAGGCCCCTCGGCCAGAGCGCCTGTCCGTTCCCCTCCTACCCTTCCCCCCACCCCTGCTGCTGCCCCAGGACAGGTTTCAAGGGAAGGGGTCCTGGCTGTCCATCTCCTGGGAGCCTGGCACCGGCTGCCCGAGGGGCCGGGATGCGCAGCACAAGGGGAGACCACCGGGCCAGCCCCACACCACCACACGGGCCTGAGCCACACCGCGGTGACCTCCCTCTCCCTGGGCCGGCGGGCCCCGTTCCCACATCACCACAGACCAGCTCAGCAGCCATCTCCACGTTTATTCTGGGATCACAGATGGGAAAGAGAACATCACCCAGCAGGGAAGAAACACCAGCAGCCTGGAGGGAGGCAGCAGTTCCAGGCGGATGTGGGGTGGGGGCACGGGGGCAGGGGTCACGGGGGCGGGGGCAGAGCAATGGCCGCCTGCGGAGGCGGCTCTGGAACATCCTGATGGGAACGGGTGGAGCGAGCTGGGCCCGGTGCACCGTGGGCTGCGGGCAGTCCCCAAGCCCCGACGTGTCCCGCTCACGACTCCATCTTCGGCGATCCCCGTGCCCTTGCCCTGGCCAGGCCTGTGCGCTGGGGCGGAGCCAGCCGGCCAGGCTCACCCTCCGGGGCTCACAGCAGCACTGCCCCGCAGGCGCTCGCTGGGACACGCAGACCGGGGTCATCGCCGAGGCGCGGCTGAAGGAGCTGACTCCGGCCATGCCGGTCATCTTCATCAAGGCCATCCCTGTGGACCGCATGGAGACCAAGAACATCTATGAGTGTCCCGTGTACAAAACACGCATGCGCGGCCCCACCTACGTCTGGACCTTCAACCTGAAGACCAAAGAGAAGGCGTCCAAGTGGGTGCTGGCGGCCGTGGCGCTGCTCCTGCAGGTCTAGCCGCTCCCTGGCCAGGCCTGACTGTCATCGCCCGGGGCCTAGCCTGGACTTACAGGGACTGGAGGCCGCGGTCTGTCGACAGGCTCAGGGCCTGGGAGCGCGTGCGCACCGGACCAGCCGGACGGCGAGGGGGTGGGGTGAGGGTTGCATTAAAACCACTGAGTTATTGAGCTGTGCCTGCCTGTCCCCTGGGCCGGCCGTCAGCGCCACACTGGTGACCACAGGGCCTGGCACATGGCACAGGCGTGGACACAGGGCTGGAGTCCCAGCAGCCGGGCCAAGTGTCCCAGGAACCAAACCCCCCAGCTGACTTCCCAGGAGGGCCAGTTAAGTTCTTCCCACCGGCAGCTTGGAGGGAGGGTCAGGGCCCCGTGAGGGGAAGGTGTGCCCCATAAACAGGAGCTGCCACCTCCACAGCCCCCTAAGCGTCATCTGCCCGCTTCTCCAGGGAACCCTCCTCGGTTATGGCGACACCCCTCCACACGCAGGTGCCATCTCCACGCAGCCGAAGCGCGTCCCCACCAACAGCTCCGCCCGGGCTGAGCATGGACTCGGGACCAGCTTAGCCGTGTCCTGGGAGCTCACAACCTTCCACAGAGCCCTACACGGGGCAGCGACTCTGTCTTCCCCATCTCTGTCCCGTCCTGCACGCCTGGTGTCTGCCCCACTGCCTACCTCAAAGCCGGGGCCCGGGGGTCTGGGAAGAGCGGGAGAGAAAATCACCCCTCAGCGTAGAGGGTGGGCTGCAGCCAGGAAGGCAGCGGTCTGGGCCAAGGAGCCCAGGTACCCAGCAACTACCTCTGCTGGCCGGCAGGGGTCACTGTGGCCCTTCCGTCCAGGCGCGAGCGACAGGAGGAGAGGAAAGGCCAGCGGCCACCAAGCCACGCACCCTGAATCTCCGAAAGCCACACCACAAGCCTTCGGGGCCTGAAATAGTGGTTGTTCCCACTACACGCTGGGCTGCCTGCGTTCTCCCCAAACTCCCCGAGACCTTCCCCCGGCACAGTTGGCGACAGGCAAGCAGGACGGTGAACCTGCTGTGCGTCTCAGCGCCTGGCCCTGCACCTGGCTGAGTGGGGAGCTGGGCTGAGCGGGGAGCGGGGAGCGAGGAGCCGAGGTCGGGGAGCAGCCGGCTGTCCAGAAGGCAGTTTAGCAGAGACAAGTGGCGGGAGCACGGGCCGCAGGGAGGACAGGCGGGGGTGGCCAGCGGGCAGCTGTGATAGCTCTGGTCCCACGGAACCTGCAGGAATGTGAGCGCTGTTTACCGAAAGCCTCTCCCCAAACAGAACCCGGCCCAGCACATTCTTTTGGCTTCTCTGGCCTAATCGTCCACAGCGCAATTTAATAACTAGTTGGAAGGCAAGCAGTTGACTGAGGCGCTGCAGCCCCAGGCAGTGGCCACCTCCCAGCCTCCAGCCTCAGGCGGCCGGGCCCTGGGGGCGCGATGCCTTTGGTCGGCCACCAGCCGCCCTCACTGACGCCGCCCGGGGCCTGTGGAGGGGGCGGCAGAGCCCCAGTCCTTGGGAGGGAGCCGTGAAGCCGGCCAGGCTACGTGCAGACAGAACCCAACCTTGCCCCGTCCCTGGGAGGCCGACTCCGTGCCATCCCAGCCCTGGCGGGTGAGGCTCAGCGGCGGGTCTGCAGCCTGTGCCCGAAGACGTGGGGGGAGACAGGGCTTTTACAAATGCCCAGGGCATGGAGGAGGGCACGGTGAGCCCAGTAAAACATCTCAAGGTAAAAAATTAAGGAACCCACAGATTAGAAGAGACTCAGAGGCCAGGTCCCCAATCACAGGGCGTGGGCCTCGTCTGGGCCTCAGTCAAAGGCAGCAAGACTTCACTGAAATAAAAACTCCGACAAGGTGGCCGGGATGGCAAACACCTTCTGGCACCTGCTGACACCAGGAGTTCCTGCTGAGGTTTTCATCGGGCACCACACTGGGCCGGTGGGGTGGGGTGGGGTGGGGTGGGGTGGGGGTTTCTCATCTGGGGGACGCAGGGGAACCCATGCTGTAAACACAGAGCTCGTGTAAAACACTGGCCATAGCCTCGTCTCCGACTCCCCCTCCCTCGTCTCCGACTCCCCCTCCCTCTTCCTCCCCCACAAGCCAACGGCTCAAACGTTCCCGCCCCCAACCTGGTGTGGCCAGGACAGGTGGGCAGCTGGGGTGAGGGTCCCTACCTCCAGTGGCACCCGCACCCTGCCCGGCTCCCTGGCGCCTGGACAACTCCCACCGCTGCAGGCCCCGTCACCAGCTGCCGTGCGGAGAACGCCCTCCGCGCCTCCGCAGGCGCACGGCACAGGAGTGCCAGGGAGACGGGCCATAGCCCCGAGGTCTGGCTCCACGATCCTGCCTGGAGAGCCAGGCTGCCAGGGCGGCGAGCCGGAACCTCCCGAGCAGAGGGCATCCTCTCCCACTCCTCCTGCCTCTAACCCACATGCACTGCTCCGAGGAGGGGACACGGGCCCTCGCCCCGTGACACTGACCCTGCACGGCCAGCCCTGGGACTCGGTAGAGGGGCACCTGGCAGAGGGGGGCTCTCATTCAGCATTGGGCCCCGCACACGCTGTGACCGTCCACGCCCCGACACACGCACACGTATGTGACCAGCGAACAGACCCGCTGGGGCCGAGGGACCACCTGCCCCAGCGACCCAGGGCTGCAGGGGTGGGTGGGGCAGCGCCGGAGGCATCACCTGTGTCCTCAGAAGAAGTTCTTAATCAGCGGGGTCACCATCTTCACCCACAGCTTCACCTGCCGACCGGGCTGCTGGAAGGTGGCGGAGGACACCGCGCCCGACCGCAGGTAGAGCTGCGCCTGCTCCTGGGGAAGAGCACAGGGTCAGGTTCCGCGGCGGCGCCCCGCCAGCCCGGTAAAGCACTTAGAAGTGAGACCCCCGTGAGCACGCAGCGGGCGGAGCAGGCGGTTCGGAGCGAAGAGCTGGCTGGTGAGAAGTGCTGCCCTTCGAGGCTGACTTTTCAGGTGAGACAGTTTCTCCTCTCTCAAGTTGGCCGCGTTTGTAGCGTCACTGAAACCCCAGTGCAGCCTCCCCCCCCCCCCCCCCCCCCGTGCACACGGTGACACAGGCACCGTGGCCTCGGCCCTCCGGAGGAAGGAATAATGCCCTCCAGTTTTTCTCAACTTTTCCCACGAACGTGCGTCACTTTCAGGCTCAAACCGAGTTCAGGAACGCTTTCCTAAGCCCGGTCACTAACTGTGTTTGGTCCGTGAAGGAGGGAGGGTTTCCTGTTCGCTTTCGCAGGGGCTGGGGCCCGTCTTGCCCCCCGGCCCTTGGCTGTCAGCTGCCCCATCCCCACACTCCCGCGGAGACCCAGCAGCACGGCCAGGAAGGCGCCCTGACCCCTGGGGACCAACAGCACTGCGGGAGGGCTCTCCGGGGCAGGAGCGAAGGCGCGTTCCTGGCAAGCTCCTGACCCCGCGGAGGGCGAGGGCACTGTGCCGGCGAGCACTGCAGACCCGGTCCCAGCTTCCCTGTCCAGGGCTGGGTGACCCCTGCGCCTGGGTCCACACGGCCCCCCACCCGGACGGCCTTTCTCAGCCCAGCTCCGAGCCCCGGGGCCTGGTGGCTGCGGCGAGAGCCCCAGCGCTGAGCGAGGGGCCTGACGGACAAGCAGCGTCGGTCTCGGGAGGCTGGTCTCCACAGCCCAGCTCAGCCTCTGCCTCGGTGCATGTGCAGCCAAGAACTCAATTCAATTAGCAGAAGCCTCAGGCTTCCTCCCAGACCACGCAGGACGGAGAAGGAAGTCAGCTGACGGGGTCCCACGGCTGCCCCAGGGAGTCGTTCTGGGTCACAATGGGTGAAGCGTGCTCTCCCAACAAAACCAGGAAGCGTTCAGCTCTTCTTGTCCGTGCTAAGTGGAGGGAAGGACTTCGGGCTCCCACACAATGCCTCCCTCTGCCGTGCCCAGCGTGGCCCCCGGCCTTCCCTCCCACGGGGCGCTCCGGGCGCCTGGGCGGGGCCGGCAGCGGGTTCCAGGGACTTTCTGGCCTGTGCTGAGGCCGTGTGGCTGGGCAATCCTGGGCTGGGGTATCCACGGGCCTCCCTGGGGGCGGCCACAGTCCCAGGACACAGGCGGAATTCTCTAGAAACACGCTTCTGCATGTCAGTGTGCCTGGAGGACAGAGGCGCCTCCACGGCCTGGGCTGCCACCCCCACGGTCCACAGCCCCGGGGAGTCAGGTTTGGGAAGAAACAAACTATCCCAAGTATGTCCCTTGGGACAGCAGCTCCCAACCACAACAGCCAGCACTTCTCAAGAACGAGGATGTGGGCTCCGTCCCCCTCCTCAAGAAGTGGGGCGCGGACCAGGGGCCAAGCCTGGGGGTCGTGCTCCCCCAACCAGCTCGGGCCATGGAGACCTCGTCCTGGCCCGAGGCCAAGCTCACACGGACGGCTCCATCGTCCGGGGCTGAACCTCCCGGGTCGAGGCGCCTGTGGAGGCCAGCTCCATGCAGGGAGGCAGAAACCCAGGCCAGCTGCCCCCCCTCCCCCCCCCCGCCCCGCCCCGCCGGCTGCGCCCACGGCAGAAACCTGCTGAGCCGAGCAGATTCTGGGGCCCACCCGCACCGCCACTTCCTCTGGCCCTTCACAGGCCCCGGACCGCAGGGCAGATCCCAGGGACGCTGCCGGCCGTTTCCTCCTCAACAAGGGCTCCCACGTTTCGCAACAGCAATTCCCAGACGCGAGAAGAAAAGCTTCCGCGACCAGCGAGCTCTGGGCGGCCACCGCGGCGCTGGGAGGGCCTCAAATGCGAGAGCCCAGGGCAGCGCCCAGGCTTCAGAGGCACAGCCGGGGCTCCGTCCTCCAAAGCCTGCCTGCGCTGTCACAGGTGACGGCCCCGTGGAGGCACTAGCTCTCCAGGAACTCTGCTCTCTCCCCGACACAGAAACGAACCTGCCGCCACAGGGAGGACAGGCCCTGCGCAAGCACCGCCCTTCCCACGGGGACGCCGCTCCCCGGTCCTGCGCGCGCCCACCTCCGGACCCCGCACGCCTGCCGCACCTCTAGGCCCTCAATCCCCAGCCAAGCCAAGCCACACACCACCCAGGGAAACCACCTGAAATAAAATGGACAGAACCCAAGTTCGTCAGTGCAAACAGACTGACCCAGGGCACAGAGAGGTGTGAGCGGGGCTGTCGGCCCCGTGAGCCCCCCGCAATGGCACCCCCATCTCTCCGCAGACAGCCTCCTTTCTCCGGCCTCTCTGTCTCCCCTTCCGGGTGCTGCTCCCTTCCGGCCCCTCCGCCTGGGGCCCCCTCCCTCCCTGCTCTCGGGGAGGATCTTTTCCTGAAATGATGGGGTACGGCCTGAAGCTCCTCCCCAACGGGCCAGGACCCGAGCCCGGCTCCTCCCCTCGCACCCATCCCATGGCTGCTCCTGGGAGAGGTTGGGGAACTCAGCTGTTTTGCATCCCGGGGAGAAGAGTCTCTCCCTCCAGGAAGCAGCCGAGTCTCTCCCTCCAGGAAGCAGCCTGCACCTGCCTGGCGAGGGCTCCGGTGCTTCCTCACTGCTCAGTGCTCGGCGGACAGGGCCCTCGAGGGACCAGCAACGGCCCCTCCCCGGGGAAACCCCACCTGCAGACCCACCTGGTGGAGCTGCTGCTGCAGGGCCGGGCTCTCCGTCACGATGGCGATCTGGGCCTCCAGGTCCCGGTGCACCGACCTGTACCCAAAATTAGGAGAGCCAATCAAGGTGAGGCAGGGCAGGCTGCTCCCGGCCAGGTACAGCCAGAGGCCTGCGGGAAGAGGAAAGGTGCAGAGTGAGTTCGGCGGGCTCCGCTTCCCTGCTCCCTAAGAGAGATGCAGCCCCCGCCCCGCCCCCGCGAGACCGGGGCTCACCTGGGCCTGCTCTGTGCCCGGCCCTCAGGTCCATGGCGGCCTGGCCCCCCCAGGTGGCTCACTGGGACGCCCTTTTTCTGCTGCACTGCACCCCGGGGCCCATCTTGCCAAGCCTGACGACAGGTGGATTCTTGGAGGGCCCTGGTGGTGCAGGGCTCCCCTCCTCCCAGCTGCCTCCTTACACCGCCGCCCCTCGGCCCCTCCTCTGCCAACATGACCTTTTCAACGGGCCGGCGAGCATGACTGTCAGGAGCGAGCAGCATGAAGCACATGCCGAGCTCCTAAAATAGCAGCCATTTCCTAATTCTCACTCAGGGCAAGAGCACTTCCAAGAACAGCTTGGGTAAGAGGTGACGGTGCTGCTTCCTGTAAAGGGCTTGACCCCTCCACGCGCACGCGCACGCACACGCAGGGCCACATCAAAGCCGCCTGCTTGCCGACGTGTATCACTCCATCGACGGCCCACCCACTAGGCCACTGATGAGCCTTGCCAAGAGACACCACGGTGGCCAGGCTGGCCCTGGACGCTGCTCCAGGTGGTGAGGGGCCCAAGGAACGTGCGGTTTGTCCCCGGCACCGACAGCAGGCTCAGAGCCCGTGCCGCATCACTGCCCTGACCCTCCGATGCCAAGAGCAGCCCCTTAAGTCAGGGGTGTGCTCAGTGCTGCCCGCCAGCCAGCGCCCAGGCTGCTCAGAGGCACCGGAGAGGGAGCGGGGGCAGAGATAGCCACCACATAGGTGACACGGTTACAGCCGACGTGGCGCACCTCGCTGCCTCCCCAAGGTCCGCACCACAGGGCCAGGAGGACGGCTGCAGGGCCTGGTCCTAGGGCCCTTTTGTGTGTAAAACCTGCCTGAACCGACGGCTCCCGGCAAGGCCACGGCAGGCAGCCCACCCCAGCGGGGCCCCACACGCACCTCTGCTTTGCCACCTGTTCTCATCACCAACCCCCCTAAACGAGCTTTTTTGGACCTGATTTTCCTAACTGCCACCCCAAACAGAGTTCTATTATCACGGCTGCACTGCGCACTGCGTGTGTGTGTGTGCTACATGCTAAGGCCACGCTTCCAGTGCCTCCCCGCACCCGGGAAAGATGGCACACCGCTCCTCCCTCCTCGCCCTCTGGCCCGGCTGCACTCAGGTGAGCACTCAGGACCACAGAGGCACCAGCTGTTGCCCCACTGGCCACCCGCCCACACCCCACGGTCTAGTTTCACTGCAGACTTTCGCCCACAAAATCTGATCAAGACCAATGGTGCGACGGGCGGCCTCGTGGCGAGCGCCCTGGAGCCTGGAGCCAGGAGCCAGGAGCCAGGAGCCCGGAGCCAGGAGCCGGCTCTGCCGCGCCCTGCCCAGCTGGGAGACGATGCGCAGAGGATGACGAGGGCCGCTGAGCCGTTTCCTCCTCGCGTTGGGAGCGCCGGGTGCCTACCGGCAGCCTCACTGCCAGGAAACACACTTCCCAGCGGCCAGAAACCTGTTATCAGGCCCCGGCTCCTGGCTCGGCCTGACCTTTGGCCCCGGGTCTCCAGATTCCAGGAACCCCAGCTTAGGGAGGGCTCTGCAGCTGGTGCGGGTGTTCAGAGAGGGCCCAGGACGACTGGACTGGAGTCCCGACCAGGCGGCCGCTGCACGCCTTTAGAAAGGGGGCACCCGCTCCCGCTGTGTTCTCGCCTGCAGCCCCTTCTCCACACAGCCCCGCCTGGCCTCTCCGAGGGAACCAGAGGAGCCCCAGCTCCACGGCGCTTGCCCCAGGGCACCTGCCTTTGTCTGCTTCCCATTTCCATTCCCTCAGTGTCACCTCCCGGCCACTGTCAGCCTGGACGGAGCCCCTGCCCTGCTCCGTCTCCCGAACCCTCACTCGGCCTGCTGTTACATCTGAACGATCGCCCGCTTACCACCGCCCTCGTTAAACTATAAGCCTCGGAGGGTGAGAGTCAGTCGCCACGTCCCCGTGTTGGCCGGGCACAGCAGCCCTGGGCCAACAGCTGTCTGACAGTGCGGCTCCCCCCGACACTGGGAGTAAATGACCCTCCCGTGAGGACCATGCCGAGGACAATCCTCAGCCCCTCCCCGCCCCCCCCAACTCTGCGGTGCACCTCAGGGTCTCAGACGCCGTGAGGACGAGGGGAGCGGAAGACAGCACGGTTCCTGCCGTCCTGGCCGCAGAGCAGCAGGCCTGGCAGTGCGTGCAGGCTGGTCTCCGGTGCGCAGCCATGGCCCTGCCCCAAGCACACCTGCCGGCTCCCAGGTGGGACGTGCCCCAGGTGTGCCAGGCAAACAGGGTGGAGCTGCCCAGCTCTCACTGCGAGTTCACTTTTGGGCACTGCGCCAAGCGGCCTATCGGGAAGGCAGTAGAGTGGCGATCCTCACCCCCATTAACAGGTTTCTGCAGCCTGAGCCAGAAACCTCTCAGTCCGAGGCCTGCCCGCCCCCCACCCGCCACCCACGTTGCTAAGGCTGGTGCTGCGCCCAGGTGAGTCAGAGCCAACGTCTCACACTCATTGCTAACCCTTTCCCTGCAACACGTGCCCACGAGCTGAGCCTGCGCCCCAGTGTGGATGGGGCCTCTGCCGGGGCAGGGCAGCCTCCTGCTCCCCCTCGGACCACCCCTCCCCGGAGCACAGGCCCGCACACCTCACGCGCACACGGGCCCCAACGCTGCTGCCTACGGGGTCAGGCTGCTGGCACGTGGCTGGCAGGGGAACGGCCCCGCCTCGCCTCGTTAGGAGGGGAACCAGCTGTTCTGCGCCTGGCCCCCTGGGCCCCACCCTCCACCAGAACCCTGGAGGCAGCCGAGATGCGCTCAGTAGGTGCGCAGATAAGCTGGCCCATCCAGACAAGGCAGCGCATCCAGCAGTAAAAACGAATGAGCTTCGAGGACGCAGGCCCTTACATGCCTGTTCCCGGAGCAGGCTGCACACTGTATGGTCCGCACTTGACGTGTGCACAAGGCAAAGCCATGGGCACCAGACAGAGAGCGAGGCTGCCAGGCCCGGGGGGCAGGGGGAGGGGGGACGACAGGCAGAGCAGAGGCTCCAGGGCAGTGGAAACCTCCGTGTGACAAACCCACAGAAAGCACGCCGCCAAGGTGACCCCGTGCAAGCTGTGGACTCGGGTGACACTGCTGTGTCAGTGCGGGTCATCCGTGTGACCGCGGGACTGCCCCGGGGCTGGGTGCTGACCATGGGGGAGGCTGTGCAGGTGCGGGGGGGCAGGCCACGTAGAGGTAACAGTAAGCAAACACATCAGGGTGCAAACTTCCAGTGGTAAGAGAACTTGCCCGGGAGCTGCCACCGGTAACGTGCCGTGCCTGGCAGCTGACCCCTGGTAACGTGCCGTGCCTGGCAGCTGCCCCCTGGTAACGTGCCATGCCTGGCAGCTGACCCCTGGTAACGTGCCGTGCCTGGCAGCTGCCCCCTGGTAACGTGCCGTGCCTGGCAGCTGACCCCTGGTAACGTGCCGTGCCTGGCAGCTGACCCTGCACAGCACGAAGGCGGACATCAACTACACCCGCGGCGAGCAATGCTGCCCCATGCCCAGGCCTGCCCCCCGCCTCCCGGGGGAGGGCCCAGGCCAGGTCCCAGGAAATGACAGACCAGGAATCGGAGAGCTGCCAGCTGGCTGAGGCCTCACGAGGACCCTCCCCAGCGGCCCCTCCAGAGGCCGACAAGCAGGTGAGAGCTCTGGCTTCGTGACTCACAGGAAGGACAGCAAGAAACCACCGGTAACCGGGACCCTCTCCTCGCCAGGGGCCCCGAGGCTCCCACAGCGTGTCCACCAGGCGCACAGGTCACCCTCTCACGCAAGTGGGATCCTGTACCCTCACCCCGTTTTACAGACGCTGGACCGAGTGCCGCCCCTCTGCCAGAGGTGAACGCGGGCTGAGGACCGGGCTCAGACGCCACGGGAGCCCTCCGCGGACGCGTGCTCCCAGCTCTCCTTCGGTCTGAGCAGCGTCCTTTGCAGGTGAGCCCGCAGCGCTGGCGTCTCCCCTGCGGCTGCAGAGCGGGCGGCTCCTGGCTCTCAGGGGCAGCTCGCTCACCAAGTGACAGACGCCCACGTCTGCTGAGGAATCAGCCCGCATGCTGGGGGCACGCCTGTACCCGGCCCCCCGCCACTCAGCTGCTCTGCAGCCTAGGAACACGGAAAACGCCGCAGTGACACCCAGCCCGTGCAGGTCACCGTGGGACTGTTCCCGGCACCTGCTGCCCGCTGTGGTCACTTCCCCCGACAGGTCGCTCGTCCCCACCCAGCCAGCCAGCTTCCCACGGGCAGGCACCAAGCGGGGCTTCCTTGCGTCATCAGGCTCACGGGGCCACCAACGGGGTCAGCACACAGGCCTCCGATGCCCAGGGTGTGCGACACTGGGCCCCAGAAACACAGCCGGGGTCCGGCTCACTCTCCTCACCAGCGGGCTCGTGGGAGCAGGAGCGAGATGGGGCCGGGCTGCCCCAGGAACCTGGGGAAGGGGATGGTGGCCTCGGGTCCTCAGCCGTGGGCAGGAATGGTCAGGGTCCAAACGCAGACACGCCCCCTGCACCCAGCACGCCTGGCAGAGGGCCCAGTCACGCAGTGGGCCAGCACCCCAGCCCTCCACCCCACACCACCCCTGGCTCCCGGCTCCTCCGGCACAGGCTGCTTTGGGGAAGTGACCATCAAAAGAGGAGCCAGAAAGAGGGGCTAAGACCCCCCACTGCCAATCAGAGCCGCAAAGCAGGAGGGCCGGCCTCCCGCTGAGCGCTGAGTGACCTCTGACCTCTGGCTCCTGGCTGAAGGGCGAGCCCCTGCTCCACCCACCCTTCCCCCTTGCACACTTGCAGGCGCACGCCCATGGATTCCTGGCCTTCCCTGCGATCCAGTCTCCCAGACAGCAGGCCCCACCCCGCGGGGCGGGGCGGGCAGAGGAGTGGCAGGGGCTTGCCCGTCCGGGAAAAGGCGAGACGCGCTGGAAAAGCCTGCTGGGTGTTTCTGTCTCAACGGGAACTGGGGAGTCACGGCACAGCCAGCTTCAGGGAAGTAACCACAGCCTCAGGACCAAGGGCCAGGTCCACCTGGGACCCGAGGCAGAGGGAGCACCTTCCCGAGGGGCCGCGGAGCAGACCAGAAGCCAGCCCTGTCCAGACGAGCCTCAGAGCAGCTCCCAGGCACACACACCCCCTCTCGCTGCCCCGCTCTGTCACGATACCCTCCCCTGGGCACGGCTACTCGCGGAAGTAACAAAGCCAGAGCTGAGGGGCGGCCAGCACCCTCCACAGCTGGCCTGCCTGTTGAGACCCCTGACCTCCAGCTGGCTCAGCCAGTGACAGGTGCTGGGATCGGAACAATGGGCCACTCCTGTCCACGAGGCAATGCCACCTGCCGAGCAGCCCCATGGGCATCCCCATGGGGAGCGGACACCAACCAGGAGGCAGCAGTCTCCTGGGGAGTCCGATTGTCCCCAGAGGGCGGGTCCAGGTTGGGGGGGAGGGGGTCTGGCTCCCCACAGTGCAGCCCAGATAAAAGCCACGGTTTCTGAGGAAGCGCACAACCCCAGGTGCCCGGGGGACCTCCCGCCTCAGACAAGCAGTCGACGACCCCACCCGAGAGGAGGCCAAGGCTTTTCCAAGCCTCTAGAGCAGCCCGGAATCAAGACAGGCCTCTGAGCGCCGAGGAGAAGGGAGAGCGCACCACCTCCGGGCGCTCAGGGCCTAGCGCTCCGCTCCCTCCCTCTGGAGACAGGACTAGCCACTGGGCAGGCGGGCAGTTTCCCCGAGGACGGGCCGCCCGCTGCTCAGCACAGCTCCGTCCGCCCACACGTCTCAGATCTCAGCTCACGCCCCGAGACTGTGCACACGGCCGCACCAGGGAGGCGAGGGCTGCCCCAGGGTCCTGACTCACAGACAACTCAGCCTGGGACCCACGGTCACGCAGCACTGTCCACATGGGCACCGTGAGGGCATAGCCTCAATTTCCCCAGAGTACAATGGTGAGGGGAAGACTGAAAACGGATTTTTTAGGACCAAATACGTGCCCCCTCGCCATCCTGAGTCCCGAGGGGGACGCACCGCTGTGGGAGCGCCAGGGTCAGGGGGCTCTCCCGCCCTGCCATCCTCCCGGGAGGCTGCACGACGCCCATGACTGGCACTCCACGTGCCTGGTGCACAGGAGAGGTTTGCGTGCGCGACATGCAAGCAGAGGGGCAGCGAGGAGCCGCGAGCTGGCCCTGTACCTTTGGCGTGGAAGGTCCAGTCCCTCCGCCAGTACTCCTGCAGCCGGACCCGCTCCTGCTGCCCCAGGCTGCACACCTCCCGGTAGAACTGCCGCTCGATGTGCACGTAGGCGGCCGGGATGGCGCCCGCCACCCCCTTGGCCCCGAAGAAACCGTTCACCTCCGGGGAGGCCAGCAGGATCTGGTACTCGGCCCGTGTGCCCAGGACCAGGTCCATGTAGGCCTGGGTCAGGTTGAAGTAGCCGGTGGTGAGGTAGACCCTTGCCCCGCACTCGGCCTCGGTCAGCAGGGCCGCGGTGACCGCCTCGTCGATCTGGATCTCAAAGGGCTTCATCTGGACCAGCGGGTAGATCCACGTGTCTGGCGCTGGCCTGCGGTCGTCGGCGGCCGCGGCGCCCTCCTGGGGCCCGAGGACGTCGCTGTGGAAGGTCTGGGCGTGCAGCATCTGCTGGCGGGTCCGGGCCGAGTTGATGACACCCATGACCCGAGCGTTGGCTGCCTTGCAGTACGCAGCCCTGTCACCTGGAGGGACACAGCGAGGGGGGTTAGAGGGCGTCAGCCCTCCCCCGGCATCTCACTCGCCTTGCCCTCCCTGCCTGCGGGACCTGCTCTCCGCCCGCTCGTGCCCGGCCTGTTCGGTGAGACCAGGGTCGGCCATGTTTTCCGTGGGGCCAGAGTGAGCAGTTTAGGTTCTGGGAACCAAAGGGCAAGCTGGCGAGCGTGCAGGTCCTACGTCCACAGCGACGGGAGGCCCGTGCGCTTTCATGGACAAACCGAAAAGCTCGTGGTCACAAGGGCGCGTCCTGGCGGCGGCAGGCAGGGCGGCACAGAGCCCATCACGGGGCCGGGCCGGCCTCCGCTGGGCGCCCGCTCAGACGCTCCCATCCTGGGGGACCCAAGGAGCACCTTTCCAGGTCCGGTGGGTCTGGGCTTAACCCCTGTCCTGCGCACTGACACTCGCCACCTCAGCAGCAGACAGAGGCCCCCAGGAAGTCAGAGCCATGGAACCCCAGGAACACAAAGGCCCAGAGAGCCAGCTGCCAGGCCGGCAGCACAGGCCGCAGGGTGGCCGAGCGCAGAGCCTCCGTGCGAGGGAGCGGCCGAGGAGGGCGGACTTCAGCACCCGTCACCACACCCTCGCCTGACTGCTCCCTTGCCTACAGGGCATGGCTGAGGGCCAGTGGGTCGCTCTGGCTGGCTCCAGTGACAAAAACAGAACCAGGCCCCGCCAGCCGGGCTCCTGGGCCCCAGGCAAAGCCACCAGAGGCTGTTCTCCTCGGCCCTCACGCCCCCGCCCTGGCTCAGGGCGGCACGGCCCGCGCCCACCTTTGTAAGGGTGCACCATGCCCTCCACCACCTGCACGGTGTCGTCGCCCTGCAGCTGCAGGGACACGTCGCCCACGGCGTCCACCAGCTCCGTGAAGAAGTCCGCGACGTCGGGACAGTCCTGCAGGAACACGTAGCGGTCCTGGCGGTTGGTGAAGTAGGAGTCACTCAGGTTGGCGCTGCGGGGAGGAGAAGCAGGTGAGGACCAGGCCCGAGGCGCGGCGGTGGGTCCTGGTGACAGGTCTTGGGCACCGAGCAGCAGCGGCTGACAACTTGGAGCAGGACACA
Organism: Corynorhinus townsendii; assembly: GCA_026230045.1. NCBI lineage: Eukaryota > Metazoa > Chordata > Mammalia > Chiroptera > Vespertilionidae > Corynorhinus > Corynorhinus townsendii. The sequence continues at coordinate 2,022,066 of JAPDVU010000009.1, forward strand.
GCGGCAGGAGCAGCCAGTGAGCAGCTGGCTACTGAGCGTGACCACTCCCGAGACAGGCAGGAGTGGCCGGCACAGCCCTTCCATCAGAGCGGCCGTTTCCGGTGTAGTGACGGCGCCCGCGTTTTAGACTCAGGCAGTCCCGGGTCCCCTCCTGGCTTTGCTGACGTCACCTGTCCTCTCCAATCTCTGGTTTCTCGTGTGTCAAGTGAGGAACCCACAGCCCAGGTCCCGGTGAGAATGTAAAGGGTACACACAGGGCCTGGCATGGTGGCTGACACACAGTAGATGCTCCATAAACATGGCCTGCCTCTTACTTTTGGAATGAAGAACGTGTGACAGAACCTCACTTACTGACCCATTTTTCTTTTATGCCCAGCCTCCCCCGCCCTCCCCTTTGGCGACCGCCCGCTTGTTCTGTCTGTGGGTCCTTCGTTCTGTTTTCAGTGTGATCCTGTTGTTTTTCAGATTCCACACATCAGTGAGAGCACGTCTTTCTCTGTCTGACCTGCTTCACCTCGCTTACCACCCTCTGGGTCACCCACGTCTCACCAACAGCAAGGCTGCATCCTTCTTGCTGAACATCCCACTGAGCGTACACCCCACCTCCTCGTCCACTCAGCGATCAGGGGCATCTAGCTGCCTCCATACCCTGGCAACCCGGCTACCGTGTCACCCCCGTGGGCGTCCAGCTTCCAGGACGGACATGGTGCCGAGAAAGACGAGCGAGAGGCGAGAGGCGAGTGGACGGGACGTGCCAGCAGGTCCCAAGGCCCCGGAGGGGAGCCTGTTGCTGGGAGACCCTGGCGGAGGGAAGCCACGCACCCGCTCAGGATGACGTTGTCGTCGAAGAGGTACACCTTGATGTGCTGCAGGCCGATGGTCTCGTTGAAGCGCTCGGGCATCAGGAGCCGGAGCAGCCCGCGGAGGTTCGGGGTGTGGAAGAGGGAGACGCGGACCTGTTCCGGAAAGCGCTGCAGGAGCGGGAGCAGCATCGTGCGCGAGTTCTTCCGGCCTGAGCACAGGGCGAGCGGGGAGAGGACAGGGTTCACCCCGGGAAAGGCAGCCCGCAGCGTGCAGCGCCTGCCGCGGCCCGCGTGCCTGTGCCGCCCGCTCAGCTGGGGCTGTTCTGGGCAGGCGGGGCTGACGTGGTCGGTGCAGGAGACCTTCTGTCTCCGCCCACCAGCACCCACTGGCCTCCTCCTGGTCACCCACCTCAGCTTTCCTGGGGGTGCCACCCGCCCTCCCTCTTGGCGTTTCTGTTCTGCGTGATGACCGTGCCCACCCGAGCCCGCACCCCAGCCCCACAGCAGAGGGCACCAGGCCTGGGTGGGGCAGGGCCGCATACTTGGGGCCCTAAGGTAGCCACTGGGAGCTCTGGTCTGGCCGCCAGGGTGCCGACTCTTCCAACGGACAAGATGCCACGGCAAGAAGGGCCTGGCCGTCAGAGCCACCGCAGGGAGAAGGAAGCCACAGGACACGGAACGGCAGGGGGGTCCTGGTGACGCCCCCGAACCCCTGTGCAGCCTGCCCGAAGCAGGTGGTCATGGGAGACAACGCTCTCGGCCTCCGCTGTTCTCAGTTGGACCCGCAGTCCCAGCCCCAGAAGGAGCCCGACTCGGGCGGTCAGGCCGTCCTCGCCCAGCCCCGCCTGCGAGGTGGGGACAGGCTGGGAGAGAGGAGGGCCGCACCCACCTCTGGAGCCCCGCATGAAGTCCAGGAGGATGGACACCTTGAGGTCGGAAGGACACTTCGCTTGGAGTGACTTTTCCAGGGTGCCCTCCAGACAGTCCACCTGCCAAGGCACAGAGGGCAGACCCAGAGGGGACTGTGTTAGGAACGGCCCACGTGCCGGCCATGCCCCCAACCAGGCACACCCCATCCTGGGCACACCCCATCCTGGGCACACCCCGTCCTGGGCACACCCCGTCAGCGCTCAGAAGCCGGCACCACAGAACTCCTCCATCTGAGGCCGCCTCGGGAGCAGCGGGGACCCTGTGCAAGGCGAGGGGGACACTGACCAGCAAGGTCAGAGGCCAGGACTGAGCCTCCCCACGCCCTCCCCCATCCTCCCGACGTGCCCCAGTATTTGGGGCCATGAGAGCAAGAGCTGGCCATAAGACGGGGCCAAGGAAGGGCCGTTCGCCGCCAACACCAGGCGCTGGGCAGCGAGAGGTCTGGAGGCAACACCCTGCTCCCCGCAGGACTGCTCCCCTCAACCTTACCAGTTCCTGTTCCATAGGACCCGTCCCCAGGTACAGAGACGCCATCACGACCCGCCTCTTGGCTGCTTTGATCTGCCCCTGGAAGCGAAGGGACATCGCAGAGTTCACACCAGCGTTTCCATGTCGCTGAGAAAATCCAGACCTTCAACTGTGGAGGCAAGCAGCACCCCACACTGAACTATCCTGACCCCCAACACGGAGGGACCCACAATCCTCCCTAGAAATACTCCGCCGGAAGTTCGCGTGATCTACCTGCACCAGACACCGCGCGCTCTGGGGAGGCGTGCACATGCCTGGGATGGCCGCACGCGCAGCTGAGACGTCCATCACCGAGCACAGTGCAAGCCACGCTCCCCCTGCACCCACCCCGCACACACCTGCACGTGTGTGTGAGCGTGCACAGGGCCTGCGGAACACACACGGAGGAACAGAGCAGGGGGAGGGTGCGGGCGCAAACCTGCACAGCCCGAGTTTTAGGAGGAGCATGTATCACTCTTGAAATGCAGACAGACAGGTATGGAGACACATAAACAAAACATCCCAACATGCCAAGATGACGCAGCATTCAGTCCGCAGCCGTGTCCTCTCCGGGCCCTGCACGGCCCCCTGCACCACAGCCCCGACAGCACAGGGATGGCGGGACCGGCTGCGCTCTGTCCAGGGGCACAGCCCGCGTGGTGCAGGAAGTGTGGCACCTGCCCGGGACCTGCTCAGACCCGCCCACCGAGCAGGTGCGCAGTGCAGCCGCCTCCCGGCCAGGGGTCACCACGTGGAGACGCAGCCAGCCACCTGGACATCAGGAGGACATGAAGAAGAGCCTGCTCCTTCCAGCCCCGCAGCGAGCCACGCAGAGCGCAGAGCAAACAGCCTCAGCAGCACTGACACCAACATGGGCGTGCGGGGAGGGGGGAGGGGAACGGGGGGGCACGCACACAGCCACATGCACACACACAGACACACACATACAGGCATAGACAAATGTACACACGTACACACACAGGCAGACACACACACAGCATTCGTTCTGGAAGGAGCCGGCCAGGAAGTAAGCTCAGGGCTAAAGGGGAGAGAGCGCAGTATTCGCGAGCCGGCCTGTCTGAACTCCTCCGACCTGGGCTCCAACCTCACTGCTGGATGAACTCCGTGAGTTCATGGCAATAAAAAGTCATTAGCATTGAATTACTTCGCTCCAATTAGCAGTTCAGCCACAGCGAACTAGAGGCCATGAACTCCTGGGGGACCCCCAGGGCCAAGGTCAGCAGCTCCTCCGGCACAGAGGGCACCAAAAAGGACCAGGACTGTGGGGCCCACAACCAGAGGCCGCGCCCCAGGCTGCTGCCGCCTCTGCAGGAGCGGGAGGCCAGCACGTCCCCCTGGCCACTCAGTCTGCACCCCACACACGACGCCCACCCATGACACGGCTTGTGGGAGCTGTCTCCAGGGCAGAGGTCCAAGTGCCCGGCTAGAGTCAGGTCGTTCCTCCCCGGCCGTCGCTACCAGGGCCGCCGTGCGGGGCACGTGCCCTCATGCCTCCCCTCTGCTGGGCTACCCCTCAGCACGGGACCAGCCCAGAGCCCAGGCCCTGCCCTCGCTGCCCCCGTCTGCGCTGCTCCACCTTAGCCACACAGGGAGCCTGACCGAGGCTGACTCACCCATCTGTGCAGCTGGAACCCAACAGGCAGAGCCCACAGGAGTGAGCTGAGCAGCCATTAAAAGCCTCCAGAACAGAAGGTGCTCCCACCCAGGACGCCCCCAACCTCACACCCGAAGCCCCTACCCACACGTCCACCACACTCTGCCTTGCCCACCGCGCTCTGCCTTCAACGTAACTCACCTTCATGAGCTCAAAAAACTCGGCGGGGGCCGAGAGCACCCTGACGTGGGAGCTGCAGACGCCGAACTCGGGGACCAGGTTTCCGATCCACTGGAAGCGGTGTGCGCCCTCCGGGCACAGGCAGCAGGGCGGGGAGGTGACCTGGGGGACGGCTGGGGACAGCAAAGGAGCCAACAGCAGCCATGGTGACCTGGTTAGAGACACAGAGGGTCAAGCTTCGCAGACGCATCCTCAACGTCTCTCTGCTACCGGGGAGAGGAAGAGAAGGATCTTTATTTTATTTTTTTGCCAATTTTGGATCTTCTAGGCCAGTGGTCGGCAAACTCATTACTCAGCAGAGCCAAATACCAACAGTACGATTGAAATTTCTTTGGAGAGCCACATTTTTTAAACTTAAACGTCTTCTAACGCCACTTTTTCAAAACAGACCACCTAGGCCGTGGTCTTTTGTGGAAGAGCCATGCTCAAGGGGCCAAAGAGCCGCATGTGGCTCACGAGCCGCAGTTTGCCGACCACTGTTCTAGGACATTTTAAGTGAGCCCGACTCACACTCCGCACACAGGGTTCCCTTCGGCCCCTCCGGGCTGAGCAGCATGGAGTGCCGATGGCTGTGGACAACCCCACCTTCACGCGGACCCACGCGCCCCCAGATTCAGCGCTCCCAGCAGCTCCAGGAAGCCACCGCTGGGCCACTGCTGCTGCTCCCGCAGCCTGTGAGCGCCAGGGCTCCGCTGCAGCCAGCCCGCCAGCGGCAGCCCGGGAGACAGCCGGGCTTTCCCTTGGGGACGGGCCAGAAAAGCAAAGGCTCCCAGTCAGTCAGTGAATGGAATGAAATGGCCACCAGGTAAAAAGCAGCTTTCTCTTTCACACCAGCAGGAGAGAGAGGCTGGAGCAGCAAGAGGTCAGGGGAGGTCATCTCAAGAGGCGCTGGGGTGACCGCACTGCCCTCCCTGCTGCACAGGTCTTTGGGGGTCGCGCCCCGCCTCCGGGCTGCCCCGGGCCGACCACAGGGAGCTGTGTCCTGGCCCACAGTCCCCCAAGGCGGCGACTGCAGGACGCTGGCCCTGCCCGGGGAGCCCTATCTGCGCTGCCCCGGCCTGGAACACCTGTGGAACACACGTGCACAAACCCGGCCAGAATTCCCGAAAACTGCGGCAGGAAAACCCTCCTCAGCGTGTGACCTGGGAGCCCCGCCCCCAGAGGGACTGGGGAAAGGACGCTGAAACACCCCAAGGGCTGAAGGACCACGGATTCCAGGAAGGTGACCTCATGGGCTTGCCTCGTGACACTGCCGATCTTCCCAGCGCTGGTCCAGGGCCCTACAGCGCCAGGTGGCCCACAGCTGTGCTTCCCAGAAAGCCTGTCTGCCCCAGCCACTGAGTGCCAAGAAGCCTTTAGTCACCGAGGAAGGCAGGCCACCTGGATGCGGGAGGAAAGCAGGCCACCTGGATGCGGGAGCCTGGGGTGGGGGGGTGGGAAGCAGCAGTGGGAACAGCTGTGCCTCCCGCCGTCTACGGGGCGGTGACCCCACGCGTGCACAGGCGGGCGTCCGCCTGCTAGGTCTCTCCAGCTCCCAGGCTGCCGGCAGCAGCTTGCACAGGAAAGGCCGAGAAGCTAACAAGGGGCTGCGGCCTAAGGCCACCTTCTGGGGGAGCAGCGCTCCTCAGTCCAACGGGAGCCAGAGGCGAGGGAGAGCCGGCCAGCTGAAGCCCAGGGCCTGGTCCGAGGTGCACTACCACACCGCCCGTCCGACCAGGGCCAACCTCTCTCCCGTCTCACGGCACGCGTCAGGCTCGGACCGCAGACCATAACAAGAGACCCTGGCCCTGTCGGGGCCACGCGGGAGGCAACCAACCCCGCACTCCCACATGGATGTTCCTCTCTCCCTCCCCTCCCCCCATCCCTCCACGCTCTCCAAACACCAATGGAAAAGGTTCTTGGCTGAGGGCTCATCAAAACAAAACAAAACAAAACAGAAAGACCAGTCACCTGCGCCCAGGCTATGCATCCGGTCCCCACGCATCCTTCCTGCGCCAGGAGGCTCTACCGGCTCCCAGAAAGGAAGCTGAGGAAACACCTCCTTGGCACAGGCACCGGGAGAGAGAGAGTGCCAACCTGGGCCTCCAGCCAAGTCACCACGTGAGCCCCGACGTGCACGGTGGAGGGCACAGGGAGGAGCCGGCACAGCCCCTGCCTCTCACAAACGCGGTGCCTCACGGGCTTACGCACCTGAAATTACGGGAGAACACAAGAAAACGTGCTAAAATTAACTAAATAAGATCAAAACACGGTCTGCGTGCTTCGAGGGACGCCTGAGCTCTGCGCTGTCCACACCCGGGCACCTGCCGGCCAGCAGCTTTCAAACCTGGCCCGGACGGGAGCTGTGAGCAGGGCGGGCCCAAGCCACCGTCGCCAGGAAAGCCCAGGAGGGTCTCAACAGCCAGCCCAGGGGTCCCGTGGGTGGCAGCCACGGCAGCGGTGTCCTGCTGGGGGAGGCCACCGTGGGCAGGTCCCTGCAGGGCAGCTCTCGCCGGGAACCGTTGCCAGGGCCTGAGCCAGGATCTGCCGAGGCCTTCCTCGCGGCTTCCTGTGGAATCTGTGCCCCGACAGGTTTGTTTTTGTCGGAGAGGAGCAGCAGCCAAAGCCAATGGGGTTTCAGGGATTCGCTGCGGAGGAGGCCCAGCCTCAGCGGCCATTTCATCGCCACCGAGGAAGGTGCCCGGAGAGGGCCTAAGTGTCCTCTCACAGCACCACAGGGCAGCGCAGGCTGGGACAGCCACGCCCAGCTGCCTCGGGGCGGGGGGGGGGGGGTGCACAAGCAGCCCCCCATCTGAGCGCCCACTGCTGGCTCCCCCAGAGAGCCCATTCAGGGACCCAACTGTTTCCTTCCAGCTCAACCAGAACCCCTTGGCGGTTACTTCCGGCTCTCCACCAGGGAACCCCTGGGAATTTTCTCAGATGTCTCCCCGTGCACAGCAGCCTCCTGCAGTCTCCCTGTGCCCCCGGGCCGAGCACCTGTGCCAGGCCTTCCCCTCCCCCAGGGAGCTTTCCCAAGGAGCCTCACGTCCCAGGTCAGAAACCTCACCCCAGGGAACCGCGGGGGCAGGGAGCTGGCCGCAAAGCCCTGTCACACTCACGTGTAGGGTGTACACACACACACACACACACACACACACACACACACACGATTCCCGCATCTAGGCCTGGGCTCCCGAGTCCCCCTTTCTCAGCACCTCGCTCCCTCCTGGTTACAGGAGGAGAAGTGCCCACTCGGCGCTCGGCACAGCAGGGCGTTTAGAGAATGGGGCTTGGGCAGGAGCAGGGGCACCCGGCATTCAAACTCCAAACAGACAGACAATGCACACCCACCCCAGCCCCCACTCACGAAGGTGCAATGGGACTGGCACCCTCTCCAAAGGGCAGGCTCTGGCACCCACAGGATGCCTGGCTCTCGGTGAAGGTTCGGCCACATGGTGTAAGGCTTTCTGCCCTAAGCGAGGGCAGCGGAAGCCTACCTGGCCCACACAGGACCATGCAGCCCGCCCCCTCGCCCCCCCACCCCCCCACCCCGTGCATGGCATGGGACATGAGCCAGCCAGAAGTGGACACGCTTGCTTGCAAGGCAGCCTCGGGGAACGCAGGGCAGTTCCCCTCGCTTTTCCCGACAGGACAGGAGAGCTCCAGTTCAGCACACTGAAGCCGACGGCCCTGGGAAAACAGGCCACACCGGCGTGCTCCCGGTCTGGCTGTGTGACAGCACCCGGAGGTCCTGGGAGCTCCCTCCCACTCAGCGAGGCAGCAGGACGCAGTGAGCAACCTCCCAGGGCTCCAGAGCTGGGCACACGGGCTCCGGACGAGCACACGGGGAGGTCCGTACACCGGCACTGGCTAAGTGTCCCCACGCCGGGCTGAGCCGTGGTCTGAAGCTCCGCGAACGGTGGGAACGCTAAGACTTATGGGACAAGCTCTGTGGCTTGGGTTCCCCCCCACATCCGTGCAAATCAACCAGAAAAGACAGAAGTTTTAAAAGAAACTGAGCTCTCTGGATTGCCTTATTTTCAGAAACTACGATTTTAAGAAAAGCTCACCCCCTCCCCGCAGCCATACACAGTGAAATGTAAAAAAAAAAAAAGTGAACTAATGAGAAAAGAGCAACCGTCATAACACTTCCTGAGAAAGGCTCGAGAAACTACCTGCAGGTACCGGACTTCCTGCGGCCGGCCCGGGCAGCCCTGACTGACTAACGCAAGACCCAGCCTGCCCGGAAGTGATGGATCCCTGATTCCCGCAGGTGACGACAGACCCAGGCCCGCTGAGCCCCCACCGGAAGCCAGCATCTGGCCATGCGCTGGCCAGATGGCCCTCCTCCTGACTTGGCAGAAGCAAAGTCGATTGCGTCACGGGGCCAGAAAGCTAGACTATAACCCACGTCGCAGGGTCGGCCAAACGCACGAGGCTATCGTAGTGCGGACAAGAGCCAATCCCGTGCTCTAGGAACCAGACGGCTTCGCAGCAGCCTGCAAAAGGACTTGCTGGCGTCCATCCGAGCGTGTGTTTACCAGGGGATTACCCGTCAGCACACCTCAACCCCGGCTGGTCTCTGTCCATCCGCACGGCAGACGGACCGCCTAGTTCTCCAGCGGCACCGTGCTCGGGGGAGACCTGCGAACATTAACTGAGCTACAACATAGAAGTCTGTCGGTTGCAAACCTGACTTTAATCCCATGTAAGGTCGAAGGTGAATGACTTGGGGGAAAGTCATGCTTTAATTGGAAACCTCCCCCTCCCACTCATCCTGCTGCTATAAATAGACCAAGAGGGACCCCACTAAGCCCTCATGCGCAAGGAGGGCTGGGTCCCAGCATCAAAGTGCAAAGAAACAGTCATTTCTGGAAATCTGATGGTCCCTCAGGGCAGAAACTGCTACCAAGTTAACCAAGAGTTTGCAGATCTGACGTCACAACGTAAGAAACTCTAACTGAAAGAGGCAGCTACTGGTTACGTCTCCCTCTTCTCACTCAGAGGAGTCAGCCCCCTCGGCCCCCAACACACACACCTAGAACAGAGAACACAGGACTTGAGTTTCAAAAGCAAAGCCTTTTCTGCACACAGAGCTCAGAGTGAAAGCTGTGTGTGTTTTTACAGGGGCCACAGAAAAAAACCCTCCCTGAATGGCAGGTGAGCTAAGCGAACTAACACCCTCTTGGCTCACTGCCCACCAGGTCTCGCTCCAGATGACACGGCGGCCCTGTGCAGTCTGATGGCTCCAAAAAAGCCACCCGAGGGCTGGCCCTCCCCCTCCTGAGCTCCAGACCTGCCAGTCAACTGCCCACGGGACCTCTCCACGTGGACACGCCTGGATACCGATGAACAAGCCCCAAACTTACCCTCTCATCCTCCCCAGACCTGGTCCTTCCTCTCTCCCTGTTGTAGGGAAGCGTGCCACCATCCAGTCAGTCACTCAAGTCAGAAACAGGACCCACCTCTTCAGCACTCTCCCCTCTACACAGCCCCCGCCCCCAGCCGGCTCTTCTGTTCCCACTGTCCTGACTTCACACAAACCCACCCCTCAGGCCTGGCCACTAGCAAACGAAACTACACAGAATCTCGGAGCTTGCTTCTCGGGGTCTTGGCCCAGAGGACTGACGGACTCCCAGCCCCCCCACCCCTTTCCGATAACTACTGTCGGCTCCTGGAAGTGGTTTGAGACCCTGTGGAACCCCAGAACTGCGATCTCCTGCTGCTGTGATCATCGCTCACTGTCCTTCCCGAAGCCCCGTACCCCCATCCTTCCCTGGCCCAGCGGTCGGCACGCTCCTTCGTCAGCAGAGCCAAATAGCAACAGGACGACGACTGAAATTTCTTTGGAGAGCCAGATTTTTTAAACTTAACCTTCTTCTAACGCCACTTCTTCAGCATAGACTCGCCCAGGCTGTGGTATTTTGTGGAAGAGCCACACTCCAGGGGCCCAAGAGCCGCGTGTGGCTCGCGAGCTGCGGTTTGCCGACCACGGACCTAGCCTACTCCTATTCTCCCAACACACGGCTCTGAGAGCACCACCACCAGGAAGCCTTCTGTGACTCCCAGGGGTGCCTCTGAGGGACCTGACTCTTTCTACCTTAACTTTGCTATTATTGCTGCTTATGGATCTGAGCATCCTACGTCTCATCTTGGTTTCTCGGTTGCCCAGCAGAGCAGTGCTCCCCACAGGCACGCGGGATGAATGAAGCCAGCGTGAGTCAGAGAGAACAGCAGTATTCTGGGTCACTAGTTATCAGAAGCCTGAAGCACAGCTCTGTCACTAGGGCTGTATCGGTAACCGAAAGGAAACCACTGCCGGGAAGGAACAGAACCCTCACGGCCGCCTCACCGGCCGCCAGGACCCGGCAGGCACTCCCGGCAGCTGGCAGGCTCAAATCTGAAATGATTTCAGCCCCGGACTACACAGAACTATTATCAGTGAATCTATGACCCGAGTTACAAGAAACCACGCCATTCGGGGAATGAGGAATCGGGAGGTGCAACTGGAGGAAGAAAATGAAAGCCAGTAGTCACGGGTGAGTGGCCATGCGAACCCACACACCAAGGCCACAGAGAATCGGAAAAAGAAAAAAAAAACAAAAAACCAAAAAAAAAACCCTGCGAACTGAAAAGGGCCGGGAGTCAGAAACCCCGAGCGTGGTTAAGGCCGGTCACGGCACAGGCATTCTTTCCAAGGATGGCGAAACACCCATTTCTGCCAGGTGTGCTTCTGCGTTGGTGATTTCACCGAGTTTCTGGCGTGATTGTTGACCCAGGAAAACACTAACTATCTCTCTCAGTTTAATCACCCAGAACCAGGGGGCCACTGCACCCGCTGACACTATTTACCAAAAGGGCTTCGCCGTTTTAGACAATCCCCTCTGACGCATGGCCCCGCCCCTCTCCTCTCCGCCCACCCCCCCAAAAGAACCCACCAAGAAGACTGTGTTTTTGAGAAGGATTTGTGAAGATTGCCCAACACCCTTTAGTAATCAAACCCAATGTCAAACCATGATGCATGGAGTGGTTTTCGTACAGTTTAAACACATACAGGGAAGTGACAAAATCGCCTAAACAGCTTGGAGGAGAGAACATTTCTTGAAACTTGAAAACAAATTTCTCGGTAGCTTGAGGCCAGGATGTGGCAGTCACCTGGCTTGGCTGTCCCCTGGAATGGACCGGTCTTTGCTAAGAACCAGTTCCAGAAAGCGGAGAGGCCACGCCCACTCCCCCTGGCTGCAATCAGGTGAATCTGCAAAGGCTTTCGGGTCAGTAGGTTTCCAAGAGTTCCATCAGGCCCTGGTTCCGGCGCCTGCAAGTTCCCCTAATCAAACTCTTTCTGCTGAAAACCTCCCGCTGTCAGCCAATGGGAAGCAAGCCCTTCCTTTCCCTAAAATCTGCACACGGGACTGGACCACAGATCGCGGTACCCAAGAGGCACAGATAAAAATCTAAGACAATGCAAAGGATGCAGTTGTAAGATATTTTCCCCCTAAGGATGCAGTGTGAGGCTCGAATCTAATTTAAAAAAAACGTACTGGAGCACAGAGAATTCTTTTCCCCTTTTTTTAATCTCAGCCACAGCAGCGGGCCTCTTAGGGCGGCTGTTCTGGGCAAGTGTTTACTTTGGAAGCCCACGGCCCGGAGGACCGGCTTCAGAGCCTCCTTCACCCTTTACGTAACTCCCTTCAGTACTTTTCCAGAGCGCGGGCCCTTGGAAGGCGCTTGTGGAGGGGGTTGGAGTGGGTCCTCTTCCCGGCCGAGTGCCCCTGACTCAGGATTGCTTCACAGGCCTGGGCCGGCGGGATGGGAGGAACACCGCGCGGCATCCCAGCCGGGCTGATTCACGCCCCGGCCCCCGCAGCCAGCGTGACTCAGGGAAAGACCCCCCGAGCCCCACAGTCTCGTGTCGACACTGTCACATCCCCCTCCGAGGGCACGCACTGCGCCTCGGGCAAGTGCGCGCGGCCCGGGGAGCCCGCAGGGCCACCCCCACCCCGGGCAGGCGGGCGCCGAGGGGGGGACGCGGGGAGCCTGCAGAGAAGGGAGCCTGCGGGCGCCGAGGCGGGGACGCGGGGAGCCTGCGGGCGCCGAGGGGGGGACGCGGGGAGCCTGCAGGGAAGGGAGCCTGCGGGCGCCGAGGCGGGGACGCGGGGAGCCTCCGGGCGCCGAGGCGGGGACGCGGGGAGCCTGCAGGGAAGGGAGCCTGCGGGCGCCGAGGCGGGGACGCGGGGAGCCTGCAGGGAAGGGAGCCTGCGGGCGCCGAGGCGGGGACGCGGAGAGCCTGCGGAGCGGGGAGCCTGCGGGCGGCGGGCGCGGGATGTGGGGAGACGGGGACACGGGGACCCGCTGCCACCCGCCGCCCTCTCACCTCCGGCGCCGGCGGTCCCGGTTCCGGCCAAAGCGGTCGGACAGGCGCCCCAGGAGCGCGGCCAGCCCGGGCCGGCCAGGCAGCAGGCCCAGCAGCCGCCGCCAGAACACCGGCCCCGCCGCGGCCGCCGCCATGGAGACTCGCGGCTTCCGCTTCCGGCGTGAAAAAACTTTATTGACAGCGGCGCGCGGACACGGGGCGGCGCGCGCACGAGCAGCGGCGGGAGGAGGCCCCGCCCCCGCAGCCCTGTCTCCCCGCGGCCGGCGGCAGGTGGGCGCAGGTGGGCTGCACGCCCGGGGCTGCCGCCCGCACCCCCGACTCAGCGTCGATAAGCGGGGACACTGCCTTTCGGACCCCACGGTCCCGTTCGGCTGCGACTCGGGCGAAACTGGTTTCCGGCTGACTCACTCCGCGCGCCGAGCACGGAAAATCCCTGCCGGGAGCCGAGCCCGTGGGTACCTTGTGGGTCCCGGGGCTGCAGCCCCACTGTGTGTGCAGGCGACCAAGGCTCCTGCTGTCGCCGGCCCCCGCCCGGGAGGGACGGTGCTGTGGCCGGACAGGCTGAAGGAGCGCATCCCTCCAGCCAGAAACACTGTTTAGCTCGTTTTTTAAAAGGAAAACGTTGCAGGATTCTGAGGCGGGAGAGGGAGCGGATCTGTTGCAGGTGGCTCCGGGGCGGACCCGCGTGGGCTGGGCCTCCGAACCTGGAGACGCTGTAGGACATCATCATTTCCTACCTGTTCCGGGGGCGGGGGTGGTTGTGAGGCTAAAAGGATGTGGACACACTGGATAAAAAACCTCCCTGGCCGCTTCCACCAAACGGCTCCAGGCGAGTCCGTGACACGTTCCCCGCAGAAACGCTCCTCTCGGCCTTTGTTCGTGATGTCAGAAATCGCGGACGCCATCGACAGCGGGGCGTTGGTCACACAAACAAGGGGTGCTCACGGCGCCGGAAAAATACGCATCCACTTAAAAAATGCTCTTGAAGATGGTTTGCTCTAGAAGAATGTGTTTTGACATTAAGAGTAAAAATCAGTTCACCAAAGAGTAGGATAGCGCTTACCTCGTTTTGTCAAAAATTGAAAAAGAGAGCGTGGGTACAGACAGATGGAAGAAAAAAAAAAAACAGTTAACATTGGTTATTTGGTGCTATTCAAGAATTTCCAAATTGTTTGCCATGTCGAGTACTTGATTGGTTTTGATTTTCCCATTCAGATTAGACAGCTTCACAAATACAAGACGGGGTTTGATTCAGCGCTTCCCAGCCTGAAGGGGTGAATCACCGCACTTCCGAACTTCCAGTAACCAGGATGAGACCATCCATTCCGGGTTCTACTTGTGCACGGCGCTGGGCACGGGAGACGCTCGGTCCAGCTGCTGGTTGGCCGTGCCAGGAAGCTCAGCGTGAGCGCCTGGTGGCCCCTAGCCATCCTGAACGGGGGTCCCTAGCTGGTTTGGCGCGGTGGCCTGCAGACCCAAGGGTCCTGGGTTCCATTCCGGTCAAGGGCACAGCACGTACTTTGCTTGCAGGCTCCTCCCTGGCCCGGGGCCCTGGTCAGGGCTCGTGCGGGAGGTAATCAACCGATGTGTTTCTCTCACATGGATGTTTCTCTCTGTCTTTCCCTCTCTCTTCTTCCACTCTCCCTATAAATCAATGGAAAATTATCTTCGGGTGAGGATTTAAAAAAGGGGGGGGGGACCTGGCCGGTTTGGCTCAGTGGATAGAGCGTCGGCCTGCGGACTGAAGGGTCCCAGGTTCGATTCCGGTCAGGGGCATGTACCTTGGTTGCGGGCACATCCCCAGTCGGGGGCGTGCAGGAGGCGGCTGATCGATGTCTCTCTCTCATCGATGTTTCTGGCTCTCTATCCCTCTCCTTTCCTCTCTGTAAAAAGGTCAATAAAATATATTTTTAAAAGGGAGGGGGCTGGCCCCTTCTCTTTGCAGGTGGCGCTTTGCTGGGTGAGGTATTAAGTGAGACAAACAGCCACGTGCTGACCCACGGGGAGTCTCCAAGACCTCGAATAAATTCCAGTTGCCCTCCGTGCGATGGACAGCACTGTGTGTGGGAGACCTGCATGCGGGGCAGTACTCACCGGGGTGGATGACCCAGCGCCTGTGGAGGGGCACACACTCAGAGCCTCTGGCCCTGACGGCCGGCGGGAAACCAGCTGCAACTCTGCCCCAGAACACGCACATGGGGCGATCACAAACGTGTTAGGTGACGGGTTTCAGAGATGGAGCCCTGTTGTAAATGGTTGCGTTTATAAGAGGACGTTACGTTTACAAACGCTCACTCCTCTGGGACGTATCCCCGGGCCGTGGCGGGAATCCACAGAGCAGCGAAGGCCTGCTCGCAGAAGGCGGGTGCCCCCCAGCGCCAGTCCCGGAGCCCCTCCAGCAGCCTGGAGGGTGGGTGGGCGGGCAGCCTGGACAGGCACCCCTACTGCTGCGGGGGGTCTTGAGTCACACCGTGATGACCTGGGGAAGGCACCTGTCCTCAGGGAAACCCTGGCGCTCAGAAGCCACCGGTGGGGTCCCCCTCACCCACGGCCTGCCTTCTCCTTAGCTCTCTCGCTTCTTCCCACACAGGAGGTGGCAGGGTTAGAGTGACAAGGCCGATGCCCTGATGACAGCGCTCCCGTCTTCCCGGCCGGAAAAGGAAGCCCATTCACTGAAGGAGCGTTGACGTCAGGCAGTGGGGGCTGCTGCCCCCAGAGCCGGCTGCTCTCGCTGGCAGGAAATCCGGAGCCAAGGCCTGGGCCTCACGGTCTGGGACTCACTCCCTGAACTGAAGACCCCGCCCGTGCCAAGGGAAGGGCCCCTCCCCTAGCCAGGGTCTCCCCCCAACAGAGGGCTGTCAGCAAACTCGAGAGGGAGGAAGAGGCGGGCCAGCCCACCTCCTGCCTCAGCGATGATGGGAGACTTTCCCGCGCCCCTTGGACTCAGGGGGATGATGTGCTGGTTCAGGGGAGCGCGCTCTGGTTTCGTAGGGACCCCGGGACTCAGGCTGGAGCGCAAGCAGCCTTGGCCGCAGCCGGCCGCTCCCCCCATTCTTCCATCTGGTCACCGCCTGGCTCACCAGGCGGGCCTTTTTATGTTAAATGTATTTGTATGATTTCAGAGAGGGGGAGAGAGAGAGAAACATCCATGATGAGAGAGAATCACGGAGCAGCTGCCTGCTGCACGCCCCGCACTGGGGATCAAGCCTGCAACCTGGACACGTGCCCTGACTGGGAATCGAACCCTGACCTCCTGGTTCCTAGGTCAACGCTCAATCATTGAGCCAGCCCAGCTGGGCGGTCTGACCTTTTTTCCAACCCCTTCGGCTCCCCACACACATTGCTGCCTTAGGATCCTGTGTTAGCTGTTCCCTCTACTTAGAGGGTCTTCCTCTCCCCTCCCCCCGTTCCTCTCGCCTTCCCCCAGAAAGCCTTCTCGGCCCAGAGCAAGGCTTTCTCTCCTCCCCACCCTCTGTGGGCTGATCCTGTTCCCTGGTTGATGGCCGTGTGGTTGGTCTCCGCCTCACCCCACGGGAGCCCTGAGAGCTTCCTGAGCTCCGAGCGCCCAGATGGGGCCCTGGCACCAGAGTGGGCTCCACAGGCACCGGCTTCCCTGGTGCACCCAGGGCAGGAGCTGGACAACTCCAGAGCCGCCGGGCTGCACCGGGAACCGCCGGCTCGTGCCTTTCCTCCCAGGGTGGGGACAGCAGGGGGGCTTGGCCATCGGGAGGGTTCCTGACCTTGACTTGCTGCACCGATCAGTCTGTAAAACAGTCAGCTAGGCCTGCCTTCTGGGAGTGGCCCGCCTGAGCCCTAGGCCTCCCTGCAGGCCACAGGCCCCTTTCCTGCCTCATTCTCCCGGGATATAGTCTCGCTGCTGAGCTGTTACACTGATCACCTCCAGTCCCTGACACCCTGTCCCTAAAACTAAGACCGTCGCCAGCCTCCCTCGCATGAGGCAGGCTCTGTCCCCTCGGAGCAGGGCTTGGCAAAGGTTTCCTTAAAAGGCCCAATAGCCCTCGTCGGTGTGGCTCAGTGGGTAGAGCGTCGGCCTGCAGACCAAAGGGTCCCGGGTTCGATTCCGGTCCAGGGCGTGTACCTCGGTTGCAGGCTCCTCCCGGACCAGGCCCTGGTCAGGGCTCATGCTGGAGGCAACCAGTCGACGTGTTTCTCCCACATGGATGTTTCTCTCTCTTTCCCTCTCTCACTCTCCCTAAAAATCAATGGAGAAATATCATATGCTCGGGCGAGGATTAACAATAAAAATAAAAACAACGAAATAAAAGGCCCCATAGTAAATATTTCACTCTTCATGGTAAATGGCCAGATGGTACTCACTCAACTCTGGAGCCAAAGCAGCTGCCAGCAATCCCAATAAATGTGGCTGTGTTGCCAATAAAACTTTATTTACAAAGACAGGTCACCCGCTGGAGCGCCATCATTTGCCATCCTCTCCTTTGGAAAACAGCCTTCCCCTGAGTGGCCTACCACTGAGGTCTTCTGGCTCCGGGGCCCGAGGAGCAGAAGGTTGCAAAGAACAAATTTGCCAAACACGGAAGCTCCCACCACCTACCTCCCCTGAGGGGTGGGGGGCCCCCCCGCAAGCTTCTCGCATTTACCACCCCATCTTTCCAGGGTGGAAAATCTTGTTGTCTGCAAAACAAACCCCCCTATTGCACAAGGGCTCCCCGGCCGGCCACAGAGAGGCGGGGCGCAGCTGGCATTTCATTAACAAGAAGCCAGAGCCCGACTTTCTGGAAGTGCGTCCTGGGCAGAGCCTCTGGGCTGCTTCCATCCTGGGGAGATGCGCGCAGCTCTCGTTTCCAGGGCACCGCGGCCTCTTGTGGCCTGGCAGGCTGCCAGGCGGCCCGGCGCGAGCTGCTGCCTCCCCGGATCCAGCGGCCGGGCGTGGGGAAGCATGGCCGGTGGCCACTTATGTCCCAGGGAATCCCAGCTCCCTGGGGCTTGCTTGGGTGGCCAGGCCAGGGGCTGGGGGTGCCCCCTGGGTGAGTGGAAGCAAGAGGCTACGTGTGACCCCGGGCTAGCACCGGCCGAGTCTAGAGCAGGACACGTCTGGCTGGAGGCGAAGCCCATGCAGACCGGGCCCGGGCATGTGGGAGAGAAGCTCTGGGCGCCCGGTTTCCTGGCGCTGAGGAGATAAATCCCCTGAAGTCAGTGGCCTGCCTGCCCTTTAGCCTAGAAGACAAGGGGAGGTGGGAGGCCAGGTCCCAGAAGCTCCCGAAGGGAGGAGAGCAGTTGGGGGGTGGGGGCCGCATGGGAAGGCGACTGTGACGAACTCTAGAGCCCAAGTCCCATCTCGAGGCCGACGGAGACCTGCCAGACTGCAGGCCACCGACGCCAGGTCATCTGATTTTTCCAAAGAAAACCCCCAATCCAGATGTGGATGGGAAGTTTTCAGATTTTCAAATGTCTCACACTTTTTAAAAAATTCTGCACAGCCCAGCCGGTGTGGCTCAGTGGTTGAGCATTGACCTATGAACCAGGAGGTCACCATTCCATTCCCGGTCAGGGCACAGGCCCGGGTTGCGGGCTCGATCCCCAGTGGGAGGCGTGCAGGAGGCAGCCGATCCGTGAGTCTCTCTCATTGATGTTTCTCTCTCTCTCCCTCTCCCTTCCTCTCTGAGATCAATAAGAATATTTTTAAATAATAGTAATAAATAAATAAAAACTCTGCACAGGCTCACCAACGTGTCTTTGGTCTGTATTTAGCCTGTGGCTCCCCACTTTGCACGCATCTTTTGGTCGGTAAAGACATGTCCCAGGTACCACGGGGAGGGGGTGGGGGGCAGGGTAGTAATGGGAGACCACACTTCACCGGTTTGTACCTCTTGAATGTTGAACCGCGGGACTCCATTGCCTGTTCAGAGACTGTGCCTGACCCACCTCCCGCGGGGGAATGGAGTAAAATATTCTCATCTTCTTAGCTCGTAGCCCCTCAGGTTGAACGGGGAAGCAGGGGACTGAGGCCTCCAGGGAGCAGGAGGGAGAGGGAGACAGGAGTGACCAGCAGAAAGGACCCGTGGTGGCGGAGCGGGCACCTGGGGCTGGAGGCATGCAGGTCCCGGCTCTGCTCACTCCCGGCACCTACATGCTGGGAGACCTGGCGGGGGGAGGGGACCACTCCACGCCTCAGCTTCCCATCAGCCAGTATGCGTCACCTCCTCCGGGAATCCCCTGGGATGCCTCCCCATGGATTCAGGCTCAGGGTTAGGATCCCACAGGCCCGAGGGCTTCTCCTTCGTAGTTCCTAGCGCAGTTGAAATGAATGAATCCTGACAGCGCTTGTGGTAAACTCTTGTCCAGGAAACAATCTAAAGCTGCATGAGACTGATCAACTGCAGACACCAGCTCTGTCTCTGACACATAGTAGGTGCTCAATAAGCACCTCAGGGAGGGAGGGAGGGAGGGAGGGAGGGAGGGAGGGAGGGAGGAAGGGAGGGAGGAAGGAAGGAAGGAAGGAAGGAAGGAAGGAAGGAAGGAAGGAAGGAAGGAAGGAGCTGAGCGTGCAAAAACAGAAAAATGACGGGCAGGTCCACCTCCCCCAGGACCTGGGCAGCTGCCGCACTGCAGGGCGCTTAGAAAGTCTGAGCTGCGCTGGTGGGGAGGGGGGCACGGGAGAGGCCCCCCAATATCACCCCAGGAATTCCCCTCCGTCCCTGATGGTGACCCCCACCTGCCACTCCTCTGACCCATGTCTCTGCCTTGCCCAGATCGGTTTGTGACGAAGTGGGTGCCTCACGATGGGGAGGAGCCGGGGACCATCCTAGCGGTGTCAGACCCTGGCCTGGACGGGGGACCCGGATGTCCTGGTGGAGACACCAGCGCTGCAGGAAACCCCAGCGTCAGGGGCTCCCGGCCGCCCTGGTCCAGCGGGCAGCCGCCTGGCTTACTACAGGGCAGGCCAGGCAGCTGCACCACCTGCCCCCCCCCGTACCCCCCAGCCCCCGCCCCAGCTCTCCAGAGGCATCCGGGCCCAGGGCCGGGCTCTCAGGAGCCAGCCACACTGCCAGCCCCTCCTGGGCTCTCCTGCTCTGGGCACTGCCACTTCAGCTCCGGGCACCGGGCCAGGCCTCCTTTGCATGGCAGCCCAGATGGTTTACCACAGCCTCGCTTCCCAGAACTGCCCGCTGCCCTGGTGTCTGTTCCGGGCGCAGGCGAGGGCGCAGGCGATGGCGCCGGCGGGCACAGCACCACTGCGGGCCCATGGAGACTCCTGCCCCCGCCCGGGCAGGGCAGCGCTGGGTGCTTCAGGCTCAGGGGAGATAACGGACTGGAAGCAGCTCCCTCTTTCTCGCCCCCCGCCCCCCGCCCCAACTCAAAACTTGGACCAGATGTGAACTCACAGAGCCACAGCGCTGGTGGGAAGAAACCCCCTCCCCTCTGCACCCTCCTAAAGTCCCTCACCCCCCAGACCCTCTGTGGGTGGAAGAATGGGCCCCCAGGACCGGGCCGGGAGCTGGGGCCCAGCCCAACGCCCAGGGGCGGGAAGGAGGCGGCCGGGTGGGGAGCGGGTGGGCGGCTGGCGGAGGGCGCAGCGTCTCTCCCCTCCCTCGGCGCTTTTTCTGGGAAATGCCGGAGGCCGGGCCTGGAATGTCAAGGCTGGAAAGAGCTCCCGGCTCAGCCTTCCCGCCACAAACCTTTTCATTAGCTCCGGGGCCCTCGGACAGGACGGGAACGAAGGCCAGCCCGCTTCCCTTCCCGCAGAGCCATTGTCCCGGCCTTGCCCTCCGCCCACCCACCAGATTAGCAGGAAAGAGAGAGAATAGGGCCGCCCTGCTGTGTGACCTCTACCCACAAGCATAAAGGTCACCTCTGCCCACCATCCTGCCCGGTGGGGGGCCCTCAGAGCAGAGGCTGAGATGCCCCAGGGCCCAGCTGCCCGGGGAGCCGCCCCTGGCCACAGGGCTTCCTGGAGGTCAATGAAGGGCAGCCCCCCAGCATCACCTCCTTGTGGGTCTGAAGAAGCAGAGGCCAGAGAAGGAGGCTTCCTTGCGCCCAGTACCTCCCCTCGAAGCACCATCCCCATATGAAAGCATCACCAGGCCTCGCCAATGAGCGGCACGGTCAGTGAGAAACCTGTCACATCAGGCCACCGGCCTCCCACCCAGGCTCCCGCCTGGTGCCAAAGAAAGCCCGCCCCGGGGCCTTGGCCTTGAGCAACTCTGTGGTCTGAGGCCGGTGTCCCAACCCCCGTGGCCGCAAAGGCAGCCACCGAACAATGGCCACCTCAGGGCCCTCCCCCGGGACCGGCTGCCGGACAGGAGAGGGTCCATGCAAGTAGGGACCTTGAGCTCGCCTAGCGGTGCCAGGGCTTCCCGGGACCAGCCGGAGGGCCCAGGGTTCCCATCTCTGAGGTTTGGGGAAGAGCTCCGGGGCCGTCACACGCCCATGAGTAAGTGGCGCCCCACAGGCAGCTGAAACCGCTGCGTACTTCCCCTGGTCATGAATGAATATTATCTGTATGACCAAGCGCCTTTGACTGGAAATGGGATTCTGACTTCATAGAAATTCTGCACGGGGAGAGCTTAGGAAAAGGCGGGGGCCTCCGAAATCCCTTCCTCGGGAGAACGCAGGGCAGGGCCGGGGGCCACCCCCGGATCGGATCGGATCGGATCGCGCTCCTCCCGGAGCCCCCAGCAGGCAGGGAGGGTGAGAGGCCAGGTGACCTGCTCTGGCCTGGGCACCTCTGTTGCCTGGAAGCGGCGCCCTGGGAATGTGTCTTGTGTTGGAAGGCGGCTCCTCCCCCACTCTCCCAGCCTCAGGAAGAAAGCTCCCGAAGGAAGGGCTCGTGGTAACCGACAGTGGGCCAGCGGGCCACAGCGGAAGCCCACCACCCTGCCTCCGAGACTCCGGGGCTGCAGGGACCACACTCCGGCTCACAAAGGAAACATCGGACGCGGTCCGTGCGCTCGAGGCTCCCGCCAGACGGCAGCAGAGCCGTTAGTCCCAGTGGAAGAGCCCCCTGGACGTTTAGGGTCTCCAGCGCCAAGTGTCACAGGAGAAGAGAAACCAGCCAAAGTGCGGGACACGGGTCCACCGGGAGGGAACCGACATGCACAGACCCAGGTCCGGGCCACTCTGGAGTCAGCAGGGGAGCTCCCCGGAGCTGCAGCGTGAGGTGTGGGGGGACAGAGGCAGCTGGCGGGGTGGAGACGGAGCAGGGCCTTGGCCACACGCTGGCGGAGAGGCCGGGACCACCCCAAAGGCGACGGGAAACCCTGGAGCGATCCGGCAGCCGGAGGGACGCTCGGTGGCTGCTGGACACAAGATGACGGCTCGTGGGCAAGGACGCCCCGCCCCGGAGGAGACGTGCAGCTCTCCAAACCGAGCGCCGCTCGGGGCCACACCACCCCCTGGCAGCCCACACGGCTCTCTCTCCACAACGGCTCCCGGGCTTTCGAAATAAGGATGGCTGCCATGCATGGGGTCTTCTAAGCGTTTATTTCCTTTTCTTCTAAGCACTGCGCATGCATTCGTCCATTTAGTCCTCACAACTGCTGGATGGGGTAGGCGCTGCTATCAGCCCATTTTTCCAGCCAGGAAACCAGGCACAGTTGGGGGAGTCAGTTGCCCAACGTCACCCAGTGACTGGGTGGCAGAGCGGGGTCAGCGGTCCAGTCTCCTGAGTCGGCACACAGGGGGCCCAGCCCCCTTCCCCCTGCGTGTCCTGACTTCCTCCAGCCCCATCAGGGACCTGGGCGTCCTTGCTGCCCTCCTCGCTGCTCTCCCATCAGCACTGTACCCTGGGCCCCCGCTGAGCTCCCTGCCAGCCATGCAGCCCTCACTGCCCGGCCTCCCTAGAGCCTGGGCCCCACACGGCTGTCCATAGGACCCGCCTGTCCCAGAGGTCTCTCCACCCAGACTGGACTTCCCAGAGCTCCAGGCTGTTTCTTTCTCTCGCTGCCCCCTTCGCTTGCCTCCTCCTTCCGCTCCCCAAATAAACCATCACCGTCTCTCAGCGTCATAATCACCCCCCAGCCCTTTCTCAGGGCACTCAGCACTTGGGGGTGGGGGGGTGGGGTGGGGGGAGCGCGGGAATCCCACGTCTCTCACCTCGCCTATCTCTCCACAGGATTCACCCCGCACGCCGTCTGTCTTCCCAGCACTCCGCCCCGTGCCTGGCAAGAGCAGGCACTCAGCGAGGGTTTGTGGGATGGATGAATGAACCTGCCTGTGTCAGAGCATCATAATTTACAAAGCACTTTCTCATCCATTAACTCAAGGGCTATTCCTTGCGAGTCTTCCTCGTCCCCCATGAGGCTCCGCACAGAAGTGTGTGCTCCCGGCGCAGCCTCCGAGGAGCCCATGGTGAGGGGGGGGGGAGGGCGGGGGGGGGGGGGACAACGGACTCCTGATTCCAGGGAGAGGGAGAATCCATCCCATCAGCCCACACGCATCTTGAGGGCAAAGACCGGGTCTGACGCGTCTTCATCGTTCGGTGCCCAGCGCCACGCCTGCCGCGTAGAACCCCCTTTTGTGAAGCGTGCTGGAGAAATCGGTTCCCCTCTGCAGGCGTCACACGAGCGCTCCGCCGCTAGGCCCGGAGGGCGGCCTGGACACGGGTCGCTTCCATGCCTAGCGTACTCTGACCCTGCGGGGTTTAGTCATCTCAGAGAGCCTGCGTGATGTCCTGCCCATATCTCATAGTCCCCCGACACGTGTCGGGGGACAGGAGGTGGCAAAGGGTGTGGGGTCCTATGGGCTCCCCCAGAAGCAAAAGGGCCCGGTCCCCGTTCTGGACTCCCAGGCTGCCTTGGTGTTGTCGGTGCCTCTCCTTCCTGTCCGGCTCCTTCTCTTCAGATGGGGCGCCAGGGAGAGGGCAGGACCCAGAGACCACAGCCCCGGGGGAAGAGCTGGTGCTGGCAGTGCCCACGCTGGTGCTCAGGGGTCTCCAGCGCCCACTGCCTGCTTGGGGACAGATTGCAAAACCTTCCATCCTCACACAGCGGGCGCGATGCCCAAGCCACCCACACCCACGCCAGTGGGACCACGCGCATGTTCACTTCAATGGCACCAGGTCTCCCCGCCCCCCCAGGGATCAGAGCCCCTACTCAGAGGTGGGGGGCGGGGAGGGCACATTCCGGGCCGTGCTGGGCCACGCTTTCGGAAACTTCGCCCCTGCCGGACTTTTATTTCCAGGTCTGATTCCGGACGGTGATGCGAATTGTCCGGGGCGGGGCGGGGGGTGGGCGCCTGAGGTCCCCCGCGCCAGCTCCTGAGCCAGCCTCCAGCGGCCCCCTGCGGTTTCCATTCCAGGGCTTTGGGGGAGCAGCACCGAACTCCACTCCACCTCCGAGACCCCAGGGCGCCCTCTAGCGGACACGGGGTGCAGCCCTCGCTCGCCTTCGGGCCAGTCCCGCCGGGAAAACGCACCTCGCCTGCCCACAGCACACCACGCCGGTCTGGAGACCACGACGTGAGGGAAGCGGCTGTTTACCGGTCTTGGTGGTGGGAGGCGGCACCTTGTCGGCGTCCGCAGAGAAACTGGCCCTGGGCCCTGGGCCGAGGCCGGACAGCGGCCACGCAGCTGCGTCCCCTCCAACCCTGGGACTCGGGCTTTGCCTCGGGGACGTGCCCTCAGGTGACCATCGCGCGCCCCCTCCAACTCCCAGATCCGGCCTCCGTTTCGCGGCCCGACTTTAGGGTGTCCCCGGTTCCCTTTCGGCAGGCCGGGGCCTCACGGGGCCCTCGATCGGGACCTCGGGTGGGCCCGGGTGGGGGCGAGGGGGCGTCCCCGCGAGGTCCGAGAAGGGACGGGGAGCCGGGGCCTCCCAGCCTCCTGGAACTGCCCGCGCTCCCGGCGCGGCGCCCCCGCCTCTGCCAGAAACCAGCCTTCTTAGAAGGGAGGGACGGAGGGAGGGAGGGGAAAGTGTGAATGAGAAGTTGGGGGCGGAGCGCGCGGGGGGAGGGGCCGCTGCCAGGAACGCGCCGCTGAGGCTGGCGCCGTGCCCGCCGGCCGCTAGCGTCGCGCTTTGTCTCGGCGCGCGTCTCTGCCGGCCCCCGGCGCGGCCCGGCCCGCCCTCGGCCGCGGCCCCTCCCTCCCCGCGCGCAGCCCTTCATTGCTGCGAGTAGTGACTAAACATTACAAGAAGGCCGGCCACGCAGTTCCAGGAATCGCGGGGGGCGGGGCCCGGCGCCGAGTATATACTCGCGAGCGCGGCCTCCGCGGCGGCTTCGACTCGGACTCTCCGCGCCGCCGCCGCCACCGCGCGACTCCGGCCCGCACGCCGCCCGCCCGCCGCCGAGCCACGGCCCCCACCTCTCCCCGGCCCGACCGACCCCGGGCTGCGCGGGGAGCCAGGCGGACGCCCGGACAAAACCCGAGGGACGCACGAGGGAGGGCTCCATTGTGGACTTCACCGCCGCCAACATCTGGGCGAAGTGCGGGCCACCGCTGGCCGCCGCCTCACCTGGGGGTCCGGACCGTAGGAGGCTCAGCGCCAAGGCCGGAGACTTCAGTTTGGGATCAGGTAGGCAGGAGGGGCGCGCAGTGGAGGGGGTGGCCCTGGCTAGTCCCGGGAGCTTTCCCGGTTTCCCCTCCCTTTCCAGGGTCTTTCCCGGCAGGGAGGGGACGAGGTAGGAGGCAGAGCGGATGGGAGTCGGAGATCCCAGGTTCCCGGAATACCCAGGCCGGGGCCCTCGGGCTTCTCACGCCCTCCCCCCCCCCCGCGCACCCTCTCCCCGCAATGCCTCGGGTTTCTTTCTCGGTCCCTGCCGCCCTGAGCCACCGGACTGACCGGCGCCCAGAGCGTCCCGGGGCCCTCTCCTGCTTCCCACCCCAGCCACGCTCCTGGAGACCCAACTTCCGCGCCCGAGTGGAACGCGGGGGACCGCCTGGGTGCCGCCACCCGCCGGCGCGACGAGGGCTGGGCGGGCTCCGCGGGGTACCTGGGTCGGAGCGAGGGACCGGGCGAAGACCTCCAGGGCAGTGGGTGCCCGGCCGCTCGGGGGAGGCGCAGGCACTGGGGCGGGCCGGGCGCGCTGGAGGGTTCCGGGCACTCACGCGGCGCTCTCCTTCCTCCCTGCAGCCCCCCGGGATGCAGTAGCGGCCGCTGTTCGGAGGCCGCCGAGCAGCTGCAGCCGCCGCCGCGCAGATCCACGCTGGCTCCGTGCGCCATGGTCACCCACAGCAAGTTTCCCGCCGCCGGGATGAGCCGCCCCCTGGACACCAGCCTGCGCCTCAAGACCTTCAGCTCCAAGAGCGAGTACCAGCTGGTGGTGAACGCCGTGCGCAAGCTGCAGGAGAGCGGCTTCTACTGGAGCGCCGTGACGGGCGGCGAGGCGAACCTGCTGCTCAGCGCCGAGCCCGCCGGCACCTTCCTCATCCGCGACAGCTCGGACCAGCGCCACTTCTTCACGCTCAGCGTCAAGACCCAGTCGGGCACCAAGAACCTGCGCATCCAGTGCGAGGGCGGCAGCTTCTCTCTGCAGAGCGACCCGCGCAGCACGCAGCCCGTGCCCCGCTTCGACTGCGTGCTCAAACTGGTGCACCACTACATGCCGCCCCCGCCGGGCGCCGCCTCCTTCCCCTCGCCCCCGACGGAACCCGCCTCCGAGGTGCCAGAACAGCCGCCCGCCCAGCCGCTCCCCGGGACCCCCGCCAGGAGAACCTATTACATCTATTCAGGCGGCGAGAAAATCCCTCTGGTCCTGAGCCGGCCGCTCTCCTCCAACGTGGCCACCCTCCAACATCTCTGTCGGAAGACCGTCAACGGCCACTTGGACTCCTATGAGAAAGTCACCCAGCTGCCTGGCCCCATTAGGGAGTTCCTGGACCAGTACGATGCTCCGCTTTAAAGAGCAAAGGGCAGGGGTTGGGCGTGGGGCCTGGGCCCCCTCTTCTCCGTGGCACATGGCACAAGCACAAGAATCCAGTGGAGAGAGTCCTGCCCCTCCCTGGGGCCCTCCCCCTGCAGAATGGGGCAGGCGGGACCTGGAATGTGGTGGAGGGAAGGGGCGTGCCACCTGAGCGCCCCTCCCCCACTCCGGCCCGATGGCCAGAAGGGACCACTTCGGCGACAGTAGCGGATTGATGATCCTCTCCTCTCCGCTTCCTTTCCGGACCCGGACACTGCCGCGTGCTGAACTAGTGAGAGCTGCCGGGGAACCTGTAAACTTCCCAAAGGAACTTGTTTGCTCTTTGATTTGGTTTTAAACATGGCTTTAATCCTGAGCCAGCCTCAGGCCTGGGAAAGGGTGGACCAGAGAGGGCGCCTCCGGGGCCCCAGGGCTACAGGCCGGCCAAAGAAATGGCCCCTCCCACCGCCCAGCCCAGGTGAGGAGGGTGGCTGCGTGCTCCTCCCCGGCTCTGGAGAGAAGGCCAAGGGGTGGCCTGAAGGGTACCACGCTCCTCCCTCCCCTTTGGGACAGCCACCAGGAAACACAGGTCCTAGAGTCTACTGAGTGCTCAGGAGCCCAGGGCCCTTCCCCCGTTTTAAGGGGGAAGTGGCATTTGGAGGGGGAGGGATGGACAGGCTGGTCAGTTATTTCCCCGCTCACACTATACCTTCCAGCACCTGGGGGCTGCGGGGGATGGAGGAGATGAGCCATCTTGGACCCCTGATCCCGGCCAGAGAAGATGGAGGGTTCTACTTTGTGCCTCCCATGTCTGGCGCGGAGATTTGCCTTAAACGCTCCCTGTCCCATGGACAGGGACTGGCACACAAGCCACACACTCAGCCGATCCAGGCCGAGGCCAAGGGATTCTCAGAGGGCAGGCCGCCGGCCAGTGCGGGAGGTGGGGGCAGAGGTGGATGGCCGCCCCTTCCCGCCCAGCCTGTCACAGGTGCCTCCTGGTGCCTGCGCACAGCCACCAGGCCCTCCACAGCCCCAGGCCCTGCACAGTGCTCCCCCCTCCCCTGGGGACTGGGGAAACTGCGGGGAGCCATCCATCAGAAGCCGGACACCTGCCCGCCCCCCCCCCCCCCAGGCTGCTCCACAATAGCACTGATTGGTGAGAACTCACAGGAATGTAGCAGCAATGGAATTACCTGGAATTGTTTTTCTGGGGGGTGGGGGGAGGGCTCAACACAGTTTTGTGTCGGTATTGGTCTGGATGGGGCAACTGTGTGTTGGGGTTTTTCTTTTCTTTTTTTTTTCGTTATTTTGGTTTTTGTTTTGTTTTGGGTTTTGTTTTTTATGATGTTTACAACCTGCCTCACTCTGTCTTTTATAAAGATTCCACCTCCAGTCCTCTCCCTTCCCCCCACCCAGGCCTTCAAGGCTGTTAGGAGATGCTTGAACTCAACAAAATACCAATCCAAGTCAAACTTTGCACATATTTATATTTATATTCGAAAAGAGACATTTCAGTAATTTATAATAAAGAGCACTATTTTTTAATGAAAAACATGACTTGAGCCTTTCTCCCCACAGCCCCCCCCCCCTTCTCTGCCTTGCTTTCTCTTTCACACACACCCACACCCCATGCCCAGGGGAGGGAGAGGGAGCGCCACCCTCCGCAGCCCTGCCCTCTTGCGGCCCTGGCATCCTCGGCTCCTCTTCACGTCACTGTACCGGGAGGGTAATTCCTGCTCCTCTGATTCAGATCTGACCAGAATATGCAAAGCAAGTTCGAAGGAAGCGCAAACGCTTCAAAGGGCCTGCAGGGAGCGAGCTGAGCTGTGGTCAACCCTTTTAGAGGCTCCAAGCTATTAGGAGACGCTCAGCTCCTTGGCAGGAAGGTTTTCCGAGAAAGCCAGACTACAGGGTCCTGGTGATGACCCTTGACCTCGGCGTAGCTGGGAGGTGGGGCTCTCCTCGGGCTCTGCTCCCCACACCTCCAGCTGCCCACCTAGTTCCTGGGAGCCCCAGCCTGAGCAGTGGATGGGGTCCCCGACCTCCCAAGAGGACCATCCCCTCCTTTAGTTCTTCAGTCACTCCCGGCTCCGGGGCCTTTGGAGACCTGGATTAACCTCCCCAACAGCCCCCCCAGGCTGATGTTCTCACCCCCACATTCCCGGGCACAGCTGTGTGTCCGTGGGAGCAGGGACTGGGACTGGTCACTTCTGATGCCTACAACGGTGCTCAGTAAGTATTTGTGGACTCATTGGGGGCAGCCACTCAGGTTCACAGAGGGGAAGCGACCTGCCAAGGGCACGCCATCTGGGAATGCGGGAAAGGCGCAGGCGCGAACCTAGGAGCATTCTTCCCAAGGCCCAGGCCTCGCGGCTCCTGAGCACTGAGTGTCTACCTGCCCAGGCTGCCCCTGCCCCTGCCCGGAATGCCAGGAGGGTGGGTGGCCGGGACTGGGGCTCAGCACTAAGGTTCTGCAAAAAACAAACAAAAGATCCCTCTCTGTGGCATTTCCTTCCCAGCTTCCTCCTCCCCCAAGCTCCCCAGACCCGACAGACGGAGGGATGACTGGCAGCCCCAAGTCAGGGGCCTGAGTTCCCATCCCTGAGCCGCAAACGCCTGAAACAAATGCAGGCCCGGACTAGCTGCTCCAGGACCCAGTGTCCAAAAGGCACGGAGAGTAAATAAACCACGTCGTGTTTCTTTCCCATTTCCTGACCTTTTGAGGAAAATAAACTGAAGTGACCAGGCCAGGCGTCACTCTGTCCGCTGAGTGGACAGAGTGCGTAGGAACCACACGAGAGAGAACCCCGCCTCTGCAACCCAGAACACAGGTCAGATTAACATCACCTTCCCAGGGCACCGGGTCAGGTGAGGGGACCCAGTGGGGCCTGGCTGCCCAGCGCCTCCTGGGAGGATGAGAGCCTGGGAAACTTCTGGCAGGCTCTTCCCTGGGTCGCTTGAACCTGGAGCACAGAAAGGCCCCCTCCCAGCTCAGAAGGCAGCTGTTAGCCGGGGTGTCCAGTTAGGGCCACAGGACCCTAACAAAATGGAGTGGCCTGGACCCCCTGGCTGAAGGAAGACCCCTGACCCCTTTCCCTTGATGACTACTCCAGCCATCTGGTCTTCTGTCTCCTCCGTTTCCAGTCCACAGACGGGGCCAACCTCCGGTTTTGCTCACAAGGAAACCAAGTCCCAGAGAAGGAAAGCAACTTGCTTCAGGTCACACAGCAAGCCGGTGGCCAAGACAGAGTGAGAATCCTTCCCATCGCCCCTCGGGGTCCCTTCAAGCACGTCCCTCCTCCTCCTCCTCTCCTGTGGCAAAGATCTCCCAGTTCTTCAGGGCAGACAACCCCACCTCGAAAGGACTTCATGGGGGGCTCTGCCCTGGAGCTAGAGGAGGGGTGCCGCCTGGTTCCAGGGCGTCGGGACAATTCCCGGTGGTTTCAGCTGGTACCAATGCCTCCGTGGCTTCAAGAAGAGCCCAGCTGGGGTCCCCTGGCCCCTGGATGGGGGTGGGGGGGAGAGGAGGGGAGCTCGCCACGCCCCGCACTGTGCCCTGGCTGCTGTCGACTGTAAGAATCCACTCCGAGAGGCCCTACCTCTCTCCCCCGGCGCTGTTTGGGGGCGGGCTTCCCGAGGAGGGAGAGGCAGGAATGGGAAACCGAAGGCCTGCTCTGGGGGCTGGGAGGAAGGGGGCCCAGCCGGGGAGCTGGGGGGAAAGTGTGCCCGCTGTAGTCCAAGGAGGAGGGTGTTCGGGAGGGGGCGCCGCGGCGGACGGGCCGAGAGAGGGAGGGAGGGAGGGAGAGCCACGCAGGGCGTCTAAGCAGAGACAAGTCTGGGGGCCGGCGTGCACGGGAGTGGACCGGGAACACCGGGATATCCGAGGCCGACGGTGGGAAGAGTCGGGTCCGGGGCGCACCTTCCGGGGACGCGTCCCGCCCACTCCGATGCGGGCGGCCGCCGGCGGGCGGGCGGGCGGGCAGGCGCGTCGCTCCCAGGCCGCCCTGTGCCAGGAAGAGGCGCTTCCCGGACTCGCGGGAGCCCCGGCGGAGCTATGCGAGGAATGTCCACGCCGAGCCCGGGCGGCGGCACCTCCGGGGCCCGCGCGGCCGCCGCCGCCGCCGCCGCCGCCGCCGCCGAGCGAGCCTGCGCGCGGAGAGGCCCCGCCCCCGCGCCGCCCGCAGAGCGCGGTCGCCATGGCAACGGGATTACAGGCGCAGAGTGCTGTTTATTCTCAGCCGAGTGCCAGGAAACTCGGCCGGGAGGCTGCCAGGCGCACCTCCCAGGGGCGGGGGGCGGGAGAGGGAGGGGCGAGGATGGGCCGGCGCGCATCGGGCTCCGCGGGGAGGGACCCCGTCCCTGGGGGTCGCTGACCTCTCCGAGGGGGCGCTGCTCAGAAAGCACCGACTCTTTCCCGGAGGGGATCAAGTTTTCTGGTCCCCGGGGAAGCCAGTCCCCCTCCAGGCAGCAGAGGCCTCCGCACCCCCACCCCCACCCCCACTCTATCCAGAGATCCTGTTCTTGCAGCCCCCGAGCCCCCTCACCTCCAGCCCCTCCCTCCCTCCCTGATTCACTCCGCAGATACTTATTGGACACGATCTGCGTGTCAGGGAATGGCGCGTGGAACCAGACAAGGCCTTGCTCGCCCCGCTCGCCTGAGTGAGTGGGGTGAGCGGGAGTGAGTGGGAGTGGCCGACCCTACACCACGAGTCAGTGCACCCGCAGGGACTGCTGCAGGTGCGGAAAGGTGCCTCTTCTCGTCCGCAAGTTGGCCTCACCCTCGGGTGGGATGACCCTCTCGTCCCGGTCTGCCCAGCCCTGTCCCAGTTGAGACCCGCAGCAAGTCCTGCGAATCAGCACCGCCCCTCGCCCTCCCCTCCGCCAGAACCGCCCGTGCCCGAGAGGGAGAAACTGAGGCCTGAACCACAAGGCGGGTCTGGTGGGGGGGGGGCGCGCGAGGGCGGGTGGGGAGCAGTTAGAGAGCTGGGGTCCTAGCTGAGAATCCAGGGCTCTTCAGGCTGAGGACCCTGACCTGAAACATGGCCGGGATCCCCTCGTGGGCCTGTCCTGGGAGCGCACAGAAACACACACACACTCCACCACCGCCCCGGGGGGCGCCGCGAGCACTGCTGCCGGATCGCAGCCCCCGCTCTTTGGAAGCAGAGACCCCAGGACCGCCCCGGCAGCTCAACCCTCAAGGGCTCCCAGGTGACCCTGAGATCCCCGCTGGCTGCCCTCGGGTCCCGGGTCCTCCTCTCCTCCTCCGTGAACCTTGGCGAAGCCCCGCTGGGAAGTCAGCAGGCAGGGAGGCCGCCTCACCGCCCTCGCGGCAGCAAGCAGGGACAAGTGCAGCCCTTCCCGCTCCAAGACAAGGGCCTGGGGGGCTGGGGGGCTCCTCTCCACCCCACAGCTGAGCCCTCCCAGCTGTGCTGTGCTGGGAACAGGCCAGGCCTTTGTGAAATCCTGGGTGCGCCTGACCCGCTGTCAGGAGGACCGCCTGTGGACGCCGGCCGGGGGGGTGGGGGTGCTGTTCCCAGAAGCAGGGAGGACTCTGGACTTCCCACTCCTGAGCGCTGGGCGGCCTTAAGCAACAGCAGCCCCGAGGCTGTGTGTGGCAGGGAGGCTGCGGCCCCCACCCCGCTCTCTTCGCAAAGGAAGCGGGGCTCCCGGCGCTGCAATGCCCTGCAGTCCTGAATACCATCGCACAGGCCCGGCTTTAGAAAGAGGCTGCCGCCCTGGCCCCCGGGCTCGGTGGGTGGGAGCCTGGTCCTGTGCACCCAGAGGTGGCGGGTTGGATTCTGGGTCAGGCACGTACCCAAGTTGCAGGTTCAGCCCCACGTCTGGGCGGGTACGGGAGGCAACAGCTCCACATTTCTCTCTCACATTGGCCTCTCTCTCTCTCTCTCTCTCTTGCTTTGCTTCCTCTCTCTCTAAAAATCAATAAAGAGGCACACACACCAGGATGCAAATTCGTTATTTACGTTACACAGGAAAACTCATTTCCTCTCTTTGGCCTCCCTTCCCCCAAATCTCAAATCTTCTTTTCATGCAGAAAAACATTACTCAGGACCTATAATGTGTAGCAAATGGGTCAAACTCGAAGCCCACAACGAATATTTTTGCGGCCCGACTGATGTACCGGTATGTAAGAAACGTTTTAGTAAAAATTTCCTAACTTAATTTTTATAATATCCTGTTATACATAATTATTAATAACGAACCACAACGTTTGCTAATGGCTAATTACGATAATCGTGTTGCATTCACTTCCCTCACGTGCCTTACGCACAGACACACCATTTCTCTCCACTAACACCAGCGGCGAATATTTTAGCAGCCGATGGCCATGGCATTAGTCTTGGACTGACTTGTTTGGTGCGCGCAACAGGAAATATTTAGCTTTCGGAGAACAAGAAAAATAGGTTTATTTGCGTTACGCTTATTAATTTGTGCAGTTATTCCGTGTCTGGTAAGTTGATGTTCAAGAAAAAGTATTAATTTTTATTAACATGTTCTATTATTTTATGTTAACGATGACCCATTTATTTCAGCCCTTTGTATTCAGCATGTTTCTATCGAAATAAACCTATACATTTCTATGACACTTGAAGCTTTTGTGTTTTTTTCGGCCACATACACTTCCACCTTGTTTATTTGGCCTGTGTTGGCCTGTGAGTTTGACATGCTTGTTGTACCGGATAACAAAGGTGTAGACATGAACATGAGGACCTGCTGCACGGCACAACTCCAGGGGGCGCTCTTTGCAATGCGATCTCTGGGTGGCGCCTGTGAAGTCATGTGGTGGGGGCTGCAGGGTTTCTGAACTTGGGGTGCAGTAGCAGCGCCTGCGGTTCTCCTTTCAGACTGGAAGCCTCTTGAAGTCCCAGTGTCTCCTGATGGGCATGGATCTCCAGGCGGGTGTCGGGGTCCAGAATCATCCCCAGGTGATGCCAAGGCAGGCAGGCGCTCCATTCTGGACCCCGAGACCCGCCTGGAGATCCATGCCCATCAGGAGACACTGGGACTTCAAGAGGCTTCCAGTCTGAAAGGAGAACCGGGCAAGAAAACCAAGAAGTACCCTAACAAGGAGTGGGTATAAAAATAAAACGGCATTCTGGGCCCGGAGGGGGAGGGGGAGGAAGTGGCCTAAGGTGGCTTCCCAGAAGCTGAGGAGGAACAGCAGCTGCTCCCTCCCAGGCGCGGGACAGCGGGGCATTCTAAGGACCAGAAACAGGGAAATGGCCCGGAAAGGGGAAAACACTTTGGGGAACTTGGAGATGTTTGTTATGTCCCCATAGGGCGCATCCATGCCAGACGCATCGTCTAAAAATACTGCCTTCATCACACACACACACACACACACACACACACAGCTCGCCCCGTAGGACCCACTGCTTCCCCTTGGCGCTCTCCTCTAAGCGGTTCCTCTAATGAGCTTCAGGGTCTCACCAAGCACAGAGCCGATCGTCACCTCCCGCCCCACACCCCACAGGGGGAGACATGCTTCCTCCCAGCGGGTGGTCTCCTCACCTGCCCATCAAGGGCGTCACTCCTGTGCTCACCTGGGAGCTCTGTCATGCCAGAGTGACCTGCCTACCCAGCCAGCCCTTCCCCCTCTTTGAATTCCACCTCTTTTGAGGCTTCCTCCTTTCCTCCCCTCCCCCCCGCCCCCACTTTCCCCCTCCCCGCCTCCTCCCAGAAGCTCCCCTGGACTCCCTCTTCCCTCGGAAGGCATCCCATATGCTATTCCCTGTCACTTGGTCACGTGGCGTCACTGCCTCTGGCTTCTTCCAAACTGGGCTGGGAGCTCTTGGGAGAGCTCACGCGTATTCATTCCTCAGCAACTGTGCACGGAATGCCTCCTCAGTACCAGGCACTGGGTCTTCCACTTTTGTATGTTTTCCACAAAACCCAGCCGAGTGGGGGTGCCCGGCAGAAGCCCCCCGCCCCTCTCCACCAACCACTTGACCTGTGGCTGCACCAAGGAAGTCATTCCCATATGATTTAAATCATTCATAACGTTTTACTTTGGGAAGCGAACAGGCATCTTTCTTTTCAGCACCTGGTGTTTGCATAAATAGTGCTGCTGTTTTTCAAACATGCGTCCTAATGCATTATCTCGTCGCTGCCCGCCCCTATGTGCCCGGGATTCCGGGGCTCCCTGAGGGGTCCAAGCGGTGGCTGAGTGCACACTTGCCCCCCGCAGCAGCCAGCTCAGCCCTGGGGGTCAGTGTCAGCAGGGCTGTCCTTCCCTCCACCCAGACCTTGGGTGCGTGCAGAGGTCCCGGGCCACCCTCTCCCAGCAGCAGGAGCCTCAGGGCTCGCTGGTGGTGCCAATAGAGGTGGAGTTCCCAGGGCTGTTTCAGCAAGATCTGGCCGGCCCAGTGTGCAGGGTTTGGCCTGAACCCTCAGGGAGCCCAACAGCGCTCCAAAGGCGCCTTTTTGGAAGCCCAGGGTGGGTGCGACGACTCTCTGTCCGTCCCCCCTCCCCCCACCCCCCCCAGTTACAGAATTCTAGAAACCGAGGCTGGAGGGAGGGGGCCGTGCCGCAGGGAGGCCGGCTGGCTCTCTCAAGCTTCTCAGTCCCTTGGCACCTGGTGGACACAGGCAAGGGGGTCCAGCAGGAAGGCCACCCAGGAAGGGACCTCAGCCGGCATTGCTCGGTGGGGGTGGGGACTGCCATTGGCTTTGGAATACTGCCCTACACCTGGGGGCTTCCTCGTGGGGCTCCTCAGGCCCTCACTTGGGGGTTTGGCTGAGAACTCAGCCAGGACCCTGAGCAGCTGGGGCCTGAACCCTGGAGCGAAGGGGAGGAGCCCAGGAGAGCCCCGGCCGGCCCTCCCACAGGCGCAGGGCCAGGCCTGTCCGGCTACGAGGAGCCGAGGTCAGCCAAGGGGAAAGAGACCGCGTGGCCACACCGGGATGAGGACCGCGCTGGTCGGTCCAGCGGGAGGGGGGAGGGCGGGCAGGACCCTCAACCTCGGCAGAGTGTACAGGGCCATGGGGCCACCGGGCCACCCCCTGTGGCTATTGGGAGGGACATCTGGAGAGGAGCCAATTAAAAGGGCCAAATGGCCCTAGCCGGTTGGCTCCGTGGATAGAGTGTCGGCCTGCGGACTGCAGGGTCCTGGGCTCAATTCCGTTCAAGGGCACAGGCCAGGTTGCCGGCTCAGTTCCCAGCAGAGGGTGTGCAGGAGGCAGCGGATCAATGATTCTCTCATCATTGATGTTTCTATCTCTCCCTCCCTCAGCCTTCCTCTCTGACATCAATAAAACATAACACCATTTTTTTTTAAAAGGGCCAGATGCCTGGTAGAGGTTTAGGCCCCCGACACAAAGATGGGGAAATGGCCAGAGAAGGCTGGAGGACTTCCTGCGTGCACGGGGGGACTCGGGGCACTTGCATGGCAGCCGACCGGCCCGCGCTGAGCTCCTGAGGCAGACCTGAGGCAGAGCCGTCCTGGGAGTGCACAGGACCGCGGCTCCTGGGTGAGGCGCGACGGGCGTCACCACAGTCCAGGTTAGCGCTGGTAGCAACCCGGCTACCTGGGAGGCGGCTGACCGGGATGCCGTGTGGAGACCATGGCAGGGGTCCAAGCTTGCCTCTGGGAGGGGAAGGCTGGCCTGGACGAGGACCAAAGGTGCTCTTGGCCGCGGAGGCCAGAGTCAAGCAACCAAATCAGCCGGCCAGGTTGCCGGTGGACACAGGCCCCGGGTCTCTGCCAAGTTCTATGGGAACTTGGCAGAGAGACGGGGGCGGCAGTGCCCTTGGCCTTGGTCTCCCCCGGCCTATGGAGTGGGAGTAAGACAGGTCCGCAGTCCCACAGCCCGCTCCTAGAGCAAGACCTCAGCCCGTGTGTCTTACGTATCTCAGACTTTCACGGTCATGTTTCCAGCGCACCAAGAACCAGAAGCACACACACCCACTTCCTTCTCCAGCAGCCCCTCAGTGAGGTCTTGTCCCCTTTTCTTTAGTGTGGGGGCGGGGGGCCTCGGAAAGGGAGATGCA
The DNA here is from genome assembly GCA_026230045.1 of Corynorhinus townsendii. Taxonomy (NCBI): domain Eukaryota; kingdom Metazoa; phylum Chordata; class Mammalia; order Chiroptera; family Vespertilionidae; genus Corynorhinus; species Corynorhinus townsendii. Next base: position 2,058,341 of record JAPDVU010000009.1, read on the forward strand.
ATGTGACTTGCCCGAGGTCTAACACGGCTAACCGGGAACACGTCGAGCATCCAAAGCCAGGCAGTCAGGCTTCCGCATCCTTGCCGCGGCCAGCACCCGCTAACCGCCCCTCCCCCCCCCCCCGGGCTGGTAGAGGGCAGAGCGCTGGCCTAAGGCAGGGCAGAGCGCTGGCCGGCTGTGGGGCAGGACAGCTGGGTGGAGTCCGAGATCAGTGCTGCTAATGAATGACCTTGGGCGGGTACCAAAGGGCCTTGCCTTGGTCCCTAACCTATCCGCGAGGATCTCAGCCAAACCTGCTCCCGGATGGCCGTGAGGCTGAGACAAGAGCGTGTCCGAGGTCAGTGCTCCTGGAAGAGTCTCCCTGGGACCAGCGCGATCGGACCCTCTCCCGCTCACCTGCCACCAACCCCACACACTCCTGCGGGGAGGAAGGGCAGCAGGCGAGATTCTGCCACTAGGTCCCGGCTTCCTGCGCCTGCGCGAGGCAAGAGGAAGAGGCTGGCTGGGAAGCATCCCTTCCTGGCTTCAGCCCAGTCCTTGCTTTCTGTGCCTGCCCTTCCTCCTCCTCCTCCTCCTCCCCCTCCTTCTTCTTTTCTTCTTCTTCTTCTTTTTTAGTTCGTGTCTTTTATTAACCCAAATACAATGACTTGTTTTCTGGTTTGTTGAAGCAATAGGTCAGACGACATTTGCCACAATAATGTCTGTCCAAGTGGCCGGCCATAAAGGCTCCAGCACCACATTCATCGGAAGGGCACTCTCGACCAAGGCGACCGATTTTGCCGTTCGCATCCACTTGGTGGTATTTCAGGACAGCCAGCTTCACCTTCTTTCTCTTATGCTTGCTCTTCTTGGGAGTGGTGTGAGACTTCTTCCTTTTCTTGGCACCACCACCAAGTCTCAGCACAAGATGAAGCGTGGACTCCTTTTGGATGTTGTAGTCAGACAAAGCACGCCCGTCTTCCAGGTGCTCGCCAGCAAAGATCAGTCCTCGCTGAGGAGGAGGAATTCCTTCCTTATCCTGGATCTCGGCCTTTGCATTTCCTATCGTATCCGAGAGTTCCACCTCGAGCGTGATGGTCTTCCCCGTGAGGGTTTTCACGAAAATCTGCGTCTTGGCGGCGACTCCACCGCAGATGGCGGATCAGAAAGGAAGAACTGCCCTTCCTTCTTGTTCTCCTCCGCTGCCCTCGGTCTGACCGTGGGTGGGCGTGTGAGTGCCCTGGGCCGCCATAGCAAGGGACCACAAACTGGGTGGTTGAAAACAACAGACCTCGATTTCCTCCCAGTCGTGGGGGCCATTAGTCCAAACTCAAGGTGTCCGCAGAGCCGTGCTCCCTCTGAAGCCTCGGGGAGCAGAACCCCCCCCCCCCCCCAGCACTGGGTGGTCACGGCAATCCTCGGTGTCCGGGGCTTCTCCACACAGCACTCCGGCCTCTGCCTCCGCTCCGTGGCCGTCCTCCCTGGGTGTCTGTGTCCAAATCTCCCTCTTCTTGCAAAGACACCAGTCCTTGGACTAGCGCCCAAACGAACCCTGCATGACCTCACCTCAGCTAATCCCATCTGCAAAGATCCGGTTTCCAAATAAGGCCCCAGGCACAGGTTTCCACGTGGACATGAACTCTGAGGGGCACGGTTCACCCCAGCACTGCCGGCCGGGCCTGCGGGATGTCCGATCAGAATTTCCCCCCTTTCTTTGCATCTTCCAGGAAGAGCCTGAGAAATGTGCCTTTGCGCTCAGGCAGAGGGACACCTGGAAGGCGCCTGTATGTTCTCTTAAAGGCACCCCGAGCAAAGGACGGGCTGGAAACCCAGGGATGGAGCCCGGCGGATGGCCGAGCCAAGGGCAGGGCTAAGGACAACGGCTCCTGGGAGGGGATGTGTGTCTGAAGCCTGAGACGGGCTGGCCTGGTCCTCCACTGTAGACATGGCCTCATTCAGGGGCAAGGAAGCTTCCGGCATGACGCTGGTGAAGAGCTGCCGTCGTAGCCACCTCGGATGACCCCTCACAGGAGCGAGCACCCTCAGGAAAGCTTATTCCGAGCATCCGTGGGTAAGAGAGGGAGGTGGAGCGGTGGGGCTGGGCGGGGGAAACCTGGCCAGCTTCACGGTCCCTTGGCAAGGGTTTGAGGCTAAGGGGCTTTGTCACGGCCTCCTGCAGCCCTGCGTCATCACCTCAGAGGGGCGGTGTGATGGAGGAAGGCGGCCGGTGGTCCTTGTGAGTGAAGGGGAAGTCCTTAAGTCCTCACCTCCGAGCAGGGCCTGCAGCCCTGGCTTTGCCCACTCTGACCCTCCCCTGCACCAGGGCCTCGGGGTACCCAGGTCTGACTTCCAGAGCCCAGGACAAGGGAGAGGGAGGGTGCCAAGAAGGCACAGGGTTATGCTGTTACCTGAACCACAGGGAGGGGGCCGCCCTGCAGCTGCACTTCCAGGGACAGGAAGTCAGCTGAGTGCCAGCAAGCGGCAGCCTGGGGGAGGGGCTCAGGCCCGGGGGTAGGGGGGAGGGGGGTTAGCGGGGCTGTCTTCGGCTTCTCTCCTGGGGCCACGTGGGGAAGCCTGGAGTGGGGAGCCAGTTCCTTCACCGGCTCACAGCTGGAGACCGGGCCGCCCAGCCTGCTCCCGTGCGCACCTGGGCATGTCACCTGCCCACTTCCTACAGTGGTGATAGCTCGGCGAGCGGACCTGCCGGGCCCAGCGCCTCGTGAGCACCCGGCCCGCGCCAGCGGCTCCCATGCCCCTGGAGAGGCCTGGGCCCGGGACCCACTTTATTTCTCGCACGCAGCCTGGTATTGACATAGTGGGGGCGCCCTGCTGAGAGGAGAGAGCTGAAGTCTTAGCCAGCTCCAGGCGGCCCCACGGGACCACCACTGTCCTGGGGAAGCGGGAGGCCCCCTCCGCGCCTCACACACTGAGCCAGCCAGCCCTGGCTGTAGCTCCACGGGGCCCCGGGCTGGCGGGCCTGCCCGACCACAGGGCCATCCGGCTCCGGGCCAGGCAGTTACAGTAAGCCCGGCCCGCCCTTCCTCACGTGGGTACCACAGTTCCCGCTCAGGTCCGAGCCCTGGTTCCCACTGAGGAGGAGAAGGGGGATCAGGGCCCCTTCCCCCACCCCCAGGACGCCCGTCTCCCCAGCCACGTCCAGGGGCCGCCTCGGCCTGGCAACCGCTGGAAGGGGAAGGGCAGCTGGAGCAGCAATGAGCACGGGCGGCTGACTCACTGCAGCCGCTGGGCCTCCAGTAATATTCTTGGACCTCAGCCCGGGATCCCTGCAGGTTCTGACCATCCTTGTGTGAGGCGGGTGCCAAGGTAACCCTGGGGGGGGCCGGGAGGGTGTTGACCACAGCAGCCCAGCCCTGGGGCGCCGGCTGGGGCAGAGGCAGGCCTAGCTGCCCCCAGGCGTGGTGGAGGAGGAAGGGGGGGGAGGGAACCCCATTTAGAGAGGGCAGGCCCCTTACATAATTACTGTGTTTCAATCGCACCAACCCTGCATGGCCGATATGACAGGTCGCTGGGTAACAGATGGGGACACTGAGGCTGGGAGAGGGTAAGGAGGTGAGGGGTGGGGGCGCACAGGCAGAATGTGGGGTTGGGCGCCTCGGCCTCTGTGTCCACCGAGGGTAGAGCGGGGAGCCTGTGAGCAGTGGCAGAGCCTCCCGGGACCACGTGGCGGCAGGTCTGCCTCTGAGGGCGACGCTGCTTTTCCAGGGGCCGGCGCCGAGCGAGGGTCCCAGGGCGGAGTGAGGGTCCCAGGGCGGAGTGAGGGTCCCGGGCAGAGTGAGGGTCCCGGGCAGAGTGAGGGTCCCAGGGCGGAGTGAGGGTCCCAGGGCGGAGTGAGGGTCCCAGGGCGGAGTGAGGGTCCCGGGGCGGAGTGAGGGTCCCGGGCAGAGTGAGGGTCCCGGGGCGGAGTGAGGGTCCCGGGCAGAGTGAGGGTCCCGGGGCCAAGGTGAGGGTCCCAGGGCCAAGGTGAGGGTCCCAGGGCCAAGGTGAGGGTCCCGGGGCCAAGGTGAGGGTCCCGGGCAGAGTGAGGGTCCCGGGGCCAAGGTGAGGGTCCCGGGCAGAGTGAGGATCCCAGGCAAAGTGAGGGTCCCGGGCAGAGTGAGGGTCCCGGGCAGAGTGAGGATCCCGGGCAAAGTGAGGGTCCCGGGCAGAGTGAGGGTCCCGGGCAGAGTGAGGGTCCCGGGCAGAGTGAGGATCCCGGGCAAAGTGAGGGTCCCGGGGCCAAGGTGAGGGTCCCGGGCAGAGTGAGGGTCCGGGGTCGCGGGCCGCAGGCCTCTCCCCCGCCTCCCTGGGGCCGGGCGCCTCGCCGGGACTGGGCCGCGGACCCGGCGCGGGAGTCCCCCGGCCTCCGGTGGCCATGGCAACCGCTGTGTGTACAGGAGAGGGAACGCGCGCGCCGCCCCCCGCCCGCCAGCTGCGAATTCCTCAGCCCTTCCATCAGCCGCCCAGGCTTCCTCCAGGAGTGAGGTCAGCGCCCCGCCCCGCCTCCGGCTGGCCCCGCGCCCGGGATCCCGGCCCCGCCCCGCCCCGCCGGCCTCCCGCACCGGCCCGAGCCGATCCCCGGCCCCGTGCCCGCCCCCTCCCCGCCCCTGCCCCCTCCCGGCCCCGCTCCTGGATCTCGGCCTGCGCCCCGCCTGGTCCCCGGTCCCGATGCCGGTCCCCCGCCCCCGTCCCTGCCGCGCGCCAGGGTCCGGGCCCCCGGGCCGAGCCCTATTTCGGGCGCTGGCGCTGCGGCCGGGGCAGCCCTGCCCGGAAGGGAGGCTATTCTGGGCCGGGCCGCTAGCAGCTGAGGCCCGGGCTTCCCGGCAGGGTGCGCGGCCGGGACAGAGGGCACCCTAGGGCAGGGCTCCCCTCCTCCCCTTCCTCCCAGGCCGCGCCCAGCTCCCACCCCTTTTTGGACAGACCCAGGGCCTTCCTAGGCCTCGAACATTCTCTGGTGCCAGGTCCCTGCCTGTCCAGAGCCAGCGACCGCAGAGAGAGCACCCTCCTCCAGTGTCCCCCACCTCCCCTGGGGCTGGCTCAGCCTCCTCTCTCTGCTCCCACCTCTCTGTCTGGGGTCTTCCCAGCACCCAGCACAGCCTTTGCCCCCCCGTGTCCCCCTCACCTGCCCTCCCTGACTAGCCCTCACCCATGTGTCCATATGGCTCAATGGTGAATCCCCACCATCCAGCACAGGTGGGGCCCCCAAAACGGTCTTAAATAAAAGTTGTGAAACTGTCAAACTCCATCCTGCCCAGCAAACCCTCCTGATGGTCAGCGCCCAGCTGCCCCGCCCCTCCCCCACCAGAGGGAGTGACTGCGTCTGGGGGGGCAGGCCTCAGGCACCTGCACACATGGCCCTGGTCCCCTGGGCTTTACTCGGTGGCCTCAGGACCCATGGCTGGACTCCTCGGGGCCACATGGGTGACGCAGGATCGGAGTGCTTGCAGTTGCTCCCTTGGCCACTTGTAAAGCCAGCCCAGCCCGGGTGGCTCAGTGGTTGAAGGTCGACCTATGAACCAGAAGATCATGGTTTGATTCCGGTCAGGGGTCAGGGCACATGTCCCTGTTGCGGGCTCCATCCCCCCATCCCACAGTCGGGGGCGTGTGGGAGGCAGCCAATCAATGATTCTCATCACGGATGTTTCTATCTCGCCCTCGCCCTTCCTGTCTGAAATCAATAAAAATATTATTTAAATTTAAAATGAAAGGAGACAAAACAGATGCAGCAACATGGGAACGCAAGCCGCTACCATTATCGAACCCAGCCCTCCCTCCAGGGCAAAAGAGAGTCTAAGAGGCTCTGGGAAGGGCAGCTAGCGTTTACCCAGCCTGCTCCGCTCAGGCGCCTCGCCCACGGCGCGTCATTCGCCCAGCACCTCGCCCACTTAGTCCTGGGAAACACTCAGTTCCTGGTGAAGCACAGACTCTGATTCCTCAGCCCCGGGCAAGGCCTGAGATGCAGCCTCTCTCCCCAGCCCCAGGCCTGCCTGGGCCAGCACCCACCCTGTGGGCTGAGCAGGGGGGCGGGGGGGGGGGCCACACGCAGTCCACCTGTGTACAGGTGAGGACTCTGAGGCTGAGAGAGGCCGGCGCCCAGGCCCAGACGCTGGGGGGGCCCTGGAGCCGCGGCTGCTGGGTCCTCCGGGTGCTCTGCCCAGACCCCAGGCTCTCTCCTCCCCCAGTTTACAACCTTCAGCTTCCCTTCTTGTTCTTTGCAATTATGACACGATACCTGCCCCTGTACGCCACGTGTACTGAATGTGTACGTGTCCTCAGTTAAGATACCTAAAAACTCAGTCGGGCCCAGCTGGTGCGGCTCAGTGGGTAGAGCACCAGCCTGCGGACTGAAGGGTCCCGGGTTCGATTCTGGTTAAGGGGCACACACCCCTATTGCAGGCTCCTCCTGGCCCAGGCCCTGGTCCGGCCCCGCGCAGGAGGCAACCGATGGATGTGATGGGTTTCTCTCACATCGATGTTTCTCTCTGTCTTTCCCTCTCTCTTCCTCTCTCTAAAAATCAATGGAAAAAAATATCCTCGGATGAGGATGAAAAAAACAATAATAATAAAAATGAATTTAAACAATATTCGGTTATGCTATCTAATAAAGAGGGAAGATGCTAATTGACGGCCACGCCCTCAAAGATGGCAGCACCCACAGCCACAAGATGGCAGCGCCCAGTCCCCTCAGCCCTGCCGCATGCCTGCCTCCAGAGTCCCCCAGTCCCCTCAGCCCTCCAGCTGCCCAGGGCAGCCTAAGGCTCAGGTAACCAGGGCCGCCCAAGGCTAGCGCTGCCGGCAGTGGCAGCAGCAGAGGTGTGATGGGGCATCGCCTTCCCCTGATGGCCGGGTCGCCTCCCGCCCCTGAGGGCTCCTGGACTGTGAGAGGGGGCAGGCCGGGCTGAGGGACGCCCCCCTCCAGCGCGTGAATTTTCATGCACCGGGCCTCTAGTATATGAATAAAGAGTGAGACTTAGCCCACTCCTCTCTCACTCCCCAGAAAAAAGAGGTGTGCTCTCGGGCTCACTGCCCATCTTGGTGGGCGCCCTATTGTTTCCTTACAGCTGGGGCTGTCGGAGTTGGGCTGGCGGAGAGGGGGAAGGTCGGGCAGAAAGCCGCCGACCTGTGATGGGAACTGGCAGGCGAGCAGGAGCGCTAGAGGAGCGTGTGCTTCATTCACATAGGGCCCGGGAAGCGTGAGGAACCCACTTTCTCCCGGGGCCCTCTCCTCCCACGGCTGGGGCAGGGGACCAGGGGAGGGGAGGCCGAGGTGCGCCAGCTCCCGCTCGGCTCGTGAAGAAGTGAGAGCCACCGAGGCCTTGTGCCTTTGCACGCCCCACCCCGTAAGTGGAAGGGTGCTCCATGGCAGACTGATGAAAAGTGGAGGGTGCTGGGGATGTGGAGTGCTCCGTCCAAACTCAGCTGCGGAGGCCAGAGCTGTGGCTGAAATACACAGAGGGGGTCCTCGTTTCCCAAAGGACAGTGCCAGCCACTTGGGGGGCTCACAGTCGGGGGGGGGGCGGTGACACTGGGGCAGAATGCGCAGGCACTTGGCAGACCTGGTCAGATCGCGCCCACCAGCCTCTGTTCTGGTCTATTCGTTGCCGTGGCAACAGCCTGCCAGGCCCTGGGGACAGCCTTGGGCCTGGGCCTGGGGCATGGCAGATTCATGGGGTCATCCATTTCCTCCTCCTTTCGCCCGCTCCTGGGCCCCACCAAGGACCCCAAATCTACCCCTCTGTTCTGGGGCGGAAAGGAGCCGTACCCAGCGAGTTTCCTTTAGGGACGGATACTTTCTCAGACTTGGATCATGGGGGAAAGTCACAGGGCTCATTTCGGAGAGGGAAGGAGCAGGGCCCGTGGGTGGGGGTGGGCAGGGAGAGGGGTGCAGGGGAGGGAGGATGGGAAATCTCGCCATCCTCACTTCTGCTTTGCGGGTGCTGAACCCTGAGCTGCCCACAGCCCTCTCTTCCCATAACTTCCTCTCAGCGGCCCTCGGGCCATTTGCATGTGTCTCGTTGAAATTCCGCCTGAGATTACCCTCTCTCACCTACGGCCCCCGCGCCGAGAGTGGCTGGAGCATCACCGGGGAGCCCAGGGGTGGGGCCCAGGGGCCCCAGGACGCACTGGCTGCCCCAGACCTTCCTCCCACTGATTCACCCTGATTCACAGGCGGGCGGTTTTCCTAGAATGTTGCATCAGAGGGTTGAGGGTTTTCCCAGAGATTTCCATTCGCAATGACCCATTGGGAGCCCCTCAGGGAGAACTGGAGGTGACTCCCACTGGCCAGGCCGGGCGTTTGCCCTTGACCTTGGGGTTCCTTTCTCGGGGCAGAGCTCAGCCTCTGAGTACGGCCTCACGGCACGCCCCGCTGTGCACCTGGCAGGCTCTGGCCCGCGCTCTTCCCTGTGAACACATTGTGCTCCACGGATGGGATGGCTGGGAATCATCGACCCTCAACGGGGAGACATGAAGACGGCACCGTTTTTTTGTTTTGTTTTTTGTTTTTGCTTTTAAATATATTTTATTGATTTTTTTTTTACAGAGAGGAAGGGAGAAGGATAGAGAGTTAGAAACATCGATGAGAAGCATCGATCAGCTGCCTCCTGCACACCCCCTACTGGGGATGTGCCCGCAACCAAGGTGCATGCCCTTGACCGGAATCGAACCTGGGACCTTTCGGTCCCCAGGCCGACGCTCTATCCACTGAGCCAAACCGGTTAGGGCCACAGTTTTAAAATTCTTCTAGAAAAGTCTATCCTGAGTGTTACCCCTTCTTCTTAATGTTGTCAACTCTCTGATTCTTACTTTTAAACTCTTAGCATTCGATTCTAAGCTCCTTGGGGCTCACCTAGCCCCGTAACCCCGGTTCAGAGTCACAGAGCAGGTTTCGTTATGTTAGATTGCATTGCCTCTCTTAGCCGTTATTTATTTTTCAATAAAAAGGTTATTATTAATGCTCTCAGAGAGAGGAAGGGAGAGGGAGAGAGATAGAAACATCCATGAGGAGAGAGAGTCATGGATCGGCTGCCTCTTGCATGCTCCACACCGGGAATCAAGCCCGCAACCTGGGCATGTGTCCCAACCAGGACTCAAACCGTGACCTCCCGGTTCATAGGTCAACGCTCAACCACTGCGCCACGCCCAGAGGCAGGCACAGGCCCCCTGACTAACCTTGGGCCGGCTTGGGGGTCCCATGGGGGGTGGGATGGTGGCGGTGGTCTTTTCAGGTGAAGAGCCTGGAGTTTGAACTCCGGGGAAGGAATTTCAGGGTGGGCTCACTTTCCACGCGGGGTAAGTCCCTGTGGGTGCATCACCGCCCGGGAAGAGAGATTGGGAATTGTCAGCTGGGCAGCCCAGACTGTAGGGGATATTTCTTCAAAAAGTTCAGGGAACTCTAGCCAAAACCAGCTTTTGGCTCTAGGGGTGAAAAGGGTAAAAGAAAGTGATAAGCCGGGCGCTGAGGGGAGGACAGCTCAGACCATGTGATCACAAAAGATCTCCGTGGGAAAGAAACTTGGTGGGTGGGGGCACTAAATAAAGCCCTGGGAACCTTCCAGGGAGCTGAGGTCATAGTTCAAAAAGGTGAGAGAGAGAGAGAGGAAGGCAGGCAGGAAAGGAGGCGGGAGGGAGGGCTGTCCACCCCAGGCCGCAGATCTGGCCCTTCGGTGAGGAAAGGGACTGAACTGTGTCCGAGGACAGCAGAGGGACGAGAATGAACCCGCCTGTACGGAACGCCTCCTGGGTAACGGTGCGCCCCAAAGGCTGTGCATCTCCCCAAGGCCCCACGGAGAAGAGACCGCTGGACCCTCCCGGCAAGGGAGCCAGGGGAGGCGGCCGCACCCTGGCCGGGCACAGGGCCCTGCCGCCCGGCCCCAAGCCCTCCCGGCTTCTCTGTGGACTCAGAAAGAAAGTAGGGCGGGGGAGGGTAAAGGGAACCGAGGTCTGAGAGCAACAGTGGGCCGGGAGGCTCTGCGTCGATGGCGTGCCAGCCCGGGTCCCCGCTGCCCCGGACAGTGGGGAGCGTGCCCCCTGGCGCCGTGTCATCTCCCGTCATCCCCGAGCCGGGGAGAGGGACAGGAAGATGGGCACCCCAGGCCCGGTGGGGCAGAAACGGCTGGGGAAAATGGAAACTGAGGAGCGTGGTGTTAATCACCCGCCGGGCTCTGGGGTGAATCACTAAGCAACTTTATTCGTGCCCTTAGTCAACAGATCTTGACGGGAGCGTCTCCAAGAGCAGGCTGCCGTGCTCCGGAGAAGGGGGAGTTCTTATCTGGGGGGTGCGGGGTGGGAGGCTGCTCCCTGCGGGATCTTAGCAGGACCAGCGGGGAGAGACGGTATGTAATGACTGTGACGGAAAAAAGTCTAAGAAGTACAGAGCGAGGCCTAGGGGGACTCAAAGGGGCACGGAGGAGAGGCAGACTGTCACCTGGGGACATGTGCAGGGAGGAAGCTAGGCACGTCACGGGAGGTGTGCCCTATCCTATGTAATAAATGGCTAATATGCAAATGGTTGTGACGCCCTCACGCTGTAACGACCCATCAGCAGGAGGCCGAGTGCGGGTGGGCGGGGCTGCGTGCGTGGTGGGGGGGGGGCGTGAAGCTGCGTCCCCCACCCGTCGGGGCTTGACGGGGGTGGGGCTGGCCACGTCTGGGTCTCACCCAAGGGGGGTGGGGCCGGCCGGGTCTGGTTCTCACGCGATATATTATTTTCAAATACATTTTACTAATTTTCTTTCGTCTCTGACACTCCTAGTATAGAGAAAGGGCAAATAGCAATATTAAAATAATTCCTCTAATTAATTCCCTTTTAATGTGCACGGATTCCGTGCCCCGGGCCACTAGGGTAACAATAAAAGGCAAATACTCCCAATCCAGTCACATGGGCTGTGTGGTCTAGGACGGGTCCTTACTCCGGAAGACTGCACGGCGCGTGAAACTAGGGAGACGGTCACAAAACAGTCGTCAGAGAAAAGGGCAGAGATAACAATGCTATGTAGGTCCAGCTGCATTTTTCTTTAAATATATTTCCATTGACTTCAGAGGGGAAGGGAGAGGGAGAGGGAGATAGAAGCATCGATGATGAGAATCAGTGATCGGCTGCCTCCTGCACACCCCCCGCTGGGGATCGAGCCTGCAACCTGGGCACGTGCCCTTGACCGGAATCGAACCCAGGACCCTTCAGTCCGCAGGCCGACGCTCTATCCACTGAGCCAAGCCGACCATGGCTGTTCTGTCTTCCTTGGCAGGGTTGTCAGATCATAAAAATGCCTGGGACATGGAACGCCTCGCTCGCGGTGACAGCCTAATGGGAGGCATGGAGACAGCAGCCTAGACACCCGTCCCATCAGGTTGGGGCAGGCGGGAGTCACGGAGAAGGAAACAGAGAGCTACTGATTCGCAAACAGCGCCCCTCCGGGCCACGCCCTCTTCCACGTTCTCATCCGTGATGTGAATGACAGCCCACGGTGAGATTTTCAGATGAAACAAAACCGGTGGGTGAGCCCACTCATCCGATTTGAAAATGACGACCGGCTAGAACAACAGGTTGAAAGACACGGCGTGGCTCAGCGGCTGAGCGTCGACCTATGAACCGGGAGGTCACGGTTCCATTCCCGGTCAGGGCACAGGCTCGGGTTACGGGTTCGATCCCCAGTGCGGGGCGTGCAGGAAGCGGCTGATCCATGACTATCTCCTCATGGATGTTTCTGTCTGTCTCTTCCTCTCGCTGAAATCAGTACAAATATCGTTTAAATTTTAAAAAGGAAAGACACGGATGAAGTAGAGAAGCCTCAAGTCAGAGGCCCCCGGCGGGCACAGTCCTGGCGACACGTTTGAAGAGCAGGACCCGTCGATGCGGGGGGAGGGGGGGGCGCGGGAGGAGGACAGGAAGGCGGGGAACTCGCTGAGCTGGAGGGGGATGGTGAGCTTCCCCCACCGCTGGACAATCACGGGAAGGGGGTCCCCCAGATCACAGACCAAGGGGCGCTTTCGGGAGGCTGGTTTCAACTCACCACGAAAGACGGGGCAGATGTCACTTCATCTGAGGGACAGACTCAGCCCACCCACTGTCCACGCAGGACCCGGGTCTATGGGAGCTCCAGCCACGGTCAGCTGACCACGGGGGCTGCAGCCAAGGACCCCAGGGTCCCCTCCCAACTCCCTGGCAGCACCTGCAGGGTCTGTGTTTGTGCTCAGGCAGTGGCCCCAGCAAAGCCCCGACGGTGCCGTGACGGTGCCAGGCCGGCACGGGGGTGGCCCTGGCTGACCGGCCGGAGGAATGACATCAGGCTGAGGGACAGCACGGAGGAGGAGAGAGACTCAGGGAAGGAGGGGGAGGGAGCAGGAAGGGAAATCGAAAGAGAGCGAGCAACAACAAGGGAAATGCAGGAGAGAGAGTGGGGAGCAGGGGCGAGTCAGAGGCTGGGAGGGCACAGCGGGGCCAGCGAGAGACCGCGGGCCTCAGGACAGAGCCCCGGCAGTGGGCACCAGCCTGGGCCTCCTGCGTGCGGAGGGAACACGCCCGGCTTCCCCGACCAGGAGCGTGGGCCTAGGAGGCGGCGGGAGGCTCTGCGGGGCGTGGGCGGGAGTGGCGGGGTTTCTGCAGAAGTCTGCGCCCAGAGTCACCCTCGAGTCATGCCCAAGCGCCCCGCTGTGTCAGGGCTGCGGGTGCTGGGAGGATTCGGAGAAGGAGGAAGCCACCCTCCAGCCAGCCGTCCCGGGCTCCCCCTGCGGCTGGGCGACAAAGCAGAGACACATGGGAAGCGGAAGACAAGGCGGGAGCGGGAGGTGGGCTCTCTAGTCCGGAAGATCTGAGTTCAAATCCAGGCGGGACGCTGTGTGGCTTCAGGCCTGTTCCTTGACCTCCCTGAGCCTGGTGTCCTGTCATGGGGAGAAGGGAGACACTGGGTGTACGAGCCGTGGGTTGCCCCCCTAAACGTGAGCAGGTCTTCGCTTTGAAGGGAGCAAGCCCAGCTCTACTAGAAGGAAAGCTGGGTGTCAGGGCCTCCTGGGCAGAGGACGAGGCCTGGGCCCCAGCAATGCTCCTTTGCTACCGAGGTGCTGGCTTTGGACCCTCCACTAAGAGAGCGGAGTCCCGAGCCCCGGTCTCCAGGCCAGAGGAAGTGCGTGGCTCGTGAGCCCACACAGGCCGGACGCGGCCTGGGCCCCAGGGACCCGGCCCGGCCATCTGCCTGCCTCGGAATGCGGACAAGGTCCCCTGCACAGGAAGGCGTACAGCTGGGGGCAGCCGGCAGGGTCAGGGCCCTTGGCAGCCGCTGCCCGCTTCGAAGACGGTGGGGAATTCTTAAGGAGTGTTCAGTGCCTGTGCCCACAGATGGCCAGAAAGCTGCAGGCCATGGGCAGAGCGGGCAGAGCTGGCAGAGCTGGCAGAGGGCCCGTCAGCCAGCCCCCGAGGGCGAGGCCAGGCCCCCCTAGCTGTGCCCCAGCCCCTCCCAGCTGTGCCTCAGCCCCTCCTCACTGTGCCCCAGCCCTCCTCACTGTGCCCCAGCCCCTCCCAGCTGTGCCCCAGCCCTCCTCACTGTGCCCCAGGCCCTTCTCACTGTGCCCCTGCCCCTCCCAGCTGTGCCCCAGGCCCGGCCCCTAGAGCAGCACTCCCTGGCTTATCACTGTGGGTGCAGAGTCCCCTCTTTGGGGCCTCCTCTGGCTGGGCCTCAGCCGCTATCCCAGATCCAGGAGGAGAGCGCAGAGCCACCCGTGAGTCACCGTGCCCACTTCCTGCCACATGGAACCCGGGGCTGAGTCACTGGCCCCCCCAGCGGGAAAGACTGGCCACAAGACCAGCGGTGGAGCCCGCGGGTGGCAGGGTGGGGGCACTGGCGCTATGGGACCTCGGCACCCCCTCCTCGGCCATGGGGCATCAGCGGGACCAAACCCTTGACGTCGCACCCAGCCCCCCTCAGCAGGGTCCGGAGCCCCCCCACAGGACCCAGCCCCCCCAGCAGGACCTGAGTCCCCCCCAACACCCAGCCCCCCCACCAGGGTCCAGAGCCCCCCGGCAGCACCCAGCCCCCCCACAGCACCCAGCTCCCCCCACCAGGGTCCAGAGCCCCCCGGCAGCACCCAGCTCCCCCCAGCACCCAGCCCCCCTCAGCAGGACCCAGCCCCCCTCAGCAGGACCCAGCCCCCTCAGCAGGACTGGCTGGTATTCCCCTCCCGCAATAATGACCGTATCATCACCTTTGAAACAAAACAAAACACAAAACCCCAACTTTTTACTCTGCGATAACTTCCGGCTTACAGAAAGGGGCAAAATGCTGCAAAGAATTCCCGCACGCCCTTCACCCAGCCGCCCAGTGGCACCCTTTCCCACGGTGGTTCTTTCTGCCGTTAACACCGGGGACCCAAGCCCAGCCCTCCCTGCTCAGAAGCTTCCGCGAGTTTCTGGGGCCTCTCCGTCAATGGCGGGGACATGGGGACCGGTCTCTGCGGGCGCTGGGCCCGGGCCGCACTCAGAGGGGGCGTTGGGCTGGCGGGGCCCAGGGGAGTGACGCAGGTGCTGCCCGCGTGGGCTGCCCCGCGTGGGCCCAGGACGGGCTCCCTGAGGCGCCCAGCGCTCCTCTCCAGCCGCCGGGAGCGCGGGCCTGAGTCACCGACCTGCCTCCTCACCCCACACACGGTCCAGTCCCTGGCTCTCTCCCCAAAACCCCGCTAACTCCTCAGCTCACCGCACCCTGCTCCCTGAAACAAGCCCGTTTCCAGCTGGGGAGGGTGCCACTCGATCCCACTCTGCCGTCCGCACACCGAGCCCTGGGGTGCAGAGAGGTCCCACACACCGAGCCCTGGGGTGCAGAGAGAGGTCCCGCACACCGAGCCCTGGGGTGCAGAGAGGTCCCGCACACCGAGCCCTGGGGTGCAGAGAGAGGTCCCGCACACCGAGCCCTGGGGTGCAGAGAGGTCCCGGCGGATTGGAAGTCCTCTGGGGTGGGACCCCTGTTCCTGCTGCCCAGTCCCCGCCTCACCCTGGCCAGGTCTGTGCGTGGGTCTCGGGAGGGGCTGACACGCAGTGACTGCGGGTAACAGGTTAGGAGCAGGAGATACAACAGCCTCGCAGAGAGAGCACCTCCGACCACGTGTGACTTGTGTGACCCGCATCTCCTCGCCCCTCGGCTAGCTGTGAGGGAGGCACTATTTGCCTCCTCGGCCCAGGAGGAAGGAGAGGCTCAGAGAGGGGCAGCAACCTGTCTCAGGCAACGCAGCCGCCTGCAAAGCAGAGCCGCCCTCCCACCAGGCACTGGCCGCCAGCTCGGCGCGCGGAGTCCAAGGCTGCAGCCACCCTGCTGGCCCAGCCCAGAGGAGCAAGGAAACCGACGCTCCGGACAAACAAAGCACTTCCTCCCCAGCCCGAAGCCCAGGCCCGGGCCCGGGCCCAGGAGGAGGTGCCGCGCACAACTGTTTATAGAGACAGATGTTTGGACGGAAAAAGACAGACAGCCCTCCTCCGTCCCCATGGAGACGAGGAAGTTTGCGACTTGGGCAGAGGCAGCTGCGCTGAGAAAGGAGAAGGGGAAGGAGGGAGGGAACCGGGTCTGACCCGCTGGAACCCTGTGACGTTTTCGGATGCTGGTGCCTAACAAAGGGGTGTTGCCAGGGCAACTGCAGCCAGTCCCAGCTGGACCAGCCTGGAGCCCGAGGGGAAGCAGTAAACCCCGAGGAAGAGCCAATAAACAGCGCACGCACCTAGGGGCCTCTCAGCCCGGATCCCCAGGGCCCTGCACAGCTGGGCAGTGACTCCGGCCCCATCCCTGCCCTTGTCTCTCCTTCCGCCCTCTTCATCTTCTTCCGGCCCCGCTCTCCCCTCTCCTGCTCATCCTTCTCTCCCTCCTGAGTCCCTTCCTTCTTTCTTTCCTCCCTCCCTCCCTCCTTCCCTTGCTGCCCAGGTGTTCAGCCTCCCTCCTGCCTGGCCCAGGAACAGCGTCCCCCCGCTTCCTGGTGGCGGGTGCAGGTGGCTCCAGGCACAGCTGGCACCAGAGGGCTGCTTGGGCAGGGAGCCCCCCCACTGGGCCAGGGCAGAATGGCCACATGCTCACTCCCTTTGCCTGGAAACTGCACATGTGGAGCCGCAGTTCCAGGAAGGAGGGAGGAGAGGAGGCCGTGGGCTTCTCTGAGCCAGATGTAGTGCCTGGGACTCCCTCCGCCCGGCTCCCCAGCCCCATGCCCGCACCGCTCCGGGGAGCCAGCCGGCAGCCTCCTGCGCTGGGCGGGGCTGCCTCAGGCCTCCAGGGAGAGCCGAGGTCTCTGGTGGTCACCTTCTCATCGCGTTGCCTCCCAAGTGATAGCGTCCACTGTGGGGTCTACGCCACGGCTGTCCGCAAACTGGCCTCCCCTGGCCCCTGCCGGCCCACCCTACCCGCCCCCCAGGGACAGCCTGGAGCCCCGGGGGTCCTCTTCCTCGGAGGGCGGTCCTGCTCTCTCCCCTCCTTGCTCCCTGCGGGGGGGAGGTGGCTTCTAATGAACTCTGCCCAGGTGATGGGAACCCCAAGGCCAGGCCACTCTGTGCGAGTGTGAGGAGCCGGCCCCCACGTCCCAGCCCCTGACCCAGGAGCCCCCCTGAGAGGCCCATGACGGGAAGGCCCACCACAGCCAGCCCACATGTTCGTCCGGCCGGCCCGCCCAGGAGCACCCCGGGTCCCAGGCTGACGTGTAGGGGTGACTGCCCTTCTCTGAATGCGGGGAGATTAGCACTTGGCAGGAAGCGCTGGGCTGGAGGCTGAGTGGAGGCTGTGGCCCGTGGGACGTGTCCGCAGTGGAAGAGGCTCAGGGTGGGGGTGTGTCACGGGCAATGCCGGGCCCCCCCCTGCAGGGGACACTCCTCCGCCAGAGGACAGCTGCCTGAGGCTGGTGCAGAGGCCGAGCTGCCACCAGGCCTGACTTAGAGGCCTCTGCTCCCCTTCCTGCTCCTCCACAGCTGCAGGAGCCCACCTGCACCCCAGCTCCTGGCTCCTCCCCCTCCTCCTCCCCTCCGCCCACCCCCACTGCCCTCCCCCCCGGCCTGGGCTGCCTCCTGCGCAGGTCCAGGCTGCAGGCCGGGGCTCCAGCCCCTCTCCCCTGGGCACACCCACCGGCTCCCCGCCCTCCTTGGCTCTGGAGCCCATGCTCAAGCCCCTGGATCTGCCTCCAGGTCCCCACCCAGGCCCTTCCCCACTCCGCCCTCCCTCCTTCCCCCCTGAAGCCCCTCCCTGCCTGCCTGCAAGTCACCTGACTGGGCTGCGGGGAGCCCGGCCCCACCCCGATTCCTCACCCAACTCTCCCAGCTCCCCGGCCTCCGGCTCTGACACCCCCAGCCGGTCCCAGGCACACACACAGCCTTGGCCCCCCCCCCCCGCACTGGAGCTCCTATAACATGCACACGTCTGTCCACACGTATGCACACACATGTGCGTGTGCACACGTGCAAACCCGCCCCCCATGCACACTCGTGTGTGCAACATGCACACACAGATACACTCAGGCGTTTGCAGGCATTCCCACGTGTGCCTACACACACACACACACACACACACACACGTGCACACTTGCACCGGCCAGTGGGTTTCACACCCCATGCTGCCCCCTTTCGCCTCCTGCACTGCTCCTTCCTGTCTCTGGAACTTGGGGTCCACATGAGCTCCCCCAGTCTCTTTCCTGAGTAGCACCTCACCTCATGTCTCAGGACAGTGCACGTTCCTGCTCCCAGGAACTAGCATCTAACACTCCAACCCGCTGTTGGACAGCCCAGACTCTTTACAAAAGCAATCTGCTGTGATGGGCCGAGATTGGGGGTGACTGGGAGGGAGGGGCCGTCCCCGCCCGCAGCTGGGCTCCCAGGGAGAGGGACTTTCCTCAGAAGGAACCGAGGCATCTGGTATCAGCGCTTAACGATTTGGGAAGGGAAGCACAATCGCCCTTTACTGTAATCCGAACAACTAAATTATTCATCCAGCGTGCCAGGCAGGCACGGCGGCTGGAGAGACCAGAGACCAGAGACCCCGGCCCAGCCCCGTGACCTCGGCCTGGGGCCGCCTCCCCCTGCAGTGAGGGGGCCTGCGAAGGGAGGCCTGGGGTCTCAAGGAGGGAAAGTGTGGGTTCCAGCGGGTGGTGGGTGGGTGAGTGGGGGCGGGGGACACTGCATGGAGGGCCCTGGCCACGTGGGGAGCAGCTCACAGAGGTGCCCTGGCCCCTCAGGGCCTGTCCCGGTGGAGGGGCTCAGTGCCTGGCAGGGGGTCCAAGGCCATCGCTCCGTCCTGAGGCCTGGTCCCAGGTGTCTGGCTCCCTCTGCTCCCCTCTGCGTCTTCCTCCTGCAGCCCCAGGGCCTACCCTGCGGTGCTCGATGGGTGGGTGGGTGGGTGGGTGGGTGGCAGGGGGCATGGCCAGAGGCCTCCCAGAGCTCACTCCTGGCTTTCTCCCACAGAAGGCTCCGGCGGGAGGCAGGGAGCAGGTGGATGGCAGGCCTGGTCATCACATTCAAACACAGCCCCGCGCTCCCCCCTCACCCCCTCCCCCCGCCGCAGCAGGCAGTAGGCCAGGCCTCCCCAGCTCTCCCACCCTGCCTGGTCCGCTCCCCACACACCTCTCCGCCCACCTGCCCTGAGCTCTGACCAGGAGGCAGGCAGGACAGGAGGCCGGATGAAGTCCCAGGCACTGTCCCTTCGCCTTTTGCTTGTGGGCCCAGCTCTGCCCGTCCGGGCCCAGGGAGTGACCAGGACCGCAGGGGGCACTGGTTGGGCTGGAGATACCCTCTCAGGCCCCCACCCACAGTCTCCTTC
Source organism: Corynorhinus townsendii (assembly GCA_026230045.1). Taxonomy (NCBI): domain Eukaryota; kingdom Metazoa; phylum Chordata; class Mammalia; order Chiroptera; family Vespertilionidae; genus Corynorhinus; species Corynorhinus townsendii. Next base: position 2,077,078 of record JAPDVU010000009.1, read on the forward strand.
CCCTGGTGGGCGCTCAGTGATGCCAACGGAACTGATGATGGAGGTGAGCGTGGACGAGGAAGGGAGAGACCCGCGTGAGGCCATGGGGCAGGAGGGAAGGGGCAGGAGTGGAGGGGAAGGAGGGGAAGAGGAGAGGAGGGAGCATCGCGGTGGAGAAGGGGCCCAGGGCTGGGGGTCAGTGCCAGGAGGGGGTGGGACGGGACGGGGCCAGGGAGGCGGGACGGCGCAGCCTTTTGGAAAGTGGCGCCCGGGCCCGGGGGCAGCACGTGCTGACTCACCCGCATGCCTTCCATTTTCCCTGCTTCCTGGGGATTCTCATTTTATTTTCGGGAAAGCTGCCTGTTCCGTGACTAATTTGTTCTTAAACAAACCAAACCCAGCGATGGGGAGGCTGGGCGGGCCTGAGTCACTCTCCGCCCAGGGGGACTACACCTCAGCCCTGGCCCCCAGGTGCCTCTGCAGCTCCTCAGGCAAGCGCTGCTCCCTGACGGACAGACGTCCCGGGGATCCCCGCTGCGAGGGAGCTCCCGCGCCCACTGCCCGGAACAGGCCTGGCACAGAGCCCGCACGCAGCTGGTGTTTGTTGACTGACTGACCAGCTGGCTCTTCGGCCTCTCCTCTCCTCTCCTCCCTCCCCTCCCCTCCCCTCCCCTCCCCTCTCCTCTCTCTCCTCTCCCCTCTCCTCTCCTCCCTCCCCTCCCCTCCCCTCCCCTCTCCTCTCTCTCCTCTCCCCTCTCCTCTCCTCCCCTCCCCTCCCCTCCCCTCTCCTCTCTCTCCTCTCCCCTCTCCTCTCCTCCCTCCCCTCCCCTCCCCTCTCCTCTTCCTCCTCTCCCCTCCCCTCCCCTCTCCTCTCTCTCCTCTTCCCTTCTCTCCTCTCCTCTCCTCTCCTCCCTCCCCTCCCCTCCCCTCCCCTCTCCTCCCCTCCCCTCCCCTCCCCTCCCCTCCCCTCCTCTCTCTCCTCTCCTCTCCCCTCCTCTTGTCTCCTCTCTCCTCTCCTCTCCATTCACCCCTCCTCTCCCGCAGCCACTCAGTTTTGTGACATGGGTTTTACCAATGGTGGCCCTTCCCAGAACCAGACCCTAACCAGACACAAGGATCCAGGTGCGCTGTCTGAACCTCTAGGCCCCGCACAGGACCCTGCCTGCCCTGGGGGCCGGCCCCTAACTGCTCTGCCCTCTGGGGTTGCTCAGGGGTGTCTATTTCACAGCCCGCCTGTGCCCGCCTGGCACAGAGCCAGGTGTGGGGGGCAGCCCACAAGCCACCAGCACTCTCCCAGGCCCGAGGGAGACACCGCACCCTCAACGTGACAGAAAGGACACAGGTCACGGAGCCAGTCGATAGCAAATGCACCCCCAGCCCTGCTGAGGCCTCTGACGTAGGAGCTGGGTCCGCAGGCAGGGGGGCAGGAACCCCCCAATGGGGGGATGGGGTGCCTCCTCCTGCTCCAGGCCCAGCCGGAGGAACCCGAGTCTCCACAGTGGGCCCTGAGCAAGACAAGCCCCGGGCATAGAAATAGTAACAGTGTGTCTATGGCTTTTCAACTGACAAGTCCACAGGGCCTGGGACAGTCTCCGGAAAGAGGGCAAACCACCCCCTGACCAGCCCCCTGGGATCCCGCGTGGTAAGCAAACACCTGTGGTTGCGCCCCAGCCCGAGGGGGCGGGGTCCCGCAGAGGGAGGGGGGCTCCCGGTGTCAGAGCCCGATCCGATCCCCAGGCTACCGTCCTGGGGAGGCCACGAGGCTACCGGGAAGGGAGGCAGCGGCGTTTAGTAGCTGCTGACAGCCCGCCCCGCGGCTTCCCCGTGGGTCCCCCGCCCCTGCCCGCCAGCTCCCTCCCTGAGGGGTCAGCAGCCGCGGGCACCCGGGGCCCAGCGGCCCTGGGACAAGGCAGCCCGCTCTCTCCCGTCGCTCGGGAGCACGTTTCCAGGAAGCGGGCGCGCGCGGAGCCCGGATTCCCGACAGCCGCCCGGCGCGGGCGCGGAGCTGCCGCCGGCTGCATCTCCACCAGCAATCGATGCGCGCCCGGCGCTGCGCCCGCCTAATGGAGCGGGGGACGGCTGCGCCCCCACACGCGGCGGCTGGCCTCACGGGGCGGCTCCCCTAGGCTCCTCTCGGTGGACAGGTGGCTCCTGGCCTGCCCGGAGCAGCACAGGGAGCAGCCACCCACCCCGAGCCCCGTGGGTGGGCGCAGTGGCGGGTGCGGGGTGCCCAGGGCCGGCCTGTGACCCCCAGAAGTGGTGGCGCTTATGGTTACACAGCAAATCCCCGCTGGCCAAGCCTTGAAGCAGCCAGCAAGCCCCTCCTCCCTAACCAGAACCCTTCTCTCCGTCCTTACCGGCTTTTTACTTATTTATTTATTTATAAATATATTGTTATTGATTTCAGAGAGGAAGGAAGAGGGAGAGAGAGAGAGAGAAACATCAATGATGAGAGAGAATCATGGATCAGCTGCCTCCTGCATGCCCCTTCCTGGGGATCGAGCCCGCAACGGGGCAGGTGCCCTGACCAGAATCAAACCCAGGACCCCTCAGTCCGCAGGCCGGTGCTCCACCCACTGAGCACACTGACCAGGGCACCCCCGCTTTTGAAGTGGGTCCCAGAGATCAGCCACGAGTCTCTGGGAGAACTCCTGCGGTGCAGGGACTAGCTCTGGTCCCGGGTGGGGCGGCTGCTTTGTCCCCTGAAGGGCAGGTGTCTGCTATGGGGCGGGAGTGAGGGGCTGGGCGGGGAGGCGGGGAGGCTTGTGTGATGCCTCCGCCCAGGGTCCCCTCAAGGGCGGGGGCTGCCTCTCAGGCCCCCTCCTCCAGGCTTGGCCACCACCTGGCCTGCAGCACCAGGAGGAGGGGACCGCACATTCATCTGTGACCTGGGGGACAGGCTTGCCCAGAAGAGCCTGCCTAGCAGGCCGTGATTCATGGGGAGTGCGCGTGCGTGTGCATGTGTGCGCGTGCACATCTGCCTATGCGTGACCTGTACCTGGGAGGTCCACTCCAAACCGCCCCCAAGCTTGGCTGCCTCTGGATGGGGAAGCAGGCTGGGCCATGCGGTGTGTCCGTTTCCTGCAACAAATGAGCGGCTCAGAAAGACACAGAGTTGCCATCTTCCAGTCCTGGAGGTCGGGAGGCTGCAGGAGCCCGAAGCGCTGCCCTGGGGGCCCGGGAGGAATCGGCCGCCTCCCTTTTCCAGCTTTTAGAGGCTGGCTCAAGGCCCCTTTATCATCAACAGACAGTTGGGACCCCAAATCAATATGCTGAAGCCCTAACCCCAATGTCGGGGGGGACCTGGAGGTGGGGCCCTCATGATGGAATTAGTGTCTTTATAAGACATTGTTGTTATTATTATTATCATCATTAATGCCTTTATGAGACAGCGCGCTCCCTCCCCCTCTCTCTTTCCCGCTCTCTGTCCCCCTGCCCCCGCCATGAGGAGACACAGCGCAGAGGCTGGCCAGCGAGAGGGCTTGGACCAGCAGCGTAACCGGCTGGACGCTGGTCTGGACTTCTAGCCTCCAGAGTGAGAAATGAATGTGTTGTTTAGGCCCCGCCCCCGGGCCATGGTGCTTTATTGCGGCACCTGACACCCTTCCTGCACCTGCAGAGCCCGCTGACCCCTGACCCCTGCCTCCCGCCGATAAGGAGCCTTGTGATTCCATTTAGGCCTCACCTGGATGACCCAGGATAACCTCTGTGTCAGTCACACCTGCAACATCCCTCTGGCCAAATAAGGCAGCACCGTGCCCGGTTCTGGTTCTGGTTCTGGGCAGAGGGCAGGACGGGGTCCCATTCGGCAGCCAACCACAGAGGTGACATGTCTCAGCCAACCCTCTTCATGCCTGAGTTCTGAACCAAGGGATGCGTGACCTATTCAACATACAATGCCGGCTAAACCGACAAGGGGCGGAGGTGAAGCCAGGGCTGCCGGGACGGGAGGAAGCTGCTCCGAGGGAGGGAGGGACGCAGGTGGGAACCCTGGACTGGGGCTGTGGGCAGCCCCCCCCCAGGGCCTCAGCCTTCCTTGATTGATGGCTACAGTGACATTTCCTTCCCTCCCAGGGCACTAAACAGAAGGCATCCTAACCGCACCCCAAACAGTAAGTCACCCAGGGACACGGAAAAGACGGTGACGGAAGCACCTCTGACCTCTCCCCAGCACGAGGGGTGTCCCCTCCACCCCGGATGCCCTTTCCCATGGCACCTGGCCTGCCCACCCTCTGGGGGAGGAGGGCTGGGAGCAGAGCCCCAGGGATGGACACACCCAGACACGCTCGCCTCCGCTCCGTTCATGCGGGAGGCAGGGAGGCAGCATGGCCCCGAGTCAGGTGGACCCGTCCCCACAGCACCAGCCACTGCCCTCGCCTGCCCAGCACCTTGGTCTCGGAGACTCACTGACCACCTGACCTCCCTCACCCCCTGGAGCGAGGCACCACCCGGACGACCCGGTCAGAACCTGCACGTGCCTGTTGGGCTGGCCGTTCGGACCAGACACACGCAGGCCCAGGCCTGGGCTTTTCTCCGAGCTGCCCAAGGCAGATGGGCCTGGGGCCTGGGGCCTGGGGCCTGGCTCCCACCCTGTGAGTGTCTATCCTGTGAGCCCATCACATGACCCCCACCCAACCTATGACCCAGGGGGCCACGATTCATTCTTTTTCAGGACACATGCCCGGGTTGTGGGCTCAATCCCCAATAGGGGGCGTGCAGGAGGCAGCCGATGGGTGTTTCCATCTCTCTGTCCCTCCCCTTCCTCTCTCTAAAACCAACAGAAATGAAGAGACTGGGGGGCTGTATTTGTGTTTCCAAAAGGAGGGCATTCTGACACCTGCTACAAGGTGGATGATGAGCCTGAGGACAGCACGCCGGGTGAAATCGGCCAGACACAGACCCAAACCCTGAGGGACTCCCCTCCCGGGAGGGTCCAGAGCAGCGGAGTTCATAGAGATGGGAGCGGAGTGGAGGTGGGGCGGGGGGGGGGGAGGAGTGTGCGAGGGGGACAGTCACTGACTGGGAAGAAGGTGGTGACGCTGCACAAGAATGCGGGTGCGCTTAACGCCACCGAGCCGTGCGCTCCACGCGGCTAACAGGGCAATGTTCTGTCGGTGCAGCTTACCACATGGTCGCTGTTACGTAAAACTTTACAGTCCCTGTCCCTGTTATCGAACTCAAGTTTATGGGTCACGGGTCTGCCTTCACACCGGGCTGCTAGGCCCAGACCGTGGCTTTTCACTGCGCCCTCCTCCCCGGGTCGCTGGAGGGGCAGGGGCGGGGTGGGGATGCCGGCGCTCGGGGCCTGCAGGCGGCTGGACAAACTCACGGGCAGCTGTCCCGTGGGGATGACCAGGGTCTGGTGTGGCAGCCAGACCCCCATGGCCCCTGCCCAGTCCCGCGGAGCACACTCACCCCTCTGGTCCCCCCCCCCCCCGCCCCAGGGAAGGCGGGGCACGCCCACACATGCTGGGGTACTGCAGCCACGGCAGACCCGTGACCCCTGACCTCCACGCACCGCCACCTGCATGTGCACACACACACACCACACGGACAGGTTCTGTCACAGGTCTCCCGAGCTCCCGGACGGCACAGGGAGAGGGGATCCTTCCTCCCCCCCTTCCCCCCCCCCCCCCCCGCAGCCTAACCCCCACCCGCCCATCTGCTGCCTCAGACAAAGCTCACATTCCCCTAACCATGGGCACCCTGGCGCCCCGGCACTGGCTCTGCCGGCCCGGCGCAGAGGCTGCCTGGAAATCGGAGGCCGAGGAATGCAGTGGGCAGCTTGGCAGAGAGACAGACAGCCTCTGGGCTGCCAGGAAGGCCAGCGGCTGCCCTCGCCCACCAGCGGGACGCAGCCAATAGACGGTGGCGCCGGGCTCCGGCCTCCAGGAGCGCCCGCGCCCAGCCGCTGTGGGGTCCTCCTGGTCACCACCCCTGCCCCAGCGACAGCGACAGCGGTGGAACCGGATCCCCGTCCTCCGGCCCCAGCCCTGCCGGGAAGGGGTATCTTAGCTTCCCTTCCCGGAATCCCACTGGCTCCTGGCCCGCCATGCCCAGCAGTGCTGCCCGTGAGCCCAGCCGATCCCCCTCCTGCACCGAGTCCCCAGGAAAGGAGAGGTCACCCCAGAAAGGCCGGCTTGCCCAGCTCAGTGCCCACCTGGCTGAGGCCCCGGGGCCCAGCTTGGACATGAGGCCACCAGCCCTCCCTCTCCTTCCTGCCCACCCCCCCCACCCCCACCCCCGCCAGGGGCTCCACATGCAGCCTGCTGCTTGGGGTTCTGGCCAGAATACTCCACTTAACTCACTGAGGCCTGAGAGTGAGTCTGTGGCAAGTCCCCCCTGCGGGAGCAGGAGATGGAGGAGGCTCAGAGAGGGGGTGGGAGGGGACGGGTCACAGAGCGAGTTAGAAACGGGGCAGCCCGGGCTGCTCCCCACACGGCGTGTCCCCTGGCACCAGGTTGAATCCTAACCTGAACAGCTGTCCGGGCGAGGCCGTGGCGGGGGGAGGGGGGGGGGCACTGCTGGGTGAGTGACCTGCTGGGCCACGTAGGGGACGTGAGGGGAGAGACGGCCTGCGTCTGACGAGGCAGAGGGGCTGCTGGAGGGGAGGGAGGACCTGTGTCCCCGGAGCAGACAGGTGGGGTGCGAAGGGGCAGCACCTGTGGGACTCCTCGGGGGAGAGGGCCTGGGGCAGGACAGGGGAGCGTCAGCCCAGGTGGGAGAGGACAGGCCCCGTGGCCCTGGGGCCTCTGAAGGGGGTGAGGGTGCTGGGAGGCCCCGGACCAGGAATGAAACTGCTCGGGCCAGGCCTGACCTCATTTCCCGGCCCAGCGATGGCACTGGGCACAGAGGGTGAAGCCACGACAGGCGACACTCTCCATGCGCCAGGGCTGGGATGGAGGGGAGACCCGCAAAGCCGGCTGTCTGCCCCCAGGGGCTTGTAGTGTGTGGGGGCCGGGAAGGGCCAGGAGGAAGAAACCGAGCCCCAGCTAGCTGCGGCGCAGGCAGGGCGTGGGCAAGTGCGGGGATTCGGAGCGAAGTTCGCCCAGGTGAGGAGGTCTGCAGCGGAGGAGGCGCCGATAGGATGGACGCAGTGTCCGCAGCCGACCAGGGAGCCGTGGGAGCCGGGGCAGGGGTAGGGGGCGGGGGGGGGGCTGGGGTGTCAGGGGGCCAGGGCATCAGAGGGGCCGGGGCATGGGGGAGCCGGGGCATCAGGGGGCGGAGGCGTCGGGGGCTGGGTGGCTCGCGCCCCACACCTGGCAGGGTGTCCCGTGCGTGGCCACGCTCCCAGCACTGTCTCACTTCGGACTGAGCTCCCCACTCCCCAGGCTTCCCGGGGCGGTGCCTCCCTTTATGTTCACGTCCCCATCTGCCTCCCGTTCTGCTAGTCACCTCACTCGCTGACCCCTCGGAGGCCTCCAGCCCTCAGGGACCTCCCTGGGGACCCCACCCCCGAGACACCTCCGTCTGCATGTTGATCCGGGTGAGGGTGGGTGAGGGTCACCCAGCACCAGCTGGAGTGGGTGTGAGACCCTGCAAAGAGAGATGCAGGAGGTGCAAAGGGGGTGGCGGCCAAAAGCAAGGATTGGAAGTGGGGGTTCCTGGCAGCAGAGAATTCTGGGTCAGGACTATGCATGTTGAGCTAGAGACAAAGGTAGAAAGGTCAGAAAAGCAAGATGGCAGATGGGAGCTAATATTAGTCACCTTCTCCTGAGACAGAATGTTCCAGAAGTCAAGTGGGTGCCTCACCCAGTGGTGGGTCCCGGGGCTGGGCATGCAAGCATGGACTGCCGGGATGTTCTGGATGGCAAGTACACGGGAACCAAGGTCAGCCCAGGGGCATTGATGGGCACGGGTCCCCGGTCAGGCGGGGTCCGGACAGGCGCCTGCACCCAGGGGAGTGGCCGGTGGGAGGGGCTGGCTCTTGGGGCCCCGCTCGCTCCTGGGCTGGCTCTCCCACGGGCTCACACGCGCCGCTAGGTCCACGGAATCGAGAAAGAACTCGTCTCCCAGCTGATGGCAAGCCTAGGGTTCCCTCTCTCGGGCCTGTGTGGGGGACACAGGCCCAGGGGCTGAGGTGTTCAGACCGGCTCAAACCAGCCAAGCTCACACCCACGGCTGGAGCTGAGTCAGTGGGGGAAGTGAATTGGGGGGTGGGGGGGTGGGGAAGAACAGGCGCCACGCTCAGAGGGGACAGTCGCAGGTCCCTGGAGCAGCAGCAGTGCGGTGTGTCCACGTAAGAGGTGCTGAATAATGCACTGGGGTCCTGGCTGGTGGGGCCCGCACCCCGAATGGCCTCGGGTTCCGTTCCCTGTCAAAGGCACACACCCGGGGAAGGGGTCACTCCTTGGCTTGGGGGGCAACCAGTCCACGTGTGTCTCTCACATGGAGGTTTCTCTCTCTCCGCTCCCTTCCTCTCCCTCTGAAAAGCAATGGAAAGATATCCTCAGGTGAAGATGAACAACAACCAATAATCCTCCTACCTAATAAAGAGGGAATATGCAAATTGACCGTCGCCCCGTCACAAAGATGGCAGCGCCCACAGCGGAGGCTGAGTTCCCATAACAAGCCTTAACGAGCAATCAGCAGGGACCTGAGGCTGCATGGGGCTGGGCTGGGACAGGGGACCTAAGCCTGCGCCCCTCGCCCAGTGCCGGGCTGGGGGACCTGAGGGCTGTGCCCGCTCCCAGCGCTGGGCTGGGGGGTCTCAGACCGCACCCCCCACCTGGCAGGGCTTGACAGGGGACCTCAAGGTGTGCCACCCCCCTGCGTGCACCAGGGGACCTGAGGCTGCGCCCCCTCCCCGGCGGGGCTTGACAAGGGTGGGGCCGGCCAGGTCTGGATCTTGCCCAATGGGGGTAGGGCCAGCTGGATCTGGGTCTTGTGCAATTTTGGGGTGCTGAGGGTGGGCGGGGACTTGACTCTGGATCTCACAGCACACCCCAGACTCTGACAGGAGGAAGATTTTCATATATATTTTACTAATTTTCTTTCATCTCTGACACTTCTATTATAGAGAAAGGGCAAATAGCAATATTAAATTATTTCCTCTAATTAATCCCCTTTTAATGTGCACGAATTTTTGTGCACCGGGTCACTAGTAATAATAATAATTGATTGTTGAGTAGATGCATGAAAGAGAGGGAAGGAAGGAAGGAATGAACAAAGAAGGAAGGAAGGAGGGAAGGAAGGAAGGAAGGAAGGAAGGAAGGAAGGAAGGAAGGAAGGAAGGGAGGGAGGGAGGGAGGAAGGAAGGAAGGAAGGAAGGAAGGAAGGAAGGGAGGAGGGAGGGAGGGAGGGAGGGAGGAAGAAGGAAGGAAGGAAGGAAGGAAGGAAGGAAGGAAGGAAGGAAGGAAGGGGGAGGGAGGAAGGGAGGACAGGGCATGAAGACAGGAGACGGCTGACACGGAGCTGGTGTGCACCCGGCCTCCCTGCTGGCCGGGACTCCGCCTGTTCCCAGAACACCACCTGCCCCGAAGGACATTCACCCCAGGCCGGGGTGGGGGGGAAGGGCTGGCCAGAGGGCAGCCTGGCAGCCGTGAGCCGGGGTGACGGCTGAAAGATGCCAGCTGACAGGCCCCGTGTCCCCGCTGCACCTGCCGAGGCCTGAGGCAGGGGACAGCGTGGGCGCTCTGCAAAGCCGAGGTGAAGGTGGGCGCTGTCTGAGGGGCTGGGACAGGGCCTCCCTAAATGGTGTGACGCTTAGGCTGAGCGCCAGCATGCTGACCTTGGAGCTCCCGCCTACCCAGGGGAACTGGGGTGCAGAGAGAGCGCGGTCCCCTATTGAAACCACCTCCATCTGCAGCAAAGGAGCCGAGGGGCGCGGGCCTGCTCTGCATCTGGCCCAGGATGTGCTCATCCTGTGAGGCGGGGAGCAGGAAGGCCTGTGGTGAGGGGAGAAGGACGCTATGGGCTCCTACATGCACTCGCCACAGACGCCCAAGGCTCTCCCCCGCCAAAGCCAGACGTCTGACTCCCTTACAACCTGCGACGCAGCGAAACCTCTGAAGGTGCCTCCAGGCCCATTTCCCGGAGGAGGAAGTGAGGCTGGAGCGGGGGCGGGACTTGCCAGAGGATGCTCAGCTGGCTGCCGGTGGAGCTGGACTCGAAAGCCAGGCCCGCAGGACCCCAAGGAACTCTCTGGGCCACCCGGGCTGTGCCTCCTCCCGCTGCGGGGTGCCCAGTGCTGGCTCCCGTCTGTGGCGTCCACTCCCAGGTCTGGCAAGTTACTCAGCGCCTCTGGGCCTCAGTTTCTTTATCTGTAAAATGGGTATTGCTTGAACAGACCCCACCCCCTGTAGGGCGATCTCTCATAACACACACAGAATGTTTAGGATGGCCCGGGCACCCTGCACCATGGAGCCCTGTGGGTCTGTTCGCTGTCCTCCCTGCCAGGGGCCCAAGCCTCCCCACCTCAGCTTCTGTCTCCCACCTCCAGCCTTCGGAGCTTGCCCACCTACAGGGTAGTGTGCAGGCTCGGGCCACTGCCCCCCGAGCCACTGCCCAGGTGAGGAGACACACACACACACACACACACACTTCTCTCTCACCCAGACGGCCATGCCCTGCACCCAGCGGCTCTGGCTCAGTGTGAGGTTGGGCTGCGAAGGTCTCCCTCTAGCGGCCCACAAACTGCGGCTGGGGCTTGGGCCTGACTTCTAACCCTCTGCAGGAAGGTGCCGGCACCTTGCGCCTGCTGGGGTTTCAGCAGAGTCCTCCTCCCCCCTCCCTCCCGCTCCCCGCCCCCCCCCACCCCACCCCAGGCCTGGAGCTGCCTGCTGCTCATTCATTCATTCATCTGAGCATCACAAGTCAGAGGCTCGAATATCAGAGCAGAAGACAGGGTTGGGGGCCTCAAGGCGGGGGGGCGGGGGGGCGGCCAGGCTGGGGGAGTAGAACAGGTCACCAGTGGGAGCCCGTCTCACCTCTGAGACCCGTGTCTGCACAGCCACGGGGGACCGGAGAAGTCCCGGGTTCCTTGTTGGCTTTTTTTTTTCCTTTAAAAAAACTGTGGTAAAATACATAGGACACAGCACGTGCCCTTTCAACCCTTTTTAGGTGTTGGAGTTCGCGTTGTCCTGCGAGCATCGTCTCCAGAGCTGCCGCATCTCCCTAAACGAAGTCTCCCAACCCCTGCCCCCCCCACCCCGTCCTGGGCAACCTGCCTTCCACTCTGTCCTGGACGGGGTGGATCTAAGCGGGATCGCACGGCGTTTATCCTTCCCTAGGCGCTGAGCGGATGGATGGCCTCGCGGGCCGTCCCTGTGCAGGCACCAGGGGACCCTTCCTCCTCAGGCTGAGTGACAGCCCAGTGTCTGCACGGACCGCGTGGTCCCCCAGGGCCATTTCCTACTGGACCCCATCCCTGGAGCTGGGGTTCTCAGCTTTTCTTCCCTTTTTTTTTTAAAAAAAAACACACATATTTTGTATCGATGTCAGAGAGGAAGGGAGAGGGGGAGAGAGACAGCAATGATGAGAGTCATGGGTCGGCTGCCTCCTGCCCGCCCCACACTGGGGATCAAGCCCACAACCCATGCGTGCGCCCTGATGGCGAATGGAACTGTGACCTCCTGGTTCCTAGGCCACTCGACCACTCAGCCACCCTGGCCGGGCTCAGCTTTCCCATCTGACCTCCCAACTGACAATGACAAGAATAAAAAAATATGTCCACCCAGATCCTTTGAATGTGACTTTATTTGGAAAAGGGTCTTTGAGTGAGCTCTAGCCAGTTCGGCTCAGTGGATAGAGCACAGGCCTGCGGCCCAAAGGGTCCCGGGTTCGATTCCGGTCCAGGGCACGTACCTCGGTTGCAGGCTCCTCCCCGACCCAGGCCCTGGTCGGGCTCATGCAGGGGGCAACCAATCGATGTGTTTCTCTCACACCGATGTCTCTCTGTCTTTCCCTCTCTCTCCCGCTCTCTCTAAAATCAATGGGAAGTCATCCTCGGGTGAGGATTAAAAAAATAATAATCAAAGAAATCTCGAGTGCGGTCATCTTGGATTAGGGTTTCGCTCAATCCAATGCCGCGTCCTCGGAGGAGACAGAAGCGAGGACGGGCACAGAGAAACAAGACGCCAGACCAGAGCGGCAGAGCCTGGGGTGCCGCCCCCAGGAGCCAGGCAGCGCGCTGGTCCCCAGAGCTGGCGGAGGCCAGGAAGCGGGCCCTGGAGCCCGGGCAGGGCGCTGGCCCCGCTGACACCACGACAGGAGACTTCTGGCCTCCAAACCCACGAGGAAACCGATTTCTGTTGCTCTAAGCGCCCCCCCCGCCCCGGCAGCAGCCCCAGGGGACCAACACGGGGACCGTGGGAGCCTCCACGCCTCAAAGCCAGGCCTGCCAACTGGGTTTTTTGTTGCCATTTCACTGGCTATCGAGGCTCGAAAATGTTAACTCGCTCCCCCAGGCGGCTGGAAATCCAGGGCCCCCAACTGCTAGGCGGGCCCCTCGCCCCGACACTCCCGTCTGGATGGACGCGGGGCAGCCCCCTTTCCCGAGAAGGCCGTGTTCGGTGTTTCACAGGCATTCTGCGATTGTGCTATTACTTATGGTCCGTTGTGGGGCCATCACATTTTGTGGCCGTAAGTTTTATTTCCATGGCCTTAGAACGCAGACAGCCCAACGGAGTCGCCCTGTGAGCAGCTGAGCATGGTCATCATCCCGCAGCAGAGACATTTCCCTGCAGCCAGAACCGGAAACACCAAGAACCCGCCGCAGCAAGGTTGTTGGGAATGGCTGTTACTCCCGCCCGCACAGCCTGGTCCCACCCCGGCTGCCATGGGGCCTGCTCCTCTGGAGCCTAAGCATGCAGGGCGGTGCTGGGCGGGGCCTGCATGCACCACACAGGCGCCCAGGACCTGGCCAAGGCCGGCAGCCGTGTTCCCGGGACTCCTGTTCATGCCCTGCCTCTGACCGGACACAAATAAAATGAATGACTCCCTTTGAAGTGAAGTTTCCATCATCCTGCCGACAAGAATGTTTTATTGCTGCAAATGTAAAGCCATAAAACGCGAAGGAGAAGAAGAGGAGAAGGAGGAGGAGAGGGAGAAGGAGGAGGAGGAGGAGGAGAGGGAGGAGGAGAGGGAGGAGGAGGAGGAGGAGAAGGAGGAGGAGGAGGAGAGGGAGGAGGAGGAGGAGAAGGAGGAGGAGGAAGGAGGAGGAGGAGAGGGAGGAGGAGGAGAAGGAGGAGAAGGAGGAGAAGGAGGAGGAAGGAGGAGAGGGAGGAGGAGGAGAAGGAGGAGGAGGAGGAGGAGAAGGAGGAGGAGGAGGAGAAGGAGGAGAAGGAGGAGAAGGAGGAGAAGAAGGAGGGAGGAGGAGAGGGAGGAGGAAGGAGGAGAGGGAGAAGGAGGAGGAAGGAGGAGAGGAGAGGAGGAGAGGGAGGAGGAGGAGAAGGAGGAGAAGGAGGAGAAGGAGGAGGAAGGAGGAGAGGGAGGAGGAGGAGAAGGAGGAGGAGGAGGAGGAGAAGGAGGAGAAGGAGGAGGAAGGAGGAGAGGGAGGAGGAGGAGAAGGAGGAGGAGGAGGAGGAGAAGGAGGAGGAGGAGGAGAAGGAGGAGGAGAGGAGGAAGGAGGAGGAGGAGGAGGAGGAGAGGAGGAAGGAGGAGGAGAGGAGGAAGGAGGAGGAGGAGGAGGAGGAGGAGAGGAGGAGGAGAAGGAGGAGAAGGAGGAGGGAGGAGGAGAGGGAGGAGGAGGAGAAGGAGGAGGAGGAGGAGAAGGAGGAGAAGGAGGAGGGAGGAGGAGAGGGAGGAGGAAGGAGGAGAGGGAGAAGGAGGAGGAAGGAGGAGAGGAGGAGGAGGAGAGGGAGGAGGAGGAGAAGGAGGAGAAGGAGGAGGAAGGAGGAGAGGGAGGAGGAGGAGAAGGAGGAGGAGGAGGAGGAGAAGGAGGAGAAGGAGGAGGAAGGAGGAGAGGGAGGAGGAGGAGAAGGAGGAGGAGGAGGAGGAGAGGAGGAAGGAGGAGAGGGAGAAGGAGGAGGAGGAGAAGGAGGAGGAGGAGGAGAAGGAGGAGAAGGAAGGAGGAGAGGGAGGAGGAGGAGAAGGAGGAGAGGGAGAAGGAGGAGGAGGAGAGGGAGAGGAGAGAGGAGGAGAAGGAGGAGGAGGAGGAGAAGGAGGAGGGAGGAGAGGGAGGAGAGGGGAGGAGGAGGAGGAGAGGAGGAGGAGGAGGGAAGGAGGAGAGGGAGGAGGAAGGAGGAGAGGGAGAAGGAGGGGGAAGGAGGAGAGGAGGAGGAGGAGAGGGAGGAGGAAGGAGGTGAGGAGAGGAGGAGGAGGAGGAGGAGGGAGGAGGAGGAGGAGGGGAGAGGGAGGAGGAGGAGGAGGAGGAGGAGAGGTGGTGGTGGAGAGGAGGAGGAGGAGGGTGGAGGAGGAGGAGGAGGAGTGGAGGTGGAGGAGGAGGAGGAGGAGGAGGAGGAGGAGGTGGTGGTGGAGGTGTGTGGTGGAGGAGGTGGAGGAGGAGGAGGAGGTGTGGAGGGGAGGAGGAGGAGGAGGAGGAGGTGGAGGTGGAGGAGGTGGAGGAGGGAGGAGGTGGAGGTGGTGAGGGAGGTGGTGTGTGGGTGGAGGTGGAGTGGGGAGGAGGAGGAGGTGAGGTGGAGGTGGAGGAGGAGGTGGTGGAGGAGGTGGAGTGGGTGGTGTGGTGGTGGTGGTGTGGAGGTGGTGGAGGTGGAGGTGGTGGTGGTGGTGGTGGTGGTGTGGTGGTTGGTGGTGGTGGTGGAGGTGGTGGTGGTGGTGGTGGTGGAGGTGGTGGTGGGGTGGTGGTGGTGGTGGTGGGAGAGGAGGTGGTGGAGGGAGGTGGTGTTGGTGGTGAGGTGGTGGAGGAGGTGGTGTGGGTGGTGGTGGGTTGTGGAGGTGGGTGGTGGTGGTGGGTGGTGGAGAGGGTGTGGAGGTGGTGAGGGGAGGGGAGGTGGAGTGGGTGGTGGTGGGTGGGGTGGAGGGTGTGGTGGAGGTGGTGGTGGTGGAGGAGGGGTGGTGAGGGTGGTGGTGGAGGTGGGAGGAGGGAGGAGGAGTGGAGGGAGGAGGAGGGAGGAGGAGGAGGAGAGGAGGAAGGAGGAGAAGAAGCCGGCAGTTCAGCTCCGGGATAAAAGGCAGCTGCTGGAGATCCACGGTGCACGGGGCCAGGCTGCGGGATGGAATGCACGATGCCCGGTTCGGTCTGCGTTCCACATGAAGAGCCGGTCCTGTTTAGCACAAGTCAACCCCATGCGGGGCGGCGCGTGAGATGGACTCAGGCTAGAACCAGTGGTTGTTTGTCTGAAATTCAAATTGAACGTCTGGGTGCCTGGTCTTTTGTTTGCTTCTTGTACTGAACGTGGCGACCTCGAAACGAACGGGCACCCCCAGAAGTGAACCGGGGGGCCCCTGGGGGCCGGTCACAGGTGCAGGTGCTCATGGCTGATTGGCGAAGCAGGGCGCCCTGGGTCTCAGTTGCTTTAACGGTGACCCCAAGCTGGAGTGAGGAGAGGTGAGGGGTGCCCTGAGGGGTTCCCGGGGGCGGAGCGTGTCCACCTGGCAGGCTCGCCTGCCGCCCTCCAGAGCTTGGCAGGAGGCTCTGGGCCCCCCGCCCCCGAGGAAATCCGCCCGGGACTCAGGGAGCGAGGGCGGGCTTTGGACCAAGAGCCGCAGGATCCAGCTTTGATCGGCCGCTCCTTTGCCAAACCTCGCGGCCCATGACTCGGCTGCTGCCCAAATCCACCGCAGAGGCAAACAATGTTGCCCCTCCCTTCCCACAGGAGGAAGTTAGGAGGGGTGCACCCCAGGGACCCCCAAATAGACTCTCCACCCCAAGGGGGCTCCACGGATGAGTCCTGCCCTGGTCCCACTTGGCTTTCGCTTAGTTGGGGTGGTGGTCATGGGTGGACAGGGACAGTGGCCCTCCCCACCTCCCATTTCAGGAGCACCCCGAGATCCTTACCTAACTACATCTGTAAACACCCTGCTTCCAAACCAGGCATGGAGACATCTTTTTTTTGGGGGGGGGGAGCTACCGTTCACGGGGGGTTTTGAGTGGACAGAGGAGCACTTCCCCCAACTGGGAGCACCCACCTGGGCGGTCATGAGAGGGAGAAGTAGGCGTGTGCACAGCCACCATCACCACGCGGGCCTCTGGGTACAGCTGCTAAGCCCACCCCAACTAGTACCAGTTACGAGAAACAGAAACCTATCTCAAACCACAATTGAAATGCAAATCAAAACTGGCAGGTACGGCCTCACACGCAGTAAGATAGCTACCATAAAATCACACGCCCCTAAAACATAAAATAACAAGCGTCAGTGAGGATGTGGAGAAATTGCTGGTGCATCGCTGGTGGGAACGCAAACCCACAGAGATAGGAGCAAAAAAAAAGGAATGCTTACGGTCGAATGCCCAGAGCGAG
The DNA here is from genome assembly GCA_026230045.1 of Corynorhinus townsendii. Lineage (NCBI taxonomy): Eukaryota > Metazoa > Chordata > Mammalia > Chiroptera > Vespertilionidae > Corynorhinus > Corynorhinus townsendii. The sequence goes on from JAPDVU010000009.1 coordinate 2,093,418, forward strand.
ACTATTTGTTACACAGCCTATTGTGGTGATAGCTGACGGATACAGGGACAAATGTCCACCACCCACAGGAATGCAGGGAAAGGCTCACGCCGGCCAGGATTCTCAGCCCTGCCTCTCTCTGCCAGAGCTGGCACAGCCCCTCCCCCACTGTGGTCCCAGCCCAGGCCCTGGCATGGCCCATTTGTACCAGATTTCCACCCGGCTCCCCAGCCCACATGCCACAGAGCTGCAGGGTGGGGCTGTCTAAGCTAGGTCTCCATGTGCCCACACCAGTGCCTGCTGCCACGCTCACTGATGCCCAGAGCCAGAGGTGGGGATGGCCCTGGCATGGTGCTCAGAGCCCCCACTTGTTCCCCGGAGCTGGCAACACATGGGGCATGGGTCCTCAGTCAGACAAGGAGGGTATGAGAGCCTGGCTTTGACCTTCAGCTTCCTCCCAGCCAGCCAGCCAGCCGGTCAGCCCTCGCCTGGGTGAAGCTTTGCATGGAGGCGCTTCAGACACCTGGGAGCAGGCCCCCGCCTTTGTGGGGTCCACATGGGGCTGCCGGGGCTTAAATGAGCCCATGTAATGTGCTTGGAGCAGGGCCTGGCCTAGAGTAAAAGCCATAGAACCCCTTGCCGGTGTTAGGAACTCCTGGTCCCCATGTAGCAGGCCAGCTGGTCCCAGCGCGCACAGCGTGCCTCCTCGGCCCCAGCACCCTGGGGTGTCCACATGGCTGAGCTCCCATTCGGCCTGCAGCACAGCTGGGCCGCCTTTTTTCCCTGGTGTGCACTGGGGCTGGGGGACATGGTGCCAGACCCAACAGAGACCCACGGAGCCCAGAGCAGCCCCCTGGTCCCGCGGGGTGCCCCGAGGGTCCAGCATGCAGTGGAACATGCCCTGACCCCACTCCCTGGGGGGAGGGGCCCCCTGCCTCTTGGAAGAGAAAAGGGACCAGTTGTGATTGAGGGGCAGAACCTTGCAGGGAGGCGCCAGGAGGTTGGGGCTCAAGGAGAAGGGGGGACCCGGGTTAAGGCTGAGCCGGCCACACAGAGGGAAGCCTGGTGCAAAGGGAAGGTCCAGCTGCCGCCCCGCCCTGGCAGGCAGGCACCGCGCGGGCAACGAGCCCTCCCTTTATCATCTGCGCGGAGCATTTACAGTCAATAAACGGGCTAATTAATTCTCTTCAAAGACCTCTCAATTATTCATCCCGGCTGGAAGGAGCGATGAGATGAGAGCCCTCGCTCCCAGCCTGGAAGTGGAAGCGGGGCCGGGCCGGCCTGCACAGCCTCAGGGTCCCCAGGGCCCTCCCCACAGAAGGCCCAGCAGAACCCCTCTTCTTCCTCCAACCGCAGCGGCCCAGGTGGTCCCCACGCCCAGGGGAGGCAGCCAGACCCCGAGTGGCCAGTGACTTTTGTCCAACAGCCCGTGGGGGGCCCTGGGCCTGCAGCCTGGCTTGGGGCTTCGGTGGGGACAGGGTCACAGGGTCACTGATCCCCAGCGGAGGGGGGGGGGGGGCCTCTGGGAGAGAGGCTGTGCCGGGAGGAGGGGCGGGGAGCTAATCCCCCAGCAGCTGCAGGCCGCTAAGTCCATGTGACCCCCAACAACTGCAGCCGAGACCCTTGGAGAGCCGGGCCCTAGCAAGGGCTCTGGGGCCACGCCAGGGGACGCCGTGACCCCAGCAGTCCCCTCCCAGGTGGGCCTATGTCCCGAGCTAGCTTCCCGCGTGCCCTCCAACTACCTAGACTTGCTCAAGTCCTCTTGGAGGGTCCGGGGGGACAGGGCAGCAGGCCTATCCCCCGCCCACCTTCTCCTCTCCGGCCCATGCCCCCACTGTGGGCTCTCACTCCCGGCCTCCCCCAAACAGCATGTGCCGGTGAGCGGAGGGTTAACTTCCAGCTGCTCCCAGACCGCGGGAGTGGGGGGCGGGGGGCCGGGGGCGTGCCTGTCGGGAAGTATGGATTTCTGCAGTGGTTTTACTGGAAAAGCCGTCGCTGAAGGTGGGAGGGGGTCACCATGGCAACTTCTGGCGATGGGAACAGGTTGGCCGGTGGGAACCCAGTCTTCCAGGGGCCCCAGGGGACTGGCTGGCGCTGGGAACTCAGGGGCCCCGCGCTGCCTCCCGGGAGTCCTCGCCTTCTGGGGAGCACAGAGACCCGCCCCAGCCTGGAATGGTCGCCTTCCCTCCTCCAGCAACTGCTCCCCCGGGGGGGTCTGCCTCCAGCCCCCCGGTAATCGATGCGCCAATTAGCGGCGGGCTCCCCTCCTGCGGAGCTCCGCCCGGAGGCAGCCTGGACTCGGGGCGCTGCGTGGACGGTGGACGGGGCTGCCTCCGCCCGGCGGGTCTGGGATTCAGAGCTCACCCCCGCCCCTCACCCCACGGCCCACCGCGAGGGGTCGGCCCCGCCGGCCAGTTCAGGGAAGTCCTGCCCGTCCCCAGCGCGGACACCACCCCCGGGAGCAGGACCTCCAGAGGCCCCGAGATGGGGGGGACGCAGCCCCCAGGCACAGGAGGCCCGAGTGCACCTCCAAATCCCGACGCCCCCGCCAACTCGCCACCCCGAGGAATTCCGGGGGTGGGGCGCCCCCGCCTCCCGCCCAGCGCTCACCCCATCACGTCGGGACCCTCCGCGTGGCCCTACCGGGACCAGGACCGGGGCGGCCGGGCGGCCTGGGCACTGCGGGTGGGAGGGATGGGGCTCAGAGTCCTGGGGCGCTGGGCGGCCAGGAGGAGGGGGCACACGGAGGGCAGCGCTGCTGGGGCACGGGGGGGGGCGGGGCGGGGGGGGACGGCCCGCTGCCGGGGAAAGACACCCCCTTGCCCCGCTCCAGTCCTCGTGGGCACCAGCCCCGGCTCTGCGGGAGGACCCCAGACGGGGGTTCCTCCGCACCCCCACTTCTCTTCAGGGGCAGGTAAGACCACTGTCTCTCCGAGGGGCTGAGCGCTCAGCAGACGCTAATGCGCCCGCGTGAATAGCTGGTGCGGGATGGGGAGGTCACGCCTCTTCTCGCCGCCCCCCACTCCCACTAGGAAGCGTGGCCCCTCTTAAGGCCTCGGGTGGCGGCTGAGAGATGTGGCTCCCGCCCCGCGCCCCCGCGGCGTTCCCCAGGTGCGGCCTCGCGCCTGCCCACCCCAGCACGGGGTCCCAAATCCCATCAGCACCTCGGATTGGGACCTTTCCCGCCCTCACCCCCAGTCGGCTTGGGGGACCCTGGGTCAGCTCTCCCGGCTCCCCACTGCTCCCCCAAAGTCCCCTCCCCGCCCTCGCGCCGCCTGGGGCATCCATTTAGCGCCCTCGGACCTGCCGAATCCCGATAACACATTTGGGGGCCTTAAGTGCTGCATATGAACAATTAAGGCCACGTGCCTATTGGCCGACAACAAAAAAAACAGTTCAAAACCCCCATTCCCGGAACAGCGGCCTGTGTGGGGCGGGGCGGGGCCGCTGAGCCCGCCCCTCGCCCCGCCCCCAGCAAGCCCCGCCCCCAGGCCAGGGGGCTGCTTCCCTGCTGCACCCAGATGGGCGGGGAGAAGGCAGCGGAGGGGCCCTGAGCCCAGGGTGGGGTGGGGAGACTAGCCCTACCACGAGGGTGGGGTGGCCCTCGTGCACCCCCAGAGGCCCAGCCCTTAGGCAGGGTCTCCCAACTCCAATGCCTGGCTGGTCTCTGGGCCCAGTTGGTGCCCCGCAAACATTTATTGAATAAATGCAGGAAGGAGCCAACGATCTGACTGATTGCGGGTTCCAGGGAGAGCCAGTCCCGAGCTCTGGCAGACACCCCCCCACCCCACCCCCGTACCCCCCACTCCCACGGCGGACGGAGCCGGCCCCTTTTCCAGATGCAGCTTGACCGGCTCAGGTGAGAAGGCTGGAGGGGTTTCTGGAGCAGGGTCGGCTGGGCTTGCCCTGCCCTGCCCCCGGTCAAGGACCTGACAGGGCTCCCTACCGACAATGGCGCCTAGTCCCAACCCTCGGGCTGGCGGTCAAGGTCCTCTGTCCCACTGGGCTCTCCACATGACCAGGCGGGCTCTGGCGCGCCCCCTGCTCCGGGCCCTTGCTGGAACTGCCTCAGGTGGCCTGCCCCTCCCTGCCTGTTGTATAAATGCTGCTCCTCTCCAGCCCGTTCCCCATCTTGGGAGGGATGCCCCTCACACCCCTCTACTCTCCCCATTCTCGTCCACATCTATTTAGGTCTTTCCTTTCATATCCACAGGAGAGGCCTGGTGCGCAAACTCGTGCACAGGCACGGTGCCTAGGCCTGGCGGGTGATCAGGGCTGCTGGCCAGGGCCTTCCTTCATTCCACGCCGCCCCCTGGTGGTCAGCACACGTCACAGCAAGTGATTGAACTCCCAGTCTCCTGGTCGAACTCCTGAGGGGACACTTTGCATATTAGCCTTTTATATATTATAGAGAGAGAGAGAGAGAAGATATATATATATATATTTTTAAATCAATTTCAGAGAGGAAGAGAGAGATAGAAACATCAGTGATGAGAATCATTGATCAGCTGCCTCCTGCACGCCCCACACTGGGGACCGAGCCTGCAACCCCGGCATGTGCCCTGACTGGGAATCAAACCCATGACCTCCTGGTTCATAGGTCGATGCTCAACCACTGAGCCACACTGGCCGGGCTATTCAGGTTCTTAACGCCCATCAGGTTCCAAGCTTATGCAAGGTCCTGCCCTCCGGTAGCCCACAGCCCAGTGAGGCACACTGGCAAGTGACCGACGACAGGGCTGCCGAGAGGGAAGGCAAGGCAGAGAGATGCAGGGAGGAGAGGGTGTGTCTCTTGGCAGAGGGTACGGCTCCCAGGGACCACCCCCTGGCAGAGGGAACGAGCTGAGCGGCCTGGAGGACAGCCGGGACTCCTGAGCGCAGCAGACAGCACCTGTGGCCCTCCCAGCGCCGCCCTGCCGACCCCACACACCTGTGGCCCCCACAGCCCGACCTGGTTCCCATCCTGCCTCTGCTCGGCAGCAAGTGACTCTAACTCCCAGGCCTCAGAGTCCTCGCCTGCAAAATAGGGGTCCCTGCCTCCGCGGGAGACAACGCACCCGCCCCTCACGCAGGCTGGCAGACCTCACGGTGCCCAGGAGCGACTGCCCGGTGGGTGGATGAGACCTCGGCGTTTCCTTCCTGAGCTCCCTTCCTCGGGGACCACAGGCCCAGCTGCAGCACCAGCCTCTGCTTGCCCGGGACCCTTGGGAATGCGCCTGGCACTCGGGGTCCCTGGCATCGTGTGCGGCCACCTGCCCACCCGCCCAGGAATACACGACGCCAGAGCTGAGCCCTGCCCTGCCCGGGCCCTGCAGGAGTGTGACAAATCTGTGTGTGTGGACTTAGCCTCTCCAGGGACGAGCTCCTCCCGGGGCCAGGGCTGGGGAGACCAATGTGGCCCCCCTGCAGTGCAGTCCTGTGCTGCCCCTCCTGAAGAGGGGGTCCCTGATTCGGGGGGGGGGGCCCGCCATGGCTGCCGCTCCCACACCCAGGGATGCCAAGCTCAGTCTTGTCTCTGCTCCCGATGGGAGGGGCCCAGGTCTCAACCCTGCTCACAACACCCCTGCTCCTCAGACCCCCAACGCCCCCTCCGGCCAGCACGGGGCGCTTCCTGGCAGCCAGCCCTCCCAGTCCTTGACTGTGGACCTGCCCTCCTCCTCCCCCACGGACTTAGGGCTGGGCAGGCAGGTGCTCAGGAAGAGAAGCGATAAGACCCGAGAGGCAGTGACCTGCAAACTCCCGCTCCCGTGTGCTCTGCAGTGAGACGTGTCAGCTCCTTGCTCTGTGCGTACAGCTCTTTACGGGTTTCAGAGTCCCGCGCCTAGAACCTGCTGCCTGCTTTGCGAGACATTCGCCGAGGACAGACGTTTTAAAAGGACGAACGTCGGACACACACGGAGCACAAAGTCCTCTCCCCGCCCCCTGGGCGTGCTCTGAGGCTCCCTTTGGAGACCGAAGTCAGGGGGCGACCTCTTGGACTCCCCAGCAGGACGGGGTCCCCAACCTCAAGACCCAACCTTCCTTCTTCCCAAAGCCATCCTGCCACAGCCGGGGTGCCCCCAGCAAGGCCACCTTCCACCCTCTGAGAGCTGCCCCGGGAGAGACTGGATTTGTCTGTGGCCCAGGGGACAGAAGCAGGCCAGCCAGGGTCAAGGTCACAGGAGAGGTGGGGGTCCGGACAAGACGAACTTCCCACACAGTTCGGGTACAGAGGAGGGTGCCCTTGGGCGCTAGATAACCCGGGTTTGGGGCCTGCCTGCAGAGCACACAGTAGGTGCACAACATACAATGACGTCACCGGAAATGTTGCTCACACACACCGTAGGGCCTGCGCCAGGGCCCTGACGTCGGCCCCTGACCTCGGGGCAGGCTGAGGAGGCTGGGCAGCCATTCTCCCTGCCCCCGTGACCAGGAGCCTGTGGGCAGCTGGGGAGATGACTGAGCCTGGGCACGGTGGGCAAGCCTGGCATTGCCTCCGCCCCTGGGATAAGAGCTCATGGGGTCTCTAGGGCAGAGGACCCCAAAGCCCTGACTCCTTCTGTTCACGTGCCTTCCATCCAGGTCTGCTTTCCAGAACCTTCTGTGACCTTCCTTTCCACACAGGCTCTGGCCCCGGTGGCTGCAGGAATGGGAGGCAGGGGGACACAGGAGGGCCTGAGGGAAGGCCACCCACCGGGGGCACTCTGCCCAGTGGGCAACGGGAGGAGCCCCTCTCCCACTCGGAGCCTTCAGCGCCCGGCACGGCTCAGCGTCTGTGGAAGCGACAGGCCTGTGCCCGAGCCTCCTGCCTGACCCTCCGTCCTGCCGCCTGGTGGGCAGAGGGGCCAGCGCACAGCCGACCCAGCGCTTTGCACGGGAGGCACAGGGAACAGGCAGTGCCTGCGCGGCAGATTCGGAGCTTAGTCTGCGGGCAACCGGAGGCGCCTGTAGCCGCGGACGAGTTACTGGCAGAGCAGGAAGCTGCCGCAGTGAACACGGCCTGGCCCCGACATGGTCTCCCGTGCGACGGGCCCAGTGGCGGGGGCGGGGGGGAGGGGACAGGGGGGGACGAGGCTGCGAGGCTGCGCTCTGCTTGCAGCCGGGGGATGGGGGTGGGGGGAGTCCTGGGAAGTGGGGATCCAGCCAGCCGGGCCTGACACACCAAGGGTCCCCAAACCTCTGCAGAGGGTCCTCTGGGCCCGCTCCCCATGCCTCCATGCGTACCTCAGCCCCCAACCTCCAAGGGGGCCCCTGAAGTGGGGACCCAGCCTGGGCTCACTTGGCTCCCCCACATTCCTCCCTGCCCCCACCTCGGAGCGGATTCCTGGAAGGCTGGCTGCTTCCCAGCAGAGCGCGGGAGCCTGGGCGGCTGTTCCCAGGATCCCAGCTGCTCTGGCCCGCAGGCCCCCCGAAGCCCTCCGAGAAGCCCTGAAGACCTGCAGCTCCCTGCGGCCCCTCCTCACTGGACCCTAAGTTGTGGGTGCCGCTGGGGAAGGGGTCAGAACCCCAGCACCTCCCATCCCCAGAGGCTGGGCCTCCAGCCTCTGCAGAGAGAAGAGGCCGAGGGCAGGGCTGTGCCCGGCAGGCACCAGGACTCGGGTTCGGGCTCCAAGGCCCGCCCACGGCCACCTGGGACTCCCTCGGGCAGCCACCGTGGCACTTGCCTCCCATCCTCCCTTCTGCTTCTGACCAAGACCCAGTCCCCTCAACTGCTCCTGCCCCGAGTCAGGACTCTGAATGCCATCCTGACCCGCTGCCCGCCTGCCCGCCCGCCCGCCGTCCGGGCCAGGGCACATCGGCCACGTGGGAGCAGCCCTGGCCTCAGAGCGAAGAGAAGTCCGCGGGTGGAGGGGACGCAGCCCTGGCCTCGCACCGCCTCCCCCAGCTCTGGGATGAGCCAGTGGCTGCAGGGAAATCGCCTTCAACAAGCGTGAGCTTCCCGGAAAGAGAGGACTTCCGAGCTTAGAGGTCACCAGGAGCACGCGGTGACCTTGAGGAAAGGAAGGGGCTCTTAGGACAAAGGGGAGGAGGGGTTAAACTGCATAAAGGGAAGACCTTGTCATCCATCAGGGACCCATCAAAGTGAGCCGGCGGCCATGGGAAGGGGCTCTTTCCGGATGCCCGTCACTGCAGGGATCCGTGCGCAGCAGCGCAGGTAACCGCGAAAGTTCCCGAAAAAGGCTCCGGGGTCACGCAGAGACCACGTCACAGGGACCGAGCCGTGCAAGGTGCTCACTTCCCCAGCTGTGGGAAGGCAGATGGAAATGCAGATAAGGGCCCAGCCCGCCTGGCGGCTCAGCCCTCGAGTCTGATAAGGCTGTGACGGGGACAGAGACAGGCAGGGAGGCAGGAGGGGGGTTGTCTCCTCAGCCTCCAGCCGGGCGGCCCAGGAACGCGATGGTATCTGGGCCTCGCGTTCCGCCCCAGGCGCCTGCCCGCCGGTGCGCACAGGTGCCTTGCGAGCCGCACGTTCCGGAGCAGTGGAACACCACCGCGTCCCCGGCAGGTGGAGGAGTAAGCCGGGGGTCTGGGCGCACCGTGGAGGCGCCCACGGCCGTGGCAGCCAAGGAGCTAGGTGGGCACGCAGCAATCTCACGGGCATGAGGCCCACCCCCAGGAGCCGGGCGGATGACGCTGCATCCCAGGTCACTTAGCAGCAAGTTCAAAGTCTAGCAGCCGTCCCTCAGGCATCCAGCCTTGGTGGCCAGCCCGTAATGAGAAGCCAGGCGTCATCACAAAAGTCAGGCGGCGGCAGTGGCTGCGGGCAGGGGCGGGGACGGCGAACAGCCGAGAGCCTTCCAGGATCCCGGCCGTGGTCTTTGTCTGGCTCCCAGCGGCAACGACATGGGAGTTCATTTTCTTTTCTTAAATACGTTTTTATTGATTTCGGAGAGGAAGGGAGAGGGAAACAGAGGTAGAAGCATCAATGATGAGAGAGTCATCGACCGGCCGCCTCCTGCACGCCCCCCACTGGGGACTGACTTCACAGCCCAGGCCCGGGCCCTGACGGGGAATCGAGCTGCGACCTCCTGGTTCATAGGTCAACACTCGACCACCGAGCCACGCCAGCCGGGCTGGGAGGTCGTTTTATAGTTCTTTCTAACCCTGAAGCCATGCTTCTGTGCGTTCCTGCATACGTGGTGTGCTGTCTCAAAACTTAAACACGTCCAAGCACCCCTGCCCGGGCGCCGGCCCGGAGCGCACGGACGGAGCTGGGAGCCCTGGCTCTCCCTCGGCTGGAACAGCGCAGGGTCCCCGGCGACCATGACCCGGCCACGCCGACAGCAGAGCCAGCTGCTGAGCGGGGTGCTGCCCCTCGCGCCCTCACCGCCCCTTCTCCGGGCCTCCCTCTGTTTGCATTTCCCGGGATGGCTGCGAAGGTGACCCTCTGATGCGCTGTCACGCTTGCCACCACGGAGGGGGCACAGGGCTCAGGGAAGCCTCCCGCCCGCCCCACAGCACATGTGGCCTTGCCCTGGGGCAGCCCCCCCCCGCCCCGGCCAGGGGCCAAGCACATGCCCACCACTGTGCCCAGCCAGGCCCCCGACCAGCTCTCTCCCCCTCGCCACCCCCAGTCTGGGGAGATGATGGTGCAAAGAGCTTGCTGGACTCTCGGGCTGTGGGGCCTGGCCCCGGGCCAGCGCCCTATAGATCTGTGGGCTCCGGGCCAGGAGCTGGTTGGGAAAGACATTAACCCCCACCCTGTTTACCAGGCCCGGGCGCTATCTGCAGCTCCAATCTGCGGCCTCGCTTTATCTCCTCGGGCCGCACAGGTTCCCAGCAGCGGCCTCCCGCCGCTCACTTCCTGCCAGAGGCCCGGCGTTACAGGAATACGCGCTGAACTCCGCTCGCCCGTGCGTATGAGCCCACACCCAGAGCCTGCGCCTGGAGGGGTGCCAGCGAGGCTGGGTGGGGGACCGTGCGAGGCGGCCCCAGGAGTCCTGGGTGGCTCCCCAGAAGCCTGCCCAGGGTCCTCCCGCTGCTCTGGGGAGCGGCAGAGGGAGACTTCAGAAAGGCCAGGAAGGGGCCGCCGTGGGGACCCCAGACCCCCCGCACCTGTTCCTCACCCACTCCCGGCCGCCGCTCAGGGACACGGCCCCACCCCTTACCGTCCCTGCCTCCCGCAGCGGCATCCGTGCTGCCTGGGTCCCGGAGTCCGAGTTGGGAAGTGGACCCTGTGTCCCCACCTCGCCGGTCCTCCCTGGCATTACCCAGTCCTGTGGGCTGGGCACACAACACTCCCCAGGCCAAGCACCTCTGCCCCCGCCCAGACCCCACGGGCAGTGAGAGGCCAGGTGTCCAGAGGGGGGCCGCCTCCTTCCCCTGCTGGGCTGCGTTCAGGGGGGCCTCCTGGAAAAGGGGGGTCTCAGCTGAGACCAGGGACATCTGCTTGTGGATGGGAGCTCTCCAGGCAGGAGGCGGCAGGTGCACAGACTTCGGGTGCGAGAGGCCAGAGCTCGGGGAAGCTGTCTCGCTGGGCCGCAGTGTGGTGTGAGCGTGGGGACGGGATGGGATGGGAGGTAGGAGGAGCTGCATGCTGGCCTGGGGGCAGGAGCCCAAGGCGGCCTGGCCCAGGGTGGTGGCCGTGGGAGTAGGGGGCAGCTGATGCGTGGGCTGGGGCAGGTCTTCCGTGGAGGCAGGGGGTGACCCCGTGACCTGCGGGGTGGGGTCTAGTGAGGGAGCTGGACTCTCCTTTGGAGAAGAGGAGGGAAGGGGTCAGTTCAATGCGCTGCACCAGGGACTTCTGGCTTCTCGTCCCCGCCCAGGAGCTGTGGACCGTCCCAGCTAACCACAGGACGACTCACACATGGGGACACACACACACATAAGCGCGCGCGCGCACACACACACACACAGTCCACATACCCACCCTGCAAGCACATGTACCAGTACACAGCAACCCTCGCACATGCTTGTAGACACAGCTGCACATGTGTGCACACAGGTAAACAAGTTATATGCATATGTGCACACAAATGCGCTGCCCTGCATGCACACACACGCACAATACATGTGTACACACACATATTCACATACATACAAAAACACACATACACACACGCACGAGCCTAGACAACCCTGAGAACAAGCCTTGGTCAGAGGGTCTCCCCTCAGGACAAGGCCCCGGAAACGTGGCTCATTGCTGAGGGGAGCGCCCCCGCCTTTCTCCCACCCTCATGCTCCCTCCCGACACTGGGGAAGCCACACGGGGCGAGGCAGGCCTGGCCCGGGATCCTGGGACTAGGTAGAGGTGAGCGGTCGCGGGCAGAAAGGATCTCTGTGGCCCCCACCCCCTGCTTCCCCCAGGAGGGGTCGGCTCTCTGGGGAGACGGCTTGGCTGTGGGAGGAGAAAGGCCTGGTTTGGGGACTGCTGTGTCACTGTGGTGGCATTCTCCCATCGCCCTGACCTCCTGCCCGCCCCTCCCCAGGCCGCCGTGCGGAGGAGCAGGGCAGGGCGTGCAAACGGTGAGGGGCCTGTGCTTCTGCCGTGGCGGAGGGGTGCCAGCAGGCCCAGTTGTCGGTGCGTCTCCCCACGCCCCTGAGAGGCCCCACCGCTGCCCCCACCCCTCCCTTCCTTCCCACAAAGCCTCTGCTCCCCGCCCCCCACTTCCCAGCAGAAGGGCTGGAGCTGGACTGAGATAAGGGGCTTGTTTTCCGAGGGCTGGAATTCCGCGGAGGGTTGGGGTCAGGGCAGCGGGGCACAGAGAGCCCTTCATTTAGACGGGGGTCCTGGGGTCACAGGTGCTCCCGGGCCTGGGATTTCCGCCTTTCAGAATGGCCCTGCCAGGCACGGGCGAGAGGTTGGGAGCTCCGGGGGGGGGGGGGGGGGGGCCCCGCCAGACCCTGCTCGCTTCTCCAGCCGGCTGGCCTTTAGGGACTCCTACCCCAAACCTTTGCCCATGCTGTTCCCTCGGCCTGTAGCTGTTCCCTATGCCTTCGTGTGATGAATGCCCGCTCTGCCTGCCACAGTCAGCCCAGGAAGCCTGCCCGGGGGCCTGGGCCCTGCCTTCAGCTTCCCCCAGGGACACCCTTCCTCGTGAACCCACCCCAGGGCTGAGCTCCGAGGGCAGGTGCTGGCTCTCCTGTCCCCAGGCGGACCTGGAGCTCTGACCAAGGTCAGGGCCCAATGAAAGATGAGCGTCCGCTTTGCCGAGGGGCCCTGCCCAGGGCTGCACCCTCTGAGACCGACTCCTCCCGTGGGGACATCCATGGCTCAAACTCCAGGAAGAGGAGCCACCACGTGGGACTGGGCTTTCAGGAGGCCCGTGCTCCCTGCGTGGGTCGGTGCCCCTCACCGGCACCTCTAACTCTGCCCCTCTTGATGCCCATGAGGTCAGACGCTCAGCCTGGCTGCACCATCGCTGTGCCCCTCTGCCTGGCACCTGGACAGAGGCAGGCGCTCAACGAATCTGTACCGAAAACATAAAGGGTGCCAAGCTGCTTTTCAGACAGCGTAACACCGTGGCTCCGAGCTGGACTCTGAAGACAGCCAGATGGGCCGCTTCCTCAGCAAGTGACCTCAGGCGCGGTCATTAGCTCCCGCTGTCCCAGCGTCCCGCCTGGAAGACCAGGAGGATGCTAGCACTGGTCTCCCAGGGCTGGGGGACCTCCCTGCGCTCAGGGAAGCGGCAGGAGCGCAGGGCGCCCGCATTAGGAAAGTTTGCCGAGCCTCGGCCTTCTGAAGCACAGCCTTGCCTCCGCTGCATCCCGGGACCGCGGCGCTCCCCTTCCCCCCTACCCCGCCGCGACCAAGTCCGAACTACAACTCCCAGCACGCCGCGCGGCCCTCCCACTCAGGCTCGCGCGATGCCTGCAGCAAGCGAGTCCGAACTACAACTCCCAGCACTCCCGTGGTGCCCTCCTCTGGCCCGGGTCAGTGGCATCGGGAATCTGGGAAGTCCTACGGCGCTGACCCCGAAGTTCCCCGTCGCCCTGGCCCGGGGAGTTCGGGGAGGGGTCGGGCGCTGTCCCCGCCAGGCTCCGCGGACTGACCCGGGCCGCGCTCAGTGACGAGGGGCCCGTGGGTTGCGGGGAGCCGGGAGCCGGGCGGGGGTCCCGGCGCACGTGGTGGACCCGCGGAGCCACACGGTGACCACGCTCCGGCCGGACGGAAGGCACACTGAGGTCGAAGCACTAGTGTGGGACGACTACCATGGCAAGGCCGCCACGTCCCTGGTGAGCCCGGCCTGAGGCCGGGACGGGGTCGTCACAGCGACCCCGGCGCGCTGTCCGTGGTGCTGGCGGGAGAGGCGGCCTGGGGCGCACAGGGTGGCGGCCCAGCTGCAGGTGAGGCTTTGCGCTCTCGTCCTTGCTGCAGGTGTGGTAGAAATTCAGATTCTCGGGCCCACACCGGACCTGCTGAGCCAGAGTTGCACGCTAGCAGCGTCCCAGGTGATCTGTGCGCCCATCGAGGTGGCATCGGAAATCCCAATGAGGTGGGCGTTAACCCATTTTGCTGAGGACGGCTCTGAGACGCTGAGTGGCAAAGTGGCAAAGTAGGATTTGAACCCAGGTCTTCCCACTACAAAGCCTATAGCTCTCGTCCTGTACCCACCGCCTTTCCCCATGAAGACAGACAGAAAACTGACATGGCAAAGAGGGTCTCCAGGCTGCAGCCCGGAGGAAAGGTTCCGGTCACCTCAGTTGTTGCCACAGGGAGCCATTGCTGCCGCCAGGTGTGTACAACCTCAGCTGTGCCAGCAAAAGCCACAGAGTGCCACTTGAGCCGCGAGGACCTGCCTGTGGGGTCAGGTGGTGACTGGGGCTGGTCATGCACCCAGCCTACACCCACTGCTGCCTGGAACTTCAAAGATGCTGAGCCCACTGCTCAGCAGGCAGTCTGGTGCATAAACAGTTGCTGCCAGCCAGCCGTGGGGGAGGTGCTGGGCTTGCCGGCGTCCACAGAGCGCCTTGGGAACTGGGGCGGGGTGGGGGGGGGTGCTGGGACAGTGGGAAGGAAATGCTGGCTCACCGGGCGGGAAACAGCAGCAGCAGCATAGTGGTGAAAAAGGAGTTCGGGATAGGGTGGGGAATGTGGCTGGACGGGGAGGGGGGAAGGGGGGACAGGGGGCACTCTGTCCCTGAGGGCAAAGCAGAGGCCAGGTCCCACCGGCTGTGAATGCTATGCTAAGGGCTTCAGACTTGACATGGGAGAGAGGAGCCAGGAGCCCCCGCCCCCAGGCCCCCAGCCCCCAGTCTCCCCTTCTGCAGCTCCAGCCCTTCTGTTCTGGGAGAGGAAGTCAGCAGAGAAACCACAGGGCCCCACCTGCAGGGGCTGATGGGAAAGGAAGTGAGACAGGTGTGAGGTCTGGGTGGGTCAGGGGGGTTCAAACCACAGAGTTTCAATGTGGAGGGGGGGGGCCATGGCCCAGGAGGAGGTGGGAAGCAGAGGGTAGATGAGGGGCCCCCAGGCCCGGATACTTGGTCACTAAGACCACAGGCTGTGTAGCTGGCAGCCTGGGGCCCCAGTCCAGCTCAGCTGCTCGGCACAGTCTCAGGCAAGGTGTCCTGGTGTGGACACCAGGGCTCGGGTTGTAACCCGAGGGGAGCGCTTAGCAGAGTGGCTCTGGGCGAGAGCCATTGCTGGTGGAGCCTCCTTGCCTCCCCACCCCCACTCCTTCCCTCCGAGCTGCAGAGAAAGGCTGGGGTGAGCAGACCTCATGGAGCCCACCACCCCATGGCCAGCCTCACACTGTGCCTTTTACACTCTCCGGCTGCCAGTGCCCCTGTGCCCTCTGTTTCCTGCTGGGGCCCAGCTGATGCCTGTGTCCCAGCTGCTGGTCCCCCCTGGGGGCAGGCGATGCCCTGCAGGTGGGCCTCAGGCACGGGGTGCACCCACGGCATGGCTGTCCTGGGCGCGTCAGTGTAGTGGGACCACTTCCCGCACAGGACAGTGCGGTATCTGGAAGGGGCACTGTGCCCCAATCGGCATGAGGCACTGGGAGTCAGCTGGTCCGGAGCTCAGCCTGGCCAGCTGGGTGGGGCAGAGGGGTCCCCTTGGACTCTGTGCCAGCACCGCTCCCACCTGTGTCTCTCAGTGCTGTGCCCCTCGGACAGGAGTATCACCTCCACATCGGTGGGCTGCCCCGGGGCCAGCGCAGGCGCTCAGCGCTTCTGTGGGAACCGGCCTCCCAGGCACTGGGCTGGGACCTGCACTGGGCTCTCCAGGTAGCGAGAACCCTTCCCAGGCTGACCACACGGGGGCAGCCGAGGCTCAGGCCAGCTGCCCAGGCACCGCGGAGCTCGGTGCCCTGCTGCACCCTAGTGGGCACTCTCTTGGAAAGGAGGGGGGATGCCTGTGCCCACGCCCACAGACCGGGAAAGGCTCCACAACCTGGAGCAGGGCAGGAGCACTCAGGGCCGAGTAAGAAGTGTCCCAGGACCTGACTGTCCATGCCCCGCCCGCTCACACCCCTGCCGATGATGGCACACACTCCACCTTCTCCCGGACCTGCCCCCGGACCTGGCCGAGCTGGAGAGGATGGTCAGTCACACGGGGCCTTGGGAGCCCCTGCCACCCAGAGTGGGAGCTCCTGTGCCTGGAGAACACTCACAGCAGCGGGGGACGGAGCGGGGGACAGTGTCCCTATCGACTACCAGGTGGGCCCGGCCCACCACCAGCCACTGCTGGGCCTTTACCCCGGGATTGGGTCCCCTCTGACACTGGACGTGGGTGTCCCCAAGAATGGGGGCGGGGCCGGCTGGAACGGGTAAGCCATTTGCTGCTAAGTGCCCCTGCTTAGGGGAGGGGAAACCTGTGGGTCACCAGCGGCTGGGCCTGGTCTGAGTATTTGGCCCACTTGCGGGCCCAGAGGCGGGGTTAGACCGTCCCAGCGCCCGCCTGCGGCAGGCAGGAGCCGCCCGGGGCCGAGGGGAGGCAGCCGTTAGGCCTCAGAAGCCGAGAGACCTGCCCCAAGGCCAGGCCCTGGATCTGACGGGGACACTCCCCCGGGTCCCCCCCCAGCCCTCCTGGAACGAGGAGCTTGTGTCTGCAGAAGACGTGTCTGGATGGATGGACACGCACGCACACTCACACGCACGCACGCACACTCACATGCACGCACGCACACTCACACGCACGCATGCACACGCACGCATGCACACTCACACTCACGCACGCACACTCACACGCACGCATGCACACTCACATGCACGCATGCACACTCACATGCACGCATGCACACTCACATGCACACATGCACACACACGCACACGGCTGTGATGGTACCACGGCCCTTGCACGGCTTGTGAGCCACAGGTGCCCGTTACCTCTTCTGAAAACTTGTGTTTTGAGGTGAATCCTCACCTGAGGCTACTTTCCCACTGATTTTGAGAGAGCAGGAGACGGAGAACATGGATGAGAGAGACACATCAATTGGTTGCCTCCCGCATGCCCCTTGATCAGGACCGGGAATCAGGCCTGCCCTTGATGGGACTCGAACCCAGAACCCCGTAGTCTGAAGGCCAACGTTCTAACCACTGAGCCACCACTAGGGCCTGGAAACTTGAGCGAAAAGGCAATTGCGCACCAGCACAAGCTGGTTTCTCCAGGACGGTGGCAGGGGCTGCGACAGGGAATGGAATGCCGACTCAGCGACAGGACGGGGTCCCTCAGCCCCCCGGGATGGCCCAGCCCCCATGCCCTGGAGCTTCCTGTAACCTCTAAATCAACAGGGGAGCCGGGAGGGGAGGACCAAAGCCAGAGAGGCCGCCGTCCCCCCAGTACAGACCCCAGACTCAGGGAGGCTCTGAAACGGGGCAGCTTGGGGCTTCACGTACCGCACAGTCCCTGGGGACCCTTCTCCTCGGTCACCCCGACTTCTCCACCTCCAGGAAAATGAGCGTGTCTGTCCTCGCTGACCACGCCGCCTGGTGTAGGCTGGCCGCCCATCCTCCCGACTGGCCCTCCGAGAGGCCTCTTCTGCGGCCTGCGGCCCGGGAATCAGCCTCCACTCACCACACCTGCACTCCCGCCTGCAGCCCAATCCGGCCCTGGCTCCCCCACTGGCGGCCAACCCCTGCGTGCTAAGCAGCCCCTTCGCCTCCCCCGCCACTTCCACACCTGCTTGTGCGGTGCCCCCGGCCCCTGGCCATTGCAGACGCCCCAGCGAGCCGCGATGGGTCATCCGAGTCCCGAGGGCCTCAGGAGCAGCAGCCACACGAGGACAGGACAGGCCCCAAAAGCAGGGAGGAGCCCTCGTGTGCCTCGCCCAGCCCACCAGCCTGCACCACAGAGCCAGGCCCTCAGGCCCTCCCGCCCCACTAAGGCCTGGGGGCCCACGAATCCTGCCAGCAGCGAGGGCCTCTGGCGCTGCCATTTGCTCTGCGATGAGCTGGGCCTTAGTCTCCCCTTCTGTAAAATGGGCGGTTAGTATTGTTAAGGCGATCAGAGGGTGGGATGGGCAGGTAAACACACGGGTATTTAACAGCCGTACCTGCCTCTCCCTGAGGCAGCTTCTCCCCCTGACCCAGGCCCCTAGGACCGATGGCAGAGGGGCGGCTGAGCACCCTCCCCACTCCACCACACTCCGCGCTTGGGCGCCGGCTTCCTCTTTGGGACTCTTTCTCGCCTCCGCAGGAGGCAACCAGGTAGTGCGGAGGGCCTACACAGGGCAGGGGAGCCCCACATACACAGGGCAGGGGAGCCCCACATACACAGGGCAGGGGAGCCCCACATACACAGGGCAGGGGAGCCCCACATACACAGGGCAGGGGAGCCCCACATACACAGGGCAGGGGAGCCCCACACACACAGGGCAGGGGAGCCCCACATACACAGGGCAGGGGAGCCCCACATACACAGGGCAGGGGAGCCCCACATACACAGGGCAGGGGAGCCCCACACACACAGGGCAGGGGAGCCCCACATACACAGGGCAGGGGAGCCCCACACACACAGGGCAGGGGAGCCCCACATACACAGGGCAGGGGAGCCCCACACACACAGGGCAGGGGAGCCCCACATACACAGGGCAGGGGAGCCCCACATACACAGGGCAGGGGAGCCCCACATACACAGGGCAGGGGAGCCCCACATACACAGGGCAGGGGAGCCCCACACACACAGGGCAGGGGAGCCCCACATACACAGGGCAGGGGAGCCCCACATACACAGGGCAGGGGAGCCCCACATGTCTCCTTGGCTCAGCAAGAGCAGCCCCATTCCTGTCCCGTCTCTGCCCGCCCCAGGACCCCCCAGCCAAGCCCTGCAGAACGGGGCGCCCAACCCCAGGATGGGGAGGGAAACGGAGCCCCTCCCCTGCCTGCCGAGGCTGGGACTCCGATGACCAGAGTGCAGGGCGCCGGGCTGCCGGCTGAGGGCCCGGGCGGCTGCGAGCAGGACGCCGTCGCTCGCAGACGCCCAGCCAGGCCAGGGCGCGGGACCAGCCGAAGCGGATGCCCACGCCCCGCACGTGCCAGGCGCTGTACAGGTGGGCCGCCTGGGCGAAGGCCAGGTGCGAGTAGCTGAGGTAGATGACAGCCCTGCCAGGGTCAGGCACCTGGGGAGGGGCACGGTGACCACTCAGTGTCTGCCTGCCGGGCGCCGGCCCCCCCTGGGGCCCGCCGCCGGGTTCCTGCAGACGTGGTCCAGGTCCTGCCACTCACCTGCGGGGAGGATGGGGGCTCGCTCCTCAAACCCCAGGACCTCATCCCACAAAACCCTGTGCAAACAGTACCACGTACCCCCCCGGGTGTCCCCCCCCCCCCCGTCACTGCCCCACACCAGCACCCTCCAATATGCCCCCAAGTCCCAACATGCTCACACACAGCCAGTGTCCCCCACTGGCAGCTGGAGCCCTGAGACTCCCCTGACCTGCACCTCAGGCTGCTGTCCCTCAACACAACCCCTCCCCACTTCGTGGGGTGCACCCGGCCTCCTCTGGCTCCAGCCTCAGTGCCCCTCCCAGCCCCGGGGAGTCTCAGGCCCTTCTTGCCTCCCCACCTTCTCTCGTGACCCCTCCCCACCCTCTTGTGACCCCTGCCCACCCTCCCATGAACCCTGCCTGTACCCTGAGGACCCTCTCCACCTCCCTGTGAGTCTGCAGTCCCTACCCCCGTCCCTAACTCTGGGCCACAACCAGATCCCCTGCCCCTATCAAGGCCCAGTGCCACCCAGGGCGACTTCTGCTGCAGTTTAACCCCAGGGCAGGCCAGGCTCAGCGCAGCCCAGAGGGGAGCAGGGCCCAGCAGCAGGAGGGCCAGCCCCACCCCCAGGACCTGCAGCCCCACACTCACCCCCAGCAAGAGGCAGCAGCGGTGAAGAATAGCGGAGGGACGCTCTGGGCCAGGGCGCCGAGGAGGCTGCAGGCCCAGGCTCACACCAGGATAGCTGTGAGCACTGCGGGAGGAGGACCCGGGGTAGGGAGGGCCGGGCCTGTCTCAGAAGCGTTGCCTGGAGGTCCACCTTCAGAGGACACAGGCTGCCTTGGCCGGAGAAACGGGGCCATCGGCCTCCCTGATGCCTGTCCCCATGGTAATCACTCGACCCTCCCAGTGGCTACCATGTCCTGGCACAGGCTTGCTCATGCCCAGGGTGAGGGGCTCCCCCAGCACAGTCCCCAACCTCCCAGGCTGCTCTGGGGCAGCAGACACGTGTCCCCTAGCCCACCAGGTGGGAGGTGCCCCCCAGGTAGACCCATTGGAGACACAAAGAATCCCAAAGGGCACAGGACAGGCTGGGCGCTGGGCCCCTGCGCTCAGGAGCCACCAGAGAGCAGGGCGCCGCGGCTGGTCGAGGGGGGCTTTCACGTATGTATGGGCCGGGCGGGTCAGCTGGCTGCTCCGGGGACTGAAGGAGGGGTCACTGCACCCGGGACTCACAGGAGGTCCCACATCGAGGCACAGACCTCCAGGCTCTGGACGGCAAAGGGGTCATCCAGGAGGTGCAGCTGTTCGCCCTACGAAGGGGAAGGGACGCAGCCTGGTGGGCGGACCTGCCAGGGCCAGCCGGTGACAGCGCCATGGGCCGCCAGATCCCCTCCTGCACTCGGAGCTGGTGCTCCATGGCCCTGGCTGGCCCCGCGTGTGAGGGAGCCAAGGGTGACAGTGGGCAGTGTGGGACACAGGTGCCATCCTACTGCCCGCCCGTGTGCTTCAGGCCATTGGGCAGGGCCTTGCCCCCGGCCCTGGCTGTGCCTGATGGGGGTACAGGGGTGGGAGGCCCGCCTGACCCCCCCGCCCCGAGAGAAGCCACTCGTGGTCACTTGTGGGCCTTAGCTCCTCACATGTGGCCTCCCACCTCCACCTGCTCCCACTTCACCCCAGCCCCTCCTTCTCCCTTTCCCTCCCCCTAGTCTGAGTCAGGACTTAGAGGCTGAGTGGGACAGTCCAGGTCACATGCGGGGGGGACTCGGCGTGACCTGGTATCTGCCTCAAACAGGGACAGCCCCCAGGTGAGGCCCGGGCCGCCTAGCATCCCCCCATTCCCACCCCAGCCTGACTAGCCCACCCAGGCAGTTTGGGAAGGGGTGATGGGGACCAGAGACCCTCTGCGGGCAGCATGCGGGCGGGGCTCCTAGGCGAGGGGAAGGGGCCCAGCAGCAGCGGGTGGGCCCTGCCCCAACCTGCGAGGTGCCCGCACTGCCCACAGCCCTACCTCCGCCGATGCACCAGAGACCTGAGTGCGAGGAGAGCGGCCAAGCTCCGTGCGGGTGCGGGCGGCCGCCAGCAGTGCACCCAGTGCAGCAGCCAGCTGGGCCATGGGGGGGAGTGTCAGTGTAACTCCTGACTCCCCTCCACTCCCCTCCCGGCTCCTTCTACTCCCTGACACCCCCTCTCCGCCTCACCCCCCACCTCCCACCTCGCTGCTGCTGGCTCTGCGGCGGCCAGGGCCTGGAGATGGGTGCACTTGCCAGGTGGCCCACTGGGGGCTCGGGTTCTGGGCAACAGGGGAATGAACAGTGAAAGGGCGGGACATCCTCACAGCGCGAGGGTGTGATGCGGGTCCCTCCCGAGGGAAGTGGACAGCGGACGACGAAGCCAGTGCTGCTCCGTGGGGCTCCTCCCGCCCGGCCTGGAAGGAGCCGCGCAGGGACAGCCACTGCACTCTCCCGGCTGGAGCGGCCGGGCACGGAGGACCTTTTCCTTGTCTGTTTGCCACGTGCCCATCGGGGGGAAGGACCTTCAACCGACCTCAAAGCAAGAGGCTAGCTTTACTTAGGACGCCAATCCTCGCCGTCCCTCCCCGCCGCTCGGGGCTGCCAGGCGTGCGGGGCTGCCCCGGAGGGGCCCCACTACAGTCCCTCTGCAGCCTTGAAGGTCACAAAACGATGGCCAGGTGAGGAGACCCAGAGACACAGCACAGCCAGCGGCCTGGCAGGTAAGGCGGTCACAGGACTTGTCGAAGGGAGAGAGCAGAGTACTGGGCACACAGAAAGGCACACCCTGAGCTTAGGTTGAGCAAAAGCACGTGAATTGGCTCCTCAATCCTCGACTCGTCCAGCAGCAAAGACCTCTGATGGCTTCGCGGAATCTCAGGAAGCCGCGTGACCACAGCTGCCCGCCCGCCCGGGCCTCCAGGACCAGCAAAGCCGCGAGGCCCAGAGGAAGTCAGCCGCGGCCTCGGCCCCCCTTTGGAGAGCCAGCACGCAGTCTAAGTGCCTTCTCACATGGCCGCTCTCCCTTCCTAAGTCACTGCTACGCCCCGAGCAGCAGCGGCCTGGGACCGAGCCCGGCAACGCCGTCCTCCGCGGGACGGGGAGCGGGCGGGAGGCATCACTCCGTGGCGGCCAGCTGCTCAATGGCACAGCGGACTTTCTTGGCGATTTCTTCAAATTCTTTCTGCTTATTGTTGGCTTCCTTGGCCTGGAAATAAACAACAGCCTCATGAGAGCAAAGCAGCAGCTTCCAAATCGCGCCCTGTGGCTAAGGTCGGTGAGCCTGGGGTGCGGGCAGCACCGGCTCCGGCTCCCCAGCGAGCCCGCCTGCCCACCTGCCCACCTGCCTGGCTGCACCTGGCGCTCCCACAGGCCAGGCCTCCCCTTGTCCAGGTGAGGGACCCGTCAAACACTAGCTTCCTCCCCACACAGCACCTCCGCCTCCTGCCACCCAGGGCGAGCTTCCAACCCTCCGTTCTGCTCAGTGCTCTCCGGACAACAAGCGACAGCCAGTTAGCAACCCGGGCCGCCTGCCCCACCTTAATTTTTTTTAATATTTTTTTTTATTTCAGAGAGGAAGGGAGAGGGGGAGAGAGAGAGAAGCATCAATGATAAATCATTGACTGGCTGCCTCCTGCACGCCCCCTACTGGGGATCGAGCCCGCAACTCAGGCACGTGTCCCTGGCCAGAATCGAACCCGGGACCTTTCAGTCCACAGGCCGACACTCTATCCACTGAGCCAAACTGGCTAGGGCTGCCCTGCCTTAATTTTTATTCTTCTTGACTTGTCACATTAAAAAACAAAAACTCTATTGGGTTAAATGTTTTCTAAGAAAAACGATAAAGGCTAATATTTAAAAATTACTTTCAATATGTACTTTTTTAAAAATGAAATTTAGAGAGGAAGGGAGAGAGGGAATGGGGGGGGGGGGAGAGAGAAACACATCCATTGGCTGCCTCCCGAACTCACCCTGACCTGGGACCCAACCCGAAACCTGAGTACGTGCCCTGACCAGGAACCGACCTGCTCATCTCCTGCTGTACAAGCCGCTGCCCCAACCACTGAGCCACACCAGCCAGGGCTACTTCCTTTGTGTCTTAAGTGTTGTCCCATGTGGCTTACTGACTTTAAAATTAAAATTTAATTCTGCCCTGGCCTGTGTGGCTCAGTTGGAGTGTCATCTGTCTTTGCACCAAAAGGTCGTGGGTTCGATTCCCAGTGGGGGAACATACCCCGGTTTCAGGTTCAAACCCCGATCTGGGTGCGTTCAGGAGGCAACCCATGGATGTTTCTCTCACACTGATGTTTCTCTCTCTCCCTCTCCCTTCTTTTCTCTCTCTGAAATCAGTGAAAACATAGCCTCGGGTAAAGATTAAAAAATAGTAATAAACATTTTTTAAAAAGAACATTTGATTTTAAAAATAATACTTGACAAGAACAAGAGAAAATGGCCAGTGGCACCACCCACCCGAGCGGCACCTCGCTAGCCCGGGCTCAGAAACGCACAGCACCCCCGCACCCGGCCTCGTCGCCAGCATCGCTGCAGCACAGCGCAGCACGCGCGTCATCTGGTTCTCTAATGAAACGTCTGGTCAGCCACTGTCCTGCGCTGCTGGTGCGCCCCCAACAGGCTTCACGCCTGGCTGACGTGGCCTAAAAGCAGACGAGCCTTCGGCAGCCAGGCCCCCAGCTGGCCTCCGGGCGCCCCACCTGACACAGGCGTCCTGGCACAGCCGACGCCGGCCCTCCCATCCCTCCACATGGCGCCGGGGCGGTCACAGCACTGACCAGTTACGGCCCCGAACTCACGACGGGCGCCCCACCTGACACAGGCGTCCTGGCACAGCCGACGCCGGCCCTCCCATCCATGCACACGGCGCCGGGGCGGTCACAGCACTGACCAGTTACGGCCCCGAACTCACGACGGGCGCTCGGAAGCAGCCCTGTGCAGGCCAAGTTGTCGCAGAGACCAAAACGGCTGCCTGCACCGTGCACGCCGCGCCCCGCAAGGACGACGCTGCCGGTGGCCGAGGAGCTGCCCGCGGAGCCGCTGAGCCCAGCTCTAGGCGCCTCCGTGGCCGGCGCTCTCAGCAGCACAGCCCTAGGACTCGCAGACTCGAGGGCCATGCTGACCTTAACTTTCCATCCTGCTTCAGAGAATGTAAGTTTTAAACGACCTGGGAGGAAATACACCGATTAGCAGTGGCCACCCCGATAGAAGCTATACCATTTGTGACTAAACAGAGAAATAAAACCTCGTGCATCGGGAGCCAGAGACACTCAGGGGGAGCAATCCCGGCGGGCCCCATGGCGGCCGCGTTTGAATGGCCCAGAGTGGGGCTCGGCCCGGGAGCCCGGGACTCTCTAGGCTTCCGGGCGCAGTTGGTCAGCGCCAGGGTTTGACTGAGGCGCCGCAGTACGAGGAGGCGCTGGTATTTAAGAGATTATGGCATCTGAAACCCACAGCGTTAAAAAGCGAACTTTTATAATAATAGTGAGGATCGTTCCATTGAGCGTCCTAGAAAAAGGCTAATTTCACTAATAAGAACATGAAGGAGGTTAAGAAATCTCCAGAACAGTTGGTGCTTACATAGATAGAAGAGTTGGACAGGCTGTTAAAAGCCCAGATAAACCACGTAAGGTGATCTATCACAGAAGAAAGTTCATTATCCTTTTCCAAATTCTTGCTTTAAAAAGGAACAGCCCCTAGAAGCAGGGGCCGTGACACGGCAAATAAAAATGCACGGGCTTGCGCAGGCCACCTGCCTGAAGTTACACCGTGAGAGTCGAACATGTTTGCTGGACTCCGGTGATTCTGGTTCTTCACAGACAGAAGGCGCCTCATCAAAATTCACGGGGTTTCTGAGGGTTCTCAGGGTCATGAAACAGTGGCCCAAGTTCTGTTCAGCAGGAACTTGAGACCGAATGGAGCTTTAACTTTCTGGAAAAAGAGGAGTGTGAGTGAACTTGTAGCTTACTTGGTGAGGACAGAAGACCTTGGAGTGGCGGTGGGTTGTCTCCCTGTGCTTACCAGTAGTTTACAGGAAGAGAAACAATACATCTCACTTGGCTGCTGTGTAGACTTGTTGCCTCTTGTAAAGTCACTGCTTAAAAGCAAATTTGAAGAATATATAATAGTTGGTCTAAACTGGCTTCCAGCAGTCATAAAAGGTGGTGGTCAGAACTATCATCAAAACAGAAATTATAAATGATGGAAATACTCATATTTTAAAACAACAATTGAGCAGATTGTGGGAACAAGAAAACCATCTTACTTTGGTTCCAGGATATACTGGTAATATAGCCAAGGATGTAGATGCTTATTTATTACAGTTGCATTGAAAGACTTCATCTACTAAAGAGCATTTGGCTATTCAAAACATCCCTGGACTATATGATTTCCAAACAAGTCTCATTGGAGAACTGCGAACTGTGGAAGAAATCAAAACCTTTTTCTTTTAAAGCCACGTATGAAACCAGTAACAAAACCCTAACAATCTACTTCACATTGAAGTGGAAAAATATCCGAAAGGAGCAGCTTCAACTTGAATAAGTTGAGTGCGCTATGAAGGTTGTTTTTTTTTGTTTATTTGTTTTTAATAAATCTTTATTGTTCAGATTATTACAGGTGTTCCTCTATTTTTTCCCCCATAGCTCCCCTCCACCTGATTCCCCACCCCACCCCATGCTCTTACCCCCGCCACTGTCTTCATCCATAGGAGTAAGATTTTTGTCCAATCTCTTCCCGCACCCCTCACACCTGCTTCCCCTGAGAGTTGTCAGTCCACTCCCTTTCTATGTCCCTGATTCTATTATATTCACCAGTCCATTCTGTTCTTCAGATTTTTTATTCACTTGATTTTTAGATTCACTTGTTGGTAAGTATGTATTTGATGTCATTTTGTTGTTCATAATTTTTATCTTTACCTTTTTCTTCTTCTTCCTCTCCTTAAAGAATACCCTTCAGCATTTCATGTAATCCTGGTTTGGTGGCGATGAACTCCTTTAGCTTTTTCTTGTCTGTGAAGCTCTTTATCTGACCTTCAACTCTGAATGATAGCTTTGCTGGGTAGAGTAATCTTGGTTGTAGGTTCTTGCTGTTCATCACTTTGAATATTTCTTGCCACTCCCTTCTGGCCTGCATAGTTTCTGTTGAGAAATCAGCTGACAGTCATATGGGTACTCCCTTGTAGGTAATTAACTGTTTTTCTCTTGCTGCTTTTAATATTCTCTCTTTGACTTTTGCCCTTAGCATTTTAATTATGATGTGTCTTGGTGTGGTCCTCTTTGGATTCCTCTTGTATGGGGTTCTGTGCGCTTCCTGGACTTGTACATCTATTTCTTTCACCAGGCAGGGAAAGTTTTCTGTCATTATTTCTTCTAATAGGTTTTCAATATTTTGCTCTCTCCCTTCTTCTGGCACCCCAAAAATTCGGATGTTGGTTCGCTTAAAGTTGTCCCAGAGGCTCCTTACACTATCTTCATATTTTTAGATTCTTTTTTCTTTTTGTTTTTCTGGTTGGATGTTTTTTGTTTCCACATATTTCAGATCTTTGGTTTGATTCTTGGGGTACGTTGATCTACAGTTGAGTTTCTGTATATTCTTTATTTCAGACAGTGTATGCTTCATTTCTGACTGATCCTTTTCCATTTTTTTGGCATTCTCATTAAGCTCCTTGAAGGTCTCATCAAGTTTCTCAGCAGTTTTAAGAAGATTCTTGAGTAACCTTATAAATGTGGTTCTGAACTTTATGTCATCCAGTAGTTTGCTTTCCTCCGTTTCTTTCATTTGTGACATGTTTCTTTGTCTCCTCATTTTGGCTGCTTCCCTGTGTTGATGGAGTAGCTTTGTGTGGTAGGTGACCTATAGGGGGCAGTAGCTCAGCCTCCCCAATCACCTGATGTGGACACTCTTGGTACACCCCTTTGTGGGCTGAGTGCAAAGACTTGGTGCAGTTAAAGCCTTAATTGCTGTTGGTATACTGGGAGGAATTGACCTCCAGGCCAATTAGCTGTGAGCACTCACTGTGTCTATAATGGAAGAAGTGCTGCGCTGAAGACACGCTTATGGGGCAGGACTTGTTTCAGTGGGGCTTTGGTGCTCACTGAGTCTGCCTTTGAATGTGTCACTTATGGATGTGAGGAGTTGAAATCTGGTGTCTCACTCTGACCACTAGGTAGGTACACTGGCTTCTGGATCTCCAATGGGGTGCAGGTCAGCTACTGTCTGAGGCCATCCAGCAGGAGCTACAGTGAGAGCTACAGTTTTCTCCTCTTTGCTTGGGGTTTGGAGGTTTTGGAGCTGTCTGACCCAGGCTGCAAGTTTGCTAGGTTAAGCCGCGATAGGGCGGGGCTTTCTTCTGCTAACGCTGCTGCTTGGAGCTTGGGTGGGTTTGTAGGTTGTGCAGGGCGGGGTCTCAGGGTGTCACTAGGCTAGGGCGTGGCAAACAGCAATGGCTGCTAGTTAGCCGGCTCTGTGTCCCCAAGGGCGTCCCGGAGTCCCGTGCCCCAGCGCAGCAAACAATTATTCCTGCGCGCAGCTCTGCAAGTAAGCCACCCTCACTGGCAGACAGTCCAGCTTTTCCCCGTAGGCGTTTGGGTCCCCTGCGTCTCCCCAGAAACTGGATTTCAGAGTAGTCGGGGGCTTGTCTCCCTTTGGGTTGAAAAAAGCAACGCCCGCCGCCAGCCCGGATCACGAGCCTCCGTACCTCAGCTTTTCAGCGCTCGTGCACGTCTCGATGCTCTTTTCTCTTTCCTTCTAGTTGTAGAACTTCCACTCAGCCAGCTTTCCCGTGGTTCTGGGTGATAGACGTTTTGTCTTTTAGTTGAATTTTTGAAATTGTTGCGCGAGGCAGCAGTTTAGGTGTTTACCTACGCCGCCATCTTGGATTCTTCCTGAAGGTTGTTCACCTTTGCTGCATTTGGGGTTTATACGGTTGCTTGGCAAGATCTACTGGATCTTAATGCAATCCTTCCTAAGAGTATACTTCATACTACGTGAAAAAGTAAGACAAACTTATAACTAGGAAAAGCAAAGGCCAATCATCATTACTTATTTCAAGATTGTGTTTTGTAAGAAAACACTCAAATGTGTGCAGCTACTTCCTTATGTTGAAAGACTTTGAAAGTTTTAAACATCATAGCAAATAATCAATACTAAAAGTTTTTTTGTCCACACTGAGATCCTGTGTAAACAAAATGCCTTCGTTATTAATAAGCCGATGTATATGACACCAAGATTTGTTTTTAAAAAAGTAAAACCAACCATGCTTCTGGCATGGAAGTTATGGAATTAAATCAGGAGTTCCCATTCATGTGGAATGTTGCTAAAACTTATTCCACACCCTCTTTAAACCTGGAGAATATTTTTAGTATCTCTGAAATTTTTTTGCCAGAATTGTCATGTCATGTATGTATGTGTTATTACTATATAAAAGAAAGAGGTGAATATGTATTTGTATGAGTGCTTAGCTGGGAATGTTCAGAGTTGGCTAATTTATATTCACTTTCTATTGTACATAGATTTCTAATATTTTCAGTTCTGTATCATTTAAGCTTCATTTGAGTAAATTTACTAAATATTTCCATTATTTGCTTTTTAAAAATCTGGTTTTGTATGAATTCTAATTGTTTTTCACTACATTATGATTTAAAGAATTACATACAATGCTTTAGCAATGTTTACAGTTAGTGCTGACCTTATATTTTGAATTCCAATACTTTACATTTCTACTTCCTCCAATGGTTGGTATGAAATGCCAGCAGACTGTATGAGGTTTTTTTTTTTCTTAACACCATTTTTTGGTGTCCATGACCCACTTGTGGAATGTCTCCACGGCTGTGTATTTTAGCCTGTCTTGAGAGTGATTGGACTTTAAATACCACTATTGTTTCCTATGTCATCTCATCTTCAATGAGCCCGAGATGCATCTGAGCAAAGATTCTTAGTATCAAATTTCTGTGCAGTAATCCTTCAAGCACTTGAATGTAAGTCTTTAGCATTTACCCAATTAGCAACTGCTGATGTGAATCCTAAACAAGCATCTTTATTGGTTTAAAAATATTAAAAATGTTCACTTTAAAAAAACAACAAACCTCATGCATCACTGAAAGTGTTCTGTGTGACGCCTCGGGAGAACACCAATTGCCAAATAGATGCCGCCCACCCTGCCGGTGCAGACAGCGCCCCCTGGTGGGCTTCCTGCCTTCCTGCCCGGCGGTGCTGACACCTCCACCACAGGCCCAGCACTGCCTTTCTCAGCGCCTATAACCGGCTGCAGCCTCACTGGCTACAACGTCCTCCTCCCGTTATGTCAGGCACAGCTTTCTCTGACTGTCCCCTAGCGATAAAACAAGGCCGCCCGTCACCTAGAGCCACCGGCCACCTTCAGCCCGCGGGCCATCCACCAGCCATGCCTGGTCCCGTACGGCCAGGGCCAAGGATGCCGTTACATTTGTCAACGGGTGTGAAACAAGAACCACAGAGGACGCCACCGCACAGAGCGGCGCCCCAGAGGCTGTGCGGGCTGGCAGGCGCCCAGCGGGCAGGCGCCCGGCTCTCCCCCAGGCACACGTACCACTTTGTTCTTGGCTCTCTCTTTGTCCAGCTTCAAAAATTCACCGAGGGTCAGCTCTTCAAACGGCTTCTTGACAGACAGGAAGGCACAGCCCGACGAGTGCTTTCTGTGTTCCTCTCTAGGGAGAGCGACGCAGGAGCAGGTCAGCGGAGAAGGTGGTGAAGGGAGAGGCAACAGCTGGTCACCACAGCCTCCTGCCCCCTCCGCCGCCCTGCTCGCTGTGAGAGCGGAGTGACGTCCCAAGCAGACGGGACCAGGGCTAGGTCGCAGGCCACATCCCCACGCGCTCAGCTCAGCGCCTTCTCTGCGGACGCCCCCGCCCCGCCCCTACCCTGACGGTTTTACCTGGAGCCTTAGCAGTTAGTGGGAAGGGCGCTACGTGAGTCCGGAGCTATTACATGTCAGATCCCTCTAAAACCCTCAAGACATTTTTTTGTTTCGTTAATCCTCACCTGAGACTGGGACTGAGCTCTGTGCCTTTGACCGGAATTGAACCTGTGACCCTTCCGTCTGTGGGCTGACGCCCTCTACCCACTGAGCCAAATGGGCGCAGAGCCTCAGGGACGTCTGAAGCAGCCTCATACCCTGGGGTTGTTACATAATCCACAGGTTTGGAATAAGGCCCACGGGCCTGGCTTCTCCGGGGAAGCGCTGGGCCTTGCACCAGCACTGTCTGCGTGGGGAAGCAGGCGTGCAGAGCACACAGCGCCGAGCCAGAGCCCTGCGAATGACACACAGCCACAGGAAGTCCAGAGGGACAGCCCACCGTAATAGGATCTGAAAATATTACAGCACTCTTAGACCCACTCCCCAACACACACTGGCATTTCCCAGTGACTCCTGGTGTGCCCACCGTGCCACCCAGTCAGCACGGGGTCATGATCGCAAACACGTTTCCTGGCAACAAGAGAAACAGCTCCCGTCGTTCTCCACGGGAAGAGAAAGTGGCGGGAACAGTCGACTCTGCCGGGGAAGGTGAGAAAGCGTGGCACGGCCCTGCCGAAGGCACTGCTGTGGCCCCTGAACGCAGGCACAGTCCCGTCCCTTCCCGAACAGCCCCCAACAGGGGCCTGAGCCACTTTCCAAGGGTGGCTTTTGTGGTGTGTGAACTGCAGCACACTAAGGCTTGCGGTTTAAAACTCCGAAACAAGCCCTGGCTGGTTTGGCTCAGTGGATAGAGCGTCGGCCTGTGGACTGAAGGGTTCTGGGTTCGATTCCAGTCAAGGGCATCATTTGATTCTCTCTCAGCATTGATGCTTCTATCTCTCTCTCCCTCTCTAAAGTCAACAAAATATATTTTAAAAACACACAACTCTGAAACAAGAAAGGCACCTGGACACCCCTGGTCACAATGGAAGCTGCTCCCGGATTCTGTCCAACCTCAAAGGCCTTGGGGACCCACAGGAAGGAGCCTCTTCAACATGCACCCCGAGGGGCTTGGCCAAATTAGGTTAATGAGGCGGGAAGCGGCACCGGGCGCCGGCGCACAGAGGTTCGCCCACTTGCAACAGCTGCTCAGGCACAAAATGAGGTTGGAAAACCGCGGCTCCTGCCCTAAATGTCTTTCTCGGAAATGCAGTTGCCCCGAGCTCAGTGCAGAGCGGAAGGGGCGGGGCCAGGCCGGACACTTACATGGGGTCGTCGTCGGGCTCCCAGCCTTCCAGCTCTTTGAAGCAGAAGAAGCACTGGGCCAGGTCGGGCTCGTTCTCGGTGGGGCAGTGGATGAAGCCGGCCGCGGCCATCTGCAAGGGAAGGCAGGCTCGGACCCCGCGGCGCGTCCCCACCTGGGAGCCCAGAGTGGGGCCGCCCGGCCCCGGGGGCCCAGAAAGGGGCCGAGCCCCGCGGGAGGGAACGGCAGGCCTGGGCCCGGTGGGGCGGGCCTGGGACCCCGGTGCCCCCCCGTCTTACCCGTTCCGGGGTGCAGGAGCAGCCCTCCAGGAAGGGCCAGTTCTTGAACGTGGAGACGCGGTGGTCCTTGAGGTAGAGCTGCCAAGCCGCGGGCAACGACGGGGCACCCATCCCAGCGTCACCCCGAGCGGTGCAGCGATTCAAATCAAGCGGTTGGCGGCCGCCGCGAGGCCTGTCGGGAAGCCCAGCTCGGGAGGGGCCCTCGCGGGCTTCTGGGAGTGCGCGGGGCATGCTGGGAGTTGTAGTCCTCCCTCTGCACGTCTCGGCTTCTGCGCCGGGCGCACCTGGTGACCTCGGTCCCGCGTTTACCGCTTCGCACGCTTAGCAGAGTGGTACGGAGTGGAGCTAAAGCTGGGCTGCAGTCTTCGTAATGGATGTAAGGAGGCGCCTGTCGAGTCCATCTGTATTAAGCCCTTTCGGCCTGCAAACTCTGGTTGTTCTTGTGGGCGCCCCACTCCTGGAGCCCCCTAGTACCAGCTCCCCCTGCCCTGGAGCGGGCTGGGTTGGAATGTGTGCCGAGGCCACGCATCCTCCAGGGAAAAGATGTCCCGGATGAAATCCCCATGTCCGCCTCCGCCCTCACTCAGTGAGCTATGAACTCGGTTCTTATCAAGTCTTTTCACTGAGGCTTCTTAGAAGCCTAGAAACGGACCCTCGGAGCTGGGCTCCCGCCTTTCCATCAGAATTCCTCCAGAACGAGACATCCCTCCAGGTCAACAGACTATGCTCAGGCAGGCCCCTGTGGATGGGCCCTCGGGTGGGTAATTCTGTACCATCCTATCTAATAAAAGGCTAATATGCAAATTGCCCCCTCCACCAGAGTTCCACCAGGGGGCAGGGACAGCTGGACAACCACCCGTGGCCCCTCCTCCTGGCCTGCCTGGCCAATCGGCCCCAAGGTGGGCCCACTAGACCCCACCAGGGCACAAATTTGTGCACCGGGCCTCTAGTTATAAATAACACTGCAGTAGACACTTTGTATGAATAGCCTTGTGTTCTGGTACTTTTATTTCCAGGGGCTAGATTTCTAAAAGTGGATTTTTAGGACAAATGTGAATTTAAAATTTTAATGCACTCTGACCATTGAGTACCACTGGCCAGAGCTGATCAATCATTCTTGAACTGCAAGCTATTCAGAGTGGGGCAGAGAGGTGGTGGGGTGCAGTGGGTGGCAGCTGGACACAGCTGGCTCCCAGGGGACTGCACACTCCCCTGGGGTGGGGGGGGGGGGAGGGCAGAGGAAGCTTGCCCACCTGTGGGTGTCACTGTCCTGTCACGGTCAAGGTGTTATCCCGAGGCTAGCATTCCAGGGTTTTCAGGGCAGACCCACATGTCAGGTGGAGCCAGGACAGAGTGGACAAAGGAGTGAAGCAAAAGGCAGAAGCACTGTGGGACGCTCTTGCACAAGGGGCAGCGAGCTTCCGAAAAGAGCCGGATGGCAATTATTTTAGCTTCGGGGCCATCCAGTCTCTGACAGCCACCCAACTCGGCCCTGGTCCTCAAACACCACCACAGACAATTCCTAAATGAACGAACGGAGCTGGGTGCTAATACAACTTTACTTATGGATACGAACATCAGAATCTTCTATTATTTTTACATGTCACGAAAGAATACTCCTTTCTGATTTGTTTTAAAAGGTTTGTGGGCGGCGAGCTGAGTTCCGTGTATGAAGGTGGGCGCTGACGTTTGTCTCCTTTCTCAGTGGGGGGGCGGGCTCAGACTTGGCCAGGGGCGGCCTGGGCATCACGCAGCGTTGCCCTGGGCGGGCCTGTCCCTGCAGCAGCTTGATTCCGACCAGGGCGTGGCCGTGGAGACGTGGATTCCTGCTCAGAGCCAGGGGGAGGACTGGGCTCTCGCCAGGGCGTGTGGACAGATGGGGGCTCCAGGGCACCCAGGAAGTGGAGGCTGGTTTGGGGAGCGGTCAGGCCCTTCACAGAAGACTCGCAGGTCGGTGCACGCTGGCCGCACGCCGGCTGGGGGTGGGGCCATCAGAACTCTTAGAAGATTGTCTTCAAAATCATCTGCAGCAGGAAGGGAGGACACGGCCCTGGCACCAGAGAGGCTCTCAGGGGGGCCCTCGGGAGGAGTGTGGTGAGGGGAAGGGCGCCGATCCCCACCTCCCGCCGGAAATGTTCTAATGAGGCTCCCACCCTCAAGCCGACTCACCCCATGTGTGACCCACGGGCCAACAAAGGCTTTCTGTTTTCAACCATTGAAAAGAAACCCAAAAACATCACTTCGGGATATGTAAAAATGACAAAACTCAAATTTCACAGGGGATCACTTTGTACAGGACACCCTTGTCTAACCACTGTGCGGCACACCTGACACGAATAGAAAGTAATACTGAACGCAACTCTGATTGGAAAATAAAATTAAGCCCAGCTGGTACGGCTCAGGGGTTGAGCGTCGTCAACCTATGAACTAGGAGGTCACGGTTCGATTCTGGTCAGGACACAGGCCTGGGTTGCAGGCTCGATGCCCAGTGGGGGGGCGTGCAGGAGGCAGCTGATCCATGATTCTCTCATCACTGATGTCTCTCTCTCCCTCTCCCTTCCTCTCAGAAATCCATTAACATTTTTAAAAATACGAAAGAAAATGAAGCGGAGGAGGCAAGCATGGCGCTCGATTCCTGTCGCCAGGTCTGCCAACCTCCTGGGCGACAGACAAGCAGGCCCAGCTGCTCTGCGCTCCCCCCTCCACTCACACGCAGGGGCTCCGGCAGGGGCAGGGCCCGCGCTGCCCCCCCCCCCCCCCACAAGGGACGCGCCCCACCTGGGTGAGCACATAGTCCTGCTCCGTCAGCTTCCAGATGATCTCAAAGTGGTCCACGTCCTGGACTTCTTCGAAGGAGGCTCGCCACCCCCCCTCGGCACAGGGTCTGGTGGGAGGAGGGGGGGGGGCGTGTGGGCGGCAGAGGAGAGAGCGGCCCTCACCCTGCGCCCTGGACAGAGCAGGTGCTCAGCACACAGCTGCCCAGCCGGCCGGGGATGGTCTGGGGCCGCTGAGGCGAACCACAGGGCGGCACAGCCCAGGTGACCCTCGACCTGCAGCCCAGGGCAGCTGCCGCACCTGGAAGAAGGCCCGGGCCTGCCTGTGGAACTCGGGGCTGTCGTGTTGGCCCACGATCACCCGCACGGAGCAGGCTGGACCCCGGGGCTCCGCGGGCGCCGCCGCCTCCAGCTGCCGCTGTGGGCTGTTCCTCCGAGCATCCTCCCTGGGGCGCCGGCGGGAGGAGGGTCAGGGGGAGCGGCAGCTCATGCTCACCCCGCACCCTCCCGGCCTCACCCTGCGCCTCTCCTGGGTTCCAGCCAGTGGGGGGGCGGGGGGGGGGACACACTCACGGGGTCATGCGCAGAGGGGCGTTTACAGAGGTGTGCACAGTGGGCTCCAGATCGTAGACCCCGCTCACCAGGAAGAAGGCTGGAGGGAGAAGCCGCCAGGGGCCGCCCACCCGGATCAGGTCTTGCGCAGGCACTGCGTGGGCAAGACCGGGCCAGGCCAGCACCCCGGGCGGGGGCGGGGGGAGGGGGGAGGAGGGAGAGGGGGAGAGGGACCAGAATAGGGGACCGAGAAGCAGCAAGCAGGCCCAGCTCACAGACTCCAAGCCCCCAGGTCAGCAGCCAGGGCAGGCCCCGTGGGGGAGGGGAGGGGAGGCCGCCGGCCCCGCGGACACCTCTGAGGTTGGGCGTGACTCCCCACTCGGTGGTCCAGTTCACCAGGAGCATCATGGCGGCCAGCTGGGCCCCGGCCGAGTGTCCGCACAGGTAGATCCCCCTGCCAGGCCGGAGCAGAGAGCCGCGTCGCAGCTTGTCCTTCGCGCCACGGGCCAGAGGGCAGCTGGGCTGCACGGAAGGGGCTGAATGGCTGCCTCCGGTGCCCCCCCAGCCCCTCCAACCCCCCCCACCCCGCATCACCAACCACAGGACCCGTGCGGCGACACCCACTCATTGGACGGAAACCGCTGCTGCAGGAAGGCGATGCTCCGGGCCGCCTGGCCCACCATCCGGTCCAGGGAGGCTGGGGAGCGCGGAGGCGGCTCCGTGAGGGGCCCGCTGCCCGCACCGCCCGCGGCCCCGCGCCGCCCGCCCGCAGGGCCACCGCCTTACCTTGGGGGGCCAGGGTGTAACCCACCACCACCACGGCCACTCCCCGCGCCGTCAGGGGGCCCGCCATGTAGGCCGACTCGTCTTTACTGCAGAGAGACGGGGTGACCGGGGCAGCTGGGCCACCACCGCCCTGTCCGCTCTGAGCGCCGTGGGGCCTTCCTCCACCCCGCAGCCCGGCTTCCTCCACCCCGCAGCCCGGCTTCCGCGTCCGAACCCAGCCCTTCCTCCCTGGGGCTTGAAGGGGGTCAGAGGCTGTCACCGGGGAAGGGCAACGTCGGGCGCCATGGTTAGGGCGTGGGCCCACGGAAGGGAGGGTGGAGGCTTCGACTCCCCGTCCAGGGCATGTGCCCCGGTTGCAGGTTCGCTCCCCGGCCTCGGACGGGGCGTGTGCAGGAAGGGACCAGCCGATGTCTCTCTCTCCCCCGCCACCCTCCCACTCTCTCTCTCAAACTCAGGGGGAATTACCCTCAGGAAGGCTAGGAGGTAAATAAATAAACAAACTAATACCACGAACACGTGAGGGTGAGGGATGCATCTCCCGCCCGGCCGGCGGGCTCAGGGGTTGAGCGGTGACCTCTGAACCAGGAGGTCACGGTTGGATTCCCGGTCAGGGCACAGGCCCGGGCTGCGGGCTCCGTCCCCAGTGGGGGGCGCGCAGGAGGCGGCCGATCCATGACTCTCTCTCACCACGGATGTTTCTCTCTCCCTCTCGCTTCCTGTCTGACATCAGTTAAATATACACACCCATATTTTAAAGGTGCCTCTCCCTCTGCCTCTGCTCTTCCCTCTCTGCGGACCCACCTTCCGCTCTGCCAGTATCCTCCATGAAGGAACACCAAGAGCGGCGAGGCTGTAAGACAGAGCATGGCGGGGGGGAGGGGGGGGGGCGGCTAAGGCCGGTTCCCACGGCTCCGCGAGGCGCCAGCCCCGCTCACACCCCGCTCACCTTCCGCCGCCGCCTCGGGAAAGTACACGTCCAGGGTCTCCCCCTCCCCGGCTCCGTAGGGGACATCCAGCAGGCTCCTCCGCGTGGCCCGGGCCCATCTGGTGGCTGTCCCCGGAAACGGACAAGGCTGTCAGCGCAGCTCGGGCAGCAGCTGACCCTATCTGAGTTCAGGTGGAAACCTTCCCGCTGAAAGCCTCTTCGCTGCCCGGCCGGCGGGGCTCAGGGGCTGAGCGTTGACCTCTGCACCAGGAGGTCACGGGTCGGTTCCCGGTCAGGGCACACGCCCGGGTTGCAGGCTCCATCCCCAAGTGGGGGGCGTGCAGGAGGCCGCCGATGGATGATTCTCTCATCATTGATGTTTCTCTCTCTCTCTCCCTCTCCCTTCCTCTCTGACACCAATAAAATGTATTTTAATAAAATAAAATGAAGCTTCAAGCAACCCCTGCTCAGAGAGCCTGCAAGGATCTAAGCACTAGAACCCAACAGGCTCCCGCTGTCCACGGACCACGGGGGGCCCACGCCCCTCTGCAGCACGCGCGGAGCCGAATGGGCCTACGGGTAATTCAACGCCTTTCCGCTGATTCGGACCACGAGACTTCGTTAAGCGGAGCGATTAGATGGCACGGGGTGTAAGCCGAATCTTAAGAATTTTATCACACTCTGCACACCGTTTCCACGCTTAGAGGGATTTAATCTGTGGACGTTCTGTGCTGACTGAGCATCCGTTTAAAAGGATGAGCGAAGGCCATCGTTTTCCCTGTGAAGAGGTAACAGTTATACAAAAATAAAAAGGATCCCAAATCAATTATATAGAAAAGATTCCTTTATTAACTTGTGGTCGAGAATATATTTGTATATTTTCAGAAAACAACCCCAAGACCAGATGGATTCCTGCAACAGAGAGGAATTGACAGGAGTGCTCCAACCACGAAGACAAGAGGAAAAAACAGTCCAGAGATGGAAGACGCTGGCAATGCCTTTTCATGGGAGCAGTCAGCAGCTGTGCACCGCTGCAGGTTGCCTAGGACCAAACCAGAGAGGGTCGGACCTGCATTGCCACCATGTGCCCACCATCCAGATATCAATGCTGACACGTACACATAAGGAACTGTTAGACATTGAAATTGGGACTCAAACATTTTTTTGTTTTGTCTTGTTTTGTTATTATATGTTTATTTCCAGTCTGCAAAGGCAAAACTTTTTAAAGGAAAGAAATGGTGGGAAAAAAGATACAGAGGCAAAGAAGCATTGAACAGACTGTCAAACTACATTGGGAAGACAGGGGAGGTTGGGCGAGGAGGGCTGTAAGAGACCCACTGAAGGACTTGTACGCATGCATATAAGCACAACCAATGGATACAACACACTGGGGCGGGGGGGAGGGTGGGCAGGTGAAGGCATGTCCTGGGGGGTAGGGGAGGTCGGGGGGAGATCAAAGGGGGGAAAAAAAGGAGACATATGTACTACTATTTGTAATACTTAAAACAATAAAAATTAAATAAAATTAAAAAAAAAAAAAAAAGAGGTAACAGTTATGCCGTTAAAAATACACACAAAAGGCTTCTGAGCAAAAGGTTCCCCGCCCGCTGCCACGGTGACCACGGCAGGAATACAGATATAGAATCTCGCTGCCGCCCTGACCGGTGTGGCTCAGTGGATAGAGCGTCGGCCTGCAGACTTAAAGGTCCCAGGTTCGATTCCGGTCAAGGGCATGGACCTGGGTTGCGGGCACATCCCCAGTAGGGGGCGTGCAAGAGGCAGCTGATCGATGCTTCTCTCTCATCGATGTTTCTGACTCTCTCCCTCTCCCTTCCTCTCTGTAAAAAATCAATAAAATGTATTTAAAAAAAAGAATCTCGCTGCCTTTCATCCAAATGGCAGCAGAGTCAGTACACGCTGCCCTGCCTGTGTCATTAATCATTTCTTGGAGAGCCTTCCCAGTCAGTACACAGAGAGCTTCCTCATTCTTTCCCTTAAAAAAAAACCAGCGCAGTTAATTAGCGTCTCGTCTCGTCCTTTGGCCGCGCATTAATTTATTTATA